>PVHT021183518.1:9925399-10145414 GCA_004024745.2 Catagonus wagneri | reverse complement strand
TTACCTTTGAAGCATATTTTTTTGAACTGTGAAGTATTATTCAAATACTGACCTTATTCAGTGGTTAATTGGGCATTGAATGAAGTTTGTTGTAGGAATATTTTGAATTATTTTCTGTTATTGTGTTGTATCACAGAAGGGGTCATACAAAAAAAAAAAGATTGGCCATATGTTAATCAAGAGCTCAAATATGATTTATTTAGCAGAGAACTGTATTATTTGTATTATTTTCTTTTACATCTAGGTTGATTTTTTTTTGTCTTTTGTTTTTTCTTTCTGGGCTGCAGGTGCGGCATATGGAGGTTCCCAGGCTAGGGGTCTAATCGGAGCTGTTGCTGCCGGCCTAGGCCAGAGCCACAGCAATGCCAGATCCGAGTCGCGTCTGCGACTTACACCACAGCTCACAGCAACGCTGGATCGTTAACCCACTGAGCGATGCCAGGGATAGAATCCGCAACCTCATGGTTCCTAGTTGGATTCATTTCTGCTGCGCCACAACGGGAACTCCTAGGTTGATTTTTAATTGCGTTGATTTATGCTGTATCATACAATGTTGACACTTTGCAGTGCAGTAGTAAAAGATAAAATAAGAATATTCAGTTCTAGAGTAGAACAGTCCTTGTGGATGAAAAAGTTGTTTTTTTTTAAATTTTTGTGTGTGGAAAAGTAGAATCTCAAGAGGAGGATGGAGATATAGAGGTTGAAGAGGCAGAAGGAGAAGAAAATGATAGACCATATAATTTGAGACAGAGAAAAACAGTGGATCGATACCAAGCACCTCCAATAGGTAAGAGACTCTAACTTCTTTCTTTTTTGTAGAATAGAGTATTCTGCTTTACCTCTTAAAAAAATTAGTGTTGCTGAATTTAAAAGGATGAAATCTCTTCTAGGTTTAGTACATCTTATATATACTTCAGTTTACACACACAGCTGATTAAGGTGAAGGACATAATTGCAGGATAGAGTTACATAGAGCATGTACATTTTGTTTAAAGACCCTTACATTTAATAATAAATGCTGTTCATACTTTTGTATTACTTTATATTTTATTGAGTACTTTACGTTCTTTAGGGCAAGTTACTCTTATGTTTCAAGTGGTGAAGTAATTTATCCAAAGTTACAAAATGCAGCTTGACCGGTAATGTAGGTTTGTGTTTTTTTTTTTTTTTTTGAGAAGGTGAAAGTTTATCTTAATGATATTAAACCTAATGACAAGCAGTCGGTTCCACAGGTTCTGTTTCATTGACTTTTTTCCCCAGCTCTTGGGAAATTCCATCGCTATTGATTCCCTTCTATTTAAAAAAAATTATAGGAGTTCCTGCTGTGGCACAGTGGGTTAAGAATCTGACTGCAGTGGCTCAGATTCCTTTGAGGTGCAGGTTTGATTGCTGGCTGGGTACAGTGGGTTAAAGGATCCAGTGTTGCTGCAGCTATGGCTCAGATTAGGTCCCTAACTTGGGAAGTTCCGTATGCTGCAGGTGTGGCCATTAAAAAAAAATTGTGGAGTTCCCACTGTGGTTCAGTGGTTACGAACCCCACTGGTGTTCATGAGGACGTGGGTTCAATCCTTGGCTTTGCTCAGTGGGTAAAGGATCCGGTACTGTCGTGAGTGGCAGTGTAGGTCATAGACATGGCTTGGATTTGGCATTGCTGTGGCTGAGGCGTAGGCCAGCGGCTATAGTTACAATTCCATATGCCGTGGATGCAGCCTTAAAAAGACAAAAAAATTGAAATATAATCCAAATATCATGAAATTCACCATTTTTTTCTAGGTTTTGGTAATTTTTAATCTGTGCAATTTATTGCTTTTTAGTATATTCATGAGGGCATGCAGTCATCACCATTTTCTAGTTCCAGAACACTATATTACTACTTCACTTCTATTTCCTCAGCCCTTGACAATCACTAAGGTACTTTCTGTCTCTACAGATTTGCCTCAATATGACCTTTTGTGTTTAGTTTCTTTCACTTAGCGTAATGTTTTCAAGGAAGAAACTGCATAGTTTTATTCAAACACTTTTGCTCTGAAACAGTGATTGATTCTCTGGACAGAGTTACCTCACTAGTAGCTTGCCCCAACTATGCAGATATTTCTCTATTTCAGTTAGGAATCACTGTCTCAGATAGCCCTGTTAATGGGGGAGGGTATGTTAGGGCAGAAAAAAGATTGTGAACAATTTTTCTAGGGTTTTTTTTTTTTTTTTAAAGCTTTAGTCAGGTATAATTTATATGTAGTCCATTGCCATTGCATTTGTTTCATGTGCACACTTTGGCAAGTTCGATATACCTAGGAAACTGTGATCACAGTCAAGACAACGTACTCATCAACCCCCCTAAATTTTGTTCTGCCTATTTGTTATCTACTCCTGCCTTCTTGTGCATTCCCTTTCTATCCCTCAGGCAGTGATTGATCTGATCTGCTTTCTGTCGCCTTAGATTAGTTTACATTTTCTTGAATTTCGTGTACAGTATATACTCTTTTTGATCTGACTTCTTTCACTTAACATAATAATTGTAAGACTCATCCATGTTGTTGAATATAACAATAGTGTGTGCCTTTGTATTGTTAAGTAGCATTCTATTGTATGCTGTATCACAATTTGTTTATCCCTCTGCCCATAGCATGTGGAAGTTCCTGGGCCAGGGATCAAATCTGTGCCATAGCAGTGACAATGCCGGATCCTACCGCTAAACCACCAGGGAATTGCAGTCCATTCACTTGTTGATGGACATTTGTATTGTTGATATTTATAGTGTCTGGCTATTTTAAATAACATTGTTATGAACGTATATGTGCAAGTCTTTGGACATACAGTTTTATTTTTCTTATAAACATTTAGGGGTGGAATAGCTGGGTTTTATGATTAGGTGTTTGTTTAATTTTCCTTTCTTTAGGGCTGCACTTGTGGCTTATGGACGTTTCTAGACTAGGGGTTGAATTGGAGCTAGAGCTGCTGGCCTACGCCACAGCCACAGCAACGCAGAGCTGAGCTGCATCTGTGACCTATACCACAGCTCATGGAAACGCCAGATCCCCGACCCATTGAGCAGGGCCGGGGATCAAAGCCACATCCTCCTGGATACTAGTCAGATTCATTTTCACTGCACCACCACCACAACTCCATGACTCCATTCAGAAAATTAACAGAAGTAATTTCTGCTTCTTTAATACCTTAATTTATCAATTTATTTTTAGTTATTTCTGTTGCCTTTTTTCCCCCTTGAAGTACCAGCTCATCAAAAAAAGAGGGAAAGCACACTGTTCGATATTCATAGATCTCCAGCAAGAAGAAGCCATATCAGGTATGTTTCGTTGGGTTATTTATTTATTTATTTCTGCTACACCTGCAGCGTATGGGAGTTCCCAGGCTAGGGGTATAATCAGAGCTACAGCTGCTGGCCCATGCCATAGTCACAGCAACACCAGATCTGAGCTGCGTCTGTAATCATAGGTCACAGCAATGCTGGATCCTTAACCCATTGAGCAAGGCCAGGGATCGAACCTGAGTCCTCATGGATACTAATTGGGTTTGTTACCACTGTGCCACAACAGGAACTCCTCATTGGTTTTTGAAAGGAGGAAATACTTATTTCTATCATTTAGATATATCCTTTAAGTGATACATAGTGTAGGGCTTTACAGTTAGAATAGAGGTTTTGATGGTGTTAATGATATGACAGTGAGGAACTAAACAGCATCTTTCTTTAATTAGTAACTATTAGTTTTTACCATGTTTGTGATTATTATCTTCCTGGTCTGGTTTGCCTGAAGTAGTTACTGTTTTTTAAAATTTTATGGCCACACCCAGGGCAGAGGGAAGTTCCTGGGCCAGGGATTGAATCTGAACTGCAGCTGTAATAACCCTGGATCCTTTTAACCGACTGCACTGGGCTGGGGATCAAACCCTTGCCTCTGCAGTGACAGATTCTTAACCCGCTGCTCCACAGCAGGAACTCCCAAAGGACTTTATTTATTTATGTTTTTTTCTTTTTTGGGTGCCCCATGACATATGGAATTCCCGGGCCAGGGATCAGATCTGAGCTGCAGCTGGCGATCTAATCCATAGCTGCGGCAATGCTGGATCCTTAACCTACTATACTAGGCTGGGGATTGAACCTGTGTCCCAGTGCTCCCAAAACACCATAGATCCTGTTGTGCCACAACAGAAATGCCTCCATAGTAATTTTGATTATAATCTGTTTTGTTGTTTTTTTCTTCAGAAATACTTAACATTTTATAAGAAATTTCAACCAGATATAAATATCTTAAGTGCAAAGTGGAAATCTCCTTGTAAACCAGTGTATTATTTTCTTTAGTGTCTGGACTATTTCTGATTATTTGGGAAAGGGAAAAAAAGAGGAGGAAAAAAATAAACTTTTCTAATAAGATTTCAATGTTATTTATTGTTATTATTATTATTAGTTTGCTTTTTTTTTTGGGCCGCACTTTTGTAATATGGAAGTTCCTAGGCTAGGGGTCCAGTCAGAGCTGCAGCTGCCGACCTATGTATGCCACAGCCCCAGCAACACTGGATCTGAGCCGCCTCTGTGACTTATACCACTGCCCATGACAACACTGGATCCTTGACCCACTGAGGGGGGCCAGGGATCGAACCCGCATCCTCATGGTTACTAGTCGGGTTTGTTACCACTGAGCCATGAAGGGAACTCCTCAGTGTTTTTTATTGATCGATAGATAGTCCCTAAATTTGGATGCAAATTATATTGATTGCTTGATTGCCTTCCTGAACTACTCTTAAAGTTTCCAGCCTCCTTCTCCTCCTATTTTTCTTTTTACTCTGTAGAACTTACCACATATATATTTCATTAGATGTAATTTGCATGAGTACAAGGATCTTAATATTTGCTGAATAAATGAATGAGTGGATGTATTTTCTACCGAGCTAATAGATATGATGCTCAGAATGAGTTTTTCAAAGCCCGCTGCTACTGTAATGATTTTAGGGATTTTACTCTATTTAATAGGAGAAAGAAGCATGCCATTCATAGTAGTGATACAACTTCTTCTGATGAAGAACGCTTTGAAAGAAGGAAATCAAAGAGCATGGCAAGAGCAAGAAATAGGTTAGTAAACTTTTAATTGTTATTTCCTTGGTAGAAAAAAGTAATAGTTTAAGCTTTTTGGTTTTTTTTGCTTTTTTAGGGTGGCACCTGTGGCCTATGGAAATTCCCAAGCTAGGGATCAAATCAGAGATGTAGCTGCTGGCCTACACCATAGCTCACAGCAATGCCGGATGCCCAACTCACTGAGCAAGGCCAGGGACTGAACCTGCGTGTGCCCTCATGGATACTAGTCCAATTTGTTACCACCGAGCCATGATGAGAACTCCAGGTTAAGCGTTTTGAATGGGATCATTACCTGTGCTAGCACTTTGCTGACAGTGACGTTCAACACTTATTTATTTTTTCAACACTTTTTTTTTTTTGCTTTATAGGGCCAAACCTGCGGCATATGGAAGTTCCCAGGCTAGGGATCAAATTGGAGCTGCAGCTGCCTACCTATGCCACAGCAACAGCAATGTGGGTTTTGAGCCACGTCTTTGACCTATAGCACAGCTCACAGCAACACGGGGTCCTTAACCCACTGAGCAAGGCCAGGGTTTGAACCTTCGTCCTCATGGATAGTAAGTAGTTGGGTTCGTTACTGTTGAGCCACAACAGAAAGTGCTTCAACACATATTTTAGGCAGCAGTAATACACTGGCTTGGTTTTTCCATAGTGGTTCTTGGAGTAGAAATCTAACCTTGGGGAATTTCTCATAAATTACTTACTTTGTAAGTACTCAATGAAATACTGTGTGAGAAGGTAAAGAGAGAAAAGTTGTGGGAAGAGGCCAACTTCTATGACAATCTTTTCTTCAGTATCTCTCCTCTAAACCGGATCCATTTAATGAGACTGATTTTAGATGCTTATGATGATTTCAATACTCAGAGTAAGATTTGCTTTCTGATAGAATTAGTTCATGAGCCTTTGGATTTTGTTGGAAAATTTGTTTTGGTTTTGGTTTAATGAGTGCCTCTGGTGATCTTTGCTTAACTAGGGTAAATGACTCTGATTACTACATGGCTCACTAAAATCTTTTTTTTTTTTTAATAATTTTCAGTGTGGGAGAGAATCAGTATTTTGTCTAGCAAGTAATTAAAGCATCAAATAATAACTTATTCTTTAAAATTTAAGTTAATTTTGTAGCCTATGTTTATAATACTAAAGATAAATTACATTTAGAAATTTTACATTTAGCAAGACATTTCTATAGCTTGGCAATATATCTGCTGTAGAAATACCAACTTTTCAGTTAGCTGGTCTTGGAAACAAGTTTGGGTAGAGCTATATTATAGATTGTATGCTGAGAAAAGTTCCTCATGTGGATGATGTAAAGAAAATGTAAGAGAAAAATCTATGTTTATTTTACTTTATTTTTGGCCATTCCTGTGGCCTGTGGAAGTTCCTGGGGCAGGGATCCAACCCATGTCACAGCTGCAGTCCAAACCACAGCAGTGACAATGCCGGATCCTTAACCTGCTGAGCCACCAGGCAGCTCCAGAAAATTTTTTGTCTTTTTGCCTTTTCAAGGGCCGCGCTCGCGGCATATGGAGGTTCCCAGGCTAGGGGTCTAATCGGAGCTGTAGCTGCCGGCTTACGCCACAGCCACAGCAACGCGGGATCCAAGCCACGTCTGCAACCGACACCAAAGCTCATGGCAACGCTGGATCCTTAACCCACTGAGTGAGGCCAGGGATCAAACCCACAACCTCATGGTTCGTAGTCGGATTCGTTAACTACTGAGCCATGATGGGAACTCCGTTTTTTGTTGTTGTTTTTTAGGGTCACTTCTGCAGCATATGAAGATTCCCAGGCTAGGGGTCTAATTGGAGCTACAGCTGCCGGTTATAGCCACGTCAGATATGAGCTGTGTCTGTGACCTATACCGCAGCTCACAGCAACTCCAGATCCTTAACCCACAGAGCAAGGCCAGGGATCAAACCCGAGACCTCGTGGATACTAGTCGAGTTCATTACTGCTGAGCCACAATGGGAACTCCCAAGAAATTTCTTCTTCCTTTTTTTTCTTTGCTGTTTAGGGCCTCACCTGCAGCATATAGAGGTTCCCAGGCTAGGAGTCCGATCGGAGCTATAGCTGCTGGCCTACGCCACAGCCACAGCAATGCCAGATCTGAGCTGTGATCTATGACCACAGCTCATGGCAATGCCAGATCCTTAACCCACTGAGCAAAGCCAGGGATTGAACCCGCAATCTTATGGTTGCTGGTCAGATTTGTTTCTACTGTGCCACAACAGGAACTCCCCGAAATTTCCTTTTTTTCTTTTTTTGGCCTCACCAAGGCATGTGGAAGTTCCTAAGCCACTGCAGTGACAATGTTGGATCCATAACCCATTATGCTGCAAGGGAACTCCAGGAAATTTCTTGAATCATGTAAACTGAGTAGGCATAGCCATATAATATCTGAGAATGAATTTAAATATTATAATAAAGCTTGAGTTCATTTAATGCCATATGTTACAGTACGTATAGTAAGTCTGTTTTTATTTTATACTTGGATAATATGGAATATCAGTTTGTTAACTTTTCTAATTGGGAATAGGTTGGGCTCTTTGAACAAAGAGAATATGATTTTTTTTTGTTTTATCTAGTGAGTAAATTTATTTCTGGTCTGTTGAAAGAATTTAGGAAAGGTAGTTTAAAAATAGGAGTTATGAGGAGTTCCCGTCATGGGCAACAGAAACGAATCCAACTAGGAACCATGAGGTTGCGGGTTTGATCCCTGGCCTAACTCAGTGCGTTAAGGGTTCAGTGTTGCTGTGAGCTGTGGTATAGGTTGCAGATGCGGCTTGGATTTGGCATGGCTGTGGCTGTGGTGTAGGCCGGCAGCTATAGCTCCGATTAGACTCCTAGCCTGGGAATCTCTATATGCTGCAGGTGCAGCCCTAAAAAGCAAAAAAAAAAAAAAAAAAAAAAAAAAGAGTTATGAGGAAAAAATGAAAATATGTCAAAGATTTAAACTTACTGTGACATTGAGAATATGAAACTTTTAGTGCTATCTACTTGAATTTTTGTGATTTTCAGGTGTTTGCCTATGAACTTAAGAGCAGAAGATTTAGCTAGTGGTATTCTCCGAGAACGTGTTAAAGTGGGTGCAAGCTTGGCTGATGTTGATCCAATGAACATTGATAAATCAGTAAGTTTTGTTTTTCTAGAAATAGCTTCTTTTTTTTTTGGCTTTTTAGGGCCACACCCACAGTATATGTACGTCTGATTCATTTCTGCTGAGCCGTGACAGGAACTACTTTAAGTCTTACCTTCAGATGTCTCTACCAGTCAGTTAGGATAACCTGTTTCTTTAAAACTTGAAATTATTATTTTTTATGATTTTTATTTTTTCCATTGTAGTTGGTTTACAGAGTTCTGTCAGCTTTCTACTGTACAGCAAAGTGACCCAGTCACACATACATATATACATTCTTTTTCTCACATTATCATGCTCCATCACAAGTGATAGATACAGTTCTCAAGATATACAGCAGGATCTCATTGGTTATCCATTCTAAATGCAATAGTTTGTATCTATTAATTCCTAAAATTTGAAATTATATACAAGGCAAATTAGCTCTTCTTAGAATGTTTTTGTTTTTGTTTTGGCTTTTTGTCATTTTACGGCCGCACCTGCGGCAGGTGGAGATTCCCAGGCTAGGGGTCTCATTGGAGCTGCAGCTGCTGGCCTGCGCCACAGCCACAGCAATGCCAGATCCGAGCCGTGTTTGCAACCCACACCACAGCTCACGGCAACGCTGGATCCTTAACCCACTGAGCGAGGCCAGGGATTGAACCCGCAACCTCATGGTTCCTAGTCTGATTCGTTAACCACTGCACCATGATGGGAACTCCTGGTTTTGTTTTTTAACTCTGTATTTTTCTAGTTTGTTTTTTTCAGTCATATTTCTATCATATTATTTCTTTTGAGCACTTTTTTCTCTATAATTTTAACTTTACAAAGTTGTTTAGATATTTAAACTGATATGAATAGGAGGAAAAGATATCTCTTGCTTCTTATGATAGGTCAGTGTTTCTGAAACCATTTTTTTTCACCGTTGTCTCCTAAGGAGAAAAATTAAATTTCTCTCCAGCTAGATAAAGGTAAAGTTGACCTTTGGAGGATCACAAATCATTGTAATAGCTAAGGTTTTTTTCACCTTACTCCTGAACCAAATTTTGCCCCCATGGGGACCGTATTGCCCCTGCTGTGAACACATGTGATAAATGGTATTTTGAAAAGCATTTAAATTATTAGAGTGTAAATACAATATAATGTCTCCTGTAGATAACCATTAAAGAGTTAGGCCAATAATCCGTGTCCTTAGTTACACGGAGATTAGAAAATGATAGCTTTATTTGGCTGAACTGAAATATAAACTTGAATTTACTTCCAACTTTATTTTCTTCACCTTTTTTTATTGTTGGACTTTTTCTTTTTAAAATTAAAGTGTGCCACTTTCTGCTGTGTAGCAAAGTGAGCCAGTCATACACATATATACATTCCCTAAAAGTATATAATTTTTTCTTTTTTTTTAAGGCTGCACCTGCGACCGAGCCACATCTGCTACCTACACCGCAGCTTGTAGCAATGCCAGATTCTTAAACCCTGAGTGAGGACAGGGATTGAACCTTCATACCCATGGATAGTAGTTGGGTTCTTAACCTGCTGAGCCACAATGGGAACTCCAAAGTATATAATATTTTGAACTTTGTTTAACTTTGTATATGAACTTTATGTTTAAACTTCCATTCTAGCTGAAGGCATGTATTCTGAGTCATAAGATTATCTCATAAATTAAAAAGAAATCTAAAAACAGTTAAAATTATTTTATATTAAACTTTTCCCCTTCTTTTCAAGGTGCGGTTTGATAGCATAGGTGGATTGAGCCATCATATTCATGCACTAAAAGAAATGGTAGTATTCCCACTCTTATATCCAGAAATTTTCGAAAAATTTAAAATTCAGCCTCCAAGGTAAGCAACGTCTTAGATGTTTATTATTGTTATTACTGCTAATTTATCAAATTTCAATTAGTAAGTGATTATACATTCTTTATGCAGGCCTTGAATACACAAGTGGATGAACAGTTTTTATATTCTTTACAACTTTTTTTATACATATGTGCATATATTAAGTTTATATTTTGCCTATATTATTATTTTATTTTTTTCTTTTTCTTGTTAGGGCCTCACCTGCAGTACATGGAGGTTGCCAGGCTAGGGGTCTAATTGGAGCTACAGCTGTCGGCCTACGCCATTGCCACAGCAGCGCAGGATCCAAGCAGCATCTGGGACCTGTACCAAAGCTCACGGCAATGCCGGATCGTTAACACACTGAACGAGGCCAGGGATCGAACCTGCAGCCCCAAATTCCTAGTCAGATTTGTTTCTGCTGTGCCACAGTGGGAACTCCTATTTTGCTTATATTTTTATGCACATATAAATATTTAATGTAAAAGAGATTATTCAATATACCCTTATGTAACTTTTGGTTTTTCACTCTACAATATATTATAGACACTTTGCCATATTAATAATGTGTGTATGTCTTATTCTTTTTGTCATCATACTATTTAAATTATAGATATACAGTGTATTAATCTGTCCCTTATTAGTAGATAGCATTTAGGTTTTTTAAAAATCTATAACATTCTTTTAAGCATTTCTATATTGATGTATTCTAAAATGTGAAAGTTCTGGGTCATAGGGAAAGCATCTTTAAAATTTGATTTCTTGACAAATTACTCTCTACTCTCATTGAACTATTTTTTGTCTACCAAAACTTGGTGCTTTGAGAACATCCTGAGGACTCAGCAAAGTGAAATTTTTTTCTGTGTACTACAAAAAGCTTTATCAATGTCTAGTAATTAAAATAATTAATACAGAATTGTATGGGAAGTGCATGCTTTTATATTGGTTGTTAGTGGTTGTGGTAACATTAATTTACTTTCATTGGTTCTTTATTCCTCTAGGGGCTGCTTATTTTATGGCCCTCCTGGCACAGGTAAAACCTTGGTTGCCAGAGCGTTAGCTAATGAGTGCAGTCAAGGAGACAAAAAGGTGGCTTTTTTTATGCGAAAAGGAGCAGACTGTCTGAGTAAGTGGGTTGGTGAATCTGAGCGGCAACTTAGGCTTCTTTTTGATCAGGTAAGTGAAGTCATCTACTATGAGACCTTCGTCTTTAAAATACTTAATACGTTTAGTCTGTAAATACAAATTGTTCACGATGACGTATATTTTCTAATCACTATGTTAAATTTAGGATCAGTATTTGAATTTGTATGCCTTAGAGGTATTTAATAACAGTTTCACTAGTACTAATTTAAGATGCTTCACAAAATATTTATTGAGATGGCTACTAGGCATGAAAAGTTAAATATCTGTGAAAGACAACTCACAAAGCAGTATATTATTTATTTTTATGACTTATAAATATGATTTGGAAGAATTCAGTCATAATTCAATCCTTTTAAGAGGCAGGTAAGGTGAGTGAATATAATATATAATGTCTTTACTATTTATATATAATGGTAATTTTAAAAATAATGCTTATAAACACTAGTATAACACTTAGAAAAATCAGTCCTGGGAGTTCCTGTTGTGACTCAGCGGTAATGAACCCAACCAGTATCCATGAGGATGCGGGTTCGATCCCTGGCCCCACTCAGTGAGTTAAGAATCCAGCATTGCTGTGAGCTGTGGTGTAGTTTCCTGACGTGGCTCAGATATGACGTTGCTGTGGCTGTGATGTAGGCTGGCAGCTGCAACTCTGATTTGACCACTAGCCTGGGAGCTTCCATATGCCACAAGTGCGGCCCTAAAAAAGAAAAAAAAATTAGTCCTGGAGTTCTCTTGTTTTGCAGTGGGTTAAGGATCCAGTGTTGTCACTGCAGAAGCTTGAGTCACTGCTGAAGTGTAGGTTCGATACCTGGCCTGGGAACTTCTACATGCCATGGAAACGGCCCACACCCTGAAAAATTAATCCTGATATAAACTCACTTTTAATTGTTTGAGCTACTGAAAGAAGCCATTCACACTTGGCAATGAAATTTATATTTTATTATGTCTAAAGAAATTCACATGAAATTTAAAAATTGCTTTCAAGAAGCATTTGTTGAACACCCGTTTCTGAGTTATGTATCAAAGTTTTTTGCAATTGGTAAATAACTTCAAATATTTTTATTTACTATTAGTATTAAAACTGCTATGTTCTAGATAATGGACCTAGAAGGAAGAATAAAGTAGAAACCTATCCGTGTAGATATCAATTTGGAGCTGCAGCTGCCGGCCTATACCACAGCCACAGCAACGTCAGATCTGAGCCGAATCTGTGATCTATGTCACCGCTTGTGGCAATGCCAGATCCTGAGTGGGGTCAGGGACAGAACCTGCATCCTCGTAGATAGGAGTTTAGTTCTTAATCCACCGAGGCACAATGGGAACTTTTCCCTCGTTTTCCTTTTTTTTTCCTCATCTAGGGCCGCACCCGCGGCATATGGAGGTTCCCAGGCTAGAGGTCTAACAGGAGCTGTAGCTGCCAGCCTTCATCACAGCCACAGCAACGCGGGATCTGAGTCGCGTCTGCAACCTGCACCACAGCTCACGGCAACACCAGATCCTTAACCCATTGAGCAAGGCCAGGGATCGAACCCACAACCTCTTGGTTCCTAGTCAGATTTGTTAACCACTGTGCCACTACGGGAACTCCAAAGCTGCATTTTCAATATGAGATAAACATTCCACAGAATGTTCAAGGTTTTCATGCCTGTTGGCATCGCTATAGTGACAGCTCCAGAAATTTCCTTTTCTTCTTTTTTGTTTTTTTAGTCATGCCTGCGACATGTGGAAATTCCTGGGCCAGAAATCAGATGTGCTCCATAGCAGTGACAAAGTCATATCCTTAACTGTCTGTGCCACAAGGGAACTCCATTCCTCTTTTTTTTTAAGTGGCCCTTATGCCTGATTCATTTATCTTGAAATGACCACAACTGCAGCTGCAGACCTCAGTCTGTGATATATATCAGGTAGTTCAGCTTTTTCTTGTCATGTCATGCCTTTCCCCTACTTCTTGGGAGCACTTCTAGCATCAGTAGTGCTACTTCATATGTGTCCCGTGGTGTTATTCAAAGTTTACCATATTGCGGTAAACAGAAAAATACGTGAGATCTAGGAGAGGTCACTTTTTACTGTGATATATATAATTTACTGGCAAGATGAGCTGCTCATGAGAAGGAAATTAGCATTCTATGGCATTTTAAGTGTATACTCACAATACTTGAGCTCATTGCAGTAGCAAGAAGAGACACCTTTGAGATTATTACAGTAGTACAGTATGTGGCACCAGATTTAGGTAGTTAGGATTTAATACTGCATCTTAGGTTTGTTTACATTTCTCTCAGCTATAAATGGCGCCATGTACAGTGTTTATTCTTGTAAATTTGGATATATCTGAACTTTTTATAATAGATTTGTATATATTTAATGGTAATAAATGATAAATGATAAAATAGACTAGTATCTACATACATTTTATACATCCATGACATACTTTGTTCTTTATTCAGTATTTCTAGGTTATATAGTTCATCTCTCAGCTTTTTCAAATTGTTAATATACATATCCAAAAAATATTTCAAATATATATATTGAGAAAAATCTGCATATAACTAGACCAGCACAGTTCAAACTTGTGTTGTTCACAGATCAACTCTGAAATGCTTATCAGAATAATTGGCATTAAATATACTATACTTCCTTTTTGTAATTATGTGAGGCTGTAGTTGTGAAAAAGAGCTGTGGAGTTCCAGCTGTGGTGCAGTGGTTAACAAATCCCACTAAGAACCATGAGGTTGCGGGTTCCATCCCTGGCCTCGCTCAGTGGGTTAAGGATCCGGCGTTGCCATGAGCTGTGGTATAGGTCACAGACGTGGCTCGAATCCTGTGTTGCTGTGGCTGTGGTGTATGCTGGCAGCTGTAGCTCCCATTAGACCCCTAGCCTGGGAACCTCCACATGCCGCAGGTGTGGCCCTAAAATGACAAAAGACAAAAAAAAAAAGAAAAAGAAAATATTTCTGGTAAGAAGGGTAAATTGGTATATCAGTGGAAAGCAATTTGCAGATACCTAAATTAGAAATGACACATGCCTTTTGAGCTGGTAGTTTCACTTTTAGAATTTTTTATGTTGATATATTTACACTCAGGTGAAATGTTAGTGTACACAGATCTTTATTCAAGCATTGTTTTCAATAGGATTGAGAGCATCTTAAATGTCCATCTTGAATGACTGGTTTAATTATGATACATCCATACTGTGGGGAATTTTGTAGCTGTTAAAAAATGAAGCAGGTCTTGAGAGTTCCTGCTGTCGTGCAGTGCTGCTCAGGTTGCTGAGGAGGTGTGGGTTCAATCGCTGGCCCAGAGCAGTGGGCTAAAGGATCTGGTGTTGTTGCTGCAGCACCAGCAGCATAGGTCTCAGATGCAGTTCGGATTATATCCCTGGCTCCAGAACTTTTGTATGCTGCAGGTGTGGCCATTAAAAAAAAATGAAGCACATCTTTATGTATTTATATGAAAGCTAATTAAAATATATTGTTACATAAAATAGGCTGTGTTAATGATAAAAGCAATGTATATAATCTGTTTAAATGCATTAAATAAAATGATGTGTAGAAATACATTCTTGTTTGTGTGTATAAATGACTTGTATGGAAGAATAAACAAACTGAGAATAGTAGTTGCCTATTGGGAGAGGACCTTCTGGTTGGGGACTGTAGTGGTAAGGAGCTTTCCTTTTTATTTTATTTTTATTTTCATTTTTTGTCTTTTTCCCTTATCTAGGGCCGCACCCGTGGCATATGGAGGTTCTCAGGCTGGGGGTCTAACAGGAGCTGTAGCTGCCGGCCTTTGCCACAGCCACAACAACGCGGGATCCGAGCCGCGTCTGCAACCTACACCACAGCTCATGGCAACGCCGGATCCTTAACCCACTGAACAAGGCCAGGGATCGAACCTGCAACCTCATGGTTCCTAGTCGGATTCGTTACCCACTGAGCCATGACGGGAACTCCCAGGAGCTTTCCTTTTTAGTGTGTAGTCTTTTTTTACCTGCTGCCTGTTGTATCATTTCCTTATATTACCTATTAAGAAAATACAGTAATTAAAAATGAAAATTAATGTAATAGTGTTCTTTTTCTTTTTATACTAGGCATATTTGATGAGACCTTCTATAATATTTTTTGATGAAATAGATGGATTAGCTCCTGTTCGCTCTAGTAGACAAGATCAGATCCACAGGTAATTTTTTTCTAATCTGATTATATTGAATCCTTTTTATTTGTTGACATAGTATTTAGACTTACCCCTTGGTTAAGTACTGTGAAGCTTATAAGGTGTGATCTGTGTCCTTGAGGAGGATTTATTTTATTTAGCACAGGGGTCAGCAAACCTTGACATAGGGGCCAAATCTAGCCTTCTCCTTGTTTTTGTAATTGAAGTTTTATTGGAACATAGCCATATTCATTCCCTTTTGTGTTATATATGGTTCCTTTTGCACTCCAGCTGAGCGAGGAGTTGTAAGAGAAAGATCCTGTGGCTTGCAAAGCCTAACACATTTATTTTCTGGCTCTTTACAGAAAAATTTGCCTAATCTTGACCTAACATTTTTGAAATTTTTCCATGTCATGTATAGTAATATTTTGTTCCTTTTTATTTCTGAGTAGTACTTCTTGAGCACTGTGTGTGTATATGTATACCACAATTTATTTGTTAATCCAGTTGATAGAGATTTTGCTTCTCTTTTTGGCAATTGTGATAATGCTGCTATGAATATTTGCATACATAGTTCCACGGAGATATAAGTTTTCATTTCTTTTTTGTAAATACCTAAGAGAGAAATGGCTGGATCCTATGGTAAATATAAATACTGTTTTTCAAAGTGGTTTACCATTTTATGTTCTTACCTGTAATATATGAAGATTGAGTTCCTCCTCATTCTTGCCAGTATTTGATGTTTTTACTCTTGTTAATTTTTGACATTGTAGTGGATGTGTAATAGTGGATTAATTCATATATTCCTGATGACTAATATTGAGCATCTTTGTATGAGCTTATTGCCAATTTATTTTCTTTTGTGAAATGTCTGTTAAAATATTTTACCCTTTTAAAAAATAAAGAGTAATTGTATGTCTTACTGTGTTGCCAGATTTTTTTTATATACTCTCAAAACAACCCTTTTGCCAAATCTGTGGGTTTTTTTGTTTTTTTGTTTTTTAGGGCCACACTTGTGGCATATGGAAGTTCCCAGGCTAGGGGTCTAATCAGAGTTGCAGCTGCTGGATCCGAGCTGTGTCTGACCTATACCACAGCTCTTGGCAATGCCAGATCCTTAATCCACTGAGTGAGGCCAGGGATTGAACCCACCTCCTCATGGATACTAATCGAGTTCATTACTGCTGAGTCACAATGGGAGCTCCTTTTTGTACACTTCTTGATGATGGCCATTCTGGCTGGTGTAAGGTGGTACCTCATTGTAGTTTTGTTTTGCATTTCTCTAATAATTAACGTATTTTGGCCATCTCTATGTCTTCTTTATTTTTTTCCTTTTCTTTTTAGGTCTGCACCTAGGGCATATGGAAGTTCACAAGCTAGGGGGTCGAATCTGAGTTGCAGCTGTATCTCTTTGTAGAGATGTCTGTTTAAATCTTCTGCCCTTTTTTTTGATTTTTTTTTTTAATTGAGCTGTATAAGTTGTTTGTGTATTTTGGAGACTAATCCCTTGTCAGTTGCTTCATTTGCAAAATTTTCTTTGATTCTGTGGGTTGTCTTTTTTGTTTTGTTTATGGTTTCCTTTGCTGTGTAAAAACTGTTAAGTTTAATTAGGTCCCATTGGTCTAGGAGGTGGATCTGAGACGATATTGCTGCAGTTTATTTCAGAGAGTGTTCTGCCTATGTTTTCCTCTAAGATTTTTATAGTATCTGGTCTTACACTTAGTCCTTTAATCCATTTTGAATTTATTTTTGTGTCTGGTATTAGATAGTGTTCTAATTTCATTCTTTTCCATGTAGCTCTCCAGTTTTCCCAGCACCACTTATTGAAGAAACTTTCTTTTCTCCATTGTATATTATTGACTCTGTCGTAGATTTGGGTTTATTTCTGGGCTTTCTATCCTGCTCCATTGATCTAATGCATGTCCATTATATATTCAGAAGACTTAAAAAAATCCTGTTTAGAACAATATGAGAAAGGAGTTCCCGTCATGGCTCAGTGGTTAACGAATCCAACTAGGAACCATGAGGTTGCGGGTTCGATCCCTGGCCTTGCTCAGTGGGTTAAGGATCCGGCGTTGTGAGCTGTGGTGTAGGTTGCAGATGCGGCTCGGATCCCGTGTTGCTGTGGCTGTGGCAAAGGCCGGCAGCTACAGCTCCTGTTAAGACCCCTAGCCTGGGAACCTCCATATGCCGCGGGTGCGGCCCTAGATAAGGCAAAAACACACACACACACACAAAAGGAAAGAACAATATGAGAAAGTTAATTACAACCTGATATTGCTTGTGAACTGGTTATAAAAATGCATTTTATTATCATTTAAGACTGATAAAAGTGTAAGCAGTGATTTTTGTTACTTTTTTATAGCTTTTTCTTTCCTTTTTAAAATTTTTTTTAATTTTCTCTGAAAATTTTGTTACAGCTCTATAGTGTCAACCCTCCTTGCTCTAATGGATGGATTAGACAATAGGGGTGAAATTGTTGTTATTGGTGCTACAAATAGACTTGATTCTATAGATCCTGCTCTCAGGAGACCTGGCCGTTTTGACAGAGAATTTCTTTTCAACCTTCCTGACCAAAAGGTAAGAGTTTCTGTTTTCTATATATTAAGATTCATTTGTGATTCAATTATGAAATGCATTTATGTGTGTGTATATATATTTATTTACGTATATATTTACATGTATATATATTTACATATATATTTATTTACATATATATACACATACATACATATATACACATACTTTGAAAGTGGTATTTTATGAATTTTAATTTTAAAAATTTAGTGCTTGTGAGGTATCTTAGTTAATATTTAAAAATGCCTTATAGTTATTGATTTAGTCTTTTTATTAATAATTATCAGAAAATTTATGAATTTTAGGACATAAAAGTGGTTTTTAGTTTACTCTAGGTGTTTACTCTTTACTTTAGTTCTCCAAATGGTAGTAGTTATCTTGTGTGGCGGATTATATGTCTCTCATTAGCCAAGTAGCTTTCTTCCCATAAACATAATGTTTTTAGCGTTGGTGGCTTTATAAATAAGAGACCAGTATGTAAATTTTCATGTAAATGACTATGACATCTTATTTAATTAAAAGCAGCAAATGCTATTCATTGTATTGTAGCTTTTTTTTTTTTTTGTCTTTTAGAGCCGAACCGGAGGCATTTGGAAGTTCCCAGGCTAGGGGTCCAATTAGAACTGTAACTGCTGGATCCTTAACCCACTGAGCAAGGCCAGGGATTGAACCCATGTCCTCATGGATACTAGTCAGGCTCATTAACCACTGTGCGGCAATGGGAACGCCAATTGTAGTGTAGCTTTTAAAAGAACGTATGATTAAAACATAGTCATTGTCTATGTAAAATGTTATTTAATGTATTATACAAAATTATTTTTTGCTTATTTTTACTTGTAATTTTTTTTTTTTTTTTTTTTTTTTGCTTTTTAGGGCTGCACTTGCTGCATATGGAGGTTCCCAGGTTAAGGGTCAAATTGGAGCTGCCGCTGCCAGGCTCCACAGCAATGAAGGATCCAAGCTGCATCTTCGACCGCACCACAGCTCACAGCAATGCCAGATCCTTAAACCACTGAGTGAGGCCAGGGTTCGCACCTGCATCCTCATGGATACTAGTTGGGTTCATTACTGCTGAGCCACAATGGGCTCCCCGCATTTTTTTTTTTTTTTAATTTTGTTTTGACCAGTGTAATCATTGACTGTTGTTTTCACTGGGAATTTGAGAGGTAGAGACATGTAGAGAAGATACTGTATTTGACAATGCTTCCTTTGTAATTTAATATATCAAGCCTTGAACATTTATTATGTATACCTATATAACCTAAAGAGAGCAGAGAAGGCACTATATATGAATATTACACACACGCATACACACACAAAATCACTTGTATTATTTGGCTTTGATTTGGGATCTCTGTAAAATGCCCGGTTTGCGTAAATAGATATGAAAGACTTAGTGGTTAGTACAGTATAGAGGAATATAGGGAAATGAAGGTAATGGTTCTGTTGTATGCAGGAGTCTTAAGTCGAGCAGTCCATACCTCAATTTGACAGTCTGCACAGCCACTACATTTGTCCCAGTTTTGGATTGTCTAATTTACAGCCTTTTATTTGGCACCAAGTTTATTTAGCTTTTTAGGATAGGAAACATTGTATATACCACATCATGTCGTTACCCAAGTGAGCTTCTAGGACTGTACCAATGCATAGAGGTATGCTTAGAGGAGACAAACTAAAGTAGGTGTAATCCCCACTAGTATGGGGAAGCATCAGCTATCTTGTTGCAACAGTCCAAGCACTTCTTTTAGGCTCTATCAGTAGGTGGGGAATGTGCTTAACTCTAAGACAAAGCCAGTGTTCATTTCGGCACACATAGGCTTTAGAGTCCATATGTCAACCACGGTTCTCACAATTCAGGTATAGTGCACACAAGTCAGAGATTTAACAGTATTGAGGTCTCAGATAGTCCTGTCCAGTTGAATTTTCTGTGATGATGGAAATCTTCTGTATTTGCATTTTTGCATTGTCCGTTGAGCATTTTCCAGTTAGGTACCTAATAGCCATGTGTGGCTATTGAACACTTGAACTGTCACTAGTGTGATTTAGGATTTGAATTTTAAATTTGATTTAAATTAAAATTGTAGATAAATTAGCATTATGTGGCTTACTATATTGAACAGCATGTATCTTGATCATAGTTTTCCATGTTAATTTAATTTTATTTTTTTTGCTTTTTAGGGCTGTACCTGCTGCATATGGAGATTCCCAGGCTAGGGGTACAATCAGAGCTACAGCTGCCGGCCTATTCCATAGCCACAGCAATGCAGGATCCGAGCCACATCTGCGACCTATACCACAGCTCACGGCAACGCCGGATCCTTAACCCACTGAGCGAGGCCAGTGATCAAACCCGCAACCTCATGGTTCCTAGTCGGATTCGTTTCTGCTGTGTCACGATGGGGACTCCTCCATGTTAATTTTAAATTTCTAAGTTTCAAGGAAATTGTGCTAAATCTATAGTGAGTTTTCTTGTCTGGGTCTGTGGAAAAAGCCTCGACTGGCTGTTCACCAAATTTTTTCCTTAGGAAATATTTAAAAGACTAGATCATACAAGTCTTCTGTCTTAAGGAACAGTCAGTAAGTAAGAGGAAAACTAGGAGAGTGGGATTCTGGAAGCCAAGTGAAGAAACTGTGTCAGTGAGGAAGGTATAATTAATTATGTCAAATGTTACTAAATTAGATCACATGATGACAGAAGGCTGGCAGTTGTATTTAGCATTACATACATCATCAGTGAAACCTGGTGGGCACAATTTCACCTAGAGATGGGTGCAAAAAAGCTTGACTGGAATATGGTTAGTTTAAGAGAATGGGAGGGGAGGAATTGGAGAGAGTGAATAAAGACAAAAATTTTCAAAGTGTTTTGTTGTAATAGGAAGTAAATAATTGAAATGACAGATGGAAAATTGGGGACAAGAGATATTTTTGTTGTTTTTAAGATGGGAGAAGTATCCAGTAAGGAAGGAAATTTTGGTGATGAAATTCTCCAGAATTGGGATGGGATTTAGTATGTGAGTGAAGAGAATGAGTTTAGATAAGAATTTGATAGTTTATCTGTGATAATAGGTAGGAAACAGAATATCGTGGGTATACATTGTGACAGGTGGACAGAGGTGGTGTGGGGTATCTTTAAAAGTTTCCTTCTGATTGCCTCAGTTTTCTCAGTGCATTAGGAAGCAAGGTCTGAACGAGAGACTGAGCATGAAGACAGAGAAACTGTGGTCTAGTCCACTGGGAAATAACCTAATGAATGACATACAGAAGGCTTAAGGGCAGTAATAAGGCTCCATTGGGTCATTAATTTAAATTGATACCAGTCAGTATCTCATATTAGTCTGTAGTTTGGCCAGTGGAACATCATGACTCTTGCTGTTGGACCAAGTAAAAGTAAAAAACGAAGAAGTAAAAGTAAGTCTTGGTGCCAGATTTTAATAATTTGTTAACTTTTTTTTTTAAATCCCCCTTGGTCAGTATATACCATATATTTTTATTTTATTTATTTTTTTCAGGGCTGCACCTGCAGCATATGGAAGTTCCCAGGTTAGGGGTCTAATTGGAGCTGTGCTGCCAGCCTACACTACAGCTATAGCAAAGTGGGATCAGTGCCATATCTGTGGCCTACGTGGCAAGCATCTTTTGGTAATGCTGGATCCTAACTCACTAAGTGAGGCCAGGGATCAAACCCACATCCTCATGGATACGAGTTGGGTTCTTAACCTGCTGAGCCATTTTAGGAAATCTAATATATACTATTTTTTATGTATTGTCAGACTCTAGTTGCTAATATTTTTTCCCCTATGTTTTTTTCTTTTTGGCTGCACTCCGACATGCTGAAGTTCCTGGGCCAGGAGTTGAACCATGTCACAGCAGTGATAATGCTGGATCCGTAATCCACTGAGCCACAAGGAATTCCTTGTTAACTCTTTATTAATGTAAAATAGCAGATATCTTCTTCTTATTTTATTTACTTATTTATTTATTTTTGGCCATGCCTGTGGCATATGGAAGCTCCCTAGGCCAGGGATTAAATTTCCACCACAGCAGCGACCTGACAGTGACAGTTCTGGAACCTTAACTGCTAGGCCATCAGAGAACTCCTTTTAGACCTTGATTTTATATCTTTTCAGTATCTGCTCAGGCAGATACTTCCAGTTGGAAGAAAATAATTGTCATGTCATTGATTTATTTTTGGTTGCTAAATGCCTTAGAACTTGGAATGGAAGAAATAGCCACTTTTAAAAAATCGAAGTATAGTTGATTTACAATTAATCTTTAAATTTCTGCTGTGTAGCAAAGTGATTCTGCTTTATATAGCAAATTTACATATATATGTTCTTTTTCATAGTCTTTTCCATTATAGATTATCACAGTATATTGAATAAAGTTCCCTGTGCCAGGCAGTAAGACCTTGTTTATCCATTCAGTATATAAAAGTTGAGGTAATAGCTGTTGATTCAGCTTTTTGAGCAAGATTTATCTTGACCACTTTTAAGTCCATTTTGTTTTGATCAAGCCAATAGGATTAAGTCCATTTTGTTTTGATCAAGCCAATAGGATTAAGTCCATTTTGTTCTCGATCAAGCCAATAGGATTATCATTTTCGTTATAATTTGCTTTTTTGTAGTCTCAGGAAACTCAAGTAGCAATGCAGTGTTGAGGGAACAAGTCAGTAAGTGTAATTTTTCCCCTGAAAGAAGGCAAATGTGAAAAAAAAATTCTGATATGACTTTTCAGCTGCTTACGGATTCTTATACGTCAGTGTTTTTACTGTAGGGAAAACTTGGAACCGAGATATTGAATGTTTGATTGTGCTATACAGTTAGAGTTAAGGTGCAGTATTCTATTTTGAAAGGAAAAAAATCAAGGTAAAATTGTTTGAAATTTTTTTTCCAATTCAATTAATATTTATGGAGATTTCCTTGTACTAAATGCGTAAGCATCAGATAACTTATGAGATGAAAATATGTATTATATTTCTTTACCTAATTGAAAACTTTTTCACTTAAAACTTTTTTCCAGTTTTAAAATTATTTGTTGTTTATCTCATTGTCAGTCATGATTCTTTGTGCATAGTAGAACCAAAGATCTATAAAATCTAAATATAAAATTTATTTACAAGTTATGATTATTATAACATATGACCTTTTTTTATTTATATGTTCAAATGGTAAAAATGATGTGGAAGAAAGTGAAATTTAGTTTTCAGTTCTAGTCCTAGATGACTATGTCGTCATATGTGCCTCTAGTCAAGTTTTTTTACCTCAGAATATTAAATGTCTTAGTTTGTGAAACAGAGGTAAGAACTCTGCTACATAGCTCATAGCATTATTATGAGAATCAGAGTTGATGTGGATGATGAGGTGTTTAAGTTTCTTTTAAAATAAACAGTGCTGGAGTTCCCGTCGTGGCGCAGCGGTTAATGAATCCAACTAGGAACCATGAGGTTGTGAGTTTGATCCCTGGCATCGCTCAGTGGGTTAACAATCTGGCCATGCCATGAGCTGTGGGGTAGGTTGCAGACACGGCTCGGATCTGGCATTGCTGTGGCTCTGGCGTAGGGCGGCAGCAACAGCTCCGATTAGACCTCTAGCCTGGGAACCTGCATGTGCCATGAGTGCAGCCCTAAAAAGCAAAAATAAATAAATAAATAAAATAAAATAAAAAAACAGTGCTTTTCTGGCATATGGTTAGTTCATAAATTTGTCCCAGCCAATTATATTTGAGGGGTTGATGATATTTTATTTGTACTTTTTTTCTTAGGAAAGATTTTATTTATCTGTGCTTTTCATCTTAGGCAAGAAAACACATTTTACAGATACATACCAGGGATTGGAATCCAAAACTGTCAGATGCTTTTTTAGGTGAACTGGCTGAAAAATGTGTTGGTAAGTGCTATTATTTGAATTTTTTAATTGTAATTATTCTGCTCAGCTTCTCTTTCCCCTTATATTTGGAATGTGAATGAATAAAGTGATGTTTTTGTGCAATAGATGACTTTGCCTTTAAATGTACAAATTCTTTTAAATGTATTAACGCTTAAAGTTTGAATACATCTAAATTAGAATTTTAGGTGCCATTAGGTATTTTGATTAACAAAGCTCAGTAGTAGTATACCTTTCATCGAGTGCTGGATTTCCAATATTACTACACTGTCTCCTTTTAGGAATTGTTCCCTTTCAGAAATTTTACTAAGAAAAGAAAGCTTAAACTTGAGAGGTGAAGGTCCATGTATAGGGCAGGACTGTGTAGTCTTTTACTTTGCAGTTTACATGATGGACTCATCCTCATGCCTGCGGTCTAGAAAGAAGCTGAATAAGAGGAGTCTTCAAAGTAAATGCTTAATGACACCTGCTAGTATTTCCTCAAATGTAAAACTTTTCAGGTTCACATTAAATTATTCTCAGAGTAGAAAATCTCCCACAGAGTAAATGAACGCTACTGTCCTAAAAGGATATGGTGAGAGTGTTTTATGCACATGCGTGATCATATATAGGAGATGAATTCAGAGGTTTTAGAATTCAGGATTTTGTCTCTAATTAGGTCTGAAATAAAAATGAGTATGTTATTAAGCAACTGAATGTACACACATATTTCTCCTTCATTCTTTTTCTGTCTTTTGTCTATTTTCCTCTCATTCTCTTAAAAATAGAAATTAAAAAAAAATCTCTCCATGAACTTTTTAAAGCATTATGAAGTTCCCCAAATAAGTCCTAATAGTCAGCCGTCTACTTGGGAAAACTTTAAAGTTACCAAAACCAAAAAGAACAACTTAGTTAAAAAATCATTGTGGTCCACCATCAAATACTTAAAACTTAAATAGAACATTAGTCCATTCAGTTAGCTACATCCGAATTATCCTCTTCATCCACAGGGACCTCCATCTCCGAAGCAGCATCCCTCAGCTTTTGAACCACAAAGACCTCGACATCTTCTGGTGAGGAGAAAACGTAAATCTCTCCAGCACTACTCCAGTTTAAGCTTTGCCTGGTATAAGAGAGCATGCGCCAAACCCATTTCATGTAAATTTGGCTTGACCTTTGCAAAGCCTTGTGCTGCTTTATGGGAGAGGGTGGTATTTGGTACAAAATCCAGTCTTTTCCCTTTTTGAGATTTGACCCGGTTTATTTCCTGCTACTTTTAGGATATTATTGTACTAGAGTACAGATCAGAATGAGAAATCTTTTGTAGATTCTTCTGTGAATTTGTCACAGAATGATCTTGAACTGAAATAAGCAGAAGTCTTCAAATAACTTTGGAAATTCCCTAAGAGTAATTTAAAAATTACTTTCTATTTTTACCCTATCTAGTATCTGAAATGTTAAACACTCTAAATTAATTCTCCATCCTAAATATTAGATTCTTAGTTTCCTTTTTTATTTCCAATGGCCACTACTTCTCATTTTTCCAAGTTTTTTATTTTAGCTTTTAGTTAGTTTTTAAGTTAAAAAAATTTTAAGACATACTTTCTTATAGGACTGAAAAACTTCTTACCTTTTTTAGGGGTGTCACTGATGGTTTAGAATCTGCTTATATACACCATTTTCTTCCTGGAGAGTGACATAAAAATACATTATAATTAACTGACTTCTGTTTTTGATTGCGACATTTATTCCATTAAAGAAACACATTCATATTAAAAAAAAAATCAAGTTGAAGTCTGCAAACAGGAATGAAATAGCAATAAATTTAAAATTCATTATGAACTTAGTATTTACATATCCCAAAGGTGTTTTAACGTGTATGGATTCAGTTGAGTGAGATTTATGCCTAATAAAAGAGTATGTGGTCGTGAGGAACAACTGCAGAGATAGTTGACCTCTTTTTCGAGGTTATGGATTTGGTAACTTTTACCTTGAAATGAATTCCCAAGTACTTGGAAGTGTTTGCATGCATAATAGGTATGAATTTTAGTAGTCTAAGTAATTTTGATACCAGAACATGTGCATAAATAGTAGGAGCTTAAGGTTAACAAAGAGCTTCAATCTCATCATATTTCTTTATTCATTTTCACTAAGAGGGACAAAAACAAGTAAAGGGTATCTTATCAATGAGGCATCTTATCTTGCAGGCCTTCACTGTTTGGTATTTTACTTAAAAAGTAACTTTTATAAATTTTTTTTTACCTTTTTCTAGTTTAGAACCTCTTTGAATAGTTTGTACTTTCAGTCTTTCAGACAGATTTCCATCTTAATAGCAGTATTCAAGAATGCTTTTTTTTTTGGTATCTAGATATGTGTGTTCAGCAGAGTATTAGAATTGTAATGGTAGAATTAGTATGGTTATCGGATTTTTATTGAAGAGTATCAGTACTTTAACATCAACTTTTAACTGTCAAAAGGCTGTAGTAGGAGTTGCCATTGTGGTGCATCAGTTAACGTATCCCACTAGGAACCATGAGATTGTGAGTTCAGTCGTGACCTTGCTTAGTGGGTTAATGATCCAGTGCTGCAGTGAGCTGTGGTGTAGCTTGCAGACACGGCTTGGATCTGGCGTTGCTGTGGCTGTGGCCTAGGCCGGCAGCTGTAGCTCCAATTGGACCCCTAGCCTGGGAACCTCCATATTCTGCTGGTACAGCCCTGAAAAAAAAAAAAAGGCTGTATTATATTTTCACTATTTCTAGAATTGTCATGTCATCTATTTTTCTAAACCAGGACCCTTTGAAAGTGAAAAAATATGCTATTAATTATGACAAGGTAAGTGGCCTAAACCAAAACACTTGGTCACCCTTGTTATAACCCATTTAGCCATGGTTATGATGAGCCATTAATTCTGTTTTAGAGTCTAGTAAAGAAAGTATATTCTTAATTCACTAGTTCTCAGTTTTCTTATATCAGAATCACTTGTAAAGTTTTTTCAAAATATACATTTATGATATTAAACCGCCAGAGATTCTGATTCACTGAGTTTGTTCAGAATCTATTTTTGATTCACTTTCATGGTTTGTTCAGATGAGTGGTCAAGGCTGACAACCACAGATTTAAACTAGTAATTCTCATTCACAAGCAAATGCAAAGAAGATAAATTTTATGGTTTATAATCTATTTGTTATAATAATCCATGTGAAAATTTATTTCTTTAAATGGAATCTATTGTTGATAAATTTTAAAATTATCTTTAGTAAATTAAGAAAAAATGAACAATACATTGCTGTTATGTAATTAACATTATGTCAGACAAATGTTAATGTCAACATTTACTACATCAAATACTTTTTAAGGGCTTTTTTCTGGTCTGCAGTGTTTTTAAACACATTTTCTTTTTTAACTTACGCTTTTGCACTTAAAAATAGGATCATATAGTATGTTCACTAATTGTTTATATTTTTTAAAGAAAAAGAAATGTGGTTTATATTTTTTGAAGATGGTAGTTTATTCTTTTTCTGAAATAGATTTTTTCCAGAAGCAGATTTTTGATTAACTATAATTGAGCTTGTGATTACAGTTATTTTATTGAGCTAATATAACAGATATATATGGAACAGGAAAAATACATTTATTCAGGTTTATTCATTGAAAAATAGAAAACTTAATGAGAGACTAATGGTAAACTGCGTTATTGTGAAGAATTGTTTAGAAGATTGATTGCTGTCCTGAGACATTGTTTTTTTTTTTTTTTTTTTTTTTTTTTTTTTTTTTTTTTTTTTTTTTTTTTTTTTTTTTTTTTTTTTTTGCCTTTTGTCATTTTAGGGCCGCACCTGCGGCATGTGGAGGTTCCCAGGCTAGGGGTCTAATCGGAGCTGTGGCCACTGGCCTGCGCCGCAGCCACAGCAACGCAGGATCCGAGCTGCGTCTGCAACCTACACCACAGCTCACGGCAACGCCAGATCGTTAACCCACTGAGCAAGGGCAGGGATCGAACCCGCAACCTCATGGTTCCTAGTCGGATTCGTTAACCACTGCGCCACGACGGGAACTCCTGTCCTGAGACATTGTTAATGCTTAATCTGCTTAGAGTTTTCTCAATTAAATTCTCACAGGTCATATTAAATTTTCCCCTACCTCTGAATAAATGTTTCTTTAAAAATACAGCATTTCATAATTTTCATTGAAATTTTTACTCACAGTAAGTTGATTTAATAATACAAGAATTTAGATATCTGGGAAAAAAAACCCAGTAGGTATGATTCATCCACTTTTCTTGGTAATAACTAACAGTTTTACCTTCCTGAACTTTAGCCCTGGAGTTATTCTTTTCTGTTTTCATTCATTCTTGCAATCAAGACATATTTATTGGTGAGTTCTTGTTGTGGTTCAGTGGGTTACGAACCCAACTGGTATCCATGGGGATGTGGGTTCAAACCCTGGCCTTGCTCAGTGGGTTAAGCAGCTAGCATTGCCATGATCTGTGGTGTAGGTCGCAGACACGCCTCAAATCCCATGTGATTGTGGCTGTGTTTTAGACCAGCAGCTGCAGCTCTGTTTTGATCCCTACCTAGCCTGGGAACTTCTATATGCCACAGGTGTGGCCCTAAAAATAAAGCAAAAAAAAAAAAAAAAATTAGATATCTACTGAATGCCAGGCAGGCATTATGCTTGGTATTTGAGATCCATTTAGTGAACAGTATACTCCTGTTCTCAGAGAGCTCACTTTCTAAATGGGGAAGGCAGACAATAGGCATAATAGGTAAATGATAAGATGCTAAGTGTGTGGAAGAAGGAGAGCAGGGTGAGGAGCAATTTTCCTATTATGCATAGGACTTGATTAACGTGATCATTTGCCCTGCTAATAATAGGGATATAGCTCATTACAGATGTGTAAGTCAGTTTGATTCATATGCTTTTTTCCCTTAATGTTCTTTTTCTGCCAATTAGTCTGGGGATATTTCTTCTCTTCTTGTAGTGTTCCTGTCTAATCACCATTTTCATTTTGGTATTTAAGTATTTTACAAGGTCATCGTGAGGTTTAAAAAGATAAGTAAACCTGATACCGTTCTTTTGAAGAACCTAGGGACTAATGTTCGGTAACTAGTTTGAGTGGTTCCTCCAGCTGGCATAACTGGTAAAGGTGGCCAAATGCAAGTTTAATTGGTACAAAAAAACAACATGACTAGTTTGAGTTTTTCTTCCTTTTCGTAATAAAGACCTAGCAGTTCATATGTTTCTGTATGTATTTTTTTCCCAAATGATTGAAATGACTTAAGAACATTAGGGCTTGATCTGTTATTTAACTACATGAGCAGTTAAATATAGGTAATGGATGATACCCCATGTCTCTGTAGCCCTTTAAACTAGATTGTAAGTCATCTTAATCTAAACATATATATAAAAGCAATTTAATGTGGAAAATAAATGTATTCTCATTCTCTGTAATACCTTTGGAACTGTCACAGATGATCACAACTTTAAAGTACAGTTTGGGGGCGGAATTAGGTATAACGTGCTTGTGTATTGCACTCAGAGTTGGAAGTAGAATAGCTCTGATTTTGAAATTTCTCCTTACATATACTACTTTGTACTGTGTTTGGAAATTAGTAGTATTTAGGAAATTTTATAGGAAACCGTAGTGTCAATGAGGACTAAACTAATGATTTGGAATATTGATCAAGGATGAATAAAAAACTATTATTTCTCGGAGTTCCCGTCATGGCTCAGTGGTTAACGAATCTGACTAGGAACCATGAGGTTGAGGGTTTGATCACTGGCCTCGCTCAGTGGGTTAAGGATCCAGCGTTGCTGTGGCTGTGGCATAGGCCAGTGGCTATAGCTCCCGTTAGACCCCTAGCCTGGGAATCTCCATATGCCGCGAGTGCAGCCCTAGAAAAGGCAAGAAGACAAGAAACAAAAAACAAAAAACTATTATTTCTTTAAAACCTTTCCTGAAGAAAGTTGTACATTATAATCAGTGATTTTGGCACAAAATACATGGCTTATTTTTTTAAAGATATCATTAGTTCATGTGTTTGTTAATTAAAGTATTCTAAAAATTTTTAGTCTTACTGAGTAAACAGTTTTTTTAGATAATTTTAAATGGTCATTTTTTGTTTTGCTGGTAAAATTGCACATAATTATTTAGTATTTTTCTTAGTTAAGATGTGCATATTTGCAAAAGTAATTGGTTTGGAAAAAATGGTATTTACCTTTGTTACCCTTTTTCTTTTGTGTGTTAGGCTATTGCGGAGCTGATATCAAGGCCCTGTGCACTGAAGCTGCCCTGATTGCCCTGCGGAGGCGTTACCCACAGATCTATGCTAGCAGTCATAAGCTGCAGCTAGATGTTTCCTCAATAGTGCTCAACGCCCAAGATTTTTACCATGCAATGCAGAATATTGTGCCTGCTTCCCAGCGAGCTGTTATGTCTTCGGGACATGCACTGTCCCCCATCATAAGACCACTGCTGGAAAGAAGCTTCAACAGCATCCTAGCAGTCTTGCAAAAAGTGTTTCCTCATGCTGAAATTAGCCAGAGTGACAAGAAAGAAGGTAGTATAAATATCCTTTTCATAAAAAATTTACCTTTTCATATTGTTAAAATAAAACAAGCATAATTAAGTAAATTCTGAGTTTTCTTATAAGGTTATGTGTTACTCTTTTATATTTGCCATGAATATAGAAAATGTATCTGTTTCATTCATCACTATATATCCTGGCCTAGCATATTGCTTAGCATATAATAGTTGCCTAGTCAGTGTCAGTAAAAAGAATGAATGGATGTTTGTTCTGTTTGTTCACTCTTGAGAAATTCTATCTTTTTTTTTTTTGCTTTTTAGGGCTGTACCCATGGCATATGGAGGTTCTCAGGCTAGAGGTCGAATCGGGGCTATAGCTGCTGGCCTACACCACAGCCACAGCAACGTAGGATCCAAGCCGTGTCTGCGACCTACACCACAGCTCACAGCCACACCAGATCCTTTAACCCACCGAGCGAGGCCAGGGATAGAACCCACAATCTCATGGTTTCTAATCAGATTCGTTTCCACTGCGCCATGACAGGAATTCCATTCTGACTGTCTTAATGGAGGAGAAAAGTTGACTTAATAATAATAATAATGGTTTATAGTTATTATTAATAATGATGATAATGGTTTATAGTTATTTTATTATTATAGAGCTCTTACATAAACTGTCATCTGTTAATTCTCATAACAATCCTGAGGGGTAGGTACTCTGATTCTATAAAAGACAAAGCTATTCACTTATTTAGGGTCACTCAGTAAGTTTAGGTCTTGTTCAAACCCAGGGGGTCTGACTCTAGAGCCCATGGTCTTAACTGTGTTGCTATAATGCTCGCTGGATTCAGCTTATCAAATTGTTGTTATTGGCAGTAAACTCTGCTGTGTGCTGTGCTAATGGAGTGTAAGTTATTAGTGAGGGAGTAAATTAGTAATGGGTTGTAGAAGGTCTTGGATTTTGGCCTCAAGATTATAGTTTGATTTGAGATAAAACAGAAAGCTACTTAAAAAAAACATGTTACTCCTTTATAGGAAAACTTTAGGGCTCATATGCTAAATCAAAATAAAGCCCATGAACATTGAAGAGACAGCTTTAAAAAATTATTGTAGGGAGTTCCCATTGTTGCTCAGTGGTAATGAAGCTGGCTAGTATCCATGAGGATGTGGGTATGATTCTTGGCCTCACTCAGCGGGTTAAGGATCTGGCGTTCTTGTGAGTTGTGGTGTAGATTACAGACACAACTTGAATCCTGTGTTGCTGTGGCTGTGGTAGGCTGGCAGCTACAGCTCTGAATCAACCCCATATGCCACAGGTGCAGCCCTAAAAAGCAAAAAAAAAAAAAAAAAAAAAAAATCTGCTGCATGGTAGGGCACTAATATTTAATGACTTTTTAAGCCTTATAATCTTTCTGATCTTTTTAAAACAGATATAGAAACTCTAATTCTAGATGATAGTGAAGATGAGAATGCTTTATCGATTTTTGAGACTAGTTGTCACTCAGGATCACCAAAGAAACAGTCATCAGCTGCTGCTGTACATAAACCTTACCTTCATTTTACAATGTAAGTAGTTTAATTTAAAGTTCTTTCAATTTAGGGTGATTTTTACTACTTTATGATAAGTTAGAGTCACGGTACATTTTTACTTATGGTTCTAACTTTCAGGACTTTGTTTTTCTGTTGTTTGGAGACAATTCTGGAAACCTTATTGTGTATATATTTTTGTGTGGTAATAAATTGGTTTATTGGTCAACTAAAAATATTTTTTCCTAAACTGATTGTGGGATTTTTTTTTCCTTTAAACTAAGAAGAGAGAGTTACCTTTAGAAAGTCATCACGTCTCCAGTTTTATTGCTTTTTATTTGAACTAAAATGGACAGAAATGAGGAATTCCCTTGTGGCCCAGCAGATTAAGGATCTGGGATGTCAGTGCTCTGCCCCTTGTTGCAGGGGGTTTGGTCCCTGGCCTGGGAACTTCTGCATGCATCGGGTTTGGCTGAAAAAAATTATGGAAATGAAATATTAACCACGATCTAGCGTATTTAAATCTGTAATAAGTTTCCCATGATAATTTAGGGACTCTAAGGGTACTAAAGAGATTTTGATTTAGGAATTGCTCAGTAATAAAACAAATAACTTTTTGACTCTCCAAAACCTCATTAGTTTACACTTTCCTAATTTAGATTTTATGTTTTTTCTCTTCACATTTACCTCTATCTATGTTAAAGCAGCTTTTGCTGTGCACTGTAATGGATAAACAGTTTTCATGCTAACGTAATTTTAAATTGAGGCCAAATAGTTTTTAAAACTAGCAGCATCATGACTTGCGTTTACGTAGTTATCATGATAGTTAAAGAACCAAAATGTCCTAGTCAGGTTGGTCTAATAGTTCTTTTTTTAGAAGACACTGGATTGTGTATACTTTTTTTGTTTGTTTTTTTGCCACACCTACGATATGTGGAAGTTCCTGGGCCAGGGACTGTATCCAAACCGCAGCTGTGACCTCCTCCACAGATGTGGCCACACTGGATCCTTAAACCGCTGCACCAGACTGGGGATGGAACCTGTACCTCAGCGGGAACCTCAGCCACTGAAGAGACAATACCAGAGCCTTAGTCTGCTGTGCTGCAGTGAACATAAGGGTACATGTATCTTTTTAAATGAAAGTTTAAAAAAAAAAAAAGGAAAGTTTTGTTTGATATATGCCCAGGAGTGGGACTGATAGATCATATGGTAGTTATATATACTGAGTTTTCTGAGAAACCTCCATACTATTTTGCATAGTGGTTGTACCAATTTACCACCAGTAGTGTATGAGGGTTCCTTTTCTTCACACCCTCTCCAGCATTTGCTTGTAGACGTTCCTTTTTTTTTCTATTTTTCTTTTTTTCACCTTTTAGGGCCACATCTGCAGCATATGAAAGTTCCCAGGCTAGGGGCTGAATCAGAGCTATAGCTGCCAGCCTACGACACAGCCACTGCAACGAGGTAGCTGAGTTGCGTCTGCGACCTACACCACGGCTTGTGGCAGTGCTGGATCTTTAATCCACTGATGAGGCCAGGGATTGAACTAGTCAGATTTGTTTCTGCCGCACCACATGGAAACTCCTATTTGTAGACTTTTTGATGAAGGCCATTCTGACTGGTGGAACGTGGTATCTTATAGTAGTTTTGATTTGCATTTCTCTGATAATTAGTGATGTTGAGCATTTTTTCAAGTGATTGTTGGCCATTCATATGTCTTCTTTGGGGAAATGTCTGTTTTGGTCTTTTGCCCATTTTTCTATTGGGTTGTTTGAATTGTGTGAGTTGTCTGCATATTTTGGAGATAAGACTTTGTTGGCTGTATGGTCTAATGGGTTATCTTCTCCCATTCCGTAGGTTGTCGTTTCTTTTCTTTCTCTTTCTTTTTTAATGGTTTCCTTTGCTGTGCAAAAGCTTGTAAATTTGATTAGGTCCCATTGGTTTATTTTTTATTTTATTTTTATTACCTTTGACCTAACATTTGTATGGTTGATGTCAGAAAATGTTTGCCTATGTTCTCTTCTAGGAGTTTTATGGTGTCTTGTCTTATGTTTGAGTCTTTAATCCATTTTGAATTTATTTTTGTGCATGTGTGAGGGTGTGTTCCAGTTTCACTGATTTAGTTCAGCTGTCCAGTGTTCCCGGCACCACCTGCTGAAAAGACTGTCTTTTTTCCATTTTATATTCTTTCCTCCTTTGTCAAAGATTGACAGTAGAATCTCCCTGTTTTAAAACGTTTGTTTTATAATTCATCTTTGTTCATTTTCGTGCTTATTATCTTATATAAAATTCTTTCAGTTACTGTGATTTGTTTCCTGGACTACCTATCATGTTCCACTGATCTGTGTTTCTTTTCTTTGATGTATTATTCTGTTCTATAAAATGTTTCAGTATAAATTAGGGCACATCTTAACTTAATAGTTCAGAATCTGGACTTTCCCGTTACATGGACACCCAGTTGTATAATGTTATATCTAAGCTCTCTGAGGCTTGGGTTCTTTATCTATTTAGTAAGAGGAAACCTATGTATTTCATAGAATTGTTAAGAAAGCTAAATAAGACAAAAACAGGCTTCAGGTCTAGATGTTCTAAAATTGGAGCTAGAAAACTTTTCTGAAAATTTCTTGATGTTCTTACTTGATTATTTTTTCAGTTAATATTGTCAGTAAGTTACAAATCTCCCCCACCCCCAATTTTTTTAGATTTCATTTTGCATTTTTTTTTTTTTTTTTAGCTTCTGCAGCATGTGGAAATTCCCAGGCCAGGGATTGAACCCATGCCACAGCAGTGACAACACTGAGTCTACAACTGCTAGGCCATCAGGGAACTCCCAATTTGCATTTTTAAAATCTATGAAATAAAAAATGCAAACCAACTATATGTATGTATATGTATGTGTGTCTACATAGTTAACTAGGTATAAATGTGTGGGAAGAACTGACATCTATATTAGGCCTTATGATATATTTTATATAGTTTGAGACTTGCTAAGATTATTTATCATTGTATTTATCATTTGTATTTTTTGCAGTTGTGAATAGGATTTCCTTTGCTTCCTTTCTTTGTATTTGTTATTGATGGTATTAAGAAAATCTTTTGGTTTTTCTGTTTCCATCTTCAGTCTTACTACTTTGCTGATAGACTCTGATAGTTATTAGTTGATTCTCTTGGATTTTTTTTTTTTTTTTGCCTTTTGTCGTTTTTTAGGGTTGCACCCACGGCATGTGGAGGTTCCCAGGCTAGGGGTCTAATTGGAGCTACAGCTGCCGGCCTGTGCCACAGCCACAGCAATGCAGGATCCGAGCCACGTCTGCAACCTACACCACAGCTAATGGCAACATTGGATCCTTAACCCACTGAGCGAGTCCAGGGATTGAACCCACAACCTCAAGGTTCCTAGTCGGATTTGTTTCTACTGAGCCATGACAGAAACTCTTCTCTTGGATTTTCTACTGCATAAACATATCCTTTACAAGTAAGAGTGTTTGCCTTGTTTATTTTCCACTAGTTCCTTTTTAAAATTTGCTTTATTCTTACTGTTTTGCTTAGAATTTCCTGCATAGTGATACAGTGGTATTTGATAAACTTGTTTCATTTATCTTTTTAATGGTGCTGTAGAATCTTGAGAATACCAACTGAATTTGGTTTAATATATTATCCTAAATTTGCCTTATCTGGTGTACGGCTGTAGCTATTATATTTTATGGTTAGAACAGTTAGTTTTTTTTTTTAATGGCCGCATCCATGGAATATGGAGGTTCCCAGGCCAGGGACTGAATCAGAGCTACAGGTGTAATCTATGCTGCAGCTTTGGCAATGCCAGATCCTTTAACCCCCTCTGCTGAGCTGGGGATCAAACCTGTGGCTCTACAGTGACCTGAGCCGCTGCAATTGGATGCTTAACTCACTGCACCACAGTGGAAACTTTGAGTTAGTTTTTTTATTGCCCTGGAAACAAATTTGCTACCACTGAAGAAGCCCTATTTTTTTCTATTTTAAAAATTGTAGTAAAGTAGATAAAAATTTACCATTTTTAACCATTAAAAATAAAAGTCCTACACTTTGGGTAGTCTTTAGATGTACCTCTTTGTTGGTGAAGTGGAATTCTTAACATTTGACCTTGGAAAATTAATGACTAATGACTTAGTGTTTGAAGTATTTTCCAAGTTAATATATATGGTATGATAGGATAAATACCCAGGTATTTTCACTTTTTTTTTAGGATGGATTTTTATACCTTTATATCTTGGTTATTCATATGGTCATAGAGATCAGTATTTTAAAACTGTAGGAGTTCCCGTTGTGGCACAGCAGAAACAAATTCAACTTGTATCCATGAGGATGTGGGTTTGATCCCTGGCCTCGCTCAGTGGGTTAAGGATCCAGCATTGCCATGAGCTGTGGTGTAGGTCACAGACGTGGCTCATATCCTGTGTTGCAGTGGCTGTGGTGCAGGCTGGCAGCTGTAGCTCTGATTAGACCCCTAGCCTGGGAACTTCCATATTCCTTGAGTGTGGCCCTAAAAAGCAAAAATAAATAAAATAAAATAAAATAAAACAAATGAAGGAAAAAATGAATCACTGCACTAAATAAGTGAAAAGGTTGGAATTCCCATCGTGGCTCAGTGTAAATGAATCTGACTAGCATCCATGAGGATGCAGGTTTGATCCTTGGCCTTGCTCAGTGAGTTAAGGATCTGGCATTGCATGAGCTGTGGTGTAGGTCACAGACACAGCTCAGATCCTGTGTTGGTGTGAATGTGGCATAGGCCGGCAGCTACAGCTCCGATTGGACCCCTAGCTTGGGACCTCCATATGCCATGGGTGCGGCCCTAAAAAGTCCAAAAAAAAAAAAAACCCTAAAAAACAAAAAAACGCTCTAATAAAAAGTGAGAAAAGTAAGAAAATTCTGTTAATTTGGAGTTAACATTCTTTTAAGGTAAGCATTTTCCTGATATTTCATTTTGATATTTGGAGACTGTATTGTTTTGAAATAATTATTATGTCTTACGTGTATTGCAGGTCACCATATCATCAGCCAACCTCTTATAGGCCAAGATTATTGCTGTCTGGAGAACGAGGCTCAGGTCAAACTTCTCACCTTGCTCCAGCACTTTTGCACACTTTAGAAAAATTCTCTGTGCACAGACTAGATCTCCCAGCACTTTATTCAGTTAGTGCCAAAACACCTGAAGAATCATGTGCACAGGTAGGTTTGTACCATATAAGAGTACTTCCAACTTTCTTACTGTGTAAATCTTGGTAGTGTTTATAGATAATATTTTTTCAAGGGACAGTAATAGGAATATTAACTTTTTTTTTTTTTTTTGGACTACACTTGTGACATATGGAAGTTCCCAGGCCAGATATTGAATCTGAGCTGCAGTTGCAACCTATGGCACACCTGCAGCAATGCCAGATCCATAACCCACTGCTCCAGCCTGGGAATCGAACCTGTGCCTCAGCAGCAACCTGAGCCACTACAGAGACAACACTGGATTTTCAAGGTGCTGCACTACAATGGAAACTCCTGAATATTAACTTTGTTTGATATTTGTTAGCATTCTAACATTAAGGCAGAGGATCCTTTTGATTTTTTTTTAAGTGAGCTCATTGTTTACCCATGATACTTCATTTTTTTCTGAAAAAATTTTTTTGTGATAGTTGGGCATATGGAAGTTCCTATATCAGAGGCTGAACCCATGCTTCAGTTTCAGCCTGTTCCACAGGTGCAATGCTGGATCCTTAACCATTGTGCTGCATGAGAACTTCCTCTTTTCTGAAATTTTAATAATCTCATTTCTTGTATTAAAATTTCATTAAACAGTTTAGAAAGAGAGCTTCTTTTTGCCTTTTTTCTGACGCTTTTTTCAAAGTTGTGGTTTCAGAGCCTCTTCAGACTTCTGTCTGTACTTATAGCTTTTTCATAGTAAGGGAAATGATAACCAATTTGAGAATGCCAGGACTTAAAATTAATATAGGAAAGTGACAGCAATTTAAAAATTGTATATATTTGTATCAGTAATCAAGTATATTTTACATGTGATTTTGTTACTTTTTATATTTGCTAGCTTGTAAAGCATAGTTCTAGTGGGGCTGTTATATTTCTTGATATTTTAGTATATAACTATGAATTTATTTTGTGTGTCATGTTGGAACTAGTGGGTCAGGGAATAAATTTTTTGAACCAAGGGACCATGTCTTCACCATTTCCGTGTCTCTTACACAATGCCCAGCTTGTAGTAAGTACTCATTAAATGTTTGAATACTGTTTCTAATAAATTAGAGAGGAATGTCACTTTCTACTTTGATATTAGCCTACCTTTTTTTTAACCTTTTCTAGGGCCGCACTCCACAGCATATGGAGGTTCCCAGGCTAGGGGTCGAATTGGAGCTGTAGCTGCTGGCCTACACCACAGCCACAGCAACGCGGGATCCAAGCCACGTCTGCAACCTACACCACAGCTCACGGCAACGCCGGCTCCTTAACACACTGAGCAAGGCTAGGGATCGAACCTGCAACCTCATGGTTCCTAGTTGGATTCGTTAACCACTGAGCCACGACAGGAATTCCTAGCCTACTTTCTTTTAGAGATTAGTTAACTGGTATAGTAACACTTAAGAGCACTGCATATAGTTTTGTTGTTTTTTCAGTTGTAGTTCGTAAATATTTAATACATACACTTGTCTAATTGAAAACAATTTTGTACCTTATAGCAAGAATTAGATTTTTTTATAAACAGTTCAGAGTGTCAATTTTATTTCTTTTTTACTTACAGTTCTCTCTTCACTACTTATAAAGCCCTATTTGAAGGACTTTTTTCCCCAAAACCCATGGCCTGACAAAAAAACTACGCCTCAATAATTTTCTCCAAGTTTTTTCTTTTTCTCGTGCCTCCTTCCCCACCTCATTCTTTTTTTTTTTCCTTCAAGTCTTATACATTTAATTCATCCTGGCTGTGAGTGTTTTCCAATAATGTTTGTTTATGTTTGCTCATATTTTTTCTTTTTAGTGAGACAAAATTATTCCAGTTTTTATTCATGTAAGAGAATTACTTAGTAGCATTTAAAATAAATCCAAGTGATTTACTAGGAAGTATAAAATAATGAAGTTGACTTCAGAGGAGAGAGAATCTAAATAGACGCTATCTGTGGAAGAAGAAATTGTCAGAAAGCAGTAAATCCAAAGAGTTTCACAAGTGAAGTCTTTTAATCTTAAAGGATAAGATCTTTTTGATACTAGTTTGATAAGATCTTTTTGAAACTGTTACAAAGCATAGAAAAAGAAGGGAAGTTGTGAAATTAAAAAGTGATGATAAACCTTTGAAAGATATTTCAAGAAAAATATAGGCTAATCTCATTTAGACAATGGTCCTAAAGTAAATATTACAAGTGGAATCTAGTAGCACATCAAAAGAGTAATATACCATTACCAAGACATGCAAAATTAATTGTGAGATGTGAAGACATAGATATTGGAATGAACACACTGAAGTTATGAATATTTACCTGTGATATGATCGTAGCATTAACTGAAAAACTGTTAGGGCCAATAAGAGAATTCTGTAAGGTGGACAATTTCAAAGTTAATGTTATGGAATCAATAGTTTTCTTTTATAAAAACAATAACAAGTTAGAAATACAGCTGACCCTTAAACAATGTAGGTTTGAACTGCACAGATATACTTATATGTGGATATTCTTCAGCAGTAAATACTACAGTACTACAAGGACTGGTTGAATCTGGATATGGAGAAACTGCAAATCTGGAGGGCCTGACTATAAGTTATTCACAAATTAACCCCCATCTTGTTCAAGGGTCAACTGTATAATTGAAGAAGAGGTCTCATTTAAAATAGCAACTAAGTTTACTTAGGAATTAACTTAAACAATTAATTTGCAGAGCCTAAAAGAAGAAAACTAAAAAGTCACTTGAGGAAGGCAGTTGAGTAAATGACACACCTTGTTTTTAATTATTATACTATAATTCAAAGTGTAGATTCAATTCAGGTTGCATAGGTTAAAAATCTCAGCTACTTTGCTTATTGGTTGTTGTCTTGGATAAGTTGCTTAACCTCTTTGAACGTTACTTTTCTCATTTATGAAATGAAGATGATGACATCAGATAAGATTATTGTGATTATTAAAATAAGCTTACCCAATAGTCTTGGCATACAGTACTCAACAGATGATAGCTCTCTTCATGTCTATCACTACTGGTGCAGCTCCTTTCACAATTAATGGCTGGTAAGACTCAACATTGGAAAGCTTGAGTGCTTTTCTAAGTTAATGTATAAATTAAGTGCAATCTCATTTATAATAACCCCCAGATTCAAGAGGGGGCTTGAATAAGAAAGGCTCTGTGTTTCCTCTAGAAAATAATTATGACCATAGGAAGGAGAATTCTAAAGGAAAAGTATAATGAGGAAGCCCAGATTTTTACAGATGTAATAGAACTGTGGTAATAAAGTGCTTGTACCTCCACAGGGACAGACAGAAAAAGCAATGGAACAAAGGACAGAATTTATGCTTAGGCCTGTGTAGAAACAGAATTTAGTATCTGCTGCTGCAGCTCCAGAATATATGATGATGATGGTGACATTTGATGTCACAGAATAGATGGGTTATTTAATAAATGGCCCTAGAAAACTATCTGACTCTTTGAAGGGAAAAGAAAAAACAAAACTGGAGATTTTCCTACATTTTTCTAGAGCCCTAAAAAAAGGCTAGACTGTCAGTGGAGCTATAAAAATGTTAGGATAATTCACAAGGTCAGTATATTATCTTGGACATGAGAAAGTAATTTCAAGGTAATGAATAGAAACTAGAAAACAAAGATAAGATCACAAAAAAAAGATAAGATCAAATTTAACTTTATAAAATTTTAAATTATACATGGCAAAAAAATTATTGAAATAAAATTAATAGACGTAACCTGGTAAAAATTTGTATTTGAAACGCATCAAGGACAAGTTTTCTAAATATACAAAGATATGTTAAAATTAGTAAGAAGAAAGAATAACAACCTAATACAAGACTTGGCAGAATAAGAGCATGCCATTTATAGGGAGAAAAAAGTAGTAAAAGCAATAAGAATTTTAAAAGATTCTTTGCCTCACTTATAAGTGAAAAAAATGCATATTAAAGCAACATGATGCTATTTTAAAGCAACTATCAAACTTGTAAAAATGAAAAGCTTGGTAAACCTAGTATTGGAGACGTGACACTCATACTTAATTAGTGGAAATGTAAATTTATCTAATGATTTTTTTGGGGGGTGAGGCCACACCTATAGCATGTGGAAGTTCCCAGGCCAGGGATCAAACTCATGCCACAGGTGGCAACATGGGATCCTTAACCTGCTGTGTCCAAGGAAACTTCCTTAATGATTTTTGAGTGTAAGCCTGGAACTGTCTTTTAAAAACTTCAAGTGCTTTTTGACCCAGGAATTTCGTAAAGATATATTAGCTATAAGTTTTCACTGCAGAATATACAAAGATATTCATCACAGCAGTGTGTAAAATTAGCAGACAAAATAAGACAAAAAGAAACAAACTAAATGCCTTTTTTATGGTGGATTGGCTAAAATATGGTAACAGAGAAATACTTTGAAGTTGTTAAGAAGAATGAAGTAGATTTATATAGGCTGCTATGGAAAGATGAAGGAGATATTAGTGAAAAAACAAGCTGTAAATCAATTTAAGTATGATTTTCTTTGTGTAAAAAAGAAAAACAAAAAATATCTGCTTGTGTTTACATATAAGTAGAAATTTTATCTAAGAACAGCCCCCCAAAACTGTTAATAATTGTTGTTTTGGCTTGGGGAAGAAATTTGGAGGATTGAAGATTAGATAAACTTTGTTATCTTCATTTTCATTTATACTCTGCTGTGTTGTTTGGGATTTTTTTTCCTCTTATGTGTATATTTGATGATATCAAGCAAACTGAAACGTAAAATCATAAGAGGAACATTTTCAACGTGGAAAGGGATTCTGTCTGTAATTATTCCTAATGGCTAATATGTGTATATATTCGCAAACACAATATTGGCTTAATGTTAGATAAGGAAATACTTAGGAAACATTGTGGTAAAATGTATGCTGATGTTATTGGGGTTCTGGGATTTTTTTTTTTTTTCTGAATCCTACTTGGGGTAAATTTGAATTCTAATTGTATATTCTGTAGTGTCTTTCACATTTCTTAGCTTTTATTACTTTTTTGTCGTGTTAGTGGGGAGGGTAGAGAGAGGTGTCACTTGGTAATGGAAGACAGCAGACACCTACCATTTATTGTTTTGGTTGTGTAACATTGTATCTAGTACACCAAGATTTATCGTTCCCTGCTTTCATCTGTGAGCTTCTGGATTAGAAGTAGGGTTTATTCTTGAGTGACTACCACCTGGATATATAGCCTGCCTAGGAGCGGAGTCAGAATTTTGTCGTCATGGTAGCTGAAGCTCAGACTTTTTCTGAATGCTGACCAGAGGCTACATAGACTGTTCTGGTTAATCCCTGATTAATTTGTATTTTAAGTGCATATTTTAAATTATTTATATTATACTGTCACTTTTGAAAAATTCTTCAAAAAGAGGCTGTTATGTAATGAAACTGAGGATCTTTTTCCCTTATTTTGTAGAAATTGGTAAACCTGGTATAAGTAGGTATAAAAGTCCTAGGGAACAGCTCACAAGTCAGGTGCCGAAATGCTGGAAAGATGGAAAAAACCTTTTATTCTTCTGTTCTGTATTCCCTTTCCTTTCTTCTCTTTTGCTTTACTTCTGTTGGTAGCCTGTCATCCTATAGGCAGGATTATCTCTAAATAGATGTGGAATATAAGGGTTCAGTCTGTGGCAAGTTATTCTCTTCTGTGATTTTTTTTTTCTTTTCTCCTGCTTCCAAGATACGTAATATGGATTAAGTTGGGTTATTTTTATAGTGTAAGATGAAGACGAAAGGTAGTTTTAAAAGAAAGACCTCTTAAAGCATCTCAGAGATCTGTATTTATATGTGTGATAAGATGGAAAGCGGGAAGAGCCCTACCTGATATTTCTTTATACCATGAGAACCATGCTTAATTCTGTATCTCTTCTTTAAAACATCCACACACAAGCAGATGTATGACAAACATTCCTTTTCTTCTTCTGACTACCTCAGCGTTTGATTAATATTATCAGTTGGGTGAAAAATGGTAGAGGGCTTAGTGTCTCTACAGGGTTTTCTCATTGTTTCCTCAGATTTAATACGCGTGAGAATCTCCAGGGGGTACTTACTAAAATTTCTGATTGCCTGGCTCCACACCCAGAGATTCTGATTTATCAAGTTTGGGATGAGCCCAGGAATCTGCACTTTAATCATACAACCTGGTTGTTACTATTCTAGGGCTTTAGTAAATCACACTTGGATATAGCACTACCTGATGACTGGACACAAGTTTGACATTTATAACTGAAGCAGTTGCCAGAGTTCATAAAGCAGTTCTGTGTGTATGTGTGTGAATGTGTATGTATGTATGTATGTTAGTGAGCATTTTGTAGTTTTCCAAAGACTCTGGAAGGAGAATGGAAAACTCTGGTGTTGCCTGGAAGACATATGGTTGTCCCAGTAAGTTCACAAGGAATTACTGAGCCCTACAACAAGGCTGGAGATGTTCGTGTCTGTAGTAAAAGTAACTATAGTTCTCTTTTTCTGACATTTTCAAATGTATTTCTTTCCCTTCTTGTATTATTTCTATTGCTGATATAGGAAAAAGGAATTGATGAGTATGTTATATTTTATCTTTTTTATTAATACAGAGGTATGCTTGAATTGATAGAGATTTATGTATGGTGTGTCAAAAACCTTGGGGTTTGGATACTACATGGTGTTAGGAGTAATTTCACATGGTCAGCAAGGTCTTTTTTGGGGTGAAAATTTTAGTTATTTTCCTTTTCCCAGAAAGAAATTTAATATGGAAATTCTCAAGGGAAATCTTTTTTGGTTAAGAAGCACTAAGAAATTAATATACTTACCTCTGAATATACATTGGATGCACTTGTGTTTATGAATAAGGATTTCTGGATTTCTCCATAGTAGCCTGTGTATACTTCGGATACTCTTGGTGTTTGTGCTCTGTGCTCTGGTGTTTGTGTGTGTGGGTGCACATCTATGTTTTACATAGTAACTTTTTTTTTTTGAGTTGTAAACAAATTATCCTGGCTCTGATTGTATCACATTTACTGAAATTGTTGAAGTTTTTAGCAGTGAAAATATCAGAAAAGGAATTTGAGTGTTCTAATTTCCAAAAAATGTTGATTTTTATTACAACTATTGTTCAGAAACTCTAGTAGAGTGTTTTATAATAGGCTTATTTTATAGACTTGTAAAGAAATTGGGCACTTTATTTCTTGAATCCTGAATCTTCAGATCCGAGACAGTGCCTTCTTTTCACAGAGATGCTGAATAAAGCTTAGGGTAATAGAGTGTAAATGGAGTAGTATGCATATATGAAATAAAGTTATCAGTAATGAAGATATTTTAAAATTTTTGGTAGCATGGTTTAAGGAATTAAACTTTTTTAAATAGTGCTTTTTAATTTTTACAAAAATTGAGAATATTTTAGCCCCTAAGATTTTTCTTTTACCTATGTTTTATAATTTTAGCATATTTATAATACTGTAATGTGACCAAGTCAAAATCTGGGAATTTATTGATAACAAAAAGTTGCTTTCCTTATATAGCCCCTTTTAGGAAAGTGAAAGATAACACTGGCGTGGAGCTTTCTACTTCATTCACATTTGTATTTAAAATTATTCTAGTTTTTAGTTTCTAAAGAAAATGGCTTGTTATGGGCTGTATATTCTTAATTTTTAAAGTACAGTAAATTTTTCACACACCGAACATTTTAATTTGGTTTCTAATGCACTGACTTGAAATTTAGTTCTTGAAATATGAATTCTTATAAATATAGGTACAGTTTATATTATTAGTGCTTCCTTGCATAGATACTTCTAGTTTTAGTGGCCTAATTTTTGCCTTTTGTATCTTTCATATTCAGAGAAAGTAGTTTTTTTTTAAAAGAAACTTTTAAAAAGTTAAATAAGGAATTATGACATCTGGGGCCACAAGAGGCCAAAAGTATATTGCTTAAAGAATCAAAATGAACAGTTTACATACACTGGTGTTCATTTTATTTGTGCAAGAGTGCTGGTCATGTCAGAGGTATTTTGAAACGGTTGGTTCAGTAATTTGGCCTACTGTCTTTTTTTCTCTATAACAGTTTTTCTGTTTTCTACTACACCTTGCACATCCACCAATCCAAGACACCCTGTAGGTGAGTATTTTTCTAGTTATCAAATGGCATCACTTGTTCCCAAGACAGTTGCCGCTTCACTAAAACTAGGCTTTATTTTTCTACTATAAAAAATATATGGTTAATTGATTTCACAGAGTGTATCTTATTCCACAACTTCAAAAGTTATCAGCAAACTGCTGAAAAGCTGATTTTACATTATAGAAAAATTACAATAGGATTACGCTTTTTTTTCTGAGTTTTTAAAGACTATTCTCAGACTATTCTTTTTGAAATTTCATTACAAAAACAGGAGAATTAGGACAGATTTGCTATTTGTTAAAAATAAAAGTTTATTTTAAATAAACTTATTAAATATTAAAATTATTCTGAGATAACATGGCATAAGGAATTAAAAGCAAACATGGTTTAGTATTGCTTTAAAATTTTTCTAGACATTAAGGATGTTTTTCCTTTAAAGGCTTAGGAGAAAAATTTTGAAAATATTCCCTGGATATTGGTATTACATATAGTTAGATTAATTCTCCATCCATGTAATTATATATTCATGGGCCAGAAAACCTTTACCTTTTTATTTTTCTATATTTGTCTTAGACATTTTTCCTAATTTTCCTCCTCTAGTTTTTCAAATATAATTTCAAAATCTTACTAATAAAGATATTTTCCTAAAGTCTTTGGAACTAAAAATTTAATAGAATGTCATATTCAGTTTGCTAATTTTGAAAAGTTTTGACAAGAAAAGAAAAGAAATAGTAAAAAACCCTCAATTCTTTTAGAGTCAGTGATGCTTATATATCTAGTTCAGCCTTGCAAATATAAGTTTAAAACACATATAGTACTGCATTGTTTAACTCCTGGCTCTGTACAGTTTTTTATTATCACTTAACCTTCTGTTGCTTTGCCCATCCTCTTTGATAATTGTTAGCAGCTATATGTTCTCAACACATATTCCTAGAAAGCCTAACCTACAAAAATGCAAGGCAAAATTTCATTTTTAAAAAAAGGCATGTTTTCTCATCTCTCTCTGGGCATGTTGTAACTTGCATGGCTGAATTAGGTAGATTGTTTGGTGAGGTTTGTCAGTAAGCTATGTAGCTAATTAGTCTTTTTCATATAATCACCTTTCTCTCCCTGCTGACTTTCCCTAGTATATTAGCACAGACTGGGAGCTGGGGAGCAACAACAGCTGTTGGTCACTGTCTTCCACACACCATGCCTGATTTGGGTGGCATGTAATTTTTTTTTTAATCAATTAGCTCTCTTGCCTTTGTGCTCCTGTGTGGTTCCTTCATTTTGCCAAATATTTATGCTTGTTTTTCTCTTATGAATCTTCTACAAGAACTTTGGAAAACAGTAGTCCTTGGATTTTCAAGATTCAGGATAAGAGGGTGCGTGTTTGCAGAAAAGGTCAAAATTTGAGAGTCCTGAAGGAGTTGTACTGTACAACTGTTCTGGATTGGTGGATATGCAAATATTAAAGGAAGGGAAGGAGCAAATATTACTTTTGATGTGAGTGATCATAACATTTACATTTCCAATTTTGGGGAAAATTTTATTTGAGCATCTGTCATCTGGCTTATTAAATTGGCAGTGCATTTTATTTCACTCAGGAAGTTTCAAGCTATATAAAATATAGTTGAAAAATTGATGCAAGTGGTAGGCTTACTCATTAAATAACAATAATCATTTTTTTGACAGCATCTTTATTTAGCTATTTTCAAATTTTGGCACGAAAGGTTTAATATAAAGTATATAATATCAAACTTAAACTTTTTAAGGGGCCAGGTAAAAGAATGTGAAATAAATGCAGTATTATTTTTGTATTCTAGGTATTATCCTTTTGAATCTTAGGAACATTTCTGACAATCCTAATCATTTAAAATATTTGATTCCTATTTCTGTACCTTGCACATAACATAGGTTAATTGAAATGTGTTTAGAATAAGAGAAAATAGAGAATTTTTGAAGTAGAGTTCTCAAAATAAATTGAGTAAAGGTAGTCAGATTTTTACACTTTTTCTTACACTTGTTGAAAGTATTGAAGCGATGTCATATTAACCTGTGAGAATTTGTTAAAGGGCTATTGAGCTGTTGTTGACTTTTATGTAAAGGGCAGTTAGTTCTGCTTGGCATCTTATTAATAGCCAACCTGGTCTTTATTGGCGTGCGTTGGCAGACTGTGATTGTGACTGAAGGTATGGTAATTTCTTTAACATGCAAGGAAACTTTATTTTGTATTTTCTGAAGTAATACTGTCTCATATCTTTTTGCTAATTTATTTGTTACTCTTTAGAGATTAAGTATATTTTGTGACTCTTTTATAGAAGGTTGAATTAAGGTAATGGGAGGTAAACAAGTCGTTTAGCAGGTAGTTCATTCATTTTAAGCTCTAGGGTGGAACATCCTGGTTAAAATACTTAATTCATATGTTGAGTGATTGTAGGCAATGTGCATGAACACATAAACTATGTTTTCTTTTTCTTCTTTGTGCTTACTGATAATCACTCTGACATGGGTGACATAGGTGCATGCTTATCTTTATTAGCAGTAGTTTATGGTATTTTGCTTTATTTATGTGATAGATAAGTTGAACAATTTGTTGCCCTTATAGTATTAATATATACTGAATAAGAATAATAAAATAACAAAAAATACTCCTTTTATTAGGTGGGGAAAGGGATAGAAGCTGTATGTATGGTTTGTGCATCATATCTGGAACAACTTAAATATTGGGGCTGAAAGTAATTACAGTAACAGGCCTGACTCATTTCATGTATTTGGGAGTTACTGTGCAGACTTTAGAATAATATCTATTTAAATTTTTAATGCCAGTTCTTTCTTTAATTAGATTTTTCGTGAAGCTCGAAGAACAGTACCTAGTATTGTTTACATGCCTCACATTGGTGATTGGTGGGAAGCTGTCAGTGAAACTGTGAGAGCAACTTTTCTGACTTTGCTACAAGATATACCATCATTTTCACCCATATTTTTATTGTCTACCTCTGAAACCATGTATAGTGAACTGCCAGAAGAGGTAAGAACTGATTAAATATTTATATTTTGTTATTATATTGTTTTAAAATAGTTGACTTTGTAAATTTGACACATTTGAGTTATTGTAAAATCAATACTGTCAGGGTCCATGCCTTAACGTTTTAAGTTTGTTTCTTTTTCTTTTTTTTTAAGGACCACACCCGCAGCATGTGGATGTTCTCAGGCTAGGGTTCGAATCAGAGCTACAGCACCGGCCTACACCATAGCCACAGCAATAGAGGATCTGAGCCATGTCTGTGACCTACACGGACCCACTGAGCAAGGCCAGGGATTGAACCCACATCCTCATGGATACTAGTCGGATTCATTTCCACTGCGTCACAATGGGAACTCCCTGTTTCTTTTTTGGTGCATATTTTGATGTATTCCTCAGTGTAAGAGTCAGAAAAACCATGGTGTCGACTTACTTGTCTTTTGATTTTGTAAAAATATTTGAACCTAGAATAGCCTTAACAAAAAATACTCCTTAAAATGAATGAACTACCTGCTAAACCACTGTTTACCTCCCATTACCTCATCTATAAAATGTGGATAATAACAGGCAGACCTGTTGATATGAGACAATATATAGCAATTTATTTTGGAAACCATAGAGCTATAAAATGTTTGGTATTAGTATTATAAAGTAGGAAGGCACTTGAAATTAATTTTTTGTCTTTTTTTAGGGCCACATTCGTGGCATATGAAGGTTCCCAGGTTAGGGGTCTTAACTGGAGCTACAGCTGTTGGGCTGTGCCACAGCCACAGCAATGCAGGATCTGAGCCTCGTCTGCGACCTACACCACAGCTCACTGCAACACTGGATCCTTAACCCACTGAGTGAGGCCAAGGATCAAACCTGCAACCTCATGGTTCCTAGTCGGATTTATTTCTCTGTGCCACGACGGGAACTCCAACCTGGGAGCTACTATCTAAAATTAGATCCCGGGAGTTCCTGCAGTGGCTCAGCTGAAACAAATCTGACTAGTAGGCCTGAGGTTGTGGGTTCGATCCCTGGCCTAGCTCAGTGGGTTAAGAATCGGGCATTGCCTTGAGCTATGGTGTAGGTTGCAGATGAAGCTTGGATCTTGAGTTGCTATGGCTGTGGTGTAGGCTGGCAGCTGTAGCTCCCATTCGATCCCTAGCCTGGGAACTTCCATATGCCGTGGGTACGGCCCTAAAAAGCAATAAATAAACAAAATAAAATAAAATAAAATTAGATCCTTACAATTTTATAAAAGATAAAGGAAAGTTGGAATAATTAAGGGTTTTAGTTAGGAATATATACCCATCTAAAGTTTCCTTATATTGTTTGGAAAATTTATAAATAAAAAGTCTCACTGAACCTATCTTCTTGATATAGCAGTTTTAATTTTTAAATTGCCTATTTTTTTTTTTTTTTTTTTGGCTGTGCCTGCGGCATGTGGACGTTCCCAGGCCGGGTATCAGATCTGCACCACAGCAGCAACCTGGGCTGCTACAGTGGCAATTGTCAGGTCCTTAACCCACTGAGCTCCACAGGAATTCCTAGTTCAGCCTATTCTTGTCATCTGTTTGCATATGTGATTTTATCGTTGGTTTAATTTTTTTAAAACTAACATGTGTATCATGCACATTTTCAATGTTGCTATATTGTTATTGTTTTTAGTGGATTCAAAAAACCTACTAGTTAGTAGGCTTTTATAATTTGTTTACCAATACCCTTAATTAGTAGCCAAAATATTAGAGGTTTACTAGCATTGAAAACTGAAATTTCATCTCCCTTTCCTCCCTTCTTTGTCATCTGTATTCAGATGGCTACTAAACTATCATAGATACTGGCATTTGTGGGGTAAAGATCATGAGGATTTTCTCAGACTGCTGATTACATATTTTTGCTAATGCTCCTTAGAAAAGCCCCCTCTGCTCTCAAGCCTTTCATTTTAATTCCAGCTTTGCCATTACTATATTGCTTTGTTTAGGTCATAGACTGAGATAGTAGTGAATAATACTAAGTGTGTGCTGATAAATATTTGGTGAATGAATGAAAATCGTAGAGACTTGTAGACCAAGTAACTGTAGGTAAGGAAGGTGCCAGATCTCTGGAAGAAATGAAGTAGACAGTGGGTAGCAAAAATCTAAGTGATAAAAGAAAAGTAGAAATGGCCCAGTTATTATAGTGCATTTAAGAAAATACGATGTCGGAGTTCCCGTCATGGCTCAGTGGTTAACTAATCCGACTAGGAATCATGAGGTTGCGGGTTCAATCCCTGGCCTTGCTCAGTGGGTTAACGATCCAGTGTTGCCGTGAGCTGTGGTGTAGGTTGCAGACATGGCTTGGATCCCACGTTATTGTGGCTGTGGTGTAGGCCAGCAGCTGTGGCTCCGATTAGACCCCTAGCCTGAGAATCTCCATATGCCGTGGGTGCAGCTCTAGATAAAGGCAAAAAGACAAAAAAAAATGATGTAGAAAACATTTAATGTAATGAAAAGATGTTTGAATATATTGTTAAAAATGCAAGCAGAAAAAAAAAATTGGGGAGTTCCCGTTGTGGCTCAGTGGTTAACGAATCTGACTAGGAACCATGAGGTTGCGGATTTGATCTCTGGCCTTGCTCAGTGGGTTAAGGATCCGGCATTGCCGTGAGCTGTGGTGTAGGCTGCAGACAGGGCTCGGATCCCGCGTTGCTGTGGTTGTGGTGAAGGCCTGCAGCTACAGCTCCAATTAGACCCCTAGCCAGGGAACCTCCATATGCTGTGGGTGCGGCCCTAGATAAGGCAAAAAAACAAAAAACAAAACAAAAATTCTCTTATAAATGTGTCTTTTTATCTCTCTCTTTCTTCTCATCCAGTAGTATTCCAAGTCAGTAGCACTGGATATTGAGAAAAACATTCAAACTTCTCATTTTTGTGTTTCATATTACCTGAAATATTTTGTGTGCATACGTTTTATAATAGAGATAGTAATATTTGTAAAATTGTGTATTTAAATAGATATGCATATACTGAGTGGAATATTTCCAAAGTTTTTACTGATGAGGTGTTCTATAAAAAAAAAAATTGGAAATCATTACTCTAGATAGGCTGTTATTAAAGTGCGGTCCAAGGACCCTTATGGGCCACACAAGACTTTCAGAGATTTGTCACATTTTTCTATTTTTTTCCCCAGCTACTTAGCTTCCTGAATATGGGTCTTCTTCATGTATATCAATCAGAACAACATTATTGTTAACAGATTGAATACAGAAGCAGAAAATGAGAATCCAGTTGTCTTTCATTAAGCCATACATTAAAGAGTTTTGAAGAAATGTACCACTTACCTCACTAATTTTATATATTTTGTATTTTGAAAAAAATAGACCTTTCAAAAGAATATAATTATTTTTTATTTTTTTTGCTTTATATGGCTGCACCAGTGGCATATGGAAGTTCCAAGGCTGGTCAAATTGGAGCTCCAGCTGCTGGCATACACCACAGCCACAGCAATGCCAGATCTGAGCAGCATCTGCAACCTACACCAGAGCTCACAGCAACACTGGATCCCCTACCCTGTGAGCAAGGCTAGGGATTAAACGTGCATCCTCATGGATCCTAGTCAGGTTCGTTTCCACTGCACCAGAACGGGGACTCCAAGAATATAATTTTTAATGTTAACATGTAGTAGGATTTTGGGAGGTTTTTTTTTTTTTGGTCTTTTTAGGGCCATACCTGTGGCATATGGAAGTTCTCGGGCAAGGGGTCCAACTTGAGCTGCAGCTGCCGGCCTACACCACAGCCTCAGCAACACAGGATCTGAACCACGTCTGTGACCTTAACCCTCTGAGCATCTTCATGGATACTAGTCGAGTTTGATACTGCTGAGCCATGACAGGAACTCCCTATAATAGGTTTTAAATGAATACATAATTCTGAAGTTTCTTAGATTAATGCATAAACATTGACAGATATAACCCAAATAAACAAAAGTTCTTTTGGGTTCTTGAGTAATTTTTAAGAGTTAATAAGGTCAGGAGAGCCAAACGTTTGGAAATCTCTGACCTAGACCACAAGGTCTTTGAGAGGATGTGGCTGTCTTTACTGCCCTTCACGTCCTGACACATTAGAATTGCTTCATAAAAGTTTATTGAAGGAAAAAAGGAATTAGCCACTGAATTACCAGTGAAGCTTTAAGTAACTCCTGCCCGGCCTACTTCCTTTTCTGGCAAAATTCTAATGTAAGTAAATTTATTTCTGTGGACCCTGAAGGCTTTTTTTTGAGAATAGTGGGAGAATTTTAGTTGAGATATATGAGAATTGCAAGTTATTTCTCTTCAGGAGAATTAGAAAAAAGAATTGAAGGTTAAGCATAGAAAGGAGAATTTTAAAAAAGGAAGCAGGTAGAAGTAGAAATAGTTGCAGGAAGGAAAGCAAACTTTGGTCAGAGAATTACACTTACCTCTCTTTCTTTCTTTCTTTCTTTCTTTCTTTCTTTCTTTCTTTCTTTCTTTCTTTCTTTCTTTCTTTCTTTCTTTCTTTTTTTTGTTTTGCTTTTTATGGTTGTATCTGTGATATATGGATGTTCTCTGGCTAGGGGTTTAGGAGTTGAATCAGAGCTATAGCTGCTGGCGTACACCATGGCCACAGCAACGCAGGATCCGAGCAGTGTCTGCAACCTACACCACAGCTCACGGGAACACTGGATCCTTAACCCCTTGAGTGAGGCCAGAGATCAAACCCACATCCTCATGGATATTGGTCTGGCTTGTTACCGCTGAGCCACAATGGGAACTTCTTGCACTTAACATTTCTAAAGAGATTCACAGTGTATAATTTGGTATTAAATTATGGACAAGCTTAGAATGATATAATTCAGTATATTGGAAATGAATTTTAAAGAAATAACTCCTCAGCTACATGATGAAAGTAAAGGTTACATACAGCATTTTGTCATTTCAATAGTTGATGTAATTTTGTGTCCCTCAGTTTATAGTGGGACCTGGGAAGCAAAAATCAATAACTTAAGTAGAAACATCAAGTAGTGGCTTTGAAAACTCAAATGAATAATTATATATACAAGAGAAATATCTTATCATTAATTTTTTGGTTGTAGAACAATTTTATGATTCTTAAGATTTAAGAGGAAGGTGATCCTCCAAAGGTTTTTTTAATTAACAAAGGTAAGTAAATGATTATGAATGATTACTCTTTTCAGGTATGTTAAATACTAATATTTTTATTTAATGGATTATTTACCTGTTTGATTTTGAGGAAAACAAATTTTATTTATGAAAACTGTCTCAGGTTTATTTCTGACCCCGTTTCCCACATCTTTTCTCTTTGATTTTTTTGAGAGTTTTATTTTATTTAAAAAATTTTTTTGATTTTGAGGTTTCTGCTTTTTGTTTTTTGTTTTAATGGCCATACCCATGACATATGGAGGTTCCTGGGCCAAGGATTGAGTCTGAGCTGCAGCTGCAGATCCTTTAGTCCACTGCTGTGGTCAGGGGATGGAAACCACAGCTACCCGAGCCGCTGCATTCAGGTTCTTAACCCACGAGTCACAGCAGAAACTCCTGATTTTGAGGTTTTTAAACCTCAAAAGTAAGTGCTACATTCAAAACTAGGGACTTACAACCCTAATATTTTGATTTACTAGTGAAAGAAAACAAAAAGAGTTACTAATGAAAGAATTGCTGCTTTTTATGTAACTATGTGTCAGGTCCTGTATAGGCTAATTATTATTATTATTTTTGTCTTTTTAGGGCCGCACCCGTGACATAGAAGGTTCTCAGGTTAGGGGTCGAATCAGAGCTACAGCTGCCGGCCTTGCCACAGCCACAGCAACACCAGATCTGAGCCGCGTCTGCGATCTACACCACAGCTCATGGCAGTGCTGGATCCTTAACCCACTGAGCAAGGCCAGGGATCAAACCCTCAACCTCATGGTTCCTAGTTGGATTCGTTTTGGATGAGCCACAAGAGGAACTCCTCAAATGATTTTCAGTGAGAATGTAAATACCAGTCACTGGGGGAGGGATGGTGTTTTCAACAGATGGTGCTGGGAAAACTGGATATTCATATAAAAAACAAAAAAGAAAGAAAATTGAACTTTCATCTTACATTGAATGCAAAAGTAACTCAAAATGGCTCAAAGCCTAAACATAAGACTTAAACTATAAAACTCTTAGAAGAAAACATGGGGACAAAGCTCCATGACATTGGATTTGGCAATGATTCCTTGGATATGACATCAAAAGTATGGGTAACAAAAGAAAAAATAGATTAATTGGACCTAATCAAAATTAAAAACTTGTGTGGATTAAAGGGTACTGTTAATAGAGTGAAAAGGCAACCTATTGAATGGGAGAATATATTTGTAAATCATATATCTGATAAGCTGTTATGCAGAGTTTATAGAGAACTACAACTACATAACAACAACAACAAAATCCCCCAAATAACTACTACAGAAATGGACAAAATACTGAATAGATTTTTCTCCAAAGATGATGCTCAGGTGGCAAAATAAAGCACATGAAGAAATGCTGAACATCCCTAATCACTAGGGAAATTCAAATCAAAACTACAGTAAGAGGGGGTTCCTGTTGTGGCTCACTGGTTAACGAATCTGACTGGGAACCATGAGGTTGCAGGTTCGATCCCTGGCCTTGCTCAGTAGGTTAACGATCCGGCGTTGCCGTGAGCTGTGGTGTAGGTTGCAGACGCGGCTCGGATCCTGCATTGCTGTGGCTGTGGCGAAGGCCAGCAGCTACAGCTCCTGTTAGACCCCTAGCCTGGGAACCTCCATATGCCGCAGGTGCAGCCTTAGATAAGGGAAAAAGACAAAAACAAAAACAAAAAACTGCAGTAAGATAACCACTTTATACCCAAAAAATAATGGCTATTGTGATAAAAACAGAAAGTAGCAAGTGTTGATCAGGATGTGAAGAAATCAGAACCCTTCTGTATTGCTGGTGGGAACATAAAATTGTGCAGTCTTTGCTGAAAATAAGTGCTAACTTTAAAAAGGAAGGAAATTTTGGGAGTTCCCATTGTGGCTCAGTAGGTTAAGTACTCCATGTCGTCTCTCTGAGGATGCTGGTTTGATCCTTGGCCTCGCTCAGTGGGTTGAGGATCTGGCATTGCTGCCAGCTGTTGCATAGGTTGCAGATGTGACTTGGATCTGGTGTTGCCGAGGCTGTGGTGAAGGCCTCAGCTGCAGCTTCAATTTGACCCTTAACCTGGGAACTTTCATGTGCTGCAGGTGCGGCCCTAAAATGGGGATGGGGAGAAGGGAGGGAATTTTGACACATTCTACAACATGAGTAAATACTGCATAGATAAAACTTAGGACACTTTACTAAGCTAAATAAGCCAGTCACAAGAGGACAAATATTATATGATATCTCTTATTCAATGTTCCTTAGAGTCAGATTCATAGAGATAGAAAGTACAGTGGTGGTTGACAGGGGCCAGGGAAAGGGAGCGAATGGGGAATTAGTGTTTAATGGGTAGAGTTCAGTTGGGGAGGATGAAGATGTTCTGGAGGTAGATTGGTAGTAATGACTTTATAATAATGTGAAAATACTTACTGCTACAGGCTGTACAATTTAAAAATGTTAAAATCGCAAATTTTGTTATGACTATTTTACGACAATTAAATTTAAAGTGTGAGTGTGGATTGACTGCAGATGGGCACAAGTGAACTTCTTGGAGTTAATAGAAATATTCTAAAACTGGCTTGTGATGGTGATACAACTTAACTAAAAATTGCTAAACTTAAAAAAGTTTAATGAGAGAGAGTTAAGGTATGTCTGTGTTTATCTGGGGAAAGTCAGAGAAAGCATTACCCAGAAAGCATTGCCTTGAGTTAAAAAAAGCAAAGATTTAGGAAAGAGTGAATAGTATTCTTTGTGAACCAGTGTGAAAGAGAACAAGATTTGTTCAGGGAATTCTATGAGGTTTGTCTTGTTGCAGCATGAAGTTTGAGGCTGAGAATGTCAAAAGATAAAGTTAGAAGTAAATTTAAAGAAAAATAAGCTATTGGTAATAACCTGGCAGAAGTACTGGAATTATTGTAGACTTGCTCTTGCTATGCTTTTGTATTCACAAACGTTCGACACAGTGTTGAAAAATGATCAGAAGGAAGACTGAAATTTAATGTTTTGTTACCCTTGGACAAAATCCTGGTGCTTCTAGGATATTGTGTTCTGTTTATTTTTCTAAGACCCAGTTAATGTTAGTTAGCATTTTTCTCCTGTCTTATCTAATGCTTCTTCATCCCCACCCCTTGAAGCACCTCTTCTGTGTTTCATTACTTCTGTTATAACACTTCTGGAATGGCATCATAATGCTTTCTTATGAGATTTAAGATCTTTGACAGTAGAAAGTAAGCCTATTTTCTTCAGACTTATAACTGCAGTGTCTGGCATGATATTTGGCATATAATGGGTATTCATTCAGTGGTAAATTTGTTTGCCAGAACTTTCAAAGAAAGGCCAGAGAAGCATAGATAAAAGGATTGGGGGGAAATATACATGAAAGTAGTCTTCAGAGAAAATATTGGAAGGTCACAAGGTAAAATTTTATGTAAACTCTTAAGGGACCTGTCTTTGGGTTGAGGTAAATAATTTCCCATCCATGTATTGAATTCTGATGGCTACTTTTCATTGATTGTTTCTTCTCTGTCTTAGAGTTTTAGAGCTAGAAAAGGCCTTTAGAGCTTATGTAATTGAGTCCTCTCTGTTTATTCACTTGGTGACTTTAAGTAGGTTACTTAAACCTTTCCAAGCCTAAGTCTTCTCATCTGTAAAATGAGAGACTCTTCATACCTCATTGTTAACAAAAATAGATTAAAATAAAACTTAAGAAATTCTTCAATTCACAGTTTGCAATTCAGTAAGTGGCTAAATATGACAAATTGAATGGACTGTCCATAGTTCATCAGAAATTTATGTGCCTAAATTTGGGCTAGAATCTGATGTCTTGAAATTTAATCCAGTATTTCCATACTATCATGACTGGCACTTCTTTACATATTAGTGACCTTTTCCCTTTTATATTTGCAGTTTCCAATTTGGTGTATGGGCTAGGGAACAAAACCATAAGCTTTGCTCATTCAGTACAATGCTTACTAAATTGCTGTGTACCAGGCACTGTGGTAGGTATAGGAAAACAGATTAATTCTCTTCTCAGGGAGTTTGTGTCTAGAAGTAGGAGGTAGACCTTCTGTAAAAACATATAGGTTAAATAACGTGTGTAGGCAAATATAGATGATGTAAAGAGCATTTGAACAGCATGTCTTGCAAGAGGGACTTCTGGAGTCAAAGTCTTAATAGAGCAAGTGAACAGAGAAGAGATGATAATCACTAACTGGAAGGACCTGAGGGATATGAGCATGACTGGCTTAATTTCCTTGGGCCTTTGGCACGGAAGGTGGTATCTTTGTAGAGCATTCTTTGATGAGATCAAAAATAGAGTTTATCTGCAGTGAAACCAGGATTCCAGAGGATACTATGGAATAGACTTGGTAGGAAAAGAGCCCAGGAAGGGAAGTCGGTGGATAGGAAGTACACAGAAACAGCATAAGAGAAGGCAGTGTTGTTAGCATCCTCCCAGCTCTCTATTGTAGATCTAGGTGATTACTTTTCAGCCCTTATGCAAAAGCCCTTTGAGATTTTTACCATCTGATTATTATAGTCAATTGTCCTTCTTTATATTATAGTGTACTTTATTAATGACATGGGCACTGGATCAGTCTTCCATTCTTGTTTAGTTCATGAGGTTGAACCTTTCAATAGCATAGCCTGAGACTAGGTTAACCTTAACCCCACATGGATGTTCAGGGAACACTGCAAATGGTACTGAAGTTGAAGAAACTGTAATTTGGTATTATATGTCAGCTTTTAATTCTTTAAATATTTAATGTCTTTGTGTGTGTGTGTATGTGTGTAGGTTAAATGTATCTTTAGAATACAGTACGAAGAGGTCTTATATATTCAAAGACCTATTGAAGAAGACAGAAGAAAATTTTTCCAAGAACTGATTCTCAATCAGGCCTCAATGGCTCCACCACGAAGGAAACACACTGGTAAAGTTCATAAAGCCTTTAGGAAATTGGGGGGTTGGAGTCATATTTTTAATAAAACATTCCTTTGTGGAAGTGAAGACAGTTTTTCAGGTTCTGTTTGACTTTAGGTGGACACAAGCGGAAGTGGCCATTGTGTTTACATGACCTGAGGAGATGGGGAAGTACAGCCTCATTGTTAAAGCTTTACTAATGAGTGATTGTAATGAAGTAGTTTCCTTATCACCACAGTCTAGATACTGGGGTGGATTTCATATTCTGAGGCTCAAAAAGCCAATAAAGTCTTCAGTTCTACTCAATTTCAGTTACTGTAAATACTGAGGACTTGAACTATCAGATTGTGAATAGTGGGTGTTGTGCTGATTGCTTTCTGGGCCACAGTAGTTTTGCTGTACCAAGAACTGGTTAGAACATTTACCTTTTCTGGTTTATTTATTGATTCGTTTTTCAAATATTCGTTGTGCTTCATGGCCTTCTTTTAAGCATTAGACTTTTCTTGGATTTGGGCCCATAGCATTAAGAGGGGCTTCAAAATTTGTAAGATTTGACTTAAGTAAGGACTGCGTTCTAAGTCATTCAAAAGAGGTTCTTTTCCTCATTTTAATGGCTCATAAAAGATAAGCTCCCCTTGCTTAATCTTTCAGCCTCTTATAGAAAATAGCAGTCCTGTTTGCTAAAAAATTTTAAACCTCTCTCCCCTTGTTCTATTTATGTTTCTCGTAGTTGTTCTTATAGGATATTGAATACATTTCCCACCGCCAACTTCTTGCTTTTTTCATATTTGTTGTTGCTTTTTCAATGGTTATATTATCCAGTACTTTTTTTTTGCCTTTTTGCCTTTTCTAGGGCCGCAACTGCAGCATGTGGAGGTTCCCAGGCAAGGGGTCTAATCGGAGCTGTAGCCACAGGCCTTTCACCACAGCCACAGCAACGCAGGATCCAAGCCGCGTCTGCAACCTACACCACAGCTCACAGCAACACCGGATCCTTAACCCGCTGAGCAATGCCAGGGATCAAACCTGCAACCTCACGGTTCCTGGTCAGATTCGTTAACCATTGAGCCGCGACGGGAACTCCTCTTATCCAGTATTTTTTAATAATTTTATTTGTCCATTAGTGACTCCTTTCCACATTTTCTCAGTGTTTTTAAGATGAACACCTATCAAATGGCTTTTAGCTGTGGTTCCCCGCCCCTGCCAGAAACCTCGGGAAATTCAACATGGAAGTTACACCTTCCGATTATTGATTGTTGCCTTCTGCTACTCTAAATAATAGCATTTAAAATATAACATTATTTAAATATTTCATTTAAAATATTTCATTCTTAAATGAATTTTAATAAGGTATCTTGCATGCTCCTAGACATATCCTAGTCCCGTAGATCTGAATTTTCATGTTAAGGACTAACATAATTCTTTTTCTTTTTGAGTTTCTTCTGTTGACTTTCATTTTTCATCTTAGGGGCTATTTAGAAATCAGCAAGAATACTTAGAATTTTAATCCTGAGCTTCAGTGTGATACCAGGAAAATCTTTTAAGGAATTAGAGAACATTATGATTAGGCAAGTTAATTTACCTTCTAAGAAGATTTTTTGTTTGTTTTGCAGTAGAAGGTGAATACCACCATGCATTTTATATATAACACCTAAGGTTGGGTCTTCCATCTTCTCTGTGTCTTTGGGATTCTTTGTTTAGTTACTTTTTGTTGTTGTTGTTGCTCTGTTGAGGTGCCGTTCACTATTCCTACTATCCCTTATCCTGCTGTATTAAGAAAATAAGGGTAGGAGATATGGCTAAAATCAGAAGTCTTTGGGGAGTGGGAAGGATCAAAGAATTATTACTTGCCCATTTAATTTTCATGCATTTAAGGTAACCTCATTTTGAGAAGCAGTTTTTAAACAGGTTGGCTAATGCAGGTCAGTATATAAGATCTTCACCTGAAGATAATTATATTAATTTGAAATATTTCTCTTAAGTTGTATGTAAGTAATATCTCAAAATCAAATTATTTAAAATTATATCACTTGCCCTTTAAAGGAGTCCTGTTGTAAATTATTTTGTAAAGTAAAGCTATTCCCTAATTACTTCTGGTTTCCATTGAAATTTTTACTTGCTGGATTTGCATGGTTCACATGTATTTGAAATTCTCCTTTTCTTAAAAGAACGTTTTAAGAGAATGCCAGAAAAGTAATTGAGGTCCTCCCCCTGTCATGTTGGAATCTTAACATCTTCTGTTTTCTTTAGGTCTTTGTGCTATGGAAGTACTTCCACTTGCACTACCTTCTCCACCTCGTCAATTATCAGAATCAGAAAAAATTCGGATGGAGGATCAGGAGGAAAATACTTTAAGAGAGTTGCGGTTATTTCTCAGGGATGTTACCAAGAGGCTGGCCACAGATAAACGCTTTAACATCTTCAGCAAACCGGTGGATATTGAAGAGGTCTTGTTTCAGTAGTGTGCAAACAATGAAGTTGAACTGGCTAAAAGAAAAAAAAATATTGACATCTTTTTTTGGAAGGAAAAAAAGCAAAGGCATGGATGAATATTACCCCTAGCCTGTAAAATTTTAATCCATGTGATAACTACCAATGTCATCAGCAAACATCTGGTGACTTTTAGATGAAATTAGTGGCAATTTGTATATGTCCTCTTAATTAGTATTGATCTTTGTGATCTCATACTCTTCAATTTAATAAGAGGATTAAAAGTGACTATAGTGAAATGTCCATACCAGACTATTTTTATTCCAGGATAAATCCTACTTTCAAAAAGAATATTGGTATTAACTACTCAATACCAATTAATATTGGCATTTCTCAAATTATGTATATCTTACAAAAGAGGTGGCCAAGAAACCTGAGGTTTGTCTTTCATATTTTGGAAATGCCTGTGACTAAGATGCCGTAGGAAGTTAAGCACATCCTGTGCAGCTAAAGTTATTTTTCTCTTCGAGGATTTTCTCTGTTCCCAGTGGAAAATTTCTCACTTTCGATATGTATTGTTTTGTGTCCTTGTGGGAGCATGGTTTGTGATGATGAGAAAAGAAATTTTCCATTTGGAATCTACTATAATACTGCAGAATAAGTTTTCTTTTTTATCCTGGGATAATATAGTGTGTGGATAAACACAATGCAGTCTTTACTGGCCTTCGTCTTATAGTTCAGACTCCATGTTTGAACAGCTTTGGTGTTTTTTTAAGTTTTAATTTTTTTCTTCTTTTTTAAAAAATTTTGAATTATGAAATGATTCAAAGTTTAATGTTGTGTCTTCATTGTGAAATCTGTATGCTTAGATATGAGCAAATTCCTTTGGAACCATTACCTCATCTCTGCCTGGGAGCTAGCATTAGATTTTCCCCGTTGGAAAACCGAAAAATATCTGTCTCCTCCCCCTTTCCCCACCTTTGGGGAATAAAGGGATTATATATAATTTTATTTGTATATTTATCCACAATACATAGTTTTACCATTTGATGCTTTCAACAACCTCATGAGGTCATTATGATGTTGCAGCTGAAGAAACTGAGGCTCATTGGCAAGTGGCACAGCCAAGACCCAAACTGTTTCTTAAAATTTGAAGCCTGCATTCTTTAGATTACATCACAACTATGTTGTATCTTTTTCTGCTGGAATGGCAGGATTTTCTTATTTGCTTTTCAAACTAATACATTTTATTGTGTATTTGTGAAGTGTGTTTTTTTCCTTCAGAGTGTTTTTAGAAAATCTTAAAACTTTCATCTCACTTTCAAGATTGTTATGAATATTTGTTTTAATTTCAAATTGGGTATGGGAACTCTGACATTTAATTGTTAAGGGCTTGTCCCCAGTCAGCCTCCCATGCTGGGAGTGAACCAGTTTTGCTTTGGTCCAGGAAAAGTTTTTCTTTCTAAGCAGGAGAGATGATTAGATTTCAAATGCTATCTGTAATAGATTGTAAGTTTTATAAATGGCAGTAAGTCAGTGGAAGGTCAGATAGAACCTTTTTTTTTTTTTTATGGCCACACTTGTGGCATATGAAAGTTCCTGGGCTAGGGGTCGAAAAGGAGCCACAGGTGGGGCCTATACCACAGTCACAGCCACAGCAACGGCCACATTGGATCCGAACTGCATCTTTGACCTCTGCCGCTACTTGTGGCCACACAGATCCTTAATCCACTGAGCAAGTCCAGGGATCAAACCTGCATTCTCATGGACACTGTTGGGTTCTTAACCCACTGATCCACAGTGGGAACTCCAGCATTTCTAAGATTATATCAGATCTAAGTACTTGATTTAAGATTTGCATTGGGGCTTTCCCGTTGTGGCTGGGTGGAAACGAATCCAACTAGGAACCATGAGGTTGCAGCTTCAATCCCTGGCCTCGCTCAGTGGGTTAAGGATTTGGTATTGCTGTGAGCTGTGGTGTAGGCCAGCGGCTATAGCTCTGATTGGACCCTAGCCTGGGAACTTCTGTATGCCGCGGGTGCAGCATATGGAGGTTCCCAGGTTCCCAAGCTATACACCACAGCCCTCTGCAACACCGGATCCCCGATCCACTGAGCAAGGCCAGGGATCAAACCCTCATCCTCATGGATACTAGTCAGATTCATTTCCGATGCGCCGCAGCAGGAACTCCCTGAAAAGTGAATATGAATATTGTAGTAAAGCAATTCACATAGATTCTTTTGTGTCCCAGTATATGTAAAAGTTATGTTTATGCTATACTATAGTCTTTAAGTGTGTAGTAGCATTATGTCTAAATAAAAATGTACATACCTTAATTAAAAAATACTTTATTGCTGAAAAATGCTGACAACATAGGATTGCCACAAACCTTCAATTTATAAAAAATTCAGTATTTACAAAGCATAATAAAGGGAAGTGCAATAAAACAAGGTATGCCTCTAGATATATAGGTTGGAAGAATTTTCTTTCCTATTGGTCAAATAATATAAAACATACAATTTATTGGGCAATCAGGACTTAATATCTCCTATTTTGGGTTTTTTTCCTAGAAAATCAGCATGTAGAGAAAAATGTATTTTTTGGTTGTAGATTTGTTTATATTTAGGGACAAGGCCAACAAATCTTTTTATTAGTCAAGAAAGCAATATTTAGATTTGGTATATAATTGACTTAAAATGTTTGTAATGACTCCAAAGGAGCAGAAAATGCTTTCCATGAAACAGTTCATTCTGGAAAACTGCAAAAGAAAAAAAATTGTTTGCTTAGAGATTTTAAACAAATTTACCAGAGAACTACTCTAATAGTAAGAAAAAAACCCCATTTTTTTTTTTATTCTCCTTAAAAATTTTTTTTCTTGAGGTAACATTTATTGATGTTTTTTGGGTGCTTTTACCCATACCTTCTCTTCTCAGGTATGTCCAAAGGCTTTAAAAAAAAAAAAACTGACACGGTTGGTTTCATATTTGAAGATTAGAAACGTTTCAGAGTTGATTTAGACATGACTTGAACTGAAGCTTTTCATGGAAAGTATGACAGTAATTTTAGTAGCATAAATTGCTCTATAAGTTTATCCTCATCTGTATTTTCTAGATATCTAGATTTAACTTTAAAATAACTGTATAGTTTTATTTTGTATTTTTATGAGTAGATCATATGAAATTCCAGAAGTAATTTTCATTAAAATATCCTCTTTGTTCTAGGTTTCAGATTATCTTGAAGTAATCAAGGAACCAATGGATTTATCAACGGTCATAACTAAAATTGACAAGCATAATTACTTGACTGCTAAGGATTTCCTGAAAGATATTGACCTCATATGTAGCAATGCTTTAGAGTATAATCCAGATAAGGACCCGGGAGGTAAGGATGAACTGGGCAAAGTTGACTTTGGTGATCAGTTAGAAGATAGTTTAAAGTTTAAATAAAGCACGCTTGTGTTTTAGATAGTCTAAATGACATATTATTGCATTTAGAAACTTCTTGTTGAGAAACTGATAATACACTTAAATATTAAATTTAACTATTAAATTCATTTATTATATTGTTATTATTATATTATTATTATTTTTTGTCTTTTGCCATTTTAGGGCCACACCTGCGGCATGTGGAGGTTCCCAGGCTAGGGGTCCAATCAGAGCTACAGCTGCCAGCCTGTACCACAGCCACAGCAACATGGGATCCAGTCCGCATCTGCAACCTACACCACAGTTCACGGCAACACTGGATCTTTAACCCACTGAGTGATGCCAGGGTTTGAACCCGCAACCTCATGGTTCCTAGTCAAATTCGTTTCTGCTGAGCCACCACGGGAACCCCCTATTATATTATTGAATAATATATTTAAATTAGAGGATTTTATTATTCAGAGTATTATGTTCAGGGTTTAGTTTTTTGATTTACCTTTCAGTTGTTATACATAGGTTCTTATTTTGTTCAGGTAAGATGGAAAACTGAATCATTGAGAATTTAAAATTTATTTAGTCAATATTACTAAATAAATAACTGGTAAACACTGGGAATTGCAAGTTTGGAAACTCAGTATAGGATAAATTTACTTATCAAAGGGCCCCTTAGATAGACTTTATCTTTTCTATAGATTGTAGGTATTTTAACATAATCTTATTATTTTACTCAAATCCCACCTTGTACTCAAATCTGTAGTCCCAACTCTTTTAGTACCCTCAAGAGAAGATGTCTAGGAACAATCTGTAGTTAAACAAGATGAATTTATTGATACATTGTAAGGAGGGAGAATGTTTATCATGGGGAGCTATTTATGATATAAGCTTGTGTTAAGTGCTTTGAGGGAGGATTTAAGGAAGTAAGACTTTGCAGTCAATTAGATGCACTTTGGAAGTGAGAACAGTTTTGGAACTAGGTATTTTAAGAACCTGGAAGGTGGCGCTCCCTTGTCGGTTAAGGATCCCGTGTTGTCACTGCAGTGCCTGGGTTGCTGCTGTGGCGTGAGTTCAATCCCTGGCCTGAAAACTGCATGCTGCGGTCATCACTGACCCTCCCACACACACAGATTGAGGTTTCTCTAAAACTCTCCTCTTGGAGTTCTGTTGTGGCTCAGCATGTTAAGAACCCAACCTAGTGTCCATGAGGATGCAGGTTTGATCCCTGGCCCTGCTCAGATGTGGCATAGGTCACAGATGCGGTTTGCTGTGGCATAGGCCGGCAGCTGTAGCTCCGATTCGCCCTCTAGCGCAGGAACTTTCATATACCACAGGTGTGGCCATAAAAGAAAAAATAAAATAAAATAAAGAACCTGGAAGGCAAGAAAAGTAGAGGAAGTTAAAAGCTGTGATTGGTAAAACAGCAGCAGTCATTCATCATATCTAGGATAGGATTATATTTGGTTATTTTTGTGGTTAGGGCAATTTCATACTTTTATCTGTGTTCAGACATGATTATGGAGTGGTCTTGTTTTTTATAATGATCCAACATGTTCACAGAGTGGTGTTTTGTAAAATTGTTTATGTTTACCATGAGTATACCAAGGCTTGGCTGATAGTGCCAGGCCGGTTCCCAGCCCACAGGGGTCATTATTCTTTTTCTCACTCTATTGAGAATTCTGTTTCTTCAACAGGTGATAGATAAGTGAGATGCTTTTTATTTTTAAAAAATTCATTTAAAATTCCATTTATCCATTGTATGGGCAGTGGTTCTCAACCTGTTAGAATGACCTGGATTTCTCATTTCTACATGAAATTAAGAATAATCTGAATTTATAGACCACAGTAAATCACATATTTTAATTCCACGTTAAGAGGCAGAATAAAATTTTATATAGCTGCCCTTGGTATCTAATAGTTTTAAAGCTTTGTCTTAGGACATTTATCTCTTGTAGTTTTTGTTGTTTCTGTAGTTTTCTTTTTTACTTTTTATTACGTGTCGTAAAGAAAACTTATGAGGATAAAAATGAAGAAAACGGGAGTAACCTATAATCCTGTTACTTAGTGTTTTCTCTTTTCCTCCCTCTCACCCACAGATGTATTATATATATAATACATATATGCGTACTATTTTTACTAAGATGAAAATATAACTTTTGTAAACTTTGTCCCATCCATGAAGTATTTTGTGAAAAGCTTATGAGTTAAGGTATTTCTACCACATAATTTTAATCATTATGGATGTATTATAATAGCTAATACCCTATTATTGGACCTAATAGATTTTTTTAGTTTTTTCCTGCATTATAACACTGATGAATATAGAATAAATTTTATGTACATCCTTAAGCATTTCCTTAAGATAACTTCCTTAAAATGAAATTTCTAGGTCAAAGAATGTATAGTCTCTTATAAGGCTTTTAATTTGTGTTGTTTAATTTTCTCACAATTTTTGAAATTCCTTCTTAAATTTTCTCACAACTTAAAAAAATCTTTGTCTAGCAACTTCAGGGCCACTTGTTAGTACAGCAATTTTATGTGAAAGAGAGGATCTCCTTTTCAGTGTAGATGGCATCTGCAGCAGGGCCAGAATTTGTTTCATAAAGAATGGGCTGGATGTCAGCCTCATATGATTCTCTTGCTGGGCTCTTGGTGAGGATACAGCTGCACAAGTGTCTATGTACAGGTCTTGAGCAGTGTGTGAGAGTACTTGAATGTCTAAACTCATCCTGCTAGTTTTTCAACACACAGAGTTTAGTGAAACTGTCTAGTAGGTAATGAGAGCCTGGGTGTTGGATTGCAGCTAGGCTTTAGTCCCAGTTTTATTTCCTAGTTCTTTAACTTGATCAAGTTAAGTTCTCTAAATTTTAGTTTCCTTATCTGCAAATAGGGATAATTATAGTATTCTTCTCACTGAAGTGGTTGTAAGGATTAGATGAGAAAATATATTACGTTAACCTGTATATGTTAAGCCGTTAGCATAGTTCATGAGATGTGTTAAGTGTTCCATAAAAGCCAGTCATCCATATTTTTATTCTTATTTAAATTGTCGTTATTATTTAAATTGTGCTTTAATTTTTTCATAAATTGCTTCCATAGTGGATACCTGCATAATTGCTTTAGAATGACCCTTTATACTTTGTGTTTATTATATTCCCTGGACCACATTTAAAATTTAAGCCTATTTTGGGACAAATCTAGGGACTGATAGTGAAAATGAATTTGAGTGATTAGAGAAATCCAATAGAAGGGATCAATCCAGATTTATTTTCTCCTGTGTAATTTAATTATAACCACACTGAAATAATAATGCTTTTATGAAAGAAGCAATGTTCTGGGGCGTAACAACCATTTGCTACAGAATGCAGTTATATAATCAGAGAGTATAGTTCTATCTCAGTTAGAGTTGACATGGTACACTTGTTTGTAACTTTATTCCTTCACTGTTTTGGATGCAAAAAGTATATGATTCAAAAGCATGATTTTGGCTCTGTTTAGGTTTTTTTTGTATCTTTAGTCAAGAGGCCTGTTTTTTTTCCTTTGCAACAGAACTACTTGTTATGTATTAGAAAAACAACCTCAGGGTCTGTTGTATAGCAAGTGGAAATTACATGAATGTTTATTACTTTTACAAGCTCCCGTGAGTATTTGAAAGCTTACAATGTTCTGTTTTGCAGAATACTTGGCTGTTTGGGGGAAAAAAACTAGCATAGACATAGAAGACAAGAGCCAACATTTTGGGAGCTATACGCATTGCCTAACTGTTTAACCAGATTCTCCCTTGAGAATAATGTGGACAGAAATGAATTCTTTGTTAGCCAGAAGAATTTTAACTTGTAGGTTCTAAATGTGACCACTGTCAGATATTTGACCCTAGTTAGTATTTTATAAATATGTGATGTATTTTGTTCAATTGTTCCCCATTCTTTGTCTAATACTGCATTTCTTCTGGCCCTCAAGTGCATTCACAAACATACCATCATTTAGCTGATTTTGCTGAAATTTCAGCTCTAATCTTAGTCTCTCAAAATCTTTTATTTTGTATCAGTTGCTTAGAATAAAGCTCACAGATCACTCCAGTTTTTGGAGCCCTCTATGGGCTACATACATTTCAGTCAGCTGCATATTTTCTGTTAGTATTTATAAGTACCATGTGCTAGTTACTGAGTGCTTAGAATACAAAGCACTGTGACCATGTGCTAGGTGCTAGAGCTGAGTGCTTAGAATACAAAGCACTGTGACATTCCTTGCCTCTTGATATAGAGATATTCAGATCAGTAATGCATATTGAATAATTACTATGTGACAGACATTTGCTATATGTTAATAGTATTAGTTTACTAGGACTTCCTTAAATACCACAGACTTGATGGCTTCAACAACGTAAATTGATTTTCCCACAGTTGGAGGATATAAGTTTGAAACTAAGGTGTTGGCACGTCTGAAATCACTTTCCTTTGCTTTCAGATGGCTACTTTCTTGCCATGTCCTCATGTGGTCTTTTCTCTTGTCCACTGCATATGGAAGTTCCAAGGCTAGAGGTTGAAACCCAGCTGCAGCTGTTGGCCTATGCCACAGCCACAGCAACACCAGATCTGAGCCGCATCTGCGACCTACACCACAGCTCATGGCAACATTGGATCCTTCAACCCACTGAACAAGGCCAGAGATCGAACCTGCATCCTCATAGATAGAGTCAGATTCATTACCGCCGAGCCACATGGGGAACTCTTAATAGCCATTACTTTTTATTGAAGATAAAGCTAGATGGTCATATCTTTATTTTTATAGACATAAGGAGACTGGAGCTCAGAGAGCTTATGTAATTTGTGTACAAACCCCCAAATATTATATGGCACAGTGAGTTGAATGAATTGAGATCTGTCTTAACTTCAAAGCCTCTGTGTGTGTGTGTGTGTGCGTGTGTGTGTGTTGGTCTTTTTGTTTTTTTTGTGTGCTTATATTACTTTTAAATTTCATGAGTTTGGAAAATCTTAAGATTTTATTTATTTATTTATTTTTTATTTTTTTTGTATTTTTCCTTTTTTTTTATCTAGAGCTGCATCCGCGGCATATGGAGGTTCCCAGGCTAGGAGTCTAACAGGAGCTGTAGCCGCTGGCCTTCGCCACAGCCACAGCAACGCGGGCTCCGAGCCACGTCTGCAACCTACACCACAGCTCACGGCAACGCCAGATCCTTTTTTAACCCACTGAGCAAGGCCAGGGATTGAACCCACAACCTCATGGTTCTTAGTCGGATTCTTTAACCACTGAGCCATGAAGAGAACTCCAAAAAATCTTAAGATTTTAAAGTGTGAGACAAAGTAAAAAACTGGTAAATATGTAGCTATTAATCATGTACAATTTTAAAGTGAAGATTTTAAGTCTGGTGACAGTAAGAGGGTCTCTGAACAACTACATCCAAAACTATGCATGTATACTTCTCCATTTTTATCACATGCTTATAAGAATCCAGGCTGACTCCCCCATCCCTCAAAAAAATGAAGATCCAAGATATGGACATCTCTTCTAATTTGAATATTCTATAAGCTTATATTTCTTTGCTATATATAAACTTAGACACTGATCTGAACTAAGAATGATTAAAAAGAATTATAGTAATAGGCATATGTAAAAAGCATTGTTCCCTCTACAAATGCCTATGCTCTTTAGAATAAATGCCATGTCCTTCAGGTCAGTGGGAAATTTTCATGGAATTCTTTTTTCATTTATTAATTAATTAATTTTGCCACCATTAATTAGGGATGGAATGTGTTTAAAAAAAGCAAAAAGAAAGATCACTGAGTTATTTCAGAATGATAGATAACTGTCTTTATTTTTATTTTTATTTTTTGTCTTTTTAGGGCCACACCTGTGGCATATGGAAGTGCCCAGTCTGGGGGTTGAATAGGAGTTGCAGCTGCCAGCCTACACCATAGCCACAGCATTGTGGGCTCTGAGCTGTGTCTATGACCTACACCACAGCTCACAGCAATAAAAATCCTTAACGCACTGAGTGAGGCCAGGTATCAAAACTCGCATCCACATGGATACTAGTAGGGTTTGTTACCTCTGAGCCATGACGGGAACTCCAACCGGGCTTTATATTTAATCTTACCTCTTTTTTAGCTTTTTTCAAACTGAAATAGAAAGCCAGTGGCAGAAAGTTGTGGTATTGTATAGGCTACAAATATTGTCAGCTTAAAGCATAGCTATTTCATGTGTGTTCACTGTAGTTTTTTGTTTGTAGTAGTTAAAATTTTAAGCAACTTTAAACTTTTGACAGTAGATCATTTTTTTAATGGCTGAATAGTATTTTATATTTATATATATAAAACATCTTCCTTATCCATTCATCTGTTGATGGACACTTATTTTGCTTCTGTATCTTGGCTATTGTAAATAATGCTGCTGTGAACTTTGGGGTGCACATATCTTTTCCCTTTCTTTCTTTCTTTCTTTCTTTCTTTCTTCCTTTCTTTCTTTCTTTCTTTCTTTCTTTTTGTTGTTGCCTTTTGTCTATTTAAGGCCGCACCCGCAGTACATGGAGGTTCTCAGGCTAGGGGTCTAATCGGAACTGTAGCCACTGGCCTACATCGGAGCCACAGCAATGCAGGATCCGAGCCGCGTCTGTGACCTACACCACAGCTCATGGCAATGCCAGATCACTAACCCACTGAGCAAGGCCAGAGGTCTAACCCACAACCTCATGGTTCCTAGTAGGATTCGTTAACTGCTGCGCCACGACGGGAACTCCTGGGGAGCACATACCTTTTCAAAAAAGTATTTTCGGAGTTCCCTTCTTGGCTCAGTGGTTAACGAATCCGTCTAAGAACCATGAGTTTGCGGGTTCGATCCCTGGCCTTGCTCAGTGGGTTAAGGATCCGGCATTGCCGTGAGCTGTGTTGTAGGTTGCAGACGCGGCTCGGATCCCGCGTTGCTGTGGCTGTGGCGAAGGCCGGCGGCTACAGCTCCTGTTAGACCCCTATCCTGGGAACCTCCATATGCCGTGGTGCGGCTCCACATAAAGGCAAAAAGACAAAAAAAAAAAAAGGTATTTTCTTTATAAGGAACCCATTTTCAATATAGAGCTACAAATAAATTAAAAGCAAAGCGTGAAAAATATATATAAACTAGATAAGGCTAGTACACAGAAAATCAGTAAAGATATAGAGGACTTGAACAACTCTACCCATCAACTTGACCTAAGTGATATTAGTAGTTGCATATATATACAGTCTTTTAAAGTGCACTGGAATGTTTTCTAAAATAGATATTTTGGGCCATAAAATAAGTTTCATTAAATATAAAAGGATTCAGGTATTCCTGCTATGGCACAGTGGGTTAAGATCTGGCATTGTCTCTGCAGCAACTCGGGTTGCCACAGTTGCAGCTCAGATTCAGTTCCCAGCCCAGAACTTCCATATGCAATGGGTGCTGGCATATAGTTATATGTATATATATATAGAGAGAGAGAGAGAGAGAGAGAGAGAGCGCAATTGGTTCAAGTCATACAGAGTATGTTCTTTGACCACAATAAAATTAAATTAGAAATCAATAACAAAAGATTGTCTGATGGGAAAAAAAAAATTGGAAACTAAATACCATGCTTTTTTTTTTGTCATTTTAGGGCCCCACCCACGGCATATGTAGGTTCCCAGGCTAGGGGTCTAATCAGAGCTACGGCTGCGGGCCTACGCCACAGCCCACAGCAACGCCGGATCCTCAACCCACTGAGCGAGGCCAGGGATCGAACCCGCAACCTCATGGTTCCCGGTTGGATTCGTTAACCACTGAGCCACGACGGGAACTGCTAAATACCATGCTTCTGATAACTACTTTAATCAAGGAAGATATCAAAAGAGAAGTTTAAAAGTTTTTAAAGTGAATAAAAAGAAAATATAAAAACTTGTGAGACGCAGCTAGTATATTACTTAAGAGAAATTTATAGCTAGCAGTAAATACTTAAATTAGAAAAGAAGCAAAGTTTCAGATTACTGACATCAGGTCCCAACCTGAGAAACTAGGAAACAAAGCAAATGAAACCCAAAGTAAGCAAAAGAAAGAAAACAATAAGGATCTGAAGAAAACAGGAAAAATAATTGAGAAAACCAATGAAACCAAAAGTTAGTTCTTTTAGAAGATCAGTAATTGATAAACCACTAGTGGAACTGATCAGGATAACAGAAGTCACAAATTACCATTAACAAGAATGAAGGAGATAACATGACTGCATATTATACAGATATTAATAGAACAATAAAGGAACATTAGGAATAGCCTTATGCCAATACATTTGACAACTTAGGTAATTTGGACAGATTTGTTTAAAGACAATAAGCTTATGAAAGAAATGTATAGTGTGAATAAATTTAAATTTCTTTTTTTTTGTCTTTTTTTTTTTTATGCCTGCAGCATATGGAGGTTTCCAGGCTAGGGGTCGAAGTGGAGCTGTAGTTGCTGGCCTACACCGCAGTCACAGCACAGGATCCAGGCTGCATCTGCGACCTACACCACAGCTCACGGCAATGCCAGATACTTAATCCACTGAGTGAGGCCAGGGATAGAACCTGCGTCCTCATGGATGGTATATTCGTTTCTGCTGAGCCATGATGGGAACTCCAGTAAATTTAGATTTATAGTTAAAGATAGTCCCATTAAGAAACTTCAGGTCTAGATGGCTTCACTGGTTAACTTTACTGAACATTTAAGAGAGAAATAATATTAACTCAGTACCAACTTTTCCAGAAAATTGGAAACCTATAAGTTAATATTACTCTGAAAAAGATATTCCAAGAAAAAAAAGACAAAATAAACTATTAGATCAGTATCCCTCATGAACAAAAACAAAATTTTGGCAAGTTATATCTAATATGTTAAAAACACAACATCTTGTAATCAGGTAGGATTTATTCCAGGAAGGCAAGGTTGGTTTAAAATGTAAAAACTGATCCAGTGAATTATCACTGTATTAAGAGACTAAGAAATGATTATCTTAGTCACTGCACCAAAGCATTTGGCAGATCCACTATGCGTTCCTGATTACAAAGTGTAAGCAAGCTAGGAATAGAGTGGACCATCCTCAGTCTGATTAAGAGCATCTACAAAAAGTCTAATAGTGCACATCATACTTAATGACAGAAGACAAATGCTTCCCCTTAAGATCAACAACATGGTGAAGATGTTCACTTTTACTACTTCTATCCAACATTATACTAAAGGTTCTAGCATGTGCAGTAAAGTAAGAACAAGAAATAAAAGGCATCCAGTTTGGAAAGGAAGAAGTAAACTATCTTCATTTGTAGGCAACATGATATTTATATAGAAGATCCTCTGAATTTACAAACACGCTATAAGAACAAGTGAGTTTAATGAGATTGATCTTGAATACAAGATCAATATACAAAACTCAGTTGTATTTATAGAAATGCAGTACTAGCCCCACACAATGTCCAAAACCCAGAACCATCCTTAATGTCAACCAACATGTGAATGGATAATCAAATTGTTATATCCAGTAGTGGAATATTACTCAGCAATAAAAAGGATTGAGGTGGTGATAGAAATAATAGCAATAGGTATTTTTATTATTTTTTAAAAATTAATTTTTAAATTGGAGTATAGTTGCTGTACAGTATTATATGAAACAGTTATTAATGTCAACTATTCCGAGTGAAAGAATCCAAACCAAAAAAGAGTACATACTTTATAATTCCATTTATATATATATTTATAATATGTTAGAGTTACATACTGTATAATAATTCCAGAAAATGCAAAGTAATCTGTAGTACCAGTAAACAGGTCTGTGGTTCCCTGGGAATGGAGGGTTGTGGAAAGGGTAAAGGGAAGGATAACAGAAGGGCAGAGGAAGATTTTGGTGGTGGTCGGTATGTTTATTATATTGAATATAGTGATAATGTTATGGATGTGTATAGTAATTTAAATAATAATTGCAGATTACACATGGTGGGGTTCTTTTGGTCATAAATTGTTGACATATATTCATTTGCCTACATGTTATTTCCACTAGAATTTTTTTTAGTCACATCAAAACTATGTCAAATAATACACATCTCTAACTTCTTTTTCCTCCTTCCTATTTTCTAGGGTTTTTTTTTTTTGCATTTTTATAAGTGGTACTTCCTTTTTTCATGCAGGAAGCTAGGGAATCATCCCTGATATTTATCTCATTTCACCTCCAAGTTGTGTCATTGAGAGCAGTTTCAAATCTGTAATCTTTTTTCCTTCACCACCACTGCCATTACCCTGATTCAGTTTGGTCTTCTTTCTCACTTAAAAAAAGAGCTTTCTGATTATGCTCCCTGGTTTTATTACTGACCTCCTTAATTTGGTCTCCAGATAACATACAGAAGAGATCTTTTGAAGATGTTCCTTTAAATCTTGTTACTTCCCTGCTGAGACCTTTTAAGACTTTTCATTGCTCTTAGGATAAAATCTAAAACCCTTTCAATATGGTCAGATTCCTGTTTGCTTCTTGTTTATTGTATTGTAGCCACACAAGCTACCTTTCAGTTTCTTGAAATCTCTAGGAACTTTTCATTCCAGAACTTTCTCACGTGGTATTGTTGAACCTGCAGTGGTTTTCCCCCTTTTAAGTGGCTGTCCCAAAGCATACTTCAGGTCTCAGCTTAAATGCCACTAATTCCAAGATGTCTCTCCTGACTTGCCTGTTCGAAATTGATATCCATACCAGTATCTTGTAGATTTTCATCACAGCTATTACTGTTTTTTTTTGGAGGGGTGAGGGAGAGATGGGAGAAGGTGTTTATATGTGCGGATGAGTTTATTTGGTTAGGAGATGTTATTTTGCAACTAGGATTCTAGTTCTAAATACTGTTATAAGTTAAGTGACTGTGATATATTTACTTGACTTTTAATATTTTGTGCTTGCACAGCTGTAGGGAGCACTGTTTATGTTGTATTGTTAATGAATGAGCACTTCTCTGTTAGCGTAAAGCAGAGACCCTTCTTTTAGTACTGATTTTTAGATAGAGTTTATTTGCCTAGAACAGAGTATGCACTTCTCTTGTAGATTTACCTACAATTTATGTATCATGTTACATTCTTAGAGTGTCTGTTGTATTTGTCTGTTTCTGTCAGTTTTTAAATAGATCACCCTTACTTAGCATATATTATATTCTTTAGCACAGTATTTACCAGTTTTTTCTTATGGAGAAAATGATGTAAGTTCTTCTGAAATCTCATTATCTATCTATGGCAGCTCTGGTGCTGGGCATATATATGATGAATATCCTCTAAATCTTTTAAAAATTATTATTGGAAGTCAAAAAATTTTATTTTCAACAATACAAAATAAAGCCTTATATCTTTGAAGTAATGATTTAAGTAGGCTTAATACTTTGAATTTCTAAAAGTATATGTCTCAGGAAATTGTCAACTTGATTGAGTAGCTTGCTGTATTTATTTTTTACTCATCATTTAAATGAGCTTGTTTTTTACCCGGAAACTTGTGTGTTTATTTTATTGAAGTATAATTGATTTACAATGTTGTGTTAATTTCTGCTGTATAGCAAAGTGATTCATTTATACATATACACATACCCATTCCCATATAGGTTATCACAGAATACTGGGTAGAGTTCCCTGTGCTATACAGCAGATCCCCATTGACTGTCCATTCCATATACAGTAGTGTGCATATGCGTTCCTAAATCCCCAAACAATCCCTCTCCCTGACCCTTCCCTTTTGGTAACCATAAGCTTGTTTTCAAAGTCTGTGAGTCTGTTTCTGTTTGGAAATACTTTTTTTTTTGTCTTTTTGCCTTATCTAGGGCCGCACCCGTGGCATATGGAGGTTCCCAGGCTAGGGGTCAAACAGCCTTCACCACAGCCACAGCAACGCGGGATCTGAGCCGCGTCTGCAACCTACACCACAGCTCACGGCAACGCTGGATCCTTAACACTCTGAGAAAGGCTTGGGATCGAACCCGCAACCTCATGGTTCCTAGTTGGATTCGTTAACCACTGAGCCACGACGGGAACTCCTGGAAATACTTTTAAATAAATGTGTTGTTTTACTTTTCTTTTTAAGATGCTCTTTGTTAATGTCATTTCATTTGTATGTATGATAAATGTATACCAACTTTTTTAACAGATAAAATAATTAGGCACAGGGCTTGTACTCTGAAGGACACTGCACATGCCATCATTGCAGCTGAATTGGATCCAGAATTTAATAAACTCTGTGAAGAAATTAAGGAAGCAAGAATAAAAAGAGGTAAGTAATGAGCTCACTGCAAGTACCAAGAGGTCATTGAACATCACTGAATGGTATTTCATTAGAGTTGCTGGTATTATGAAAATGTGTTTTGAGGCATAGCCTTTACTTTTTCTTTGGCCACGCCCATGGCATATGGAAGTTCCTGGGCCAGGGACTGAACCTGAACCACAGCAGTGATCTAGGCCATTGCAGTGACAATGCCAGATCCTTAACCTGCTGTGACACAGGGGAACTCCCAGCCTTTTTTTAATTTCTAATATTAAAATGCGTTATATAAATTCTCAAAGATGTTTAAAACTTTTACTTTCTGTGACAGTGCATATTATAGAAGTAAGGGCCTCTTAGTGAAATTTCATTTTAGGAATATGTCTTTGTTAATTTTTTATTTCTATTCTTAAAGGATTTATATAAGCTTCATATTTAAAGAGGATTTATTTTCATCAGTTTATATTCAGTACTGGTACTTAAAATTTTTTTGAGGAATACCTTTTTTTTTAAACTATTGAAATTTATGTGTGATTTCGTTAATATAAACACAGAATTAGCAAATGTAGTTTGGTCATTCAATATATAATCCTGTCCTTGAGGAATTCACACTTCAGTAGGAGAGAGAAATGTCAAATTTAGTACAATGTGGTATATGCACTGATTGAAGCACGTTCATAACAGAGGAGAGACCTCCTGGTAGGAAACTCAGCATTTGGATCAGAGTTTGGGGAGTGAACCCAGGAGTGTTGTCTCTAGTGGAGTAGAGGAAGGGAGGCAGTGACAGAGAAGGAGGAGATATTGCAAACATAGCACACAATGTATGAAAAGCCCAGAGATGTGAAATAACATGGTGTATTAGATGAACTGCAAACCATTTAATCTTGCTAAAGGTGTACAAAATGGTGGGAAATAGAGCTCAAGAGGTGAGCCGAGTTCAGAACTTTAAAGTTATGGAGTCCCATTGCAGGAGTTCCCATTGTGGCTCAGTGGTTAATGTACCCGACTAGTATCCATGAGGATGAGGGTTCAGTCCCTGGCCTTGCCCAGTGGATTAAGGATCCAGTGTTGCCATGAGCTGTAATGTAGGTCACAGACGTGGCTTGGATCTGGTGTTGCTGTGGCTGTGGTGTAGGCTGGGAGCCACAGCTCGGATTGGACCCCTAGCCTAGGAACCTCCATATGCCACAGGTGTGGCCCTAAAAAGACAAAAAAAAAAAAATTATGGAGTCGTTTTTCTTCCAGTTTTTTAGAGAGGCCTTTCCTGGTCACCTAATCTAATACAGGCTCTGGTCACCATAGCACTTGGCATTTTATTATTGCCTCTCTCCTCTTTATTTAGAATATAAGTGCTGTGAATATCTTATTCATAGTCCTACTGCAGTCCGGAGAACTACCTTTGGTGTGCAGTAGGCTTTCTATAAACATTTGAATGAATCAGTGCCATGCTAAGAACCTTGGACTTTTATCCTGTAGGTCATTGTTTTTCAAATGTGTGTGCCTATTACATCAGCTTAGAACCAGTGAATTAGATCCTCCGAGAGTAGTAAGGCCAAGAAATCTGCACTTTAACAAACTATTTAAGTGATTTTTATGTACACTAAAGTTTGAGAACAATTGTCATAGTCAGTAGGAGCCATTGAAGTATTTTAAGCAGTGGAATGGACTGGCAAATTGCTTTGGCACCAGGAAATAGCAAGATCTCAGTGTGGCAGGGTAGGAAGATGAGAGGCCATTTAAAAAGCTGTTGGAGCCAGTTTTGAAAACATTTTGGCAAATTTCTAAAAAGTTAAGCATAACATTTACCGTAGACCCCAGTGATTCTACTCCTAGGGATCTACCCAAGAGAAATGAAAACACATGTCCATATAAAGACTTGTATATGAACTTTTATAGCAGCATTATTCGCGTCAGCTAGAAACTGAAAACAACCCAAATATCCACCAACTGATTAATGAGTAAGCAGAACAGGGTATATTGTACAGTGGCATACTGCTCAGTTATAAAAAGGAATGAGGTTCTGATACATGGTACAGCATAGATGAACTTCAGAAAGAAACATTATACTAAGTGAAAGAAGCTGGTCACCAAAAGACCGCATATTGCATGATTCCATTTATATGAAATGCTCACAGAAGGCAAGTCTGTAGAGTGGAAAAGTAGATTAGTAATTGCCTGGAACAGTTACCTAAAAACTGGGTTGCTGTGGTGATTGCACAGCTGTGTAAATTTACAAAAAATCCTTTAATTGTATACTTAAAATGAGTGATTTTTATGTTATGTAAATTGTACCTCAGTAAAGATTTTTGGAGGGAAAAAAGGTGTGGGAGTAGTCCAAAGTTTTAATTAGACAAGTGGGAAAGAAGGTAGGATTAATATAAAAGAGATACAGCAGGGGTGGAGGGCATTGTGAAGGAAAGAAAGAGTCAAAATTGGCTGCCATATATACTAGGTTGAATGATTTAGTAGATGCTAATACCACCTTTAGAGAGGGGATATTTAAGAACAGATTGTGTGTGTGTGTGTGTGTACAAATAAACAAGTTTATCTTTAATTTGACCTTTAGGATATCCATTTGGCGATATCAACTAGGCAATTGATATGGATCAGAAGCTCAAGAGATTTTTGGACTGAAGATGTAATTTGAGATTAACTATATAATGCCAGTAGAAGCTGAAGGCATGAATAATACTTGTGGTGGAAGGTGTAGATTAGAGTAAGAAAGAAAAGGGATTCCAGAGACAGCCCTTAGAAACATTAGCATTTAAGGGCTGCATTGAAGAATGAAATCTAGTAAAGAAAATTGAAATGGAGTGGTTACTTTTATGAAGATCAATGCAGGAAAACCAAACTTATGCAGCTGGTGTGACAGGCAGCTAATATAACGTGAAAACAGTTCAGGTGAATGGGGCTTAGTGGCTCAATAAATGCTTCTACTTTCTGAGATGGCAGAAATCATGATTTTTAGACAATATGTAATCTTATTGTCTCACAGTCATAAAAATGTGAAATGTATCTCTGTGCAAAATAAAATGAGTAAGGACAGAGTCCTTTGGGGACTAAGCATAAATAAGCATTGCCTACTATTTTATTTTTATGATTTTCTATCTAGTTTCTTTCCCATCTTAAAACAGAAGATACTATTTTCATGCGAATTACAAACTGTCCAAGTATAATTAATGACTTTAAAACTCAGTTCCATATTGTAGACTTTTTTTTTAACCTTGTTGATTTATGTAGCTGGGAATATTTAAATAGGTATTGCTTATCTTCTGCTTGCAGGCTTATCAGTCACAGCAGAACAAATAAATCCTCATGGTACTGGAGCTCGAAAGACAGAAACTAGAGTTGAAGAGGCATTTCGGCACAAACAAAGAAATCCAATGGATGTCTGGCACAGCTCTGCAAATAAGTGTGCATGTGAGTATTTGAGATCACACTAGCCAGTAGTGAGAGGGACTGCGAGTGAGGCAGATGTGTTAAGGAGTCGGGTGCACACACCAAAGGACTGCTAAAAGCGTGTGGGGTAAGATGCTGAATCAAAATGTATTTCTTTAGCTTTAGCCTTATTTGCTTTTTTCTATCTCCATTCAGTACTAGCTGTTGTAATTGAATATTTGAAAATTTGCAGATTTGAATGTTTTCAGCTTTAAACTTTGGTTCTGGGCTAGAGATATGAGACCAGTAAGACTTTTTATCCACCCTACCCCCAACCCCTTTCTGTAGGCTATGCAGAATGTTCTCTTTATGGTGGGAAATGGAAACTCTGGCTTAAGAAAGTGACTAAATTGAACTAGGAAGTTGATTTTTCTGAGAAAAATCTGTACAGCCTTCTTTATCTGGTTTTGTTTAAGTGAGGTATATTTAGAGAGGGAAATTGTTGTATTCTAGATTTTCCTCATTTTTCTTCATTCATGGTGATATGTAAACTTTCTGAAAGACAAATGTTAATAAACACAGCATCTTCTTAATGTAATCCTTATGTTTCAGTAAAGATAGCCATCTTTGGAAGATATATGTTCTTCTGATATAAAGGTGGTAATTTTGTCCCATCAGTAAAGATGGCCATATATGTTCTTTTACCAGTGGCATTGAATGAATGAATCGTTCTCGTTTTTTAAATCTTATTCTCTTTGTGACAAGTGGCATTCATGTGTGAGAAAATTTGAAGGACTTAATATGGTACATTTATTTCCATGAAACTGATTAGGCTATTTGTCCTAGTTATACCTTGATCGTGGTAACACAGCACTATAATTTAAACCTTGAAATCCTTACATTCTTTGCACCTGATAAAAATGTTTACTAAATTCATTGAATATTGGCTTCCAGTAGTTAAATTTTCTTAAGTATTAAAATATTACTGTAATCTACAAATGTGGGTTTTGTTTTTTCTTACCAGTAGATGGCATATGTGATTCATCATTTGTATGTTTTAATCAAGTTACTTAAATCATAAATCTAAATGTCCTTAAGTAAGAGTCGCTTTTCTAAGGTCTTAGTTTTGGAAACAAACTCAGAGATGCTATAAAAATTGATTATAAAGATTGTGCCTCTAAATGGGCTTTTCAATAAGCATTCCTGAAAAAGAAAATGGTGTGTTAAAGATTAGTTCTATAAATATATACGACCACATGCCAGGTGCTGTGAAGGTACAACAGTGACTAAAACAAAAATCCCTATTCTTGTGGAGCTTATATAATTAATTTCTCTTATTTTAGCAAAATCATACCAAGCATTAGAAATGATTACATAAGGAGAGGGGAAATATCTCTAGTTTGACCTCCCAGATGGGAACATTCTCTTTGTACTTAGCTGGCATGAAAGCATTAGAAGTAAACTTGATTCAGAAGGTCTCCTAGCATTTGCTTAAGCTGCTGGTACTTATCAAGTGATTGAGCTGGCTCTTGATTGAGCAGAATCCAGTCTCTTGCTCCAGTGTCCATAGCTTAGTGAGGAAAGAAAAGGGGAACCTCTTGTACTTTTGGTTATTGGAAAATAAGCAAGGATACAGTGTCAGGAGAGACTTGTCAGTTAGTAAAACGTAACGGTCCTACCTTTTAGAGAAAGAGCAAGCTGAATATTTTTCTTTCATTTTTAATGTAGACTGGGTTAGTTTTTCACGCAGTTAATGGAATACTTATGAATGTCCATCACTTTAGCCTATGCTTTTAAAAGTAGATTGATACAGAAATTTCATCTCCAATTACCCTATTAAGTGTTAATTGTAAAAATAGAAATTAATAGGGGAAAAAGAATGGAGAGATGATTGTAATGGTAGTACAATTTGAAGGCAAAATAAATTTTAAGCTAAGTGCTAAATAACTTGAATTTTGGAAATGATTTTAGAAACCTTTAGTAGATTTATCTTTGGATAAGAAAGAAGAGTAATATTTATAACAACATTTGTCCATTTCTTATGAATACTTTGGTTTCTTTATAGAGACTCAGTAAGGATTAAAGATGGAAGGATGAAAAAAATGTAAAAACACTATATACTGTTGATACATCACAAGTTTATATTAAGTGCTGGAGTAAAGAAATGAGGGTTACCATAAGATGATATTCTATTTCCATTTGTCTCTCAAAAGCAATTTTTAAACTGTGGACTAAAAAATCTATACAAAGTCATCTCATATTTGTGTTTTCTTCTTAAAATGTCTTTGACCAGGAAGCTTTTCAACATTGACATATTAAAAATAGATATTATCTCTGGAGTTCCCATCATGGCTCAGTGGTTAATGAATCCGACTAGGAACCATGAGGTTGCGGGTTTGATCCCTGGCCTCACTCAGTGGGTTAAGGATCCGAGGTTTGATCCCTGGCCTCACTCAGTGGGTTAAGGATCCGGCGTTGCCGTGAGCTGTGGTGTAGGTTGCAGACATGGCTTGGATCCCGCATTGCTGTGGCTGTGGTAAAGGCCGGCGGCTACAGCTCCGCTTAGACCCCTAGCCTGGGAACCTCCATATGCTGCGAGTGCAGCCCTAGAAAAAGACAAGAAAATAAAATAAATAAATAAATAAATAAAAATAGATATTATCTCTTTAAATTAAGCCAGACTTGGCATTTATAGCCTTGGGAAAAATGTATTATTTTTACTCTGATGGCTTTCGATAAACTAGTATTTAGGATTTGGTGTTAGAAACCAGAAGTGATAGGTCTCTAGCTTAACTAGTTTGCTTTAATAATTTTTGTATTTAAGTTTCTTTGTGCAAGTGTCCCACATTGTAAAATAAAAGGTGACTTTTTGCTTATTTAAGGGACAGTGGGGTTGATTTGCCTAACCAGTTGCCTTTGATACATGTATGGGAAATTAAAGATTCCTGGGTCCATCATTACCTGGAAGTACCAGCTATCTGCTCATAAAGCTCATGATAGTTTTTTGTTTTGTTTTGTTTTGTTTTTTCTTTTTACATCCATACCTGCAGCATATGGAAGTTCCTAGGCTAGGAGTTGAATTGGAGCTGCAGCTGTCAACCTAGACCACAGCCATGACAACATCGGATCTGAGCCGCATCTGCAACCTACACAACAGCTTGAAGCAATGCTGAATCTTTAATGCACTAAGGCCAGGAATTGAACCTGCATCTTCAAGGGACTATGTTGAGTTCTTAACCTGCTGAGCCACAACGGGAACTCCTCATGATAGTTTTTAGCATCTAAGAGTATAATCCTCACAATTTTTATAGATCTCCCATTTTACATAACTGACCAAATGTTTATTTTCAGTGTTTATTAATGTTGCTGTTGCTGCCTTGATAGCAGAGGGCTTAATTTTTCTACATATTTTCAAATATCTTTATAGGAAATTGATCCTGCTAGATGAACCGTTTGTGGCAGAAGCAGCTAACAGCTGGCTAACCAAACTGTCTATCTAACATTCATAAAGCTTCTATCCATGATCATACTTACTGTGGCTGATTTCTTCTGGAAGTCAGTAGAGGTTTCTTTGTAAGGATACCTGTAACTATTCTGTCTTCATATTCTGGATCATGCCTTAATTTCCTTTAATGGTTTAAGCTTTTGGATAGTCTTGGCTGACAAAGCATTCATCTTCCTGGTGGAAATCCAGGGGTGTCGCCCCAAACCTTTGATGCAGACTAGTAATGTGGTCCTTCCTTAAATGTGTATATTGTATGCTTGCCTCCCCCCGCCATGTTAGGAATTAGGAACAGCTATAAAGTATAATGTAGGGCAGTAGTAAAAAGTGAGTCCTGAGTGAACATACAGGGAATAAATTTTTTTTTATTATTCTTCAGAGTTCATCCCTAAGTTGTGAGGATTAGTCAGCTTGGATATCAAGAGCTAAGTAGTTTTTGTTTGTTTGTTATGCTTGTATAGGTTTACTTCCTTCATGGTCTTGTTTAATAAACATTGTAAAACAAGTATTGCACTCCAAGGTTTACATATATTTTTTTCCTTCTTTGCAAAATAGTTCGAGTTCGGAGAAAATCAAGGCGGCGATCACAGTGGGGTAAAGGAATTATTAAGAAAAGGAAAGTCAATAATTTAAAAAAAGATGAGGAGGACACCAAATTTGCTGACTATGAGAATCATATGGAGGACAGGAAATTGCTAGAGAATGGAGAGTTTGAGGTAAGCACCGACTGCCATGAAGAAAATGGAGAAGAGACTGGAGACTTCTCTATGACCAATGATGAATCATCGTGTGACATCATGGACATGGACCAGGGGCAGAGGCTTAACAATGGAGCGGGCACAAAAGAGAACTTTGCATCTACTGAAGAGGAAAGTTCAAATGAGTCTCTACTCATCAACAGTAGCAGTTCTCTAAATCCAGAACAGACATCTAGGAAAGAGCCTTTCCTTAAAGGAAGCTGTCTAAATGGTGAGGCCTCCACTGACAGTTTTGAAGGAATACCAGTTCTGGAGTGTCAGAATGGCAAAGCTGAAGTAGTTTCTTTCTGTGGTAGTGGAGATAAATGTAGTTCTGAACAAAGGAGTCTTCTGGAGGACCAGTCAAAAGGAAAACCAGAAACTTCAAATGAACATCATGGAGATGATCCTGAAAAACTAGAGGCACTGGAATGTAGCAATAATGAGAAGTTAGAACCTGGCCCCGATGTGGAGGTTAAAGATGCAGAACTGGATAAAGAAGGTAGAGCTAATGTTTTAAAGTTTTTGCTGAAGGTTTACTCTCCAGAGTTAATTAAGTGCATATTTTGTCTAGTCCTCACTAGCAATAGTTGATAAATATCAGAATCTGTTGCAGTTTTCACACTTTCCGTAGAAAAGTGTACACGTACATAAAAATTTTTGGTGAATGTTTCAGGGGGTTTATGGTTTAGAGTGCTTTGCTTTCCTAGCTGCTTACTCTTCTGCCTCCCACTTGATTATCGTCCCTGTCCTAATGGATTTATTACTAAAAGCTGAGTAAATCCACAGGTGTTAAGATGGATTTCTAACAGAAGGATCCTTGGAGTGGAGAGGGTGGGGTTGGTGAGAAGACTTGGATACTAATACTATAGCGGTTGGTATGTTAGACTCATAGACCCACATTCAGTTACCACTTGTGTTCATTACAGTCATGTGACTCTGAGCTGATTACTTACACTCTCCAACCCTGTGTCTTTTCATCTTCTGAATTACAGAATGGTGTCACTGCAGGGATTAAGTCATGTATATTAACGCCTCTCCTAGTACCTGGCACATACTAAGGTATATTCATACCAGGCAGTCATTGTTAGTTGAATCTGGGGGATGTTTAACCTAAGAGACTCTATTGCTTTATAAGGGCAGTGGTAGGAGAAAGCAGAATCTTTACCGTCAGAGTTACCTTATTTTCACAGAGTCAGAGCCTCTGCCCACTCCTGACTTCCTTTGGATATATGATTCTTTTAAGAAGCAGCAGAAAGGGGGAATTGAGGGTTTCTGGCCCTGCTTTGTTGTTTATAACTATTTTTAGCTCGTAGTGGGATAGGGTATGTTAGAAATCTACCCTGTCCAATGTGCATTTCCTTCCTGAACAGGTATTATTCTTATACCAGGTTGTCTTGAAATTGTATCATGCTTTCTAAACTGTGTGGAATATAAGTGTTAGGAAATGGGCTATGTGAGAAAAGTTTTTTAATGCCAGTTTTTTTTAGACTTGTGGTAGAATTAGAAAGTAGGATGGTATTATTCAAAGTCTTAGAATTCTTTTAATGGATAAAGAGAGACCTGTTCTTTCTAAACTGTTCATAAATGTTGCCTGTTGAGAATTTTTCTTCAATATTTAATAATAGAAAGTTATTTTAAGAGCATTATTTATTCTGGACTATCATATAGACAGAACTTAAAAATGTATCGAAGCTAGAGTTAAGAAATAAGATTGAGTGGGAAAAAGGGAGAAATCCATGTTGTGAGGCAGAACGGGTACGGGGAGCAGTTCTTTTCGGTGCTACTTCACTGTGAGATTTTAGTAAGCTTGCAGAAAAGGTTTAAATGTTGAACTGGTGATCGGAAAGCTCTAAAGATAGTAATGTAAAAGCTTTACCTCAAGTTTTCATTTCTGTCAGCAATGTAACCTAGTGCAGTGGTTCCTAATTCATGTTCTTTGGCCTCTATAAGTCCATGGATATAATAATGAAGATCAGTGTGGTTTTAACAAAACTCCTAGCTATGTTAATTGAACTGTAAATAAAGATTTTCACTCTAGGAGTTCCTGTTATGGCGCAGCGGTTAATGAATCCAACTAGGAACCATTAGGTTGTGGGTTCGATCCCTGGCCTTGCTCAGTGGGTTAATGATCCAGTGTTTCCTTGAGCTGTGGTGTAGGTCGCAGATGCGGCTCAGATCCTGCTTTGCTGTGGCTGTGGTGTAGGCCAGCATCTGTAGCTCCAATTCGACCCCCTAGACTGGGAACCTCCATATGTTGCGGGTGTGGCCATAAAAAGCAAAAAAAAAGATTTTCACTCTAAAGTCTGTCTGAAATATAAAATTTATATGCTATTTTATGGTATATGTTTTTTGAAGGCAACATTTTGAGTTCTTTTAAGTAGTAGGCATTGGTGAGAAGGAATTATTTTTTAAAAATTTTATCAAAGTATAGTTGATTTACAGTATGTTAATTTCTGCTGTACATCAGAGTTATTCAGTTTAATATACATATTATTTTATATATTCCTTTCCATTATGATCACAGGGTATTGAATATGTTCCTTGTGCTCTACAGTAGGACCTTATTTATCCATTAAGAAAGAATTGTTTGGAGTTCCCATCATGACGCAATGGTTAACGAATCCTACTAGGAACCATGAGGTTGCGGGTTCGATCCCTGGCCTTGCTCAGTGGGTTAACGATCCGGTGTTGCCGTGAGCTGTGGTGTAGGTTGCAGACGCGGCTCAGATCTGGCATTGCTGTGGCTGTGGCATAGGCCGGTGGCTACAGCTCCTGTTAGACCCCTAGCCTGGGAACCTCCATATGCCGCGGGTACGGCCCTAAAAAGCGCAAAAAAAAAAAAAAATTTTTTTTTTAAAGACTTAAAAATGAGAGGATTGATTCAGGAGAGAGGAAGCAGGTTCTCCTTAGTGTCACTGAATATGGGCCAGGTCCTATGTAAAGTTCTGAAATAGTACAAGTTTGTCCGTGTTTTCCTCCCACTTGGCCTCCTCTTAGGGTATTCCTGCCTAGGAGCATAGGGCTCAATGGCCTGCCTACTACCCTCTACCCCTTAGAGTATTTGGTGCTGTCAGATTATACTCAGCCACCTGAAATTTGTTCTTTCAGGACAGCTGGTCTCAGCAAGATGTTGGGAGAAAAGTAATTATTCTAGTTGCCTCTAAAGTAGGAAAGGACACTAGACCTTTTGCATTTTTAATAATTTTTAAAGAGAAAATATTGAAACACAGATCGATTTCTAATAGAATTCTAGGCAGTATCACAGAAAAATATAAGAAATTTCAGGCAATATTGAGGAAAATGTTTTGTATTGGGAGGCAGATTTGCCTCAGATTTTTGTTAGTATCTGCTTTTCTAGGTTGATTCCTTTCTCCTAGTTCTGATAGTTACAAATTTTGAAATGATGATTATCATACAGATAGTAAAGGCTGCTTATAAGTTACTGCTTAGAGCTGAAGATTGCTTTTATCTTCCTTTTAGAAGATATGTTTATTAGATGATATTCTAGTATGACTTGGCTTTCATAATTGTGATTTAGTTCTCTTTAGCTTTGGTTGCTTATTCTTACCGCCCTTCAAAGATCATTTATCATTTAAAGAATTATATCGTTATTCCAAAAAGGATTTGTTGTGGGCAAAAGTGTGTATAATTTTTGAAGCCTGATTTTCCTTAACTTTTATTTCCTGCAGTGCATTTTTTTTTCTCTATTGTAGGAGCATCTAAAGTAAAGAAATATCGAAAGTTAATTTTAGAGCAGGCGAAAACAACAAGCCTGGAACTGGTTCCAGAAGAGCCGTCTGAGCCTGTGCCACCTCTTATAGTCGATCATGAGAGATTGAAGGTAAGCTTAGCTCTCCCTAGGCAGTTTTAAATGAGTGGAAATAAAACTAGTTTTAATATTCTCTTGCTTTAACCTAGGAGTATAAGTACTTTAGGACTTCTAATGAAAGAGTCTGTATGTTTTGAGGGGTTTAGAAATATGAGAGTGGTCTTTGGTAGTAAACTAAGCCCTTCTAAACTCAGGTGTCACTGTTACACCATAGCATGTGGTGTCTGTTGCCTAAAGTCATTTGTATGGAGCAGTTTCGGTTTCAACAATGAAATCCAACTTCATTTTACTCTTTTAATTTTTTTAGAAATTGCTTGATTTGTTGGTAGATAAAAGCAACAACCTGGCAGTTGATCAACTTGAGAGATTATATTCTCTTCTTAGTCAGTGCATCTACCGTCACCGTAAAGATTATGACAAATCACAACTTGTAGAGGTAAGCGCTTAGTTCATCTGTGGAATAACAAATATTTGCTTTTATGTGCAAATATGCCCCCAAAAGAAAAAAGTTATTTTAGTTTATATCTTTTACCAAGTAACTGAAGAATGGTTTGAAGATTTAAGATTAGAAGAATCATTAGGAGTTATAAAGATGTCCTCTCTGTACCATTTTGTCTCAGGAAAGGAGTAATCTGGGATTCTTTGTTTATCAGAACACAGAAATTCATGGTTCTGGGTTGGCATATACACAGGATAGCATGTCACGGTTCTCCCCTCTCTTGCTAGTTACTGACATCACAGATTAAGCCTGTCACTTGGGCCTATTCAGCGTGAGCATGGCCTCACAGTGTAGTTTAGCACTGCCCGCTAGGCAGCCACTCCTGATGAAAAGCAGTTGGCATGGGCAGTGGGACCTATTGGCCACCCTAGTAATGGTTGGAAGAGAACTTAAAAGTCATCTCATTTAATTAGATCTAGTCTTGTGAAATAGCCACACGAAGGAGTGGTGGTCTTTGTGCTTAGACCGCTTTAGAGGTGATCCATTCTCTTTCTAGGCAACTCTAGGCCATAAGAAAGTTTCTTATAAATACGAGCTTACATCTCTAGTCATATAACTTACATCATTAAGTCACAGTTCTTTTTTGAGGTCATCTGAGCAAACGTAATCCCTCATCTACCTTCTAAATGGCTAAGTGACTTAATTAGACTCCCTTTGTTCATTTGCCTGTTAGTTTGCTTATCTGGTGTTTTAATTATTAAACATTTATTGCATAGCTATAGTTCCAAATACTGTGCTAGGTATTCAGGATACAAAAAATAAATAAAAGTCTCTGCTCTCAGGGAGCATTTCTAGTATGCTATAAAGATTTATGTGAAGAGGGTGTGATCATTTTGCATGTGTAATAAGGAATATAGGCACACTCTGCTTTATTGCACTTCACAGATACTGTGGTTTTTACAAATTGAAGATTTGTGGCATCGCTGCCATTTTCTAGCAGCATTTGCTCACTTCGTGTTTCTGTGTTACATTTTGGTGATTCTTATAGTATTTCAACTTTTTTGTTATTTAGTTATAGTGATCTGTGATTAGTGATTTTTGAGGTCATTGCAAAAAGATTATGACTTCACTGAAGGCTCAGATGATGGTTAGCTTTTTTTTTTAGCAATTATTTTTAAAATTAAGGTGTTTATATTGTTCTTTGCACATAATGCTACACATTTAATAGTCCTCATTACAGTGTAAACAAAACTTTCATGTGCATTGGGAAACTAAAAAATGTGTATGACTTACTTTATTTGCTTTATTGCGGTTGTCTGGAATTGAACCTGCAGTATCTCTAGGGGATGCTTGTATTGGACTTGAATCAAAGCAAGAGAGCATTTAAAAGTTATTTTGTAATCAAATTTTTGAGTCACATTTTTACAAATCTGTACTGTCCCTGTACAATATATGGAAATCACAGGAAAGCAGAGATGAAAAAAATAAACACATCACTGATAGCCTACCATCTAGAGGAAATTAATCAGTATTAATCTTTTGGAATATCCATCCTTTAAAAATGTCTAGATGTACATAACGTGTATATAAAAGTGTGACTATATTTGAAAATTGGGATAGTATTGTATATTTCTGTTTTATAACCTGGCTTTTTTCGTAGTCAGTAACATATGATGAAACATTTATCAGGAGTAATTTTGATTGATCATTTATAAGAACTTTTTGATCAGATGATAATCTGTTAGTGTGGCCTAGTAGTACTATAGAGGGTGTAGCATATAGTTTCTTTGGGGGTGTTTAAAAAGGGAAAGGAAAAACCAAATATCTTAGATGTGTTTGAGATATGCCCTTTTGAATATAATTTGTGAGGTAGAGTTCTTGACTTTTTTTAAATTCTAGAACTTCTTTGTTCACATGCTTGACATCTGATTAACTTGAATGTATTAAAAACTCTTCAGCAGTGAAACACCTTTTTTTTTTTTAAGGGCCAGCAGTACAGCATATGGAGGTTCCCAGGCCAGGGGTCTAATCAGAGCTGCAGCTGCCGGCCTACACCACAGCCACAGCAACGCTAGATCTGAGCCGCATCTCCTACCTACACCACAGCTCACAGCAACGCTGGATCCTTAACCAGGAGTTGAACCCGCGTCCTCATGGATATTAGTCGGGTTCATTACCACTGAGCCACAATGGGAACTCCCAAAACATCTTTCTGTATAGGTCTTGGAATCCTGTAATCTAGGGGCCCTGTTTAAAGAGGGAAGGAATCTATAGCAGAATCACCAGTGAGTGGCATTCCTGGTGCTTAAAGCATCAACTCTTTCTGGATTTTTTTTTTCTTTAATTTCAATTTTGAAATGAGCACTGGGAGCAGGATGCATTCTATTTTCGGTACAAATTTTACTATACTGAATACATTAATTTTGCTTTGGGAATTAGTTGAATATAACGAATAAGGGAGGGTGCGGGCTCTGGAGTGAGGCTACTTGTATTTAAATCCCGACTCTGCCTTTTATTACCTCGCAAATCACATATATAATATATATATATATTTTTTTCTTAGTATGATACCTTGCAAAATAATAACTCATTGAATGCGACTAGCGTCATCCTCATTAGCCTAAATATAAAATAGGAGTAGGGGGTGCTCTTCAGTGGCACAGTGGGTTCAGGATCCAGCATTGTCACTGCTGTGGCTCTTGTCACTGCTGTGGTATATGTTCAATCGCTGGTCCAAGAACTTCTGTATGCCCCAAGTGTGCCCCCCCCAAAAAAAAAAAATTAAAGTAGGCATTTGGAAGTGTCTGGGGCAGGTAGCCTTACACAGTAGCAAAGGTATTGTAATCAGGAATATATTTAAAGCTTAATTTTGTATCTAAAATTCTTTTCTCTAGAAGTTAATTTGAAGTGAATTTTCCCATAATGCTTTTTGTCCTTGCTTTAATAGATGACATGCACTTTTTTTTCCCCTTATAGGAGATGGAAAGAACAGTTCATATGTTTGAGACATTCCTATGAACTTTTCAAGATGAGTGGTTTATCCTCTCCAATCTGCTCATGACAGAGCAGTCTTCTGAGCCATTCAATTTCAAATTGCACCAATTACGTGCAGAGCCTTGGTGTAAAGTGCTCTCTCGCTCATTCTTTCTCTCTGTTGAATTTGGTGCTATTGTCTCAGGTACCTGAAACCAACCAGCCTACAAGAACCAAACAGAACTTCAGAAACATGTTGTATTTTCCACAAATAAAAAATACAACCCCACAGATTGGAGATTTTGGTGCTACAGAAACTGCGCTCACTTCTGCACCTCTTTTTGTGCACTCTCTTTTGGAGACTTCTCTCTTAGGGAGCAGACCAGCAAACAGGAGGAAACTGGATGGGGCAGTTCTAACTGTGTTGAATTGTTTAAACAGTGGGCAACCTATTTTCCCCCCTCCTTTCTATCCCTTTTATCATATTTGTTTTTATTTTTTCCTCTGGGTAATGGACTAAAGCCTGTTTTAAAGTCGGCTGTGGTATATTCTGGTGGGAAACTGAAGAAACTGGATGAAATTAGATTAGGCTCTTTAGAACTGCCTTTAATGTGCCTTTTTATTCCTTTGAGAAAGATAAGGCTAAACACAAGGATGGGCTTCTTTGTAGCAAATGAAATAGGATGTTTTCTTTGGTCACAGCCTTGAAAATAAGTTTTGATACTTTGTATCATTAAGAGGCAACCGGTGTTTTGGTATAAAATGCCTATCTTGTTTTCAGAACTCAATCAAGACACTTGTTAAGCCACATAACATACTAAAATGGTAAGTTTTCCTTTTGGTGTTTCTGTTTAAGAAACATGTAATTAAACAGCAACAATAGAAAATAACACACAGTCCACCAAAACACACACACACACACACACACACACACACACACACACACACACACACACACACACACACTTTTTGGTATTGATGACAATGATGGCCAGAAAATAGATCACGACGTTCTATTTTCTTCTGTCAATGGCAATTTAATAGTTATTCATGTGTATGTTCCCAGAGAAGAATGATTTTCATGTATAGTAAATTGTTACTGTTTTGGTTTAAAGCCAGGACTTGCCAAATGGACAGAAAAGAGAAGAATTTGTCAGAAGCTCCGTAAAATTCACTTTCTATATGCCTAATTGCAAGTGAGCTCTGGTATGGTCCTTGACTAGCAGTATTAATGTTTAAATCCCTTATCATAAGCTTACCTTCACAATTCTTCATTTTGATTGAAACTTGTTTCGGATCTTGTTGAGCGATTTCTGTGACTTGTACTTATCTAAGATTAATTATGGGTTACTAGTTTTACGAAAACTTTCTACAAATTTGGGGACACAGTCTAGGCAGATGCAAAGAGGCAAAAGGGAGTGCAGTGACATTTTTTTATCAGACGATTTTTAAACAAAAAAGTAGAAAATTTTGACAAGTTGGCTTGATAACTTCATTCATTATAGCCGTTAGCTGCAGGTGTGTCTTTCCAATATATGCAACACATGTAGTTTGGGTTTTAGAGCAAATGGTCTTGGACTACTGCAGAGATACTGAGCTACCTCAGCTTTTTGTATTTTAGTTACCAACAGTGGTTACAGAGTTCTGTATTCACTTTGCCACCGTTTACATGCTGAAGCTAAGGTACTTGTCTCCTCGTCTCTGGCTTTTTGTAGTGTGCTGGATGCCAGCGCAGAGAGCACGCTTTGGCCAAGGCTACTGCAGTAATCGTAAGTGCTTCTTTGCATTTGCATTAACATTTTACACCTCCTAATTATAGCTTAATTTTTAAATAATGCCACTTGTTTTCTTTATACCTGGTCTATGAAGTTTTCATAATATTCAGTTAGTCATGTTCAAGATGCTACCCATGTAGACACACTGTATTTTTAAGGTGGGCAAGTGCGATTAACGATGAACCAATTTTAAAGGGGAGGTCATTTGAAACCTCTAATTTGATTATTGGGAGGATTTTCATGCTTTCTTTAGTATTTATTACCATCATACCAGTTCAAGCTATTTTACTGTCTAATACATTTGCATTTTGTATTTTGATGGAAATTGTTACAGAATTTAAAGATTTGATGAAATAAGATGTAGCAGATTTTTTGTAGCAAGTTTCTGGTAAAAGGGTTTTTTGCAAGTCTCAGGTTCTTGCTGCACTATTTTTCTTTAAATATTTATTCCAGTTACTCTAATTCAGAAGCATTCTGTTCAAGTAACAGCAGCACTTGTGAATGGGAAAGAAATGCACATATTCTTAGTAGGTTACTAAATTTGTACAAGTTAATTAAGATTTTAGCCATCAGTGAGTTTGACAAGGGAAGTTTATTTATGTTCAGCATTAAAATGCTTCCAAAAGATCAAGTTTTTTAATTTTAACCTTGATGTAGATGGAGAAATAGGAGGCAACCTCAGTATGATAGGAACTGCCACTTTGAACAGTTTAGGTCTTAAAGAGAAAGCCAATCTAATGCCAAGGGGAGAAAAATGAGCTGGAATTGTACCAACTCCCCTTTCCCCCCTGCAAAAGAAACACACTATACCAGTTATGCTTATTTTGCCGATATCTGGTGGTTCTATAGTTTAAAGCAGCTTGTGAAATTATCCAAGTGGACTCAATTTTGTTTACCTTTCTGTAAGCTCTTAATTTTTGCTGTATAGCATTGGCAAAACTATGTACAAATTGACCTCTGTTCTTATTTCCTATTGTGAGCATTATAAATGATAAGCTCCTGTGTAAAACCTTGCTCTCAGATCACTAAAATATGTATCACAGCACAGCCCAACAATAGTTAATGCTCAGCTGTGGGGACCATAGGAGCCTTTTGAAGATGATGGAACCGCACTAGGGTTGAAACTGATGGCTGTGGAATTAATTGTGTTTTTGAGCTTGAATCTCACCTGTGATTAATTTTTTGTTGTTGTTTTACGTCCTTTCATGACTTGATTTTTCTCATATGCCAATGTATTTGTAGGTTTACTGGATTTTATTTTTAGGGAGTGGGGTGGTAATATCTTCCCATTTTTGATTAAGTTGGTTCAGCTATGGTGCTATTCAGTAGGTATCTTCAGTGTCAGGTCCCGTAGCTGAATGCCACTGTTATTATAATTATTATTTGTAATCACATTGTAAGCTTGAATTTGGACTTGTACCTGCATCTTTTGTATTTTGTACATTTGGTTATTTAGACTTTGGGAGTCCTCCTTGGTTTTGGTCATGTATGTCTACTTTGTAGATTAAGTAGACTTCATCAACTATGGTCTATTTTGGGTTTGTAGTTTAATTTAGAATTGTGTTAAATTGATGTTTTGCATTTGACTTCATTTTACATTAGTTTGAAGTAAATTATTTAATTTTTGAATTCTGGAATTTTGAACATTTACTGTAATTTGTAATATAACTGCTGTGAAATACTTGAATAAAGATGACAAGAAAAACATGCCTGTCTTTAGCTTAATTGTGATTACTGTTGGCTGCAAATGCAGTGCTACTGTTCTAGCTGTTTTGCAGCTAGGGCGTAGCAATGTTTATTAAACATGCCAAAAATCTTGTTACTTGATTCTTTTAGGTTTTAGTAGCCCTCATTATTTTTTAGCTAAAAGTTTATCTGTTGAGAAAATGTGGTTTTAATTTCAGTTAAAGATTGTCTAAAAGATGTTGTATAGAAGCAGATTACATCTGAAATTTGTTTTTATAGTTAGAAGACTGCTACGATAGATAATCAAGTAATGTGGTTCACTTATTACATAGTGTTTTCTCTTTGATCAGTTGGTTATCAGCATATTTTGAACAATCTGTAGAATTTGAAAGTGAAGAGAGATTTCATACCAGAATCTCGAGGGGCTTATTGCTTTCAGTAAATAGAATATTCTTGGCTTTAGATCGCCATGTTTCTGCTGTCTGCCATGAGACAAAGTTTTCATGTCCCAAGATTAATATGCTAATTTTCTTCAGTATAAGTCTTTAATTTTTTTCCCTTTAAAAAAATCACAGTAAAAAGGAACTGATTGAATTTGAGTAAGACTTTTTTTCCTTAGTTTTGCAGATTGTATAATTTTTACTTTTGATTGTTGATATTATATATTATATATCTTGTTGGTACAAGTACTAGTAGTTGGTAGATAACATCGATGTGTGTGTGTGTATACATCTATATATACATACATATAAAACGTTGGTGCAGATGCTAGTAGTAACGATTCAGTAGGTTATGGGCTGTAACTCAGAACACTTGTTCAGAGTTCTAAGAAGGGAAACAACTAATTCTGTTTAGAAATGGGGAAAATGAAAGATTGCAAATAGAGTCGGCATTTTATTTGCTCTTTGCCTCTGTCTGGCTTTTCTAGAGTCTAGCCCCACTTTACCAAAACTTTTTCTTAGTTTCTTGTGACATTATATCATATCACTTTATTCATATCAGTCACCCTGGAATATCTTTATTTTCACCTGTTGAAATCTTGCTTATATTTCAGGACTGGGCATAGATTCTACAGCAGTAAATCTCCCTTACTGTATCGTTCCTCCCGGAGCTTAGCTGTATTTTGTACTGCATAACATAGTAAATTATTAATGTTATGTAAATCTTAGTAATTTATTCATTTGGGAAAGGGGATCCAGGAGAAGTATTGTATCTTATATTCCTTGTAGGAATTTTTTTTTTTTGTCTTTTTCCCTTTTATCTAGAGCCGCACCTGCGGCACATGGAGGTTCCCAGGCTAGGGGTCTAACAGGAGCTGTAGCCGCCGGCCTTCGCCACAGCCACAGCAATGCGGGATCTGAGCCACGTCTGCAACCTACACCACAGCTCACGGCAACGCAGGATCCTTAACCCACTGAGCAAGGCCAGGGATCGAACCCGCAACCTCATGGTTCCTAGTCGGATTCGTTAACCACTGAGCCACGATGGGAACTCCCCTTGTAGGAATTTAAACAATGCTGGACGCATGGCAAATGTTTAATTCTTTTTGGTTTAATTGACATAGAAAGCTGAAATTTATCTAAATCATTTTTTCATAGATTCAGGAAATGTATAGGAAGTACCTACTATATGCCAGGCACTGTTGCAGGAGCTGGAACTAAAAGGTGATCAGGATTCAGATTATTTTAAAGTGTTATTCTCTCTTTAAACATTGAATGAAGCATTTTTTTTTAATTTTCCAGGAACTCTCCTTTTTCCTTTTTGCTTTTCTTATATTTTCCATCTTGTAAATAGAAATCATCCCCATCAGATATCCAAATCCTGATCTAAATTTTAATCTTCTTTATGGTATATCTCATTCTAATCATGCTGTACATTCTGTTGACTTTTTTTCCCTCTAAACATGTCTTATATCCATCACCCCTTCTCTGTCTTTATTGCAGCTGACTTAGCTTGGGCTCTAATCCTTTTGTTTGGACTAGTAAAAGTCATCACTTTAGGAGAATGTAAACACGGACAAGACATTGTGTCTGTCTTCAACAATTTTTATAATATGCTTATATCACATTTACTAGGTGCCCAGGACTTTTCTGAGTGTTTTACAAATACAAATAGAAACTATTTTAATCCTATGAGAACCTTATGAGATAAGTGTTATTATTATCCTCATTTCACAGGCCAGGAAACTGAGACATAAAGTAATTTGCCCAAGGTCACATAGCCAGGATTCAAATGCAGGCAGTCGGGCTCCAGAGTTGATGCTCTTACTTAATCACTGTGCTTGCCGCCTTGTGTGGCTAGACAGACGTACAGACATACCGTTTCAGTATAGTATGGCATGTGTTACAACTGAGTTCTGCATAAGGCACTTAGGTGTACAGAGGAGGAGCCCAGCTTCAGAGAAGCCTTTCTGGGAGACCTGATGCCTGAGCCTAGGCATCAGGACAGGAAAGGCCTTCCAGGCGGAAGGAACAGCAAAAGCACAGACTGAGAAGTGAAATAGCATGACAGCTGCAGGGGAAAGTACAAACAGTTCCGTGTCACCACAGGTCAAAATTTAACAAATTTATTTGAGCAACTGCCACTTGCTGAGCATAGATCTTGGCACTGGGGTTATCGCCGAGGATAGGGCAGCAAGGTCCTGGTTCTCTTGGAGCTTACAGCTCAGTGGGCAAAGAGTAAACAAGATGTTATCTAGTAGTGGCCAATGCTTGGATGACAGTAAGTATGTAGTGTTGATAGCAAACAACTGAGTGTTGGGTACTATTTTAAGAATTACCATTTAATTATTACAAAAAGAAATTTAATTATCACATAAAAAGACAATACTACAGAGAATAATACAATGAGCATGTTCCCACCATCCAGAATTAAATGAATTAAATGTTAACTGTCATAATTGTTTTCCTTATTATTATTATTATTTTGCTTTTTAGGGCCACGCCTGAGGTATATGGAAGTTCCCAGGGTAGGGGTCGAATCGGGAATACAGCTGCCGGCCTACGCCATGGCCACAGCAACGTGGGATCCGAGTCGCATCTGCGACCCACACCATAGCTTACGGCAACACCAGATCCTTAACCCACTGAGCAAGGCCAGGGATCAAACCCTCCTTCTCGTGGATACTAGTCGGATTTGTTTCCACTGTGCCTCAACAGGAACTCCTCCTCCTTTTTTTAGAGAAAAAAAATTCTGCATAAGGTGAAGTTCCCTTTCTATTCTTCTCCAGTCCCAGTCCTTTTCTTTCTTCCATAGAAGGAGCCACTCTCATGTCTTTGATGAATATCATTCTGTGTTCACCTGTCTGCACCTCAGTACATGTGTAAGATGGGGGATAATGATAGCAGTAAGCCCACAGTCGTTATTGTGAGGAGAATGTATTGGAGTCAACATATGTAAAGCACTCAGAACAGTCCCAAGGACGTAGTAAGTGTTCAATAATTTTTAATCATTTCTAGTTTAATTACACAAATTTTATGTTTGTGTGTATCCATAAAAGTATTTTGGGTTTTAAAAAATATATATACATAAATGGAATTATTTCCCATCTTTCTTTAACATTTATTTTTAAATTGGAAATGCCTGTATATATTTTAAAGACTAAAGCAGTTCTAGAAGGCTTGTTATAAAAACCAGCAATCCCCTAATTTTCCCTTTTCCCCACAAAAAGAAAGTCTCCCCAGAGCTAATTGTTTTCAACACCTGAAACTAATTATTTTGGTGTGCATCGCTATATTTATAAGTAATATTTTATATGGCTGCTTTTTTATTTTCCAGGTTTTGCCATTATTTTTGGATTTCCCACCCTGGAAGAGAATAGTCACACCTGTCTCCAACACAATCCACACTTCTTGTTTTCTTAGCCTCCAGCTGGTTATAATTTTCATTAGATCATTATTCTGTATTTACATTATTGTGACGATGTAAAAGCTATTGACAGGCATTGCTTTCCTTCCCTGTACTCTTGGTTAATAAGTCTTTATTGTTATCTGGCTAGTTTTCCTTGTACTGACCACTACTGGTCCCTAAATTTGTCCCGAGCAGTCCAACTCTCTTTTTTCTTTTTGGCTACCCCAATGGCATATGGGAGTTACCAGGCCAGGGATCGAATCCAAGCTGGAGCTGCGACCTACACCACAGCTGCAGCAATACCAGATCCTTAACCTACTGTGCCAGGCCAGGGATTGAACCTGAGGTTCCATAGAGAAAAACCGGATCATTAACTGGCTGTGTCACAGCGGGAACTCCCAACTCTATTTTTGGTATCTTCAAACATATAAGGTATGCTGGTGTTTCATCTTCTTGAGAAAAATGCCTCCTTTTCCAGTTTTGCACTGATATCTACTAACTTCTTGCACAGCCGTTTTTCTCAGGACCTTTACTACCATCCTCCACCATTCATTTCTTATTGTCATTTATATTCTGTGCTGCTATTCAGAAGTCCAGTGCTGTTCTGATCCTCGACCTGTTTCCCTGATGTTGCCTTCCTTTCCCAACGCTTTTAGAATCTTCACTTTTCACAGACATGTCTGGGTGAGTATCTGTGGGCCTCTCTACTCTGGAAACTCTTCCAGTTCTAAGAAATTTTCCTGAGTTATTTCTTTATAATTTCCTCACTTTTGTTTTCTTTCTTCTCCATTTCTGGAACTACTGTTACTCAGTTACTAGCCTGTACCTAGACTGTTCTCTAAATCGCCATTTCCTTTCAAATTTTCCTTTCTCCTTTTTTTTTGTCTTTTTAGAGTTTCACCCAAGTCATGTGGAAGTTCCCAGGCTAGAGGTTGAATCGGAGCTGTATCTGCTAGCCTACACCACAACTACAGTAATGCCCAGATCCGAGACATGCCTGCAACCTACATCACAGCTCACGGCAATGCCAGATCGTTAAACCACTGAGCAAGGATCAAACCCAAGTCCTCATGGATACTAGTCTGGTTTGTTACTGCTGAGCCATGACAGGAACTCCTCAAATTTTTATTTCTATATTTAATTTTTTTAAAAAAGCTACTTTTATTCCCTTGATTTTCTTTTTTTTTAATTAAAAAAATTGTTTTAAATTTTTTGCTCTTTAGGGGCCGAACATGTGACATGTGGAATTTCCTAGCCAGCCACAGCGATGGAGAATCCGAGCCGTGTCTGCCACCTAAGCCGCAGCTGGCAGCAGCACTGGATTCTTAACCCACTGAGTGAGGCCAAAGATTGAACCTGCATTCTCATGGATACTAGGTGGGTTTGTTACTGCTCAGCTACAACGGGAACTCCTGGTTTTTTAAAAAGTATCATTTTGTTCTTGTTTCATGGAAGCAAAAATAAGTTTATCTCTCTGGGAATATTAATAATTATTTTTTCTTAGTTTTTCTTCTGCCTGCATAGACTCTTTTCTCCAAGATGCTTTTCCTCTTTGTTTCAGCCCCTGTTTAATATTACAGCCTTTTTTCAAATATTTGGTACTTCTTTGTTATCTGCTCATATTAAGTATGGGAGACTAAAAAGCTGCTTTCAGAACATAAGACAAGTCTCTCCAGAGAGGAGTGTAACAGCCTTCTCTGGGAAATACCATCAGCCTAAGAGGAAAAAAAATAGCATTTGGGGTTGTCTTATAAAACTCTCCGTCACATCACCTGACAGAGTTGTATAAATTAGAAATAATAAATATGGAGTTCCTGGTATGGCTCAGCGGAAATGAATCTGACTAGTATTCATGCAGGTTAGATCCCTGGCCTCGCTCAGTGGGTTAAGGATCCAGTGTTGCCGTGAGCTGTGGTGTAGGTCATAGACACGGCTTGGATCTGGCGTTGCTGTGGCTGTTGCTGTGGCCAGCAGCTACAACTCTGACTTGACTCCTAGCCTGGGAATCTCCACATGCCCTGGGTGCAGCCCTAAAGAGAAAAAAAAAAAAAGAAAAGAAAAGGAAATAACGAAAAGAAAGTTGGATAAGTGTAGGAGACTTTAATATCTTCTGTTCTTTTAAGAACTGCCCCTGAAAATTTGTGGTTTGATTGGTTTTCCCAACGGAAGCCTCTGAGAAGGAATGCCTTCATTTTTAGATTATTTTTACAAGCCATTTTGAGATTTCCTATTAATCATGTATACGCCTTTTGTTTGTTTCCACCTTTGCCCTCCTAACCTCATTTTCCTTTCATTAGACCAGTATATTAGATATGAGGACTCAGAAAGAATTAAAATGTTCTTTGGAATATTTTACACTGGTGGCTTTTCTCCCTCTTCAGGAGCAACAGTTATCTTCAGAGTTAAGTGCTTGGAGGTGATGGAGTCAGGCTTTCTCCTTTCTTTGACTTCTTTTAATGCCAGCTGTTTTCTGACAGCACCTCTTGTTCCAGAATCAGAAATGATTGGCTTATATAGGACCGTTGGAGCCAACAGTCCTACCGTTAGTGGCTAATGTGGCAGGTCTGAAAAGCCACACACCAAGAGTTATAAGACACCCTGACTTTCTTGGTGGAATTTCTATTTATTTTTGAAATTCTGGCTATCTAAAACTTTTTCAGGTTAGTGTTTTGATTAACAGAAGAAACATAGCCTCAGGAAAAGAAGTCTCATATTAGCTAATCCTTTCCTCCTTGTCCCTGATGAGCTTCAAGACAAGGAAGATGAAAGAAGGCTGGACTGGACAAAAAAAAAAAACGGTGAGTAAAGCGGGCAAGAGTTTAGTGTTTTTCTTACATACATGATATCTTATTATAAACTGAACAGAAAGTTGTCTAGTTTCCCTACTAGTTTGCTGAAGATGAGGGAGTTAGGAGTGTGACCTCTGGAGATAAGGAGACTGGGGTTGCTTTCAGGTTTCTGCCTAGGTAACCAGATAGATACCTGTGATTGAAAATAAGCAGGAGAGAGTGAGTAGCAAATCTGGGGTGAATGCAGTATTGGACATGTTGACATCCAGGTCCAGCCAACATTTAGGTAAATTCATCTAAGGCTTGGGGAAGTACAGAGCTGGAGACTTTTGGGGTTAGCTGCCCTGTTATTCAAACCTCTCTGTTGTATCTGTAGTGATATCTCCTCTTTTGTTCCTAATGTCAGCAATTCATGTCTTCTGTCTCTCTTTTTAACCCTTGCTCAGTCAGTCTGTTTTTATTCATTTTTTCAAAAAACTTGTTTTAGCTTTCATGGATTTTTTCCTATTGTTTTTCCATTTTCTATTACATTTTTCTGATTTCTGCTAAGTTTTATTTCCTTCTTTTTGTGTTTAGTTTCTTTAACTGAAAGTTTAGATTATTGGCTTGAGACTTATTTTTTATGATAATGATTTAATGTTAAAAATTTACAGGGAGTTCCCATTTTGGCTCAGCAGTGATGAACCTGACTTCTTTGATCCCTGACCTCACTCAATGGGTTAAGGGTCTGGCATTGCTGTGAGCTGTGGTGTAGGTTGTAGATGTGGCTCAGATCTGGTGTTGCTGTGGCTGTGGTGTTGGTCTGCAGTGGCAGCTCTGATTTGACCCCTGGCCTGAAAACTTCCATATGCTGGGAGTACAGCCCTAAAAAGATAGATAGTTAGATAGATAGATAGATAGATAGATAGATAGATAGATAGATACATTCCACACATTTTTTGGCATGTATTTTCCTGTTCATTCATTTTGAGATATTTGCTACTTTTCCTTGAAATTTCTACTTTAACTCCTGGATTACTTAATTGTGTATTGTTTAGTTTTCAAATATTTGGAATTTCTCAGATTTTGCATTATTGAATTATCATTTAATTCTGGTGTTGTCAAAGAACATAGTCTGTTTTTAATTCATTTAAATTTATTCTGGTTTGTTCAGTTTTAAGGGCCCTCCTTCTCATTCTTGTTATTTGTGTGTTTTAGAAGGTAAAATTTTAACATATTTACAAAAGTCGTGACTGCATAATAGACCCAGAGAAGTATCACTGCTCCCATCCCTTCTACTATGGAAGGTAAGCAGTATCATTAGTTTCTTTTTATCTGTCTGGTGTTTCTTTTGCTAAAATCAGTAATTACGTGTATATTTTCTTATTTACCCCCCCTTTATTCTTATTCTTACACTAAAGGGAGTTAATATAGATACTTTTTACACATTTCCTTTTTTACAAAATTATTAATTGATTGTGTGTATGTGGCAGGGGGGTAATGTGCGCGCATGTGTGTGTATTTTTAAGTTTATGGAAAAACTGAGCCTAGAGCGTTCCTTTATATCCCTTTACCTCCCCATCCCTCACACCCAGTTTCCTCATTATTAATATCTTACACTACTGTGGTACATTTGTTACAATTTATCAGCAAATATTGATACATTATTAATTAAACTCCATAGGGCTCACTCTTTGTATTATGCTTTCTATAGGTTTTGACAACTGTATTACAAGGTGTATCCATCATTGCAGTATCATTAAGACCAACTTCACTTCTCAAAAAGAAGTAACATGATTACTGGTTTATATAGAAAGAATATATTTCGTTTTGTAGGAAACTGCCAAACTCTCTTCCAAAACAGTTGTACTATTTTACATTCACACCAGCAACAAATGAGAGTTCCTGTTTCTCCATGTCCTCACCAAAATTTGATGATGTCAGTGTTTCGGATTTTGGCCTAATAGATTTGTAATGGTATCTCACTGCCATTCCACTTTGCAGTTCTCTAATGACATATGATGTTTAGCATCTTTTTCGTTTACTTATTTGCCATTTGTGTATGGTGAAGTGTTTGTAAATCTTTTGTCTGTTTTTCAGTTGGATCTTCTAGTTGCGTATTAAGAGTTCTTTGTATACGCTGGATACCAGTCTTTATTAGATATGCATTTTGCAAATATTTTCTCAATCTGTGGCTTGTCTTTTGATTTTTGTAATTGTGTCTCTATTACTTTACTTTTTATTTTATTTAAAAAAAATTTTAGGGCCCTACCCAGGGCATATGGAGGTTTCCAGGCTAGGGGTCGAATCAGAACAGTAGCTGTGGGCCTACGCCACAGCCGCAGCAATGCCAGATCTAAGCCTCATTTGTGACCTACACCACAGCTCACAGCAATGCAATTTGTTTTTGCTGAGCCACAACAGGAACTCATTTTTTATTTATCTATTTTTTTTTTAAGGTCTGTACCTGCAGCATATGGAGGTTCTCAGGCTAGGGGTCAAATCAGAGCTACAACTGCTGGCCTAAGCCACAGCCACAGCCACACCAGATTCGAGCCGTGTCTGTGAGCTACACCACAGCTCATGGCATTGCCAGATCTTAACCCACTGAGCAAGGCCAGGGATCGAACCTGCAACCTCATGGTTCCTAGTTGGATTTGTTTCCACTGTGCCATGACGGCAACTCCTATTTTTTAATCTTTAAAAATAATTTTTTTCTTTTTTCTTTTTTTTAAATAAATATTTGGAGTTCCCATTGTGGCTCAGTGAATTAAGAACTTGATATAGTGTCCTTGAGGATGGAGGTTCGATCCCTGGCCTCAGTGGGGTTAAGGATCTGGTGTTGCCTCAAGCTGTGGCTTAGTGTTATAGATAACACTGGGATAGACCCAGTGTTGCTATCGCTGTGGCAAAGGCCATCAACTGCAGCTCTGATTCGACCCCTAGCCCGGGAACTTTCATGTGCTACAGGTGTGGCCTTAAAAAAAATTAAAAAAAAAATTTACTGGAATATAGGACTTAGAATGTTGTGTTACGTTAGTAAGTCAGTCAGCCATACTTATACATATATATCCATTCTTTTTCAGATTCTTTCCCCATATAGGCTATCACAGAGTATTGAATAGATTTCTCCCAGCTATGTAGTAGGTCCTTGTTACTGATTCTGTAAATAGTAGTGTGTATATTGCAAATCCTAACCTCCCAAATCCCCCCATTTCTTTACCTTTAATTTCTCTATATTATTATGTTTTAAGTAGATTTCTTTTAGAATGAAACCAGGATCATTTTAGTCTTTAAAAACCAATTTGGGATGTTTAGATTATTTACATTTAATGTAATTTTTAAAGAATTACAGTAAGATATACATAACATAAAATTCACCATCTTAGGGAGTTCGCTTCATGGCTCAGGGGTTAACAAACCCGACTAGGATACATGAGGATGTGGGTTCGATCCCTGGCCTCGCTCAGTAGATTAAGGATCCAGCAATGCCAAGAGCTGTGGCTCAAATCTAGCATTGCTATCGCTGTGGCATAGGCTGGCAGCTATAGCTCCGATCTGACCCCTAGCCTGGGAACTCCCATATGCCGTGGGTGGGGCCCTATAAAAAAAAAATTACCATCTTAACTATTATTAATTGTACAGTTCAGTTAGGTATTAAGTACATTCATTTTGTTGAATGAATCACCACTGTCCATCTCCAGAACTTTTTTTATAGTGCCGAAGCCCAGTACTTACTAAAGAACAACTCCCCATTTCCTCCTCTCAGCAGCCTCTAGCAACCACCATCCTGCTTTCTGTGTCTATGAATTTGACTGCTCTGGGTACCTCGTGTAAAAGGAGTCTTATGGTATTTGATTTTTTGTGACTGACTTATTTCATTTAGCATAAGGTCCTCAAGGTTCATGCATAGTATAGCATGTGTGAGAATGTCTTTCCTTCTGTGAAGCTGAATACTATTCCATTTTATATATATACCACACTGGTTTCTTTCTTTTTTCTTTTAATCCATTAATGGGCATTTGGGTTCCTTCCACCTTTTGGCTATTGCGAGTAATGCTATGAATGTGGGTATATAAATATCTCTTTGTGCTTTCAGTTCTTTTGTGTATATACCCAGAAGGGGCATAGCTGAATCATATGGTAATTCTATTTTTAATTTTTTGAGGTACTTCCGTACTATTTTCCATCATGGTCACACGATTTTACATTAATTTCTCCTCATCCTCATCAGCACTGTTAGGATTGTTGTTATTTATAATAACAGCACTGTTGTTATTTTCTGTAGGTTTTTTTTTTTTTTTTGAATAGCAGCCACCCTAATAGGTGTAAAGTGGTTTAGATTTAATGTAATTATTGATGTGTTTGGATTTAACTTGGTCATTTTATTATGTTTTCTGTTTCACTCCTCTGTTTTTTATTCCCCTAATTCCTCTCATTTGGAGTCTTTTGGATCATTTAAATGTTTTAGTATTCTATTTTAATGTATCTGTTGGTAAAAGGACTTTGCAGATTTTGCAGATATGATTAGGGATTATGAGTTAGGGAGATATTTCTGGATTACCTGAATGGCCCAGTGTAATCATCTGGGTACTTATAAGAAGGAGGCAGTACTAGCAGAGTCAAGACAATGTGCTGACAGAAGCAGAAGTTGGAGTGATGTGCTTTGAAGATGGAAGAAGGGGCTCAGAGCCAAGGGATGCTGGCAGCCTCTAGAAGCTGGGAAAGTCAGGGAAAAAAAGATTCTTTCTTAGAGCTCCAGAAAGGACAGCTTGATTGTGGCTCATAAGACCCATTTTAGACTACAGACCTGCAGAACTATAAAGGTTTTCATAAGCCACTAGCTTGAAGCAATTTTTTTATGGCACCAATAGGAAACTAATGGTTCCCTGCCGTTGTGTGCCACCCAGGGGCCAGTCTGGCAGGACATGGGGGTAGTCATCGTAGTTCATATGTCACGGTCTTTGCTCAGCTGATCCTGTTCAGTTCTCTGCATGTGCATCTCAGGATCTCATACAGTAATTTAAAGGGCTTCATTCCCCAGCTCCCTACTCTTTGTTGTCTTCTCCCGAACTGCCACATTCCCAAGGGCCCCCTTTCCTGGTTGTCTGGCTTGAGAGAGAAAAGAATCTTCAGGGTTACACCTGTTATCACTGTCACTGCTGCCATGAAGAGGCTGATTCATTACTGGGGCTCACCTGGATTTGGGTCTGAAGGATGTAGAGAGAGCATTTTTCTTTGGGGATTTCTGGCTGCCCTCGGGTGTAAGCTGGGGCATGTAAGTGACAAAAGGCAGACCAGGGAACTCACCACCATGGGGTCATTGTTTGAGTTCACAGGTTTTATTTTTCAGAGCCTTTTTAGCAATTTATTGCTTTATGTCTGCTGTCCATATTTTTAGTTGTGACGGTGGGAGAGATACAGTACTCTTAACTTGGTCGTAACCAGAACCAGGAGCCTCTTCATTTTTTTGCTACTTTAAAAAATTTCTTACCTTCTCCCCACTTCTCTTTGTCTTAAGGCATCTGTTTGTTTGCTTGTTTGTTTTCTTTTTAGGGCCCCACCTAAGGCATATGGAAGTTCCCAGGCTGGGGATCTAATTGGAGCTGTAGCCTCCAGCCTACACCACAGCCACAGCAATGCCAGATCCGAGCCGTGTCTGTGACCTACACCACAGCTCACGGCAACGCTGGATCCTTAACCCACTGGGCAAGACCAGGGACTGAACCCTTGTCCTTATGGATACCAATCAGATTCGTTTCTTCTGAGCTATGATGGGAACTCCTGTTTTTGTTTTTTTTTTAATTAATTCATCTTTTTTCTATTTTCATGTGCTTTCGAACGTTTTTCCCCCCAATTCTTTCTGAATTATTTCACATCCTTTGTGAGTTTTTCTAATTCTGGTTTATACTGTTCTTTCATTCTTCTTTTACCGTTTTTGTCCTTTTGCTTGTTTTGAAATAGTAGGTTATAGTTTTCACGTATTTTTGTAGGCATGTTTTTCTGGAGGGCCTTTATTGCCTGTAGGGTTAACTTTCTCCTTTTAAAGATTTTTCTTGTAATATATATTTGTGAGATTTTCCCTGTCCTTTTGTTCCTAATTTTTATGAAATTACTTTTCTTGGACTTTACAAGGAAGCCTGAACTTTATGGCTCTAGAGCTCTCTCTTGTTATTTTTATTAAATGTTTAAACGGTATATGACTGCTTACTTTCTGAAATCTCCTTACTTTGTTCCCCTCCCCTACTTGTATTTGTATTTCTCTTTTGTCCCTGTGCTGTTTAGTTTAGAGATTATCCCTAGTAGTTTTTTTTTTTTTCTTCTTCTTCTTCTTCAGCTGCACCTGCAGCATATGGATGATCCCTGAACAGGGATCAAATCTGAGCTGCAGCTGTGACATATGCCACAGCTGCAACAACACCAGATCCTTAATCCACTGCGCTGGGTCAGGGACTGAATCCATGCTGCTGCAGAAACAATGCTGGATCCTTAACCCACTGTGCCACAGCGGGAACTCCCCTAATAGTTTTGTCTTAGTATCAGGCTTGGTCCTGAAATGAGTCTTGGCTGTTTAGTTTTGAGAATTTGCAAGGCTCATACTAACCACGGAACCCTTGCCCTCACCTGACAACTAGAGGGTGTAAGACTCCTCTCAGGGTCAGATGCTCTCTGCAAACTGCCCCCTCCCAACCCTGAGCTTTTTGGTACCTGAGGGGGTTCTTACTTTCATTAGATGCCAGTGACTTTCCTCTGCTTTCATCCTTCCACACGTACCACAGTCTTATAGGTGTTAGTGGTTTGATCCTGAGTACTCAGTTGGAATTTTGAATTCAGGAGACTTCCTTGTTATTAGTTTCGTTTTAGATGTAATCCATGAGTCTTTGAATGTTTCACCCTGGTTTTTTTTCTGTTTTTAGTGGTCAATACAGGAAGATTCACTAAAACTGTATGTTGCTTGCTATCATCTTCCACATTAGTTATTTGTGCTGTTCTGGTAAATGTGAGGGGTTCAAAGTAAGAAATTTAAGGGGGGAGAAGTGAGGGTTTAGAAGCCACTGATGGGAAGAGAAAAGGGAGCTCTCCAGGAACAGATGAGAAGGTCAGGGCACAGGTGAAGTTGATGGCCATGCATTAGTAGTGGTGCCAGTCTATGTGAATGTGGGATTTTTCTCCTTGCACGTTTCACCCCAAGTGAAGTCTCAGAGGAGCTGATAGTTGGATTAGAACTGTAATTAGGTTGTTGGTCCAATTGAAGCACTGGAAAGTTAGGGGATTGAGATAACTTTTGCGCCAGAAATTCCATTCCTGGGTTTGAATGGAAATGAAACCAGAGTGAGGTTACTAAGTTGAGAGACAATGGAAAGGATCTAAGAACCGAGAATCTGTAATAAAACTAAAAGGCAAATACAGTGGGGGGAGCCATGTGAGTAACTGGATGGAGACTTTTGCCTGAACACAGTTTGAGATTTCTGAGGTAGAACAGTATTTTAAAAAAGGTCCCATTGTGGCTTGGCAGTAACAAACCCAGCTAGTATCCATGAGAACTAGGTTCGATCCCTGGCCTCGCTCAGTGGCTTGGTGAACCGGCATTGCCGTGAGCTGTGGTGTTTACAGACACCGGGATCTGGCGTTGCTGTCTGTGGCTGTGGTGTAGGCCAGAAGCTCTGGCTCCAATTCAACACCTAGCCTGGGAACTTACATATGCCGCAGGTGCAACCCTATAAACCAGGAAAAAAAAAAAAAAAAGACCCAGTGTCAGGTGCCCTTTAATATACTTACTCCTTAATAAGTTATTAAATATTCTGGGATTTCCAATTTCTCAACAAATGATAAATCAGTAAGCATTATTCCAAAATTGTGTATTGTCCTAGGAGCTTAAGAGCCACCAGTAAAACCACAGGCTTAAGAAACTTTGGAACTATTAATAATAATAAAAAAAAGCATGACTAACTTGAGCCATATGTCTGTAGCTATCTACACGGAGTACAGAGTTTTCTAACATTCTCATTATGGCCACAAAGCAAAATTAATTTTGATAGGAGATAGCAATATTTCTAAACATGGGTATAGTTACTTGCTTGTAGCTTAAAGTTCCTCGAGAAAGTGTTAGAAACTGATAACAAATTTCTATTTTAACATTTTAATAAGTGCAAAGTATTTTAACAAGACTTTGCAAACAGACTGTCCTTTTAAAAAGAAACGTGACAACCCACAACTAACATTATACTTAATATGTTACTTGAAATAAAGCTTATTTGCGGTGGGAAGTCTCAAATTACTTCACATATTTAAAGGGAAACACCAGTAAGCTGTCAGTTCTGTAGTTTACCACAGTTTAATAAAGAAACTTCTTTAATAAGATTGTTTTAAATGGAGTTTGTAGCAAAGAAAGGGGTAATTGCCTATCACACTGTCAAAAATCAGTTTCACATCTTTGGAATGTTTCTTTACACTTCATTTCCACATTGTTTGAGCTTAAATATATATCTCCAAAAATGAAAAAGCAAAAGATCATCAAAAAGCTTTTTTTTCCAGATATGCTCAAGGTTTTATAGTTGGAATTGGATGAAGCTTTGTCTCACTATTACCACAAATGTTAATCTAAACAGATACTATAATATTTTTATGTTTTAATATATTTTAATGAGAATACTGGAATTAATATGAAAGTTTTGATTTTTATTAAAAAAATGTTTTAAGATTTTTATTTTTCTATTATGGTTGATTTATAATGTTCTGTCCATTTCTACTGTATAGCCAAGCAAACCAGTCATATATATATATATATATATACATACATATATATATATATACACACACACACACACACACACACACACACACACACACACATACACGTATATGTATATATATATACATTGTTTTTCTCACATTATCCTCCATCGTGTTCCATCACAAGTGACTGGATATAGTTCCCTGTGTTATACAGCAGGATCTCATTGCTTATCCACTCCCAGTGCAATAGTTTACATCTACTAACCCCAGTCTCCCAATTCATTCCCTCCCTCTCCCCCCTGGCAAACACAAGTCTGTCCTCCATGTCCATGATCTGTTTCTATTTTGTAGATAGATCATTTGTGCCATATTTTAGACTCCACATATAAGTGATATCATATGGTGTCTGTCTTTCTCTTTCTGACTTACTTCACTCAGTATGACAGTTTCTAGTTCCATCCATGTTTCTGAAAATGGCATTATTTTGTCCTTTTTTATGGCTGGATAGTATATACATACCACATCTTCTTAATCCATTCATCTATCGATGGACATTTAGAGTGTTTCCTTGTCTTGGCTATTGTGAATAGTGCTGCAATGAACATACAGGTGTATTTATCTTTTTCCGTGGAAGTTTTGTCTCAATATTGCCCAGGAGTGGGACTGCTAGGTGGTATGATAACCCTATATTTAGTTTTCTGAGGTACCTCCATACTGTTTTCCATAGTGGTTGTATCAGTTTACATTCGCACCAACAGTGAAGGAGGGTTCCCTTTTCTCCACATCCTCTCCAGCATTCGTTGTTTGCTGACTTGTTAATGATGGCCACTCTAACTGGTGTGAGGTGCTACCTCATTGTTTTGATTTGCATTTTTCTCTAGTAATTAGTGATGTTGAGCATTTTTTCATACACCTGCTGGCCATCTATATGCCTTCTTTGGAGAAATGTCTATTTAAGCCTTCTGCCCATTTTTTGATTGGTTTTTTTTTTGGTTTTTGAGTTGTATGAGTTGTTTGTACATTTTGGAGATTAACCTTTTGTTGAATTATTTGCAAAGATTTTCTCCCATTCTGTGGGTTGTCTTTTTTTTTTTTAATAATTTCCTTTGCTGTGCAGAAGCTTTTGAGTTTAATTAGGTCCCATTGGTTTATTTGTGTCTTTATTGCCATTATTCTAGGAAGTGGGTCAAACAAGATGTTGCTGTGATTTATGTCAAGGAGTGTTCTGCCTATGCTTTCCTCTAGGACTTGTATAGTATCTGGCCTTATGTTTAGGTCTTGAATCTGGTTTTTTAAATATTGATGGAACAAGCGAGTTCTCTGTTTTCTGCTGCAGCTGACTTGTTGAGAAAATTGTCATGTTATTCAAGATTAATAAAGTATAAAATGCCCAAGAGTCATTCCTAGGAATTGTCAGGTCACACTTTTGCAACTGTCATTGGATATTTGGGTTGGGTATTTTAATTATTGTGTAGAATGGATATTGTGTGATTATTGCCATTTTTTCCATGTATTCACATTGTAGTGTAAGAGATGCTAAAGTCTTTTTGGAACTTAGAAAATTGCAGTGAAATGTATTTTTCTGTATTCAGAAAAGGGTTTTTTGTTTGTTTGTTTGCTATCTTGCTTCTTTTTATTTTTTAGGGCCACACATGTGGCCTATGAAAGTTCCCAGGCTAGAGGTCCCATTAGACCTGTACCTGCCGGCCTATGATGCCACAGCCACAGCAATGTGGGATCTGAGCTGCCTCTGCGACCTACACCACAGCTCACAGCAGTGCCGGATCCTTAACCCACTGAGTGGGACCAGGGATTGAATTCACGTCCTCACAGATGCTAGCTGAGTTCACTCCTGCTGAGCCACAATGGGAACTCTGCAGGATTTTGTTGATCTCAAAGAACATCGATCTCATTTCTTCTGCTACTATATAAAAATATATCAATTTTTCTTAAGAAATGTTTTGAGAATTCTAAGCTAGAATTTGCTTCTGAATCTTTCACAATATCACCTTTACTTTCTGATGTTTTTCTTTCAGATGAGAGGCAGACTGTATTGACACAAACTTGTGTCATAATTTAGTAAAGAAAAGTTTTTTAGATATAGGGGGTGGAATGGGGGCAATCTGTGGCCAGATAAGTATGGAAAACACTACCTCATGTATCCCCTTCAGGTAAAATTGTAATGCATGTTATTGTGTTTTCGCCATAGAAGTTCCATAGTAAAGAAATCTGTTTAACTTTGTTAAACCCAGCATTTCCCAACTTTATTAAGTCTCAAAACCTTGTATATGATTGTTTATAGCTGCGTTATTAATGGGTAAAATGAGGAAGGATTGCAAATGGTTAAACAAAATGTATCCATTTATATATTTGTGTGTGAAGTTTATCATATGTGAATTATATGTCAATAAAGCTGTTACTTAAAAAATCACCATAAAAGGAGTTCCAGCAGTGGCACAGTGGGTTAAGAATCTGACTCAGTGGCTCAGGTCACTGCAGAGGCACAGGTTAGGTCCCCAGCCTGGCATAGTGGATTAAAGGATCCAGGATTGCTGCAGCTGCAGTGTAGGCTGAGGCTGCAGCTAAATTGAGTCCCTGGTCTGAGAACTTCCATATGCCACGGGTGTGGCTATTAAAACAAATGAACCAAAAAATCCCCCCAAAACATAAAAAAGAGGCTATAGTAGCAACAGCTGAGGAGAAGGGCAGGCTTAAAATAGGGCAGTGGCAATAGAGAGGTGCCAGAGAATGCAGGGGGTGAACTGAAGAGCTTCAAAGACTGAGTTTTACCTCAAGGGATGCCAAGTACCTAGGGCTGTCCCTAAGGAGACAGGGCTGATGGATCCTGTGGTGCTTAGGTTTGCACTAGCAGTATGGCTGGCTTCTCTGATAGGATTCTATACACAGTAAATAAAAACTCTTTAACAAAAATAGTTGCTTCTTTTAGCCATCTAAAGTCTTCTAAAGGGGTGGCTAAAGCAGTGCACAAAATTGTGGCCTCGCCTTTGTACTTTTCATAACTCAAAATATTTCTCATGCTGCCCACAGAATCTGGCTGCCACTGCTCATCAGGGTGAGGTGCCCCTGGGCCGGGACTGGGGAGATGAGAGGACGTGGTTCCTGCCTGCAGAGGTTGTAGTCTTATTGACCTAGTGTGATCCACTCAAAGGCTGTGCTCACCTTGCACGAGGAAAGACACCCAAGTGACTTGCCAAATATTACATAGAGGGCAGCACAGCACAGGGATCGTAAGCTTGGGAAGGTGAACACAGATTTTTTTGGATGGTCTAATTTTTGCCATCATGTGGAAGAAGTGGGCTTCTTGGAGTTTGGTCCTCCTTAAAAGGGTCAGCTCTTTGACCCAGGTTGGGAAAACATTTTCACCGTCCACCTCCTCAGGTACCAAGGTCATGGTGTGTGCCCTTTGGGGCCGAGGATGGTACAGCCAGGCCTTTCTCTCCTTCCCTTTCTTCTCCCTGACCAGAGTCATGGTCAGCAGGAATGCAAGGAACTTTTTATGAGTTCATTGCAGAGCGAAGGCTCACAGGGGGAGTTCCAAATGAGGCAGCAATGCTGTCTCAGTCAGTGGACTCTTTCTTTCCCTCAAGCGCAAGCTGCCTGTGTAAAGCCAAACCCTTTGGTGGAGGAAGCCAGTGTGCTGTTGAGACTCTTACCAGGCATTTCAAAAGCTGCTTCTAAAGGGGACTGTATCTCACGCAGAACTGCATATCTATCTTTATTACTATCATCCCTTTGCATTCTTTTTCAGGTAGATAGACTGCCTATCTCCTCCTCAAGTGTGTTTTCATCTTGTTCCTTTGTCTGGAACATATTTCTTTGTTGTCTCATATCGTTTAGCTTTCTATGTTTGTGGTCCCCTTGACAGCAGCTATGTAGATGCAGCAGCTGTGCCCAGTCCTGGAGTTCTCGGGGATGGTGGCGGCTCTGAATGTCTATCATATTTGCAGAATTCTCTGCTTTCTTAATATAGATTTCTCAGTAGCTGGGAGGAGGCGGAAGGTGGCTTAGTCTTGGAGCCATAATAGCTGCACGATTGCAGGTAGTCTTGCAGGGCTGTGTGATGTAGTACAGCCTCCCTGGAGCCCCACTGAGTGGAGTCTGAATACTGGTGTGCCTTAGACTCAGCCTCTGCTTTGTGTTTGGAAACTGTGGTCTTGCCTGTGCAGCAGGGGTGACCATCCTCTGCAGGATGGTGATGAGCATTAAATGCAGTAGCGTATGGAGAACACCTGGGGTATAACTGTTACTGCACGTGTCACTTAACTTTTTTGAGATTATTTCCTCTTAAAGAGTTGAAGATGATGCCCTGGGCCTTTTAGGGCAGTTGAGAGGATAAAATGCGGTAATGTATGCAATTATGTTCTAAAATACATTGTTGAGGTTTAGTTAGAGAAGACCTTGGGAACCTGTTCCAGAGTTTTTGCACGAATACACGTATCCTTAGGTTGAGCTAGAATGTCCCCTTTACTTTGTCCTTTTCTTCTTTCTTGACCTTCCAAGGACACAGAGAAACGTTGGTGTTCCTTTGGTTCATGAAAATCTTCATGCACTGAAAGACAGAATCCACTCACCTGCTAGCTTTTAGGTTTAAAAAAAAGAAGTCTTGATTATTACTGGAAATCTGCTTTCTTATTTGTAATTCTTTGTTACTTTATCCTGAGCCGTTTATAACTTTTCCATTGCTTATGGTGCTCAACATAGGAATGATCTTTGAGAGTTTCTCCCACTAAAATATACTGTAGTAAAAAGATTACTTTCTGTCCTTCCCATTGTCCATTAAAAATATCTGTATCTTTATTATAAAAGCAATGTCATCACTTTATATACATTTTAGAGAAGAGAGAAAGAAAACTGCCCACAATTCCATCAGTTCAATTATTAGTAGCTTTATGACTGTACATCTGGTCATTTTTATATACATATTTTACATATCTTTGTGTCTATATATATAGCTTATATGTCATTACATACATATCTTACATAGCCACAATCATACACAAGTAGGAGTCTTGTTCCCCCTCCCCCTTATGTTTTCTACGTTGCTGCATGGCTTTAGTCCCTGTCTAATAGAATTATGAGGATTTGATGTTTTAAGTGTTTAGCATGTTGTCCTGCATGTAGTTAGTGTCAATAAATGGGAGCGAGTTGTTTTATGACTTCTTCTGTAGTTTGCCTTATTTCCCAGTGGATGTCTGGAAGTGGATTTACGGCGCAGGTATGCTTTAGGTTCTTGATACAGGGCACCTGCCACATTGCTTTCTAAGAGCCATTTCAGTTGACAAAGCCCTTGGTGCTACTCAAGAGTTCACTGCTCATCAGCAGTGGGAGTCCTCCCCTTCCCCCCACCCCTGCCTTTATCTTTAGGTTTGGAAGCTAATTTAGTAGGTAAAGCTGTCACCTCATTGGTTAAGTTTCATTATTTAAGTTTCATTATTTAAGAATTATCAATTATGTGGATAATTATTTTTTGTTGTAAGTTTACTAGCAAGGTTTCCTCTTTGCAGAGTCTGTTCATGATGTATTTGACTGTCGGAATCACTTAACAGTTTCTAATTGAATAACACACAGGCTCTTTAATAAAGATATTAATCTTTTGTCTTATGGACTGCAAATATTTTTGCTGTTTTCTTGAGTTTTTTTAAAAAATTCTCACACACACGCATGAACACGTGCACACACACACACACTATATATATATATACATATACATACATATACATACATATATATATAGTGAGCCATCTCCTGTTGGTGGCTGTCACGATGAACTTTCTCACCATCCATGCCTGGTCTGATTGTGGTACCTTGCGTCCAACAAGAGATTTTACCCTTGGTTGCATGGGCACCAAATATGGTGGACACACATGTTTTCTATGGTAACTACACGCACTCTTCATGGGCCCAGAGAACCGTTAATTTAGGCAAATAGAGGAAGGAAGGAGCTAATAAAATTATTGCTTGGCTTTTCTAATAGGTTATAATTTCAGCTCTTCATGATTGGAATTTTCTAGACATTGTCCATTTTGTCTTCCAGGACTGGTGTTGCTGAAGATAACAGTGCAGGTATTTTCGGCCACTCATCGCAAAGCCTCAGCCAAGTTCTCTGAGAACTCCCACCTACCCGAGCCTGCCTTCTGATTTTTTGTTGCAAGGAGACATGAGGTCTTGGTGGGATTTGGGGATTAAAGATGTGGGGCTCTTCACATGGGTGAAATGCTGGTAAGTCTGTCTTCTTCTACTACTCCGTTACGTCTAAACATTTTCCCTGCAAGAGAGGGCACAGTCCTGTCTGATGTTTTATGCTGTCACCCTGGGCTTTGCGTGGGCCTCCTTAGCAGAGCAAAGCCAGTCAACACAGCACGTTAGAGGGGAGCCTCGGACATGCCTAAGGGCAGGGAGGCCACCCTGACTGGGTTTTAGGACGGAATTCCCACCTTGTTCTTCCTGGAGGAAGTGTGCGGTGTCTCTTCTCAGGCCGACGAGCTGGAGGTGCTGTGTGGATGTGGCCGAGTCCTCCACGGTGGCCTCAGGCACAGGAGTCAGACCAGGGGCAGCAACCTTGGAAGCTTTCAGTTGCACAAGTGTAGTAAGAGCACTTAAATGGAAGAGAGATCCTCAGCATCAACGCCCGAGTGTCTGCAAGTCCCATTCACCTTTGACCTCTAATTGCCCTTTATTCTTGCCTTACAGCCCGACACCTTCCCCTGCTAAGGAGCCCTGTCCTTTTAGGGTCACCAAGATCTGCCTTCCCGTCTGTGACAGGGCCCAGACAGCTGACATATGAGAGGCAGCGTGGGCCTGTGCTGAGGTTTCTCATCTCGGTGGCAAGGACAGTGGCACACAGAAGCATGACATTGGCTTCCGAGTCTAGATCTATAAATATATTTATTATAATATAACAAGAACTTAACAATAAACATAGACTATGTACAAGATCATTACAGAGAACCCTGTTTCATATCATTCACAGAAATAGCCAGTTTTGCTCCAGTGTGATAGATGAGGAGAGAAACGGAATTTCACTGTCATCTGCGTTGAGTCTCGCTGACCGCTAACACCTCCTTTGGAGGCAGACACACACCCACGCTGACCTTAGCCCTGCCCCAGGCAGATAGAAACTTGTGCTCCAGTCCTTGGGTTCACACTTGCACCCTGTTTGACATAAATACTTTAAATGACATACAATGTATGTAATTTTGTGCTTATTACTTTTTTAAAAGAATAAATAATATTAAAAACTGCATAACGAAGCTCGGTATCTTGTCCAAGTGGGAGCCACACTTGTAGCACTAGAAGTGGATGCCCGACCTTGGCATTGGAACTTTGTGTCACCAAATACTGAAAGGTGGAAAGCGTGTCCTGTCCTCGTCTCCTTACAAATGTTTTTTTTTTCTTCTTTTTTCTTTTTAATCATGTAATGGCGGCAAGTTGACTTCCCAGATAGAAAAATGGTCAATGGGTATTTGGTACCAACTTCAACTAGACAGTGCAGCAGTGGCGGCCGCATTCCTCGGGCCCTGGAATGGAAACTGGTCACCGTGTGAGGTTCGTGGGTCTGAGGACCAGCGGGAGGCCTTTCTCTTCGAGCCACGGGGTGACCTCCCTCCTGCCTCCCCTTCTCTCGGGTTAATACGCCACCTGTCCTTATCCCTCAGGCCTTGGCTGTCATGGCTCGTCTAAGAAGGCTGTCCCTATCCTGAGCGCTCTTGTGGCAGGTGCCTGAATATATAGCTATAAATATCAAAAATAGTCTCCTGTGCTTTGTGGACGGTTATTCTCCCTCCTTCCCTCCCAGCCCGGCCTGGGTTCTCAGCTTTACCTCATGGAGGGAGCTGCACAGTTGCTGGGAGCCAGAGCTGGTTTCCTTCTGGAACAGTCATCTTTCTCTGACATGGCCTCCACAAGGCACAGCTTTTATGGGGCTGTCTGGGAGTTACTTTTTCTAAAAATAAAACGGGGGCGTTCCCCCCACCCCACCCCAGGAGAGAGCCTCTATTCTGCACATAGAAAAACGAGGGCAAACGCCCCACTCCTGCACCACCAACAAAGAGCTTTGGGAATTCCCGCATTATCCCTCTTGCGGCCGCCGCCACCTCTCCGTACTTAAAAATAGCCTTTTGTTTACAAGAAAATGCCTTGGAAATCTAAATAATTCATATCGGATAAGAGAAAGCTAGCACGATCACCCTGACCTCCTCCAGCAAACACATGGTGGAAAAGCCTGCGGAGCGATGGACCCCGCAGCTGTCCCCACGGCCGCCCCCTGCACTGCCGCTCTAGTCACATCTGGCTCCACACGGTGGCTGGACTTGTCTTCGACCCAGTGGGGACCAGCAGCCTCCCAGGCCCTGTGCCCCGTAGTATTGTCCCCTGTTTTCCCTCGGCCACTGAAAGTGTAGATTGGTTAAAAACAAAAGTAGGAATCAAAGTGATAAGGACACTTTGATCTTATTCCAAGAGAGCCTGATGCCTAATATTGTCAGAGGATAACTGATCTATGGTTGGCTGAGGATCGAGCTTGCTCTGCAGGAAGGAAAAAAGCAGCTTCTCTCTCCCAGTTGAAAAATATGTGAAACTCTATTGCACCGGGCAGAGCGAGCGCCTCCACTCAGACCAAGTGCCTCTGCGGGAGCCCGAGGCCCAGCCGGCTGCTGGCCGGGATGGTCCTGCTGCCCGCTGCTTGCAGGCTTCTCCCTCATTTCCCCTAAAGGCGAGGATGATTTCCTACATTCAAGGTAGAGTGGATTCAAAATGTTTGGCGCAGTGAGTTCCTTGACTGTGTCGGCCGGCCCCTTGCCAGTCGGTGTTGCTGAAAGTTGACCTCCGTGAGTAGCATTTGCCTCACCTGACGTGTCCACAGTCTCGTCGTGGGCTTCCTGCCGCCGTCAGCCGCTTTGAATGTACTTCTTTATCACGACGCAGCCGTGTCTGAACACGGGGCAGGGCATGTGGGGCAGGAGGGTCCACGTGTTGGTGGCAGGCTCGTAGGCTTCCATGTTGCCCAGGGCGGGGCCCTCGCTGCTCACAATGCCTCCGGTGGCGTAGATCTTGCCATCGAGCACCACGGCGCTGTCGGGGAGAGCAGGGAGAGGATTAGCCCTGGGCTTCTGCTGCGGCCTGGAGACAGGCTCTCCAAGCCCTGGCCTGTCGCAGGCTGCCTCTGCCCTCGGGCAAAGGTCATCTGGGATCCCGTGACTCTATTTTGCCCTCTGACCCCAGCTGGTATAAGGAAAGCACCTTTCCTCCAGGACCAGTCAGGACGCCGTGCTAGCCTGCCCGCCCAGTGGTGGGTGATAAGGAGCTGAGTTGTGACCGAGTATCGGCCGCTTAACTGGGATCGTCACCCTTGCCCAGGAGCTCAGATTCAGTTCCCTGCAGTGTGTGGTTCCTTCACACGCAGGACCTGGTGCCCGTGCCTGCAGGGCCCCGGGGTGCTCTCTGCGGTGTTTCCCGGGGCCCCCATGCCTCCCCTCTTAGGCTTAGGCTCTCCCTCAGCTCTCTGCTGCCTGACTGCATCTCAGCTACCCCTGCACACAGCCGGCTACGCTTTCAGCCCTGGTTTCCCTGTCATTTCAGCTAATGGCTGTGTCTTCTTGGCTGTCCCCCTGAAATGAACAGATACCTTTTCAAAGTCTCCACTCATTTCGGAAAATCTGAGCCTCGGTAGAACATGCGCGTCTAGACTCTGAACCAGGCACTGAAGCCCCAGGCTTCTCGTCCAGCTCCAGCGCCATCGAGGCCCCTCACGCGTCTCCCTGAGCACACCCTTTCCCTGCTTCTCTCGCAAGACCAGCTTGAATCTCCTCCCAGGCACATCTCTCCACACCCACGTCTACTCTCAGGGCGAGGGGGCTCCCCACACACAGGCAGGACTCCCACTCCAGCTGTCCTGATCAGTGGAAGTGTCATCAGAGTTGCCTTGCGCACTGCCACCACGTAGAGTAGGTGACATGAAAGCAGGGCTTCAGAACTGCAGCGTCTCCCGACTAACGGGAACTTAGCCTCACCTAGTCCAGCGGCCTGATTCCTGGGTAGAACTTCCCCAGAGGGGAGCACTTACTCGCCCAAGGTCCCATAACGCTAGCAGTAGACTGCAGCTTCTCTAGCTGTGCTGCACACACAGTGGGCGCTCAATAAATGCTTCATGCTATTCCCGCACCGAGGATTCAGTGATTCCTCTGCCCAGGTACAAACACAGTCAGGAAGGCTCTGTTGTGGAAATGCTGCAGATGGGTTGTCTGGGGCCCCTTTTTACTCCTGGTTCCTCTTGGTCCAGGAAAGGATGGGGCAAGTTTGTGGCTCAGTGCTCGTGGCAGACAGTGGCTAATTTTTCCAGGTCAGAGCACCCCGGGAAGCAGGCCACACTCTGACCACCTATCTCTTCCTGAAGGGGCTGGTCTGGGTGTGTTTCTGCCCAGTCAGCCTCGAGACCGCAGGGCAGCCGGGCTTGTGCCTCATTCAGTCCAGCTCCAGAGAGCCATCGGATCGTGCAGGCCATCAGAGCATTGCCCCCAAAGCCACCTGTCCCCTGCAGGGTATCACGCAGCTCTGCCTGGTGCTGCCTTTCCTCTGTGACAGGGCAGGCGGTCCTGAGGGAGAGCCGACCTCACGGCACCACCTTCACCCTCGCTGAGAGAAGGTATGGCCCTAAGGACCTGGGGCTGGTGCCTGCAGGAAGCCCTTCGTGTGCAGCTTCGAGACCGGGTCACTGGAGCCACAGGGTCGGGCCTCTGAGCCAGGGGCTGGCCTGGCCTCACACTCTGCCCTGGCACTAACAGCCGCTCCTACGGTTGGGGGAGGGCAGTGCCGCTCTGGTCCAGGTCATCGGATGGAGGTCAGTCATTGTGCTCCAGCCCCTCCTATGGTCCCTCCTCCTCCCCAGCCCTTGCCCAGTGACTGCTGCCCGCTCACCTGCAGAACTGGCGAGAGTGGTTCATGTTGGGACCTGCCTTAATGTTCCCTTTGTCAGGGTCGTAGATGGTGGTGGCTCTGGCATAAGCCCCGCCCAGGATGAAAACGAAGCCGTTGAGGGTGACGGCGGGAGCGTACTTGTTGTCTGCAGGGAGAGCAGGCAAGACAGGCAGGTCAGAACCCTCTTCTGGGCCCTGCTTCCCTTCCCTGTCCCTGCAGGCCCTCACTGGCTGGCCTGAGTTCAAGGCTGGGGCCGGGAGGCACCTGGCAGGAACCAGCTCACCCTCTGTCTAGGTAACAAGATCTGCAGCTGCACCTGGCCTGGGGCTTCGCCTCCACTCCCATCCCTGGACTTGGGTCTGCGGAACCCTTGGACTTAGCTGGGCTCTGGCCTTGGGATGCTGAGCCTGAGTCAAACAGTGAGGTGGGGCTGCTGCCCTGGTCCTGGGCCAAGGGGATGGCTGCTTCTCACCAATCATTGGGGACTCGATGAAGCTCCAGGTGTTGGTCTGTGGCATGTAAGACTGGAGGACGCCTGCAGCCCGGCCCGCCTCATTCACGCCCCCGAACACGTAGATCTTGCCGCCACACACCGTGGCTGCTGCCGAGTGCACTGCCTTGGGCAGAGGGGCCACCGCCTCCCACTGGTTGGTGATGGTGTCGTACCTGTTGAGAGAGAAAAAGAGCCCGGAATCAAAGATGGGCCTCGTGCAGGGCCGGGGGCCCCCACCAAGGCAGCAGACATGCGGGGAGCACTGCCACCCGCTTCCTGCCCTCAGTATAGCCTGGGGTCACACAGCTGGGGGCCCTTGGGATGAGTCACGCCAGGTCACCCAGGATCCAGCCCAAGTCAGCCTTGGCAGCCTTCCTCCTGAACCTCAGGGTTCTGTCAGAACCTCTCTGCAGACTCCGGTCTCCCCTCCTTTGCTCACACTGGGGTCCCCAGCTTCTGGGCCTCTCCGGCTCTCTCTAGCCAGCTCAGTCCTACTCCTTCATTCAGCAGTCCTGCCCCGGGCATCTCCTATAAACTGGACCCAGCGTGGAGAGGGAAGTGCTGGTCATTCAGACAGGAGAGAGGAAGGCAAGGATGGCATGAGCCTGAGGACGTGGAGGAGCGATGGCAGGAAGAGGACAGAGTTCTTGATTGACGGGTCCATTGTCTCTGAGGAGCCGGTGTCAGACTGGGTGAAAGTATTAGAGCAGTCTGTGGGGTAAAAGCCTTGAGGAGAAACGCAAAGATGGGCGACTACGTTCTTGAGGGTGAGCGAAAGGGCTGCCAAGGTAGACAAGAAAAGATGACCCACGCCATGAGGACCCCGTAGAGGCTGGAGGACTTCAGTATACAGTGGGGCCAATCTACACGACCCTGGGGTTTTGTGCACCAGTCATCAGTCCCTGGGGGCAGACGTGGAGCCAGTAAAGGGTTGAACTGAACAGGACCGAACAGATCTGGAGGGTGTGTGGCACAGGACAAAGTGTCAAAGTCAGAGGATGGAGAAGCGACGGAACGTGTTCCAGGCAGGACAGGGAAAGCAGTGAGGACAGGCAGCAGCTGACGGCTAGAGCAGAAGAGGCGTGAAGAAGACTGGCCACGGAACAGGGGCCTTTGAGGTCATTCTTCCTGGTGCAGCTGTGACCCTGCCCTCACGAGCATTCATCCCGGATCTTCCACCTCCAGCTCTCCACGCTGTTCACCGCTCCCTGCGCCCTGGGCTCACCGCACCACCACACTTGGTTTCTCCCAGCGCACCTTTCCTGCTGGGGTGCACACGGGGCCCACTTTTACTCATCAGCCTCCTTGGGACACGAGCCATAGCACGGTCACAGCTCGGACCCTGGAAGATGGGCTCTCTGAGCCGAGCCCCTGGCTTTGAGACACCCAGCTCTGTGCCTTCACAGACTCGGGATTTGAGAAGAGGCTCAAGCACCTTAAAGGGCAGCAGGGGCTGAAGTTAAGCCCCCTGTGGGTGATATGTGGCTAACAGGCGACGGAGTAAGTGCCTTTTTGGACAGTGTCTGAAGTTCAGATAACTGTTTTTTAAGCCAGTGTGGCAGAGAGCCAAAGAGCTCCTGCAGAAGGAGCTGGGAGACAGTGGAAGATGATGTGGCTGTTAGTCTGCAGGCTTTCGGTATAATGGCACATTCTGCCGAACATGAGAATTTCTCGTTATTCCAGGTGGCTGATTGCCAAGCCACAAGCCCCTCAATCTGTCAGCTTCCTGCTTGAGAAGGATATGCTAATGACATGCAAATGACCCCGCGGAGTGAGGCGCTCCGCTATCATTTATCCTGTAACCACAGCTACTGCAATATATTGCTATGAAGTATTAGACCCAGTTATTTATAAAATGATATAATACAGGTTTGTCTATTACACTGTTGTTTTAACCTATAATTATATAATCTTGCTCTATTCCTGTAATACAGTAATGTAATGTAATTATAATGCACAATACATCTCCTTCATTATCAATATAAGAGCAATTTACTGTTAGTGCTTCCTGGGGAACAAAATGTCCTCAGGTCCGTCCCTATCCCCCTGACCTTCTTGTCACCATGAATTCTCATCATTGCCACCGTGTGGCACAGACACTGACTTGACCAATGAGGGTCCAGAGACGCTCCTTGGGAAGTAGGGGGCAACTCTTTCATGCACCTGCCACCAGGAGCCTCCAAGTCTGTGTCAGGCCCCTAGAAGGGATCTGTCTGACAGATCCCAGTGGGCTGGCAAGGGGCTCGGGGCATCCTGTCCTGGGCTGCTCCTCGTCTACTGGGGTTCCCAGGGTGGTCTCGCTCGTTCTGTGCCCCAGCTGATGTTTCTTAGGCCCAGCCAGCTCCCAGGACAGGCTGCTCCAGGCTGCTTCCGGGCCTTGGAGGACTGCTCCTTGGCCCAAGGGGAGTGAGTCTGTTCTCCCGCTTGGTGCATTTGATCCTTGAGCAAATCCCTGCATTTATCAACAAGTATAAGTTTGCAAAATGAGTAATCAGCATCTTAGGAGATTAAAAATAGCTTACAAAAGCAAGACAGGATGACAGATCTAGCTCAGTTTACTCCTACATAGAAAATGTCTCCTTTTCATGTGTTTCTAGGGGATCACAAACGATTGGAAGTTGGGGCTTCTGGAAAGCGTGGGGCTTGATGGGTCTCACCAAAGGCTCTCAGCATCAGGGCTGACCCTGGTTCAGCAGCAGTATTAATATCTTCATAATCACACAGGGATTTCCCATTTGCTCCAAATCAATATGACAATTAAATGTTACCGAGCCATCTCTGGGCTCCACTTGGGGGAGTTAAAGGCCCACACTGAACATCCAGGGCCTGTCTCACTCTGAAGCCATCTCTGCCTTAACATTTGTCAAGTGTCCATTTAGCCATCGAGGGAAAAATGCAAATTGAGGGGTTTGTGTGGCTCCACAGGCAAAAAGCTGCCACATGGGAAGATGTGCTTTCTGTGGCAGCCGGTGTCGGGGGCGGGGGTGGGGGGTAGGAAGAACGGCGGAGAGGGCTCCAGTGATCTTAGCCGTGACCCCTGAGTTAGAACTTGGGGCCAGTTCAGCCTAACTTGTCACCCCCGGGGGTGGGGGGTGGGGGCACTAGTTTCTCCGAAAGCAGAACTGCACTGCAGTTCTGTCCCGTCCCCACGCCCGCCGCGGCCCCCGCCCCCAGTACTGCTGCTGACTCGTGAAGCGGCCTGAGCTCTTTCCACAGCTTCTCTCCAAGGTGTCTGTTCTCTGCACGAACTGTCTCCCCCGCTCAGAGAAAGACTGGTTCCACCCAGAGAAACTCGCGGCTCCAGCCCTGGCCTCTCCCACCTCCAGCCCTGGCCCCTCCTCTGGATCCCTCGGCGAGGTGCGGCCCGTTGCCACATGTAAAAAAATGAAATCAGAACACTTCCTAACACCATGCACAAAAATAAACTCAAAATGGATTAAAGACCTAGATATAAGGCCAGATACTATAAAACTCTTAGAGGAAAACATAGGCCAAACACTCTCTGACATAAATGACAGCAACATCTTCTCAGATCCACCCGTCAGAGTAATGACAATAAAAACAAACAAATGGGGCTTAATTAAACTTAAAAGTTTCTGCACAGCAAAGGAAGGAAACCCTAAACAAAACGAAAAGACAACCCACAGAATGGGAGAAAATATTTGCAAATGAATCGACTGACAAGGGATTAATCTCCAAAATTTACAAACACCTCCTACAGCTCAATACCAAAAAAACAAACAACCCCATCAAAAAATAGGCAGAAGATCTAAACAGACAATTCTCCAAAGACGACATACAAATGGCCAAAAAACACATGAAAAGATGTTCAACATCATTCGGTATTAGAGAAATGCAAATCAAAACCACTATGAGGTACCACCTTACACAAGCCAGAATGGCCATCATTAAAAAGTCTTCAAACAATAAGTGCTGGAGAGGGTGTGGAGAAAAAGGAATCCTATTACACTGTTGGTGGGAATGCAAATTGGTGCAAACACTGTGGAAAACAGTATGGAGATTCCTTGAAAAACTCAAAATAGAATTACCATTTGATCCAGCAATCCCACTCCTGGGCATCTATCCAGAGAAAATCATGACTCAAAAAGACACATGTACTCCAGTGTTCATTGCAGCACTCTATACAATAGCCAAGTCATGGGAACAACCTAAATGCCCATTGACAGATGAATGGATAGGGAAGATGTGGTACATACACACAATGGAATATTACTCAGCCAGTAAAGGAAATGAAATAACATTTATAGCAATACAGATGGACCTAGAAATGATCATGCCAAGTGAATCCAGTCAGACAACGAGACACCAACATCAAATACTACCACTTACATGTGGAATCTAAAAAAAGGACACAATGAACTTTGCAGAACAGATACAGGCTCACAAACTTTGGAAAACTTATGGTTTCCAAATGAAACAAGTTGGGGGGTGGGGGCATGCGCTGAGGGTCTGGGATGGAAATGCTATAAAATTTGGTTGTGTTGATTTTTGTACACCTATAATTGTAATAAAATTCATTAATTAAAAAAATAAAAAGTCAAGAGCCTTATCCTTCAAAATAAATAAATAAATAAAGTGGCTGCTGTGAGGAAGCCAGCCTGGGACTTCCAGCAGAGGGCAGGATTGTACACGTCTCCGGACAACTGACAAATTCTCTTCTAGAGAATTCGAGGGTTGGCCAGACCTGTGCGCAGTGACCCTCTGCTGTTACAAGCAGATTTCCTGGGATGTGTGGGATGGAGGGCAGAAAGGAGCTCCCCGGTGTGTCACCTGCACTGGGCAGGGACACAGAGGCACAGCCACTGGCATCTGGGCATTTGGACCCTTGGTTCCAGCTTTGCCCTATGTCCCAGCAAGCCTCTGGGCGACTGCTTCTAGTCCCAGTAAGTTCTCTAACTGTCTGCTCAGGGCAGCCAAACCCATCCTGCGCTTTTCCACAACTAGGTCTCACACTTCCAGCTTGTCTCACCCGCCCCCCCGAATGGGACAGGAGTGCCCTGTCTCCGCGGCTGGCCGCTCTCATCTCCTCTGCTTCTCGCCCACCGTGCCCAGTGCTCTCCCTTTGCTCTGTGTGAAGACCCTGGGACTCTGGCCTTTAAATGTCCAGGCTCCAGTGCGTCTTAATTGGGTGGGGGTTGGGAAGGAGGAGCCATGTGATTTTAGTTTTCGGGGGATGTCAGAGCACGCCCCTGTCGTGACCGTGGCCTCATTACCTCTCCACGTGGTCCACGTTGCCCGCCACGCCCAGTCCCCCGAGGGTGTAAATCTTCCCATCGTAGACAAGGCTATTGTGCCGACAGCGGGGGACCGTCATTCTGGAGACGAGGTTCCAGTTATCGAGCAGGGACATGTAGCACCAGACATCGGCCAGCGTCACCCCTGATTCCATCCCACCTGTGGGCAGCAGGGGAGGTCCAGAGAGCAGGCGGGGGTGAGGAAGGGTCGGGGGCTGCGCAGGCCCAGCCCCAGGGTCGGGGGAGAAGGCTGCACCTGCAAAGTAGACACTCCTGGGCCTTGGCCTTCCTTAGCCCTGGGCGTTTGGACCACTGGTTCCAGATTTGCCCTACGTCCCAGCAAGCCCCTCGGGAAGTCTGTGCCCGGTCCCCAGCCCAGCCCTGAGGGGCCTCACCTGAGAGGTAGATGTTGTCGCCGGCACTCACTACGCTGAAGAACTCGCGGTCGTAGAAAGGCAGGGAGGCCAGGGGGTACCACTTGTTGTTCTGCGGGTTCCAGCAGGTGACGGCCACCAGCGAGCGCTGGGTCATCCCCGCCATCTGACGGCCCCCGACCAAGACGATGACCTCGGCCACACCTGCAGGGACACGGGTGGGCACACACCCGATACCGTGTCAGCATCTGTGCCTGGTGACTCTCTGGGGGTTCCGCACTGCGGGGGTTCAGGGCCTATCCCTACCCGCTGAGAGCCGGGGCCTGGTTCGGGGCGTCTGCATTTCCTGGCGGGCGTGGGGGAGCATGTGGTAGCGTTTGGCCTCGTTGACCAGGTCCCGACATGCTTCCGACGACTTGATCAGCTCCTCGTTGTCAACCACGTTGAGCAGGTAGCTGGGGTGGATGAAGGGGAGGCGGACCACGGCCAGGAGCTCCGCTGCGTACTGAGGGGTCAAGGAGACACAGAATCTTCTTGAGACTACACGGTGGCGCCGCCTCTCGTGAGCCGTTTTGAGAAGGAAGAAAGGAGAGGTGGGGGGGGGTTCCCACTGTGGCTCAGTGGAAACGAATCCGACTAATATTGATGAGGACACGGGTCCGACCCCCGGCCTTGCTCAGTGGGTTAAGGATTAGGTATTCAGCGTTGCCATGAGCTGTGGTGTAGGTAGCAGACGCGGCTCGGATCTGGCGTTGCTGTGGCTGCGGTGCAGGCCGGCAGCTACCTGGGAGCCTCCATAGGCCTCCGGTGCGACCCTAAAAAGACAGAAAAAAAAAGAGAAAGGAGAGGTGTGGGACTGAGCGAAGTGGGTAAGGGCAGTCTGCACTGCGCCCCTCCGCCCCTCGCCTAGACAGAGCTCCTGGGAGCTCCCGGCAGCTGGACGCGGGAGGGGAAGGCAGGCCGGGGGTCTCTGCTTCCCACCAGGCTGCAGGGGACGGCAGTGAGGGGCCTGCTCCCGGAAGAGGGGTGCCTGGGGCAGGAACTCAGGGGGCGGGGCCGGGAGAGCCGAGCGCGATTATCAGGCTTGCAAGGCCTAACCACGGGAACCTGTGCCTCCCCGACACCAGCAAACCCTTCAGCAGATCCCGCTGGCCCCTCACCTGTGCTGGAGGCTTTTCATGGACTTTTCAAATCCCGCCTCCTGCCTGGCAAACTCTTTGCTCCTCACTCTAGTTTCATCCTCCAAATAATTGGTGACCCTTCCCCCCCTTTGCCACGCGTTTAGTGTGTTACTGGGGTGGCAAAGACCTGGTCTCTTACCTCCAGGGGTACACACTTTAATGCTGGGGAGAGGATCTGCCACGTAAAAGGTGGGGCCCGAAGGAAGAGTCTAGCTGGGGGCTTGAGGGGTGCAGGATAGAAGCTCCCCAGAGTGGGTGATATCTGAGCTGGGTGTGGAAGGACTGCCGACTTCTCCGGGCCTAAGGAGGGGACGGAGGGCATAAAACGTTCATGCAGAGACATCAGAGCGCGAAAGGGAACGGTGCCTCCGGGGAGTCCTAGGGAGTTGATTCCTATTAGGCACAAGGGGCTGGGTAGCGGGCAGGGAGAAAGGAGACTGGAGGGGGTCCCCCGGGCTCTGGTCTCTGCTGCCCCCGTGCCTTGTTGCCAAGGCTTGCGTAGCGTTTCCTGCAGAGTGGATGAGGGCATGCCTGCGGACTTCTAAACAGGAATCACACGACCAAACGTGCTCTTCAGGGAAGGCCACCCGGCTGCAGGGTGGGGACGAATTTGGAAGGAGGAGACCAAAGGCAGGGAAACCTCTCAGGATATGACTGCTGTAATCCTGGGGAGACTGGGGTCCCTGAGCGGGGAGAGAGAGAAGCTGGCTCTGGGAAGAGGGAGCCTGGGGGCAGAGGTGACAGCGGTGTGTGGCCAAATGGAGGTGGAGAGGGTGGGTGGACCCCGGGCTCCTGCTGTGGGCAATAGGGCAGGGCTGAAATAAGGAACCCAAGAAGGTGTGTCGGTCTGGGGGTTTATGAACTAGAGGGCCTTGGGGGACGCTTCCAGCCGACAATCAAAGACAGAGAATGGGCTTGACACAGGGCTGGGAGTCATGGAGGACCACGGCCGGCATGACTATAGCTGCCCAGGCTGCCTTCCTTCCTCTAAAAACGCCTCTTGCCCCGCCCTGCCCAGTCCCTCAGAGGACTGCCTTCTCCAGGGCCTGGGGGCTAGGGCAGGGGTGCAGAGCCATCTCTGCATCCTGTATCTACCCACACTGCGGATCCCAGCACCCAGCCTTGGGTTTCTAGTCGCTCCGCATGCAACGAAGTGGCCCCTGTCATCTGTCACTCGGCTGCCTGAGCTCGTTCTGGGCTCCGGCCTCTGACCCTGTCCTCCCACCTGCAGTTCTCTGGGTGGACTCTGAGCCCACCCGGGAGATACCTGGCTGTCTGCACTACCTGCAGGGGGCTGCTCACACATTAGAACCAAGGCAATTCCGTTCTAAGCAAGGCTGTCAGCCCGCACTTTCTGATCCGGAGACCCTGCTGGGCTGTGCTCAATTTCTTGTGCCTCCTGGGGACTCTGCCCTCCTTTCTTTCCACCCTGAACTCTGGCTCTGATTTCTCCAGTGGTCCCCTCCGAGGGACACGCCCTCCATCTCATCAGGAAATCAGATGTTTCCCATCTCCAGCGCAGTTTCCATTTGGTCCAGGTGCTCTCCACCTTCTCAACACCCAGCGCATGGGTGGGGCTCCTCCTGCTGGGTCTGAGCTCACGGGAGCCCGGGTCACCCTGGCGCAGGCACACACGTCTCTCTGCAGGGGCCTGGTGCTGCCCCCCTGCCCTGCAGCCTCTCCGTCGGCTTGGACCTCCTTCCGGTGTAATGCCAGCCTTTGAGAATCCTCTAGCGCCTGATTTCTTGTCTCTCATCCCCCATCCTCCTCCTGCCGCCCAGGGGAGCTGTCTCCCTCCACCTGGGCCTGCTGGCCCCCAGCCGCTCCCACGGCAGGTCACGCCGGGCAGCCCTGCCTCCTCTACATTCCTTCGCCCCCGCTCCAGATGCCATCCCTGCGCTGTCCCCAAGGGGGAACGGGCAATCCCGGGGGCAGGGGGCTAGGCCCTACCTGCGCACGGGACCCCGGATCCTTCTTGATCCACTTGATGACGGTCTCGTACACGAGCTCCTCAGCCTTGGTATTGAGGCTGTCATTGGAGATGTAGGCGATGAAGTCGTCCTTGGAGATGCTGAGGATCTCCTCCTGGGCCGCCACCTCGGGGAAGATCTGCAGCGCGAAGGCCTTGGCCATGTGGTAGAGCTCGCTGCACTGCATGGCCTCGGCCATGGCCAGCACCCCCAGGCAGTTGCTGGCCGTCAGCTGCTTCTCTGGGGGCAAGAGCACAGGATAGGACCACTGACCACAGGGCCCTGGAAGGGGTGACTGCCTGTTCCCATTGCCTGTTACTCTGGATCCTTCTCTGAGCCCCTGTCCTTGGGACCGGCCTTTAGCCTACAGAGTCCCTACAGGGCCAGTTCCTGCGTCCCTGGAACTTCAGATCCATTTTCTGGGTGGCCCTGTCTGATGCTGGCTCCCTTGGGCCTCCCTATGCTCCCGCAGGTCCCAGCAGAAGGTATGGATAGGCTTGGAGCAGGGGTCACACCGAGGCTTATGGTGGCTTCCATAGCTGCTGTGACCGGTGTGTCTGGAGTCTCCTACTTGAGAGTCATGACAGCAGTAACACCCCTCCTAAGCCCACCCACCACCTCCCATGGGCCTTGGCCACACCCAACCTGACCTCCAGACATATGTCGGTCTGGTCAATCCTCCTGAGATCCGACTGATATTTTATTCTGGTCTAGACGTGTCCGGGTCCAGGAGGCCCATCACTTTTGTGGACCTAGCTCTGGAGCTGTGGTTCCTGACTCTTCTAGGCTGTTCTTTCCCCCGGTCACATCTCAGACCCCTGAGCATCCCCGCCTGACCTGCCCCACCTCTCTCACTCCCACCGGGCCGGTTCCGGCGGCTCCCGTCTCTGCCCCACCTCTCCCTGCTCTCACCCAAACTGGGCGGCTCCAAACTGTCAAGGGAGTGTGCTTTCTGGGCCGGGGCCTCATGGAAACAACTTCATTTAGTGTTTAGAGAACAGGGCTGTGGGGCCAGGGCACGGGCTGCCCACGAGTGGACCACTGACCCAGGCCCCTCGGCCCGCTGGTCCTCACAAGGCTGCCTGGGGGCCCCGAGGGACCTCTCTGGTCCCCAGCAGAGACATGCAGAGAAGCCCTCCATCCACCGGCGAGCAAAGCCCCTGCGGACAGTTATCCAAACTATCATCCTCAGACTGCTGTGAGGAGTTCCCGTCGTGGCTCAGTGGTGACGAGCCCGAATAGTATCCATAAGGATATGCGTCAATCCCTGGCCTCGCTCAGTGGGTTAAGGATCCGGTGTTGCCGTGAGCTGTGGTGTACATCACAGATGTGGCTCGCATCTGGCGTTGCTGTGGCTGCGGCTGCGGCTGCGGCCGGCAGCTGCAGCTCCGATTAGACCCCTAGCCTGGGAACTTCCATATGCTGCAGGTGCGGCCCTAAAGAGACAAAAACACCCCACATCAAAAAACTGCTGTGGAACCCAGCTCCCCCCTCCCTAACGCCCACAGGCGGTCTGACTGGGCAGCCCTCCCCTCTCAGTCCTTGCTGGTTTGGACTTTTTGCGATCAGCGCCTTCCCCCGAGGCTCACCGAGAAAGGACACGCAGACTTTGCAGAAGGTATGGAACTGGAACTTGCTGGCCGCCTCCAGCAGAGTCTTGGCGTTGGCTGAGTCGATGACCAGTGAGCCCGTGTAGACAAACTCCAGCAGCAGCTCGAGGACGTCGGCCTGCAGGTTGGACAGGACCAGCTCCAGCTTCTCCCGGCCACACTGGCTGCCGTCTTGCACCGACCTAGGCACAGAGACCAGGGTATCCTTACCTGCCACCCCGCGGCCACGGCGCCGCCTCCTCACAGGGCTAGGCCTCCCTGCGCACCTCTCATCACGCCCTTCGTTCTAGGACTCAAGGGACACGGCAATGACACACCTGAACCTAGCGACCTTACACGGGATCTGAAAGAGAAGAGTCTGACCAAAGACGCCCAGAAGAACAGAAAACCCTGCTTGTCACTACTGGGCATGTCCATGCAAAAAAGATGCAAATCAAAAAGCATGAGCTGTGGATGGGGACGAGGACCAGGACTGGCCTCAAAGGGAAACAATACGGTTCGGCTCTACCGCTGGCCCTGGCGCCGCCGCCAAACAAGGCCGGCAGGTCCCGGGCCCCGGGGCCCGTCTGCCTCCGGTGGGAGATTCTCCGAGATGCCTGAGGCACCCACCTGGCTGTGAGCACAGCCTAACCCTCGATCGCCCCGAAGACTGAGGGCCCCAAGCTGTCCCGGAACCCGACTCCAACCCCACCTCTTTCCAAAAACATATTGTTTCCTTTTAGGCATGGAAAGGAAGCCCTTCATGACATTGCTTTGAAACTGAGGACGAGACGAGATAGACGGACAGAATGGTTAGAGCCGGGAGGGGGGAGGGGAACAACCAAGGACTTCCGCCACAGACAGCCAGCAGCCATGACCTAGGACCTGGCCCGGGGCGGGGCCTCCTGCCACATGGAACACGGGGTCAGAGGTCAGAGTGGCCTGCGTGTAGAGTGTGCATCGGGCTTGTGAACTGGGGGGAGCAGGGGAGGGACACAAATATATAAATATGTTCATATCTGGTGTCTACGGAAATACAAAACCATTGCAAAGGCTCCTAAGGCCTGGTAGCCGCGCCCTAAAGCTGGACCTGGAAGGAAACAGATAAGATGAAGCAAAAATAATACCAATCCAGAAGTGACCAGGAGGAGAAACACCCAGAGCGTTAAGAGTCAGGAGGCAGGGTTCTCAGAGGTGATCGGCTTGGCACCCGGTCTCGGCCGCTCTGACCAGCCCAGCTGCCCACACTGAGCCTGGTCCTGCCCGGGGCTGGGTTCAGCCACATGGTTGGGAAGTGAGCTCTCCGTTCTCCCCCGACCTGAGGAGGCCACGGGCCAACACTCTTGGGACTGGGCCCTTGGGTGCACCTGCGGCTGGCAGTGGGGGTGTGGAGGTGGCCAGCAAGCGAGCAGGCTGGCCCCAGAGAGAGGCTGACTCCTGTGTGAGCAGGGAGTCTGGGGACCTGGGTGCCCTGGTTCTGCCCCCAACAGGTGGGCAGCTTTGGCCTCTCTGGCCCTCAGGCTCCTCTTCTGCAAAACAAGAGGACAACTGGATGAGGTCCAAAGTCCCGTGGAGAGTTTACGTGGCTGAGGCTGGAAAACACGCCCCCGGGAGACTCTGCTCTACAGAACAGGACCTGAAACGCCACCATTAGAGTGACATCCACTCAGGTTAGGTGCTGGCCTTTCAGGGCCTTCAGTACCGGTGTGACTGGGCAGGGAGCAGGTGGAGCTGTGCGCCTGTTCCAGGTCCCCACCCCCGGAGGTGCCACGCTGGCCCCCCAAAGAGTGGCTCATCGGACCCAGGGCCTGAAGGGGGCCATTCTGCCTCCAAATCCGGGCAGGCTAAGCGGAAGCTCTGAGTAGAGCCCCTTCTCAAACCCGCAGACCTCCACAGTGTGTGTGAGCTTTAAAGTGTCTTAACACACCCGGTCTTCCGCCGTCAGGATGGATTTCCATGGTTGGCTGACTTGGCTAAGTATAAAAATGGCTTATTATGTGATCACCTGAAACCACAGGGTTTCTGAACACCCTTCAGGGCCACCTGGTCGACCTCTTACTATGCATCTCTGCTGCCGCTGCCTTCGTTCCTGCATGCTGCAGACTCTCTGGCTCTCCCTGCCACCGCCCTCATGCTCAGCGGGAGTCATGCTGGGCTGCAGCGGGGGTGGGGTGGGGCGCAGGCGGCTCCCCTTCTCCCAAGGATTCCAGCCACGCTGCCTCCCGCTCCGGCCAGCCCTCCTTTCCCCCGACGAGCCCTCAGCACAAAATCAGTGAAGAGCTGAGGAGGGTTTCATGCACACACACGCACACACGCTGAAATGCATGTAACACGCGGCCCTGAGACCCAAGGATCCCCCTGTGAGGAGGGGTGTTGGGCAGACTGAAGGCCAGTGGAGCCCACAGCCCCGTCATGGGTCCAATGGGACCTGCACGGCTGCCCTTGTGGGAGATGCTTGTCTTGCTCAGAGTCTGAGCCCGGGAGAGGGTCCTGGGGACAAAGTGCTGCCCGCATGGCTGAGGAGCTAAGGTGTTGCAAGGGGAGGCTCGGAGAAGGGGACCATGGCAGGTGCTGTCAGGGTTAGAGGGGACCCACTGATCCTGTGATGTGTGACTTGGGCTCTGCTCCTCCAGACCCCCCGCTCCTCCCGGCCACAGAGGAATACCACAGAGGACTTTGTTGGGTGGCTGAGTTCAAGGTGAGACCCCCGACAGTGCGGCCTTGTGCAGCTCCCTTGCAAGGGCACACGTATCGTCCACACAGGTGTTCTCGTGTAGCCCTGATGGCTGTGGGGGCAGAGAGAGACTGGCAGGCACCCTCCACCGCTGACCATCGGACTGTCCTGGGACGGGACCTCTGTGCTCCTTAGGCCTTCTCCCTCTGAGCAAGGGTCCCCTGAGAGGCACTGCCCTTGACGGGTGGCCCTGGGCACCAATGGGGAGCTGTGTTCTCCCCAGAAGAGCATTCTGTCCCTGTCATAAGCTGGCTTTTGGGACCTGAGCATTCCATTACCCTGAGCCCCACGGAGTGTCTAAGTTGCTGCCAGGCAGTCGGCGTCACCACAATACCAACTGTGTACAAAGTGGAGGCAGGAATGGGCAGCGACAACCTTGTCAGGTTGGGGCTATGGACGTGACACTTTGGGGGTGGGAGTGTGGGGATGCGGGGTGGGCTGGTCTTGCCCAGCCCACACAGGGCCCACAGGATCTGTCAGAAAATGAAAATTTCTCCCAAGAGGGGCTGCTGCCTCAGGGTATGGGACACACCCTCTGCTTGGCAAGCCTGTGTCCGTGGATGGGCTGGAAGTGCCTCATCCCAAATATCAGAACGTTCGCGACGCCACCATTAGCAATCGGCTCAGCCGGGGTCAGAATCGCCCCCTCCAGACTGGAGTTCTTATCTACGCCCACCCCCAGCTCAGTGATCAGATGCTAAGTTTTCCAGTTGCATCTGGAAGTGCTAGGGTGGTGGCGGGTGGGGGGCGGTCACAGAACAGGGGTGGATATGGATGGCACCTGCTCCACTCAGGAGGGAGACCCCACCTTTCTGATGTGATGCCCACCCTGAGAGGGGCACAAACACGACTCACTGGGTCCTGGTTCCAGGCTCAGGCCCGGTGGCTTGTGATGGGCCTGGCTCACGTCACCTGCCAGCGCTGGAGATGTGTGACTCTCTCTGCTCTTCTGGCCACACTGTCTGTTCTCCCAGGAAAGGGGGCAGACTGCCACTCACAAATGCCCACCTTTGCGGGGCGGAGAGGGCAGGCATATGGCTCGACTCCTGGGTTCACATCTATGGGGCTTCCTTAGGTCCACTCAACTGGGGGGGGTTTTCCATCCAGCGTCCCCTGGAGAGGGGGCCAGAGTGAGAAGCCCAGAGGCTGCACATGGGGCTTGTGAAGCTCGGCCTGGCCAAATCAATTTGTCCATCTGTTCTCATTTATCTGAAAAGAGGATTTAGTTTGAATATGTCTTGGCGCCAACAGGCTTTGGGAGGTGAGGCTTTCAGTGGGAGGGAGACCGCCACGTCTCTGTCCCATTTGCTGACGTGCGGGGCAGCGAGGAGGGCGGCAGGGAGGGTGGCGCCTCTGCTCCCTCTAAAGGACAGTCCCCGTCCTCTCCGATGGGGCCTTCAGCCCGCCTGGCCGGTGAGTGCAGCCTGTGCTCCTGGTGGCACCAGCCACCCCCGTGGCTTGTGCTGGGGGACACGTGAAGGAACCTCTCCTCCACGAACGCACAGGAGAGTCCAGGGCAGAGATCTAGGTCCTGCTCCCTGGGGCTGAGAGGTGACTTGGGAGGCTGCCGCCCCAGGACCCCACTAGGCCTAAACATCCTCCTCCTTCCCGAAGCCTGGGACTCAGCCCACTTCCTGCCCTCCGCTCAGTCCTGCGGGGCTCCCCCTCCAGCCTGGACGCGTGTGAGGCGTGGCTGTTACGCAGCACTAGCCTCCGCGCGGTCCAGAGACAAAGCCGCAGCTCCTTTTCCTGCAGGGTGATTGTCACAGGGACTCAGACGGGGCAACAAAAGGGTGGTGGGGAGCCCAGTGGCCTCAGCCTGGGCTTTGTTCTGAGCTTCCCCACGGCATCGTGGGCTCTGATCCTGGCCTCCCTCCAGAGTGTGGGGACCCCTCCTGGGTGTGGGGACGAGGGCCTGCCACTTAGGTACCTGTGTCAGGTAGGGAGTGAGTCTCCTGGGAAGAGCCTGTGGCCAGTTTACAAGTGTTTCTAACGGTCATGTGCATGTGCGTGCACATGCACGCACACACACAGACACACACGCCCGCACACGCGTGCACACACTCTCTGCGTTATCCCTTTTCCTTGCATATCTGTCTACACTGTCAACCCTGAGATTTTATTCCCCTTCCTTATAAACTTTGTGCACAAATACAATGTAAAATTTCGTTCTTCTCTGGGTTAGCAAATGGCTGCGGGTGAGAGCATGAGCTCTCTGAGCTGAAAGGGAATCCGAGGCTGGTCCAGAGGTGCTGAGACCCAGCATTCCCGTCTCTCCCAGGCTGACCGCCACTCCCCCAGCTTAAAACAAAGCCCCGGGACCCGGCTCTTGGCACTGGGTCACTTGTGCTGCCTGAGCCCCTTGCCGTCCCGAGGCCTTGCGTGCGTCTGCCTGGCCGGTTCCCCTTCTGGATTCAAAAGCCACGCCAGACGCCACCTCTTCCCAGGGGCCATCTCTGAACATGCCTCCCCCTGTAGGGTCAGGCCCTGTGCCCAGGAGCCTCCAAGCCTCCATTTCTGCCCTCATCCTCCTCACTCAGGCATATTTCTTTTTCTTTTTTTTTGTCTCTTTGCCTTATCTAGGGCTGCACCCATGGCATATGGAGGTTCCCATGCTAGGGGTCCAACAGGAGCTGTAGCCGCCAGCCTTCGCCACAGCCACAGCAACGTGGGATCTGAGCCGCGTAGGCAACCTACACCACAGCTCACGGCAACGCCGGATCATTAACCCACTGAGCAAGGTCAGGGATCAAACCCGAAACCTCATGGTTCTTAGTTGGATTCGTTAACCACTGAGCCACGAAGGGAACTCCATCAGGCATATTTCTTTACAGTTGCTCCCCCACCAGACAGACCATGGGTCCCCCAGGGCAGAGACCCCTCTCATCCAGGGGTTCATGGAGACCTGCACAGGAGGGGCGCCTGCCTCACTGCTGAAGGAATAGGTTCCCTGTGTCTGCGCTGCATCTGCAGGTGAGGGTGTCTGCCCGGGGTTGGGGCTGCTGTTGGGACCGGGTCCTCCACAGGCCGAAAGCAGTGAACATGTCACCTGCCCCAGGTTAGATGTGGGTAGGGCCCAGCCTGAGCCTCCAGGCCTGGGGGTCCCAGGACGGCCAGGGTTGGTCCCCCCACCCCATACACACAACCGCGGCAGTGCTCACCTAGGCCCTCGGGACGGAAAGGACCAGGGTTTCAGGTCCCACCCCCTCTACGTGAGGGCAGCTGCCTGACACGGAAGACCATTCCGGCCACTGCCCCCTAAGAACCCAGGGTCACAGACCGGAGGAGACTGAAATGACTTGGCGACACCAGCTGCTCCCTGACCGCTAAGAATGTGAGGTTCTTGGGGATTTTATGTGGCCAGAAAGAAAATCGCCTTCCTGTAGGGTCTGCTTTCCTCCCCACGGAAGGAATGTGTTTACACATGGTCAGGCGTGTCCGTGTTTAGGACTACAGAAGTAAATGTCAAATGGCTGCAAATTAACACTGACTTTGAACCGCAGGGGCGCCTCTGGGCTCGGCTGCGGCCTCCTCTGCTGTACGCTGAAGGCACAGCCTGTCTCCCTGGACCTCAGACCTCTCTGGGTTCGGATTCATCCGCCTGGCTGCCTACCAGGTGCCTCTGCTCGGGTGTATTTAGGCTGCTACAACTCCACGTGCCAGCTGCTCGATTAACTCATCTCCCCCAGCTCCGCCCTGGCCTGGGGCCCCGGACCTGCCCCCCCATGACTTCGCCCTTCTCAAGTCCTGGAGCTTTATGCCCATCCCCTGGGCCGAGCGAGAAGGAAAACCTGAACATCATTTGAACGAACCTCCTGTTTTACAGATGAGAAAACCTGAGGCCTGAGAGAGAGAGCACGTGCCTTGCCTGGGGTCTTAGGACCAGTGGCAGACTCAGATGTAGAACCCAGGTCTCCCAGTTCCCATGCAGGGGCCCTCTCTCCTCCAGTGACTGCCTCTCAGCTCCAGCACCCATCTCTCTGGGTGGGATACACCGAGGCACAGCCTGCAGTTCTCCCACCCGCAGGTGGAATTCCCCACTCCCCTGACCCTGACGCCGAGGCCTCCACACCCTCAGACCAAGCCCAGGACCCAGTCCAGAGGTCAGGGCCTGCCTGGCCATCCCACCCTAGCTTGTACCTATCTCTGGGGAGCCGGCTCCTCCTCCCCACTGCTCACGACTGTCTCTTCCTCAACTTTTGCTTGGAATGTTCTAAAACATTCCAGAACATTCCTCGCATTCTAGAACATTCCAGGCAACCCATCCCTTGCCTGGAATGTTCTTCCTCCTTCTTCTTGGTCTATCCAAGAAACTTTCACTACTTGGGGTCCCACCTCACAGTGTTTCTTCTCTGCTGTGTGCAAGAGTTCGGCTTTACATGTAAGGTCTCTGAAGCGCTTACATGGCAAAGAGCTCCTGTGTTCCTCTTGCCCACATCTTTCTAGCCCAGGGCCGGGCCATCGCTCAGTACCAACCTGCCCCTGCACCTCCCATCTGTGCTCTCCAGCCCATCTGGAGCAGGGACCAAGGCCTAGGATGCCACATCTGCAATCCAGTGGCCAGGTGCTGGTCACTGTCAGTGGAGAATTTGTCAAGAGTGGCAACACAAAGACCTCCCTTGGCCTCAAGAAGCCACTGGCCATGCCCCCTCACCCCAGAGCTCCTGACCCCTGTGCTCGGACGGAGAGAACCCGAGCACTGAGGGCGGGAGAGCCGAGCTGTCCAAGAGACTGGAAGTCACAAAGAGCCTGCCCCTTCCTGCATGGCTGGGGCCAGGGCGTTGGGCGAGGCTTGCACGCCGGGCAGCTCAGCTCTAAGTGAAAGGACACAACAGATTGGAAAGGAGATGCCAGCCAGTGTGCCATCCTGAAACAAAACACAGTCACTCTGGGGTTAGTTGGCAAGTCCAAACACAGCATTGGGAAGCAAGCAGAGGTCCTGTCCTCCCACTCTGAGCACAGTCCCGGCTCAGCGTCCTCCCCGGAGAGGCTGCAAGGCAAAATGAGCAGCGGCATTAATCTGCTGATGGGTGAGAGAAACAGGAGCGTTACCCTGGGCTGGCCCCCTCGGCTGCTCTCCCTCACTAAGGAGCTAGAAGGTGGCCCCTGACTTCTTTGCAAGGGTATAAAGCAGACAAATTAAAAAATCAACGTAATGGAAAAAAAAAAAAAAGATGCTCATGCACCATTAAGACTCATTCAGGTAGAAATAGCCGGGGCAGAGGGCAGAAGGGGAGGGGCGCAGAGGCTGAGAGAGACCGTGTTTAGGACACACCTGGTCTGTGCTCAGACAGCGCTGGTTTAGGCTCAGTGTACAAGTATCGAGACATGCAGCGTGAATGAGGCTTTTGGCTACAAGTCAGTTCTCTCCAGCTCGGGCTGTGGAAAAGCGGCCTCTGGGGTGCTCCTCGGTGGGGGACAGTCTGGTCGATGTGCTTTCCCGGCATTAAGTTCACTATCGACAAGCAGTGACGATGGTGCTGGGGACCCGTGCTGGCCCCGTGGGGCAGTGTGCAGTGGTCCCTTAAAGTGGAGTCTACAGTCCTCCTAAGCTCAGGGAGGGCTTGTGAGCCACTAAGAACGCGGGATCCTGGCGGGTGTTGTCTACTGCAGGCAGAGGCCCTTGGGGACCCGAAAAGCTGTGTGGCACTGGCTGGGGACAGTGGCTGCTCTGAGGCTGTGTGTGAGAGGGCGCTCGGGAGGGGGAGGGAAAAGGGGAGAAGAGATGGCTACTGGCTCTGTGACAGGGAGTCACGCTTCAGGAACCTGCAAGAGAGGGGAGGAGAAAAGCGACACAAAAGCGTCCTACAAAGGAACAGACCCGACCACAGCTGGAAGGAAGGCAAACCTTTGAATCAGGTCCTTGAAATACAAGCTGCAGGAAGCTAGAACATTTTGGTGGACTTCAAACTCTCTGCCTTCAACAACAATTTTCAGGTCTGTAAACGCTTTCGCTCTGCGCTGCTGGTTCAATTCCTTCAACATTTCTGCAGAACAGAGAAGACAGACAGGGCCAGGTTCCCATTAAGAGTTTTTTTTTTTTTTTAATTAAAAAATTTTTTTTCAAGAAGTAGAGAAATAGGAAAATACTTGATACTGTTTCTTGGCAAGACTGGCTCAACACTGACAGTCAAAAGAAGTCACAAACATAATGCATAAACAAGCAGCAACGGGGAGGGGCTACATAACCAAAGGAGTAACAACTTTCAAAAGCAAAAAAACAAAAAAAAACAACAAAAAAAGAATACAAAAAAGAAAACAAACAAAATCCGCCCCCCTCCCCAGCCAATCCCCCTAAAAAAACCCCAGACCCAGAAATTGAAAGGCTGGGGGAAAAGATTTCCATACTGACAATTAGAAACATAGAGAATTCACCATCACAGACAACTCAAGACTGTAATTTAACTACGGAACAAGTTCTCCAAGTGCCAATGAGTGCCGATGTATTTGATACCAAGTAAAGCATGGCATTGTGATGCAAGATGGGCTGGATATGGCTCAAAGGAATAAAAACCACAAAACCTGCAAAAACAGTGTCCCTTATGTTAGACACAGCCATGGCTGGGCGAGCATCTTGGGGAGGGGTCCCGAGAAAGGAGGGGTGGAGTGGGGGCCTGGCGAGCCCGTTCACACTTGCAGGACCGATGGGGGAGCAAGCATGGGGCAGGGACGGACTGCACCTCCTCCCAATTCTTGGGTCAGGCTCTCAGGCCCCCCACCCTTCACCTGGGTCTTCAGTGCAGGGGAGCCTGGCTTGCAGCCCCAGGAGGTCCCAGGAAGTGGCCTTGGGGCCCTTCCAACCTTGACGCACACCTACCTTCGCCTGGCATCTTGGCCACCTGGGGCCGGCCCAGAGCATGCCTGCCCTAGGTCCGTGGGCTCCGAACCTCGGGGTGTCAGAAGCTTCTCCCAGACCCACCTCAAGGCTCAGAAGGGGGAAGGAGGACAGCCTGACAGCTACCCTTCTGGGTTGATATAAACTCTCTCACTTGCAAAGTTAAAGCCTTCAGACGGCCAGTGCTACCACCAGCCTCGCCCTGCCTGCCCGCCCGCAGCATCACTGGTAGCTGGGCATCAGAGGTCCAGATTCTTGGGCCAGAATGACCTGGATTGTTTGGCAGGTGAATGGGAGAGGGGGGTCTGCAGACCTGAGCCCCACGCTCTAAGCCCCCCGCCGGCACTCTGAGCCCTCCCCTGTGGGTATCTGCCGAACCCTGGCCGGTGTTCTGGAGTCCCCCTCCAGCTTGCCCTGCTCCTGCCTGTCCACTTGGGCCAGCATCTGCTGCCTGCCAAGACGCCCTGCTGAGCCCAGTTCCGCCTCGGACACCACGGCTGTGGACAAGCCCCTGTGTCTCCGGAGCCTCTGTTTCCATGTCTGCAAAATGGGGAGAGAGGCTCCCATTGTATTTGCAGGGCCTGGAGAAGATCAGACGCTCAGGCTCAGGGACGCGCGAGGGTTTGCGGGCTTTGAGGTCAGCCAGACCCTTCTTTGAGAGGACACCCTGGGCTCTGGCTCTCTGAAGACCAAGGACGACAAATAGGTGGGGCTGCGTGGGGTGCGCACCAATGGGGTGCCGAAGAGCTCGGGCAGTGCCCGGTCACTGTCCCCCACCAGCCCCGTATCGGGCCAAGCAGGTGTGGAGGCAGGGCGCCTGCAGGGCTGGTGTGCTGGGGGCACCGGCTGGGGACTCCAAAGGCTGGAGCAGGGGGACCAGCAGGGACAAAGACCAGGTGGAGGGTGCGCAGGGCACCTCTGGGGCAGATACGGGGGAGCAGACTGGGGGCTGGGGGAGAGAGAGGTGTGATGGGTGGACGGGAGGGGGGCCTTGTGAGGGGGCTCGAACTTAACCCTGGGGGCCCCAGGGAGTCAGCAGGGACTCTGGGCCGGGGAGTGACAGGGTTAGACTCTGGCAGCCACGCCAGAGGCAGGGCGGGGAGGCAGGAGGGCACACTGTGGGGAGCTGGGCCTTGGAGCCAGGCCCGAGGGAGACCCTCCGACCAGTTCTGTGGCCTTGGGACAGTTAACCAGTGTCCCCAAAGCCTCAGTTTCCCCCTGCAGTGAAGGTTAAAGCACCTGGGCCATGGTAAGCTGCTAGCCGTGTGCCTGGCCCAAGGTAAACACTTAACAGCGCCAAGTTCCATGTTATCGTCGATAGTGGTGATGGCTCTGTAATCCAGGTGAGATGTGCCAAAGGCCTGAACTACAAGACAGCTGTTTAGGCTGTGAATGTCATGGCCGTCGGTGCTGGAGGGATCGCAGCAGGGTGAGCGGGCTCGGGTGTGAGGCCCACTTCCGGCTTCCGAGGAACATCGAGAAATGGGGGGAGGGCAGAGAGAGTTGTGGGGCTGGGGTTAGGGCTGTGGGATGCCCGGGGAGAGGCGCAGGAGGCAGTGGCTGGCACCTGGGCTGGTGGGGGCGGTGGGGACGTGCAGCACGTGGCCGGGGTGGATCCGACTCAGGGAGAGCCTGCTGGGTCGGGCTGGGGTAAGGCTGAGCGGCTGCACTCACACATCAGCTCCAAAAAGAGCCACCAACTGAATTCACTCCCAAACCCTGAGCCAGATGGGTGATGTCACCTTTTCGAGTGAAGTCCTTTGGGGGGGAAAAGCTCTGGGCTGGAATTCCCGATTCTTGTTCCAGCTTTGCCACTAATTGGCTTTGTGACCCTGGGCAAGTTGCCCTGGCTCTCGGCACTCAATTCCCTCAAGCATCCATGGGCACCTGCTCTGGTGGCCCCGGCTGTCCCGCTGCTGCGGAGAGTGACAGGTGCCGCCCCACGTGCCTGCTGAGTTAACTGTGCTCGGGGGGCCGGGAGGACATAGTGCCACACAGAATGCCACTCCTTCTGGGCCCAAAGCATTCTGATTGTTTTGGAAAATTTTCCTTCCAACCAAGGTCCTAGCAATGATCACATCCGCAGCCGCGGCCCCAGCCGCAGTGCCCTGGGGATCCCGGGCCAGATCTGGGAGGTGGTGCTCGAAGATCCAGGTCATTGTGACCGCGGGCACTTTCTACTCTCACTTTGCGGAAATCTGGATTTAATAGCTGGGCCAGAGTACTCAGTTTCAGAAGAATTTTTCAATTTATGAAAGGGCTTGCCAGGGGATTCCTTTTCACAGCCGGGCCCCGAGTGCATTCAAAGTATTGATCAGTTGATACGTGCTTCCTGCTGCTGGCTGATCGCGTTGGGAGATGGCATTTCCGGGCATTACAACCAGGATCCCCCGGAGAAAGCCAGCACTGGCTTGGGGCACAAGCTGCCCTCTGGCCCACCCCCTCTGTCTGGGCAAAGGATGACCGTTTAATGTCTGAGGGGCTCGAAGGCCTGTGGGCTCGTGCCAGTACCCAGGCTGGGTGGTCTGCAGGCCTCGGGGCACATCCAGGCCAAGGCTGCGTCTTCAAGGTGGGCTTCAGCCACAGGCATCCCAGGGCCCTGTAGATTTGGCTGCCTTGACCTCAGGGTCCCTCCCTGTTGGCTGGCATCAAGGAATTGTTTTCTCGTCTCTCTGGCTTTGAGTGGGACTCCCCGCCCTGTACCTGAGGGCTTTGCCCCTTCCGGGGGAACCGGGATGCTCAAACCACCTGGCAGAAAAAAGCACACGCCCACCCATTCACCAGGCTTCTCCTTGACACACCCCCCACACCAAATCCTGCCTCCTTTACCACCTAGAAATCTCTACATCCATTTCCTTCCTCCCTACCTTCCTTCTTTTGCTGTTTTTAGGGTCACACCTGTGGCATATGGAAGTTCCCAGGTCAGGGGTCCATCAGAGCTACAGCCGCTGGCCTACCCACAGCCACAGCAACGTGGGATCTGAGCCACCTCTGAGATCTACACCACAGCTCATGGCAACGCCAGGTCCTTAACCCACTGAGCGAGGCCAGGAATCGAACGCCCATCCGCATGGATAGTGGTTGGGTTTATTACCACTGAGCCACAATGGGAACTCCAGCATCCATTTTCTTCTGGCCTGGTTCACACCAGCGCCCTATTTGAGCTGCCATCCTCTTTCACCTGAATGCTTGCAGCAGCCTCCGAGGCTGTCTCCCTCTTTCTGATCTGATCCCCCCAAGCTACCTCCTCAGCAGCTTGACCACCAGCTCCTCCTCGGGTGCCTCTCCGCCAAGTCTCAGCTCCTCCCCTCCCCCAGGGGGCCCTTCGTGCCCACTGAAACCTGACTGACCCTGGGCAGGTCCACCTCCATTCGCTGATCATCTCTGCTCTGCCCAGATCTTTCTTCCTTTCTACTTCTGGATCTTCACCATTGTATCTTATAATACCAGTTAAGATATTATTTTGTCCCAGGCCTCTTTGCCTCTTTCCTCTATTCCTGCCAGCTCCCCCACCCTCAGCCCCTCTCGGCAGCCCATGCCTACTTCTTTAGAGCATTCTATGTGCTGCAATTATTTATTTACATGGAAGTCTCCTGCACTAGATTACGTTTTATTTTTTTATTTTAAACACTTTGCACAGGGCTGTATGTGTGTGTGTGTGTGTGTGTGTGTGTGTGTGTGTGTGTGTGGTTATATACATATATAAGGAGTGTGGTAGATTGCAGCCCCTCACATCAAAGGGTGGAGTTATTTGCTCCACCCTTTGAATCTTGACTGGCCTTGTGACTTGTTTGGGACCATGAAACATGGTCTACAGGACACTGTGTGAGGGTGAGCCACAGCCTCAAGAAGCTTTGCTTGCTTTTGTTCATTTTCTTGGACACCACCCCCACCACCACATGACCACTCTGGGTCTAGTCTGTTGGAGGATGAGAGACCACGTGGAGCAGAGGTGACCCTCATGGATGAGCCATTTATGCCGGCCAGCCCCTTACCAATATCAGCTGAGCCTGACCCAGATCAGATGAGACCAACCCAAAAGGCAAGGCTGAGTCATAATCTAAATAGGTGATTATCGTTTTTAAGCCACAAAACCTTAGAATTGTTTGTTATGCAGCAAGAGCTGATTGATAGAGAAGGCATGAATAAATGAGGAACTCAAGTGTCCAGAGAATTTTGTGTCAGTTTCTCCTTTGCCAGATCAGATTGAAGTTAATTTTTTGGTTGTTGTTGCTATAAATTTACTACCCTAAACATTTTCAAATTCAGTAGCGTTAAATGCATTTACACTGTTGTGCAGTCAATCTCCGGAACCCTTCATCTTGCAAAAAGGAAACTCTGAGTCCCTTAAACAACAACTTTCTGCTCCCCTCTTCCCACCTCCTGGCAACGAACATTCTACTTTCTGTCTCCATAAACTCAACAACTACTCGTAGGTGTGGCATATAAATGAAATCATACTGTATTTGTCTTTTTGTGACTGGCTTATTTCACTTTGCATCATGTCCTCAGGGGTCATCCATGTTGCAGCACGTGTGAAAATTTCCTTCCTTTTGAAGGCTGAATACTATTCCACCGTATGTATCAGCCACATTTTGCTCATCCATCCATTTGTCAGTGGGTATCTGGGTGGCCTCCTCCTTTTGGCTGTTGTGAAGAGTGCCGCTGTGAGGTTAATTCTTAACACCCACTCATGGACGTCTCTACATACACCATCTCAAACTCCATCAGATGTGGTTTGGGCAAACTGGCTCCATGGATCCAGCAGCAAATGGCATGAGAGGGAAAGGAGATACTAAGGAAGGTCTGCCTGGGGCTGGATGCTTTGCTTAGAGGAGAATGAGGCCACGAACAGAACCAAGGCTGGAGATGAAGTTGCAGCCAAACTTGTGCATATTTTTCACCAGACGACACAAGTTATTTGTCAGAGACTAATGGGCTCGTTCCAGCTGGACTAGAAGGGCTGTCTGAGGTGGTAATAAAGAGGAAGCGGTGTCAAATATTAAAAGGCAACGAATTTCAGTGGCTTTGCAGCAGAGAAGTCCATTAAATCAGAGCCCCGAGAAAGGTTGTGCAGCCAAATAATTTTTTTCAACGCTCAAGTAAGAACCCAGCTAGGTGATAAATGCACCCGCTTCCATTGGTATTTATGACACATATTTGATAAAGGACCTGAAAAAATTATAAACTCAGAGCAGCTGTGAAATATACCGAGAAAGCCCAGCGAGGACTGTGTCGTGCACGCCTAGAGGATAATTCATCCGGGAGCAGGAGCCTGACACGTGCCGACGCCGTGGGGACAAATGGTGACTTTACACAAACAGAGCCTCCCGCTGCTGCTGCCCAGCTGGCGGTCAGGGAGCGGCCGGGCTGCCCAGCCGGACGGTGCCCTCCTCCTCCTCCCTCCCTACCCATCAGTCATACACAGCTCCCCCTTCCCTGCCTTTGAACCGGGCTCAGAATCAGCCTCGAGGGCTGGCTGGGATCTAGCCCGCCCAGCCTGAGTCAGAGGGAGGGGCATTCTACAGGGAAGTCACCTGGTCCCAGGGAACTGATTTCCCTAGAGAAGGGAAGCCTGAAAGACTCAGGTTTCCCGCTGACTTTCCATTTTAGTGAGGAGGCCTTCTGGTTGGACTGCTGACCAAATGGAAATTCCTGCCATTTACCTGAAAGGGAACAAAAAGCCCTAAGAACAGCCACCAGCTCTCACCAGCCTGGCTTTTCTAAGTCGTCCAACGCCGGGTGACAGACCTATTCTCAAGCAGTGAAATTTGGTACCAAAGGTCCTTTCTGTCCCCATAGCCCCTGCCCCAGAGCTGTGTCCCAGTGAGTGCTCCCTAAGCACGTGCTGGGCAAAGGGAAGATTACCTTCCAGTTGGAATATTCTCAGGCTCTCCAAGATGACAGAGAAATCATTAAAAATATTTCCCCTAAAATTTTTTGAAACCCTCCTAGAACTAACAGAATCATCTCCTTCTCTTCCTCTTCTCTTAGATTCAAGGATTGACCAGAGGCAGCTGCCAGCCTAGGTGTGGGGGCAGCCTGGCCGGGAGACCTAGGGCAAGCTGCAGAATCACAACTGCCCGTGACCTTGAGGAAGGACTCTTTCCTCCTCTAAGGCCTGCCCACGTCTCTAAACTCCTCCTCATTGACTCAGAGCCTTCTAGGACCTGTTCTTAACCTTTTCTTGTTTTCTTTTTAGGGCCGCACCTACAGCATGTGGACGTTCCCAGGCTAGGGGTCAAACTGGAGCTGCAGCTCCCAGCCTACGCCACAGCCATAGCAATGCTGGATCTGAGCCCAGTCTGTGACCCACGGCACAGCTTTCTGCCACGCCAGATCCTTAACCCACAGAGGGAGCCCAGGGATTGAACGTGTATCCTCTCGGAGACTATGTCGTGTTCTTCTTTTTTTTGTCTTTTTGCCTTATCTAGGGCCGCGCCCGCGGCATGTGGAGATTCCCAGGCTAGGGGTCTAACAGGAGCTGTAGCCGCCGGCCTTCACCACAGCCACAGCAATGCGGGATCCGAGCCGCATCTGCGACCTACACCACAGCTCACGGCAACGCTGGATCCTTAACCCACTGAGCAAGGCCAGGGATTGAACCCGCAACCTCACGGTTCTTAGTCGGATTCGTTGACACTGAGCCACGAAGGGAACTCCCTATGTCGCGTTCTTAACCCACTGAGCGACAATGAGAACTCCTGTTCTGAGATTTTGTTCATAGCTTCATCTCTATTTATGTCCGCACACACACCAACCCTCTCTCTAAGTTCGCACCTACTACGTCTCGTTCCTTCACTTTGGTTGTTTCTTCCTGCTCCTTTGGCCAAGTTTCCCCCAACACTGCTTTTTTAGGGGCTCATCCATCCCTTAAACTTCAGTGTTAATTCCGTCCTATTAGAATTCTTACGGCTTCCCAATCACAGACCCTCCTGTGGTCCCATGAGACTCTGCTGCCGCCTCAACTGCAGTAGATATCCCTGGCTGCCTCATTCCAGAAGAATGCCTGTCTGTCTATCTCCTTTCTGTGATCTTCTGGAAGGCTTATTTCTCCGGCGCCCAAACCCCTGACACCACATTTTGCATAAAAAGTTCATTGCTGATTGGAATTCAGCATGCGTTACAGACCAGATGCAGACATGTCCGGAGCGGTAAGAATAACTTCCCCCAAACACGATCCAAGAGAACCTTTTGAAATGTCACAGTTGTGTGGAGTCAGATAGAAAGAATGTGAAAATCAAGTCCCTTCTAACTTCAGCAGACACTGGTGTTAATCATAACAGCAACGATCCCACACTTTGTATGGCATCTATGGCTGCTTAAGCGTGGTTACATTGCTAGGTTTTCCTGGGGGAGGGATTTATGCATTCTCTTCAGCTCCAATGGCTTTGAAGAGCCGTCAGTGGCCCAACTGGGAAAGGAAGACCTCCCAACAGCTCAGCTGAGTGCAGATGCGCCTGGAGCCCTCACGGCAATGCTGCACAGCAGGGGCCTTCATACCTAGTGATGAGGGAGAGGTGGTAGGTCCTCTCAACTTTCCAGATTCCCAGCTTCCTGAATGGTAAGATCTGCCCACATGTAGTCCAATAACCGGCCACCCTCAATGACAGTTCTTGTCTTGTGACCTTGGGCAGGGAGTCAAAGGGAATGCTTTTCTCTCTTTCTCTCTTTTTGGCCACCCCGTGCCATATGGAGTTACCAGGCCAGGGATCAGAGCTGAGCCACAGTTGTGACCTGAGCTGCAGCCGCGGCAATGCTGGATCCTCAACCCACTGTGCTGGGTTGGGGATCACACCTGTGTCCCAGCACTCCAGAGATGCTGATGATCCCATTGTGCCAAAGCGGGAACTCCAGGAACGGTCTTTTGCTTGGGGAGGGAAGCCAGGAGATAGAGTGTTAGGACCCCAGCACCAGCCTGAGGAGCCTGGCCAGCGGGCGGTCCCTGCAGAAATGGGGGTAGGCTGAGCAAGGAAGACCACTGGGCAAAGCCCGAGGCTGCAGTTGGAGGCACATGCCTGGTTGGGTCAACGCTGGCAGCTGTTGGTCCTTCCTGCCCCAGTAAAGAAGGTTCCGCCTGGTTCCTTCCCTTGCTTTGAGGATGGATGCCAAGAGGTTGCTGGGAATACTCTGAGCAGGAGAGGATGAAAATGTCATGTGGGGGTGGTGATGTCAGAGAGATGCAGGAGAAGGCCAGGACTTAGGAGAGTTGAGTGAGAAATGAGGCCAAGACCAGTGTGCAGAGAGCTCTGCGGGCAGCTGGGACTCTAGGGTGATGGGCTGGAGTGTGGAGGGCTGACGTGCAGTGAATTAAGCTTCCAGGTGAGTCAACACTCCAAAGGGCCTGGTGGGAGCCTGAGGCAGATGAGCTGGGAGCAGCCAGGGGGCCATGGGTTTTGGGGAGAAGGTGGCCCCATTCAGGGGCTAGAACTAGGTTACAACTCCCTCAGGGAGGTGGGTACCCTGAGGGGCCTAGGGGAGGGTGAGACTGGGACAGCAGGGACAGAGTTGAAACTGACATCTGGGGTGGGAGTGGGGAGCGCGCTCCTCCTTTGTGCTCTTATAATGCTCTGTGCCCCTGTGAGCTGTGCTCTGCCTATGGTGTATTTAAAGACACTGCTTCTTTTCCATTGGAGGGTAGATTCTTGGAAGGTAGAGATGGTTGTTGGCTACAGGGACCAGAGTCAAGAGACGAGGACAGACGGAGCCAAGTGAGAGAGCCAGATTCAGCACCCTGGAGAGCTCTAAGTGCCCGGAGGTCAGGGCAGAAAGCGGGGTGGGCTCTAGAGATGTTAGGGGTGCCCTGGAGCAGCAGACTCCAACTGAGGCTGAGTGAGGCGGAGGCATGGACATTCCTTCTCGGGGGCAGACCCTGGGAACCTCAGATACCTGGTGTCTATTTGGCCTGCCACTTTATCTACGAAACGGGTGGTGTTTGTCTCCTGTGCACTGGGCGTGGGGTGGGGTTCCAGGGACGCATGAAGAACACATGTTGGCCGATGTGGCGAGCTCACTATTTAACAGGCAACACATTAAACAACTGTGATGCCAGGTGAGATGTTTTAGAGGGACACACTGAGCAGAGGAGGCTCAGCGCAGGGGCAGCGGGCTCTGCTCCGTGGAGGGCAGGGAGGCTCTACAAGGCTGAGATGGTTGAGAGCACTGGACAGATTAAGTAGGAGCTGACCAGGCAGGCTGGAGAAGGAAGGTGTGAACACACGCATGTGTGTTTGTGTGGTCTATATAAGTAGCTGGGCATGAATGTATGGCATGTGTGAGCACGTGAGGTGTGTATGAGCATGTGTGCATGTCTGCGTACAAGCATCCGGGTGTGTAAATGTATGTTTGAGCAGGTGCTATGAGAGGCAGGCCCATATCAGACTGTGAAAGAAACAAACCCTCCTGTGTTCTTTACCCCACAGGAGACTGGGTGCCACGGGTGGATTTTATGAAAAAGCGTGAGAGAGTCAGTTTTGTCTCCTACACTCAAAAGGCTGCTCAAAATCAATCCCACCCCACGCACCCAGGTCTGTCTCTGAAACACCCCCCCCGCTGACGTCACCCCCGGCCTTCTGCACACCCTCAGGTATTCCTTCTCCTGGATCGCCACTCTGCTTTTCCAGCCCATCCTGATGCTCCTCCTCCGAATCTCCCAGGTACACAAATGGCCAGCCGACATGTCTGTCAGGTAATTTCAAGGTGCAGGGCACTAGGCTGAGAGCTGAGGGAGGGGGGTGGGAGCTGCAGAGGAGAGAGGGCGATAGGCGGGAGAGAGTCCCCATCCCAGGGGACACGAGGTGCCCATGGCCAGAAGCTGGCCAAGAGCTGCATACATGGTCAGTGAAGGCCTCCAAGGCAGGAGAGGTGGGCAGCCTGGGGGTGGCTGGGAAGAGCAAGGGGTGTCGGGGATGGCTCGCTGTGTCACCTGTGGAGAAGCAGAGGGACAAGAGGAGGGCTATTATTCTTAATTACTAGGTCACAGTCTAACACGCATTTCCTGAGGACCTGCTTTATGCCAAGCTCTGAACTATAAAGACGAAACCAGTCTCCAGCCTCAAGGAACTCACAGCCTGATGGCGGAGGTGGACACTGCAGTGGACATAAGCCAGTTTGGTGGCTCGGCACTGGAGCCTTCTTTCTACTGGGGAGAGCCCCAAGATGGGTGGGGAGCTGGGGCTTGTCCCTGTGGAAGTGCAGTGGAGGGGGCTCCCCGGCAGCTGGTCTGTTGCCATGAGACCTGGGCTTGGCCGGTCTGACACTCATGCCTTGGACTTGGGGGTTCTGGGGACGAGTGCAGGGCCAGCCAGCAATGACTGTAGTGGCCCCAATGACTGGCGGAGCTTGTGGCTCAGTGGGCCTTGGGGTGGGGCGGGGGGAACAGTACAGAGTCCCAAGCAGAAGAGGACCTGCCCGAGCTGCCTCTGTTCTTGCCCCTATTCCCAGCCCAATTCCTCAGCCTCAAATAAACACCTACTCTCCCTAACTCTGTCTCAGCTGTAGTGTGTGGGTGGCATCCCAGGACAGATGTCAAGATGGGACAGATGTCGAGTACCCATCTGCCGAGTGGGACAGACGATGCACCCATGTTGTACCGCATCGTATGCAGCGTGGGGACCTCCTTACAGCAGGCCCAGGAGCACAGGGTGCATGTGGGTGAGGGAAGGTCCGCATGTAGGGGCAGCTAGCAGTTGGGGCTGGGGACAAGCAGGACGGAAGCCGAGCGCAGGCCAGGGGCCTTAGGACAGGCTTGATAAGCTGTGTTTGGAACCGGTAGATTGTAAGTTGGGGAGGGAAATTTAGAAAAGCCACCCTAGTCGCCCGGGGTACAGAGGGGTGGAGGGATGGGGGGCAAATGACCGGAGGCAGTGAGACCCGCCCTGAGAGGCCACTGCTGTTGAGCAGGTGAACAGTGCGGGGGAGGGGGGAGCAGGTGCACAGGAGTCTGGGGGCCGACGGGGGAGATACACAAGCAGAGCCGACACGGCCCTTCCCCACGCGCTTTAGCAAAAGCCTGCATTTCCCAAGAATTCTGAGAGCTACGGTCCCAGCAAATAAATCAATAGTTTAAACGGATTTGTGAGAATTAGTGAACCGGAGCTGGGAGTACAATCAGTTCAGTTACCCAGGTAAAGAAGGAAATGAAACGGAAACCCCAGATGCCAGGGGCTAATGGCAGCTCAGAGCTCTGTGAATCACATGACAGGAGAAGAGAATTCACAGCCCAGAAGACGTGGGGTGAGGAGCCAGGGGAGGAGAGATGGGGTGTCTGTGTGTGTGCGTGTGTGTATGCATGTGTGTGTGTGTGTGTGGATGTATGTGTGTGTGCGCGCGCATGTGTGTGTATGTGTGTGTGTGCGTGTGTGTGTGTGTATGTGTGTGTGTGTGTTGCGGGGGGACACCCTCTGTGCCCATTGTGCCTTCTACTCTCTTCTTGGAGGGGGAGTCTCTCTGTGGCCGTCTGCCCCCGGGTCTCCATCTGTGCCCACCCCTCCTGATGGCCTGGCTAGGGTCAGGTTTGCAGAAATACATCGCCTCCTGTCATTTCAGGGGAGGTGACAGCCTAGGCATCATTTCAGTTTTTCCTACTGCTAATGGTCTTTAATTGTCCCCATCCTTCTAGGAAAATTGGAAAATAAGCACAAAACAAGAAAGTGGAGCAGTGCCCTCCAGGTGACCGGGTGCCGGCTGTGGGGCTAGAGGGTCGGGTCTGCCTTAGAGAGCCCGGGCTGTCTAGGCGTCACCCCTGGGAGACACCCTGGCCACCATGGAGGAGCCAGCCTCTGGTCCTTCCCCGGACAGGCCCGCTCTCCGTGCTCCGTCTACTAGCCATGGGTCTGGCACTCCTGCCTGTCACACTGGCCGGCAGGGTCCTGGGTGCACGCCAGTGCATGGACGAGGCACCCCAGGCCTGGTCCCTGGACGTGTCCCTAGGTGGGCTCTCCCGATGCCCCCTCTGACCCCACCTCCTGTCTGCCAGCCCAGGCCCCTCCTCTGCTAATCCCTTCCTCCTCAGTCCGTGATCTCTGCCAGCTGGACCCTGTCTTTGCTGAGACTGTGGCTTTGATGGGGCAGTGATTTGCCTTCCACTCGCTGAACGCCCAGAACCTGGCACAGCCTCTGGAAGCCACAGGTGTGGGTCCTGTGGCGACTCACACATGCTGGGCTCCAAGCGGCGACCTCACGCCTGGGACCCTGATGCAGGAAGGACAGGCCTATTTGGGCACATGCGCCAGCCATGCTCCTTGAACTTCTGGGTTGATTTCTCTGACACCAGACCTTTCACACTGTTCTCGTTACTTCGGCCGAGCTGCCGGCTTTAATGATACCCCTCTCCGCCCGCGCACTTCCCCACAGGTATTTAGCCTGACGGTCTGTTTGTCTTGAGAAGCTGAACCTATTAGACTCTATAATAAAGCCAGAGTACTGTTTTCACAAACTCTCATCGGAAGTAATTACCCCAGAGGAGCTGTCCGGCGAGTGGGGCCAGATCTGAGTCTCGGCTGCAGCCCTGGGTTCCGGTACCTCCCGGCTCTGGGTGGGCTGGATGTGAGGGCTGGGCACCTGGGCACTGGCCACAGCGACCGGAGGCTGACTGAGGGTGGGCGTGTGGGGCAGCTCCACTGCCCGTGTGGACACGAAAGCCGCGAAGCCCAGCCCCAGCCCAGTCAATCCCGTGGGCTGGGTCCAGTAGGGTCAGCCTATAGGAATGGGGCATCACTGTGTGGTGGGTGGGGGGGAGACCAAGGTGACCCTGCCACCTGGCTTTCTGGCCACGAGAGCCTTCTTTTTCTTTTCTTTTCTTTTCTTTTTAGGGCCGCACTTGCAGCATTTGGAGGTTCCCAGGCTAGGGGTCCAATTGGAAGTATGGCCGCCGGCCTACACTAGAGCCACAGCAACGTGGGATCCGAGCCGCGTCTGTGACCTACACCACAGCTCATGGCAATGCCGGATCCTTAACCCACTGAGCGAGGCCAGGGATCGAACCCGCAACCTCATGGTTCCTAGCTGGATTCGTTTCCACTGCACCACGGTGGGAACTCCTTGAGAGCCTTCTCGGCACAAGGTGCAACTGTACGCTTACTGGGGGGATGATGGCTGTGAGCGGAAGTGAAGGGCGCGGTGTGGACGTGGAGGGGCAGCTCCCAGCGGCATTTTGCACAGGCTGCTCCCTCCCTTTGTCTAGAATACTCTCCACTCCCTCCTTTGGGACCCGTCTTCCCGTCCTGCGAAACCAGGTCCAGGTACCGCCTCTGGTCCCACCGCACTGGGCTTCCCACAGTGCCAAGCTTATATTCTCACCAGTCAGGCCCTTGGACAGAGGGGGACCAGGGGTGGGCAGGGAGGGTGTTTGCCAATGGAGGGGAAAGAAAGGGGACCAAAAGGGGAAAGAGAGCAGAGTCTTGTAGGATTCGGGGGTGTTGGGAACCTGTGGCCTGACCTTGTGCGGGGTTCCTGACCAGCTGGGTCTGCAGTGATGACACAGACTCTGATGGAAAGTCCTCCTTGGCTCCAGCCACAGCCACACTCACGGATGGGGAATGCGATGCTGGGCCTGACCTGGGAGCTGTCTCTGCCACCCCCGGGCCTGGAGCTTTTCTAAGCCTACCGCGGGGGTGTGGGCTGGGTGAGTGCTGCCTGTGGTGGGTGGAGTGAGGGATGCTCAACGGGCTAGGAGGCTCCGGGTGGGTACCCACAGCCCCGACCCCAGGAGGAAGCATCCAGGCCCTGGGGCAGGCCAGGAAGGAGGTTTTCCCCAGGGAAGTCTGCAAATCAAGCCATAGGATTCCCGCAGCCTCAGGAATGACCCCATGTGACCCAGCAAAGGACGATTCAGGAGAAGAGTGGGCTGGCTGCCATCAGAAGCTGCTCCCTCAGCTCCCATCTGCTCCTCTCTGCCTCCCGGAGGTTCTGAAACCAACACTTCCCTACTTCCTGGGCCTCTGCCCGGTACCCCTGGGCCTGTCTCCTGCTAGCAAGACCTATATCATCTACCCTGAGCAGCATCTATTAGCGTGGTACCTCTGCACAGCAAAGGAGACAGGAGCTCTCTGTTTCTCTGGTAAATGCTGGAGAGGGGAATGTTATGGGTTTTGATCATTGCTCAGAAAAGCTCTCAAAAGCAGAGTCTGGATTTGATTAGCCTCTGTATCCTGGTGTCTGGCAGGGCATCTGGCCCCGAACAGGTTTCAGGTAAGGTTGGAATGAGTGATGGAGGGAATGAATGAATGGTTGTTGGGTCAGAGAAGGCACAGAGAATAGGAGGCACTGACCTGGGTCTTGAATGGACGGGATTTGAGCCACCAAATCCTGAGTCCTTCTGTGAAGGAAGGGCTGCCCCCAGAGCGCACGGCACAAGCAAAGGCACAGAAGCATGAGAGCTCACGGCAGGCAGGACCAAGGACGCGTGGAGTCTGGGGCGGCGGGCTGGGCGGACGGGTGGGGTGAAATCGTCAAGTGCGGAGAGTGAGAGGCCACGGAACCCCGGGAACAGCCGCACCGAGTGCAGTAGGAATCCCCACATCGCCAGCATTCTTCCTCCCCAAGGCAGCGCCCGCCGGGGAAAGAAAACCCCGCAAGCCCCAGCGTGGGCTCTCTCCCAGCCTGAAAGGCAGGCGGGGCTGGGCAGGCTCGCTCTGGAACACCCTGTCTCCCTATTGCAAGCACCCTCTCCCCATGCATCTGGGTGGCGACGGAATCATTAGCCTGGGAGTCATCTCGAAGGAGAAAGGATGGTGCAGGCGCCTCCAGACCTGGGTCCACCCTGGAGCCCTCGATACTCCTAGGGGCTGATAGGAGGACCAGGTGGAGTCCAGGGTGACCTGGGTGGCAGAGCCAGGAGGAGCAGCCAGGTCTCCAGATGCTTCGGTTCTGTAAGATGACACTGCACCGAGACGGTGATGATGCTGAAAGGCACGGTGGCCTTCCACTGATAGCACCTATGCATGTACAGCTCTTTACACACCTTGCTACACTTAAGTTTTGAGTGTCTTGAGTGTCTTGTACATAATGGTGGAGGCGAGGTGAGGTACCCAGTGCCTCCAGCTGGAGGCTGAGGCTGGGCCTACCCTGCCTAAGGCATCGGTTCTCAACCTTGGCCTATGCCTCAGACTCATCTGGAAGCTTCAGAAAAGTGCTCCCACCCCTAGAGTTTCTATACGCTAGAAGGAGGGGGAGGCAGTCTAGACACCAGGGTTTTTAAAAGCTCCCGGGAAACTTTAATGTGCAACAAAATGTGAGAGCCTCTGGTTTCCTGTCCCAGCTCTGTTGTTTTGTATTTTTGTGCTCATTCCTGAAGTGTCCAGATCTGCGCTCAGAGCTCAGAGAAACTTGGTGAAAAAATAAAATAAAATAAAATTAAGGAACGAGGGCTTGAAGAGCCAGTAATTTATGCAAATGAATGCAAATAAACACACATTTCCATACATATGTTTATGCAAATATTCTCGTGGTCCTTGCAAATCACTCATCCGCCTGCAAGCAGCTGCCTAGGACTCCTTGGTGAGAATCCTGGGCAGGGTGCTTGGGTTGATGACAAGTGGTATCACGACCTCCCCCGAGCAGACATCTCTGTTAGCGAACTCGCCCCAAAGTCCCCCTGCGAATCACTCACCAGCCGGCTCTGTGCCCCCGAACCCTCTCCCCTGTGCACTCTGGCCTCAGGGCTCACTCAAGGCCACAGGCCAGGGAGCGATCAGGAGCAAGCTTCCTGGTGGGTGCTTCAAGGCCACCAGGGCTGTGGGCACAGAGAGTGGGGGCCCGATAGCAGCCGGACGACAGCTCGGATTGCCCAGGGCCCGGCTGGCTTAGGTGGGCTGGCATGTGGCTGGGCACTCCACCCCGCTCAGCCAGTGGGTGCCCCAGGTGTGCAGTCTGCCCAGTGAGGTCCCACAGCTCATTTACTTAAACCTAGTGGGTGACACTGGACTTCAGAGGACAACTTGCCAGGTCCAGATGAGAGACTAACGCCCCATCACACCCCCTCAATGGATGCTAACTGGGTCTCCCGCACTGGCTTGCGACCCCTTCTCCCAGGCCTTGCTGAACATTCATGGTCTCTGTAACTTTAGTCTCCCTTACTTTGCTGCCTCCAAGAAGAGCCACAAATGGAAGCGCTGGCTCTGACTCTGTTCCCTGAGAAGGACTGAAACCTCAGTGCTTTCTCCCTGCCAACTCAGCTTTCATCAGCATGTCCTCCTGGGCTGGGCACATGCCCAGTGACTCCCTGGGTGAGGGGCCTTCCCCAAGGGGTTCTGGAGTGGGAACCTGAAGATCCACCTAAGAACCAGGCCCTGGCATTTTGGGATCCCAGCTCAGCCTGCTGTGCACACCCAGTTTCATCTTTCTCTCGTTGCTGCACCCAGGAAGAGGACACGGAGCCATCTGGGAGGATTTGGGGAGCCAGCCTGTGAGCTCCGTGAGGGCAGAGAGTTCTGTTTGTTACGCACGGTAGGCGCTCACTACATTTTTTGCTGGCCGATGGAGCGAACGGTGCTTTCCGCACAACACCCACGCCTCACAATCTCCCCAGCGGTCCCTGAACTTCCGCGTGACTGGGGATGGGGAGGCGCGGCCTTCCCCATGAGGGCAGCTGTAGACAGTGTCCGTTACGGACCCCGCGCACGGCCCAAGTGGAGCTGAAAGGCCAGTTCATGTGAGCAGAGCGCTCACTTTGGGCGGGGGCGGTGCTGGGGAGGTGGCAGAGGCATCAGTCCTTTCAGGCCGCGATGGAAACCCAGTGAGGGGTGTTCCAGTTGGGTGCCAGAGGTCAATTCAGATATGATTCTGTCTTAACAAAGAGCTCTTACAATGCCCTCCCCAGCAAGTACAAAAGTCTCCGACCCCTGGTGACACCCCACCCATCCAAGCCCTTATGCGCCCCGGGAGTCCAGGCCAGTGGAGAGAAATATGCCACGTTGTGCTGGGAGGCGGAGCTCAGTCTCACTGCCCAACATCCCCTCCAACTCGCTGCCTTCAGGGCTCACTCTTTCTTTCTTTTTTTTTTTTTCTTTTTAGGTCCACACACAGGACACATGGAGGTTCCCAGTCTAGGGGTTGAATTGGAGCTGTAGCCGCTGGCCTATACCACAGCCACAGCAACGCGGGATCCAAGTCGCAACTGTGACTTACATCACAGCTCACAGCACTCCTGGATGCTTAACCCACTGAGCGAGGCCAGGGATTGAACCTGCGTCCTCATGGATACCAGTCAGATTAGTTTCCACTAAGCCGCAATGGGAACTCCCAGTGCTTACTCTTAGCTCTTGTTGGCCCGACTCTCCAAGATGAAAAAGAGCTTACACTCGGAAAAATCTTGCTAGAGGACCAGCCGGCTGGGGCTCAGCTACCGGCTTCCCTGGAGTTGCTGCCACGGCGCAGGGGCGAGGGCTGCCCTGGAGAGCACCGTCTTCCTGCTGCCCGCTTCATCCGTGCGGGCTCGAAGTAAGGTTCTAAAGGGCGATTTTATTCTGGAATTATCCAGGCTAACCTTTTACCTCCTCAGCTTTTCTGGGCTGTTTGGGAGAGTCCCTGTGGCTCCAGTCACTTCGTGGCTGAGTGATAAGGGACAAAGGAGACAAAGCCATCTCTTGGGGAGGGGGAGCAGTGATTAGCCCAGGAGCCTCCATGGCTGGTTGGCTGTGGCCCCGGCCAAGGAGTCTGGGTCTGTTTCATGGCAAGCTGTTGTCTTGAGGGACCAGCTTTCACTCACGTGCTGACCCTGAGCCTTTCTCCTCTCTGCTGAAAACTGGCCGGAATGGTCAGATCAGAGCAAACTAAACCAAGGCTGTTAGGAAGCGGCCATTCCCTTCCCCCTGCTCTGGGTATGGATGGGCAGTGGGACCATTTCACTCAGGATCCAGGGACCCAAAGTGGGTCGCCCAGATTCTAGAGTTGAGAAGGCAGAACGAGTCCAGAGCTCAGGACCTTAAACAAACTTAGAATTTACATCTAGAGCCGAGAGCTTAAAACTCAGCAACTCAAGCCCCAGCCAGAGCCCAGCATTTGACACAGAGGTTAGATTCCTGATTTAAAAACCTGGAGCTCAGGCAACTAGACCCAGTTCTGAGACCCCCCCTAACTCGCAGCCTCAGTGTGCTAGAAAGTTCCCTTTGCTACCTTCAGCCTTCTGATTGGCACCTGCCAGTGTGTGGAGTATTAATTACGGTCAGAGCTTTTCAACATGCAATAAAAAGCCTTTTAAACTGTTCCGATGGGAGGTGATTAACTCTATTAAGTGGCATTATGGATCTTCCTATCTGTTGCTTTCATAAACACAGTTGTAGGCGGAATGTTTTATTATGGGCATAAAAATGTCCCACATAACAATGCATAAGCACATACTGATGTTGTATTTCTTTACTGGGCTGCACACCCCGGTCCCCAACCACTCGGAAAAGAAACTACACATCTTAATAATTTATGCTCCAAGTTTTAACCAGGATTATCAATGGCAGCTTTTGAGCTTTCTCTTTTGGCAACACAATAGATCATAGTAAAAATGCACCGACAAGCGATGTGTCCGTTTGATTTTTTCCACCTGAATCAGCAGCCCAAACTCCAGACACAGCAGTTTAGGGCAAGCAGCACACTGAAGAATTTAAGTCTAAGCATTTAATCTGTTCTTTCCATAAATTTCTGCTGCTTGTGCTTTATAATGATTCTACTAGAGGAAGTTTATTTATATCGCAGATTTTCAGCATCAGCACATTGAGAACACAACGGCGATCGCTCAGTCAATAGCTTACAGCCATGTATAATATCACTCCGGAAATCAAAAGCCCATTTGAAGAAAAGAAGGCTCAGATTAAAGTCACTTTAAGACATCAATAACTTGGAACTGGCTGAAGAGAAGTTATAAATATCCATCCCGCGCATATGCAAATAAGTGTTTGCAGACGCACAATCGCCTGGCACACCCGGGAACCTCCTGCGGTCCCTGCCTCCCCAGCGACACGTGCTGCGGTGTGCCTGGTGGCCCGGGCCACGTCACTAGGGGGCGGGTCCCCTCCTTGGGGGGGCAGAGGGAGGGGGCCGCCTGTGCTTCAGCCCAGCAAAGGGCTAGTTGTGGGTGTGGGACTGCCTTTTAAGGCTGTGAGAAGGAACCCCACCTTAAAACTCAATGGAAAGAACAAACTAGTGCCTTTCTGGCTTGTTTGCCATGTGTTAGGTGCTGGGCCAAGGGACACTTAACGTTTGCCACCCTGAGCCATCTTTCTGACTCCTGAAGTCATGTATGTCCAAGGCCACCCCCCCCATCGCCTTTTTAGGGTGGGGGGAGGTAAGGAAACACCTGCAGTTTGAAAAGCTCCCCAGGGTGGTGCTTCTTGATGGGGCAGGGGGGTCACAGAGCGGTAGAAGCAAGACTTGAATCAATCTCTGCTTAATTTGAACCTAGTTTTATAATTTTAAGTGGCTGTATCTCACTGCCTCCTGCTTGCCCTAGCCACTTTCCTCAGGGCAGGGCTGGCCCAGGGGCCTAGAGACATTTAGGGGCCACTTGGGAAGGCGAGGCTCAGGGTCCAAGGAAGCCATAAATGGTTACGATGTAGACAAAGGAGGGTGACATGGGTGGTAGGGCTGCGTGGGACTGGCTGAAGAGGCAGGCTGGATGGAGGGCTGGCAGGTGGGGTGAGATTCTTGGGAAGGGCTGGCAGGTGGAGGGCTGGATGGGAGGATCTAAGGTGAAGCCCAGGCCTTGGATCTGGAACCATCTGGAGGCTTGGGCTCTGGAGCTGGGTTGGTGAGGAGACTTCAGACCTTCAGGAAGGGAGGGAAGGCAGAACGGATCCATTGGGGGAGCTGGGAGTCTGGGTGGGGCTGGTGAACCCAACGGCCGCAGACCACAAGCTGCCTTACTCCCAGGGAACCCTAGAAATGGCCAAGGCCATCAATGGTAAGGGCTTGTATGGCCAAAGTCCCTAATATCACAAGTACCCCTTAGGAGAAAGAGGAATTCTGCTCATTGTCCAGGAGTGAGATGTGGCCCTGCACGGGGCAAGGCTCCAGCAGAGGGCGAGTCCGTGGGCAATAAGATTATAAAGTTAAACCCTGCAGAAGCGTCTGGACAAGAGAAAATGTGGCAAAGGGTGGAACACTTGAATTACGTTATGTAAAATCAGAGAAGATGACTACAAGACGACAGCTGTCTTCAGGGTGATTTTGCCTTAAAGATGCCCTAACTGGAGCCACCTTGATGCCCTTGCTCGCTCTGTCCCATCCCCCCAGATTCCCACCCCGTGTTCACAGCAAGGCAGTAAAGTTTATGCTTCAGTACCGTGGGCGGAATAGATCACGTTCAGCTACGGTCATTCATTCATTCACTTCTCCTTTTCACTCATACATTCAACAAACACTGAGCACCTGCCATGTTCCAGGCAGAGGGGCTACGAAATAGACCCCAAGCCCTGACCCTGTAGAGCACAGATCCTAAAGGATGATGGGGAGCTCCACATTCCTCCCTCGGTGGCTTATGAGGGTCGGGTGGCAGAGTCACGCGGAGAGGGTTTCTCACTCATGCATTGGGCTGCAGCTGGTCCCAGAGCTCCCAGCAAATGGCTTTTCAGAGCCTCAGGTTGCACTGTCTCCTCATCTCGCTGCCCTTCTTCCTAGCCTGCTGGGAGGCTGTTCAGTTTTTGGGGAGATCCTTCCCTCCCCAGGGGTCAGTGTGTGTGGCGGTCTCTCGGCGGAGAACTGGTCCTCTGGTGAAGGCAGAGAACGCTATGTGCACCCGTGCAGGTGCTTCTGTACAGGCAGAACCTTCTCGGGAGGGTCTCAGATGTGCAGGCTTCTCTCCTTCCTACTGTCCTGTCAGGATCAATCCCCAGTTCTCATTCTTGTCCCCAGGGGAGGGGCTGGAGCCTCCAGGGTTGGGGGCTGGGGGACAGTAACCTGAACCTTTCCCTTTCTAGGCAGTTCTTGTTGGGACACAATGCTCCACTTTCCTGGAACTCCCCGCCCTTGCTGGAACTCTCGGCAGGCACAGATGTACTGATTTCTGTAGTTCCTCAGGAGGGCCCTCTGGTTTCTGTTTGGCAGCCCCAGGGGGTCTGGGGCCGCTGGCTGAAAAATCCTGACGGGGCCACTCCTGGCTCTCCCCCAGGACCCGCCTCAGCTCAGGTGGGAGCGCCTGCCTGAATCAGAAGAGGCAGAGGCCAGTGTCGACAGATGGAGGAGGCCGTGCGAGCCGGGGCTGCCCGGAGCCGCACCCGGGGTGGCTGGAAGGGGCAGTGGCCTTGAGTGACCCGGGGGGAGCTCAGCGAGAAATGAGGGCCACTGAGGGGTTTTGACTAGAGCAGGGCTGGGACTGATGGGCGCTTCAGAGACGGTTCTAACTATGGGGTGGAGAGTGGCGGTGAGGGGGCCGGCCTGGAGCCAGGGGGAGACGAGGAGGCCGCGTGGCCGCCCAGGGAGCCTTGAGGGATGGGCGGCAGAGCAGAGGGTGGGAGGTTGAACAGGACACACGGAGGCTGGCCAGGCGGGCAGAGGGCCTGGGTGACGGAGGGGGTGTGGAGGGTCAGACGGGCTGAGTCTGAAAGGGCCTGGTGACGAAGAGGGGACAAGCCTGAAGTCCTCTTGGAGGTCTGGGGCTCCCCAGCCCTGGGCACAGCTTGGGGCCTCGTCTGGGCACCTCGTGGGGTCTGGTTGCGTGGCAGCCTGCCTCAGCCACTGTAGGGACCAGAACCTCTGACACTATCTGTGTCCAGCTCCTCATTTCCAAACTGAGGAGGCAGAGGTTCAGCGGTGGTGGGGGCGTGGGGGGCGGGGTGGCGGCAGGCAGGAGGGAGGCCGAACTAGGCCGGAAGCCAGGCCCCTTCTGTATTGTTCCAGAAAACTCACACTTGCTGGGCATCCTCATGGCCAGACCCAGAACCAGATGCCAAGGATAAAACAGAGCATTTGAGGCTTAAGGGCAAGGCTCTGGGGCCAGTCAGTCTGGGTTTCCATCCCAGCTCTGTCCCTGAGCAGGTGGGTAAACGGGGGCAACCATTTCTGAGCCCAGGTTTCCTCATCTGTGAAATGGAGGTCGTACCAGTACCTTCTTCAAAGGTGGCTGAGAGGATGAAATGTGTCAGTGCGTGTGATGGGCTCAGAAGAGCGCCTTCTAAGGGTGAGAGGAGGTAAATCCTCCGTCAGTTCCCAAAGGGCTGCTCAGGGTGCACCCTGCACACCTCCGGAGGGCGCCATTCACCTCGCATCATCACAGATTTTTTTTTTTAGTTACCGTGACAGTTTTCTGGTAGGTGGCAGGCAAGGGTCTCGAGAAAAGGGTATCTTTTAAAATTTCACATGAAGTTGCTAAATCGGCCGGGGGCGGGGGTGTTCCAAAGTCAGTCACAGTCGAGTGGGGGAGACAGACATGAAAACAGACCATCAAGATGCTCGCTGGTGAGGCGAGTGGGTGAGGTCTGCGCGTGCTGGGGTTAGCTGAGGAGAGGATCTGCTCGTGCTGTGCTCCTGTGCTGTTTCTGCCGAGACTTCTGACTGGAAGACCGGGTGTCAGAGGAACCCCGGCCTCAGGAGGTCTGGGGCTGAGGACGGCCTTGCTCCCGGGCCCTCCGGCTGTTCTGTCCAGACGTTGCCGCCACAGGCGAGGCCGCCCGCGAGTGGAGGCCACGCGGCTGCTCCCGCTCTGAGAGGCCCCACTCCCTTTCCTCCGCCTCAGCATGTGAACGCGTTCCCCTCCCTCCCCCGTCAGTCCTGCTGTGGGAAAGGCAGGCCAACGCCAAGTAAATAACCCAAGGCCTCTGCACACAGGGTGGCTCCGAGGGCATTCCCGGGGCCTGGCCCACAGCTCCTGAGGGGGCCCTCCCGGCTGGCCCACCTCCCCTGCTGTCGCCGGTTGCTTCAGCTCAGGGAAAACAGCCCCTCGCCTCTGTCTGTGGAGGGGACGCGCGGCCTGTGCTGAGGACAGGGGAGGGGCTTTTGCGCGCTTCGTGGGGGCCCTAGAGCCAGGCTGCCCTGCCCTCCTCGGCTGCCTCCCCTCTAATCAGCCATCTGCGGAGCTCAGGCCCTGTCACCCCCAGACTGAGCAACTTGTGCGGACAGGGGCATCTTTGCCACCCTGGTGATTGGGGGGGGGGGTGATTTCTGGAAGGGAGGGGCTCTCCCTCACAGATCCTCCACGCTGAGGCTGGGGTTAGGCCTGGTGACACAAGCTGTGGAGCCCTGGAAGACAGAGACCCTCACCCTTACGCTGGCTTTGGGGGCGAGTGTGGGACCCTCAGTGGGAGTGAGCAGGGGAGGGCGAAGGGCAGAAGAAGTAAGACTGTAAGCCCCGGTTCCCATGGTGACGCTGCCTCTACACACCTCCCCAGCGGTCCCCATATGGGCCTTTTGCCTCAGAGGCCTGAGGGTCCCTGAGAGCTTTTGTCAGGCAGTTCAGAGGCCGGGGGGAGGGGGGGTGAGGGGAAAGGCATCTTCAGCCTCTCTGCTCCTGCACCCCCACCAGAGCCTGGAAGGCTCCAGACGCAGGACACCCAGGGGACCAACCAGCTCAGGTGAGGCTGATCCCCTCCTCAGTGCTCTAGGGGGAAGAGGAGATGCCAGCCAGGCCTGCAGCTCTGTCCTCGAGGCCGCACAGAGTCCCAAGCTCCCTGCCAGAGAGGGCTAGTGAATTTTTCCTGCTCTGCTGAGCTCCTTCAAAGATATCAGCACATGCTTAATCTTCCTTCTGTTCAGAAACGCAGAGTAATTTGCCCGAATGGGGATTTCTGCATATTTATACTAATGTCTGTGTTTAAAGCTTATGAGACAGAGAATTGCTGAGAGATGTCCATTAGCAATATATACAGACTGCAATTATTTCTTTATGGTGTGTGGTTTGACTGCAGAGTATTTTATTTCAATGGAAGTAGTAGGCTTTGCCTACTGTGTTTTCTTAGGTGCCCAAAGAAATCAATAAGAACAGAAAAGAAGTGAAAAGAGGCAGGAATAAAAGGAGTCTGACCTTTTAGGATTCTGGGAGCCTTGAATATGCTATTCCAGGAACTGCCTGCGGCCTCAGAATCTAAATGTGTGCGTCCAAGTCGGGGGAATTCAGTACATTTAAGAATGTGGGTGAGAACTCGAGAACTTTCCCCAGGTTCCCCAGAATCCAAACTCTCCATTCATTCACCCCCCAGATGAGCCGGCGGGGTGCCCCGTCAAAGACAAGTAGGAAGGGAACGAGGGGTGTCTTCACAGACCCCACTGCTGACCTCCAGCTCCTTTCCCCTCTCTTCCACCCCAGGGATAGAAGCTAAGAAGGAAAGCAGGTTTGGATCTAAAACAAAATAAGCCTCAAGGCAGAGGGTCAGAGACCAAGGCTTTCTGGAATCTGCTTGGAAACCGGTAGAAACCCAACTTGTTCCTGGGGTGGGGAGGAGAGAGGGAGAAAGAGCAAGGCCGTTTCAGAACCAATGAGCTGAAACCTCCAGCGGGCAGACCGTAGACCCTGGAGGAAGAGCTTTGTTGGGGAGCTGCAGTCACGGGGGGTCCAGGCTGGTAGAGTGTGGCCCGGAGGCCACGGCCTCTCCCGTGCACACTTCTGCTCCGACTCCGCGCCCACCCCGCCTCCCCTGGCCTCTCACGTGACTTCTCCATCTTGGTACTCAGGGAGCTTGGGGCAGACAAAGGCCTTACAGACAGATGGGACCTCTATGAACTCTCGAAGAACTCCTCAGTTACCAGCCGCTGGGAGGTAGCCCCCAAGATGCAGAACCGCCCTAAAAGGCTTTTTGTTTCTGTTTGGTCTTTTTGTATTTTTAGGGCTGCACTCGCGGCCTATGGAGGTTCCCAGGCTAGGGGATAACAGGAGCTACAGCCGCCGGCCTACGGCACAGCCACAGCAATGCCAGATGCGAGCTGTGTCTGTAACCTACACCACAGCTCATGGCAACACCGGATCCTTAACCCACTGATCGAGGCCAGGGATCGAACCCGTGTCCTCATGGATGCTAGTCGGGTTCGCTAACTGCTGAGCCACAACAGGAACTCCCTAAAGGGCTTTTTGGATGAGAGAGGCTGGACAAGTCCAGGTGGACGGATGTAAACAGATGATTTCTGACTCTGTGTAATGGCAAACCGGTGTTGACTTTTTCTTGCCTCCTCTGGGGCCCCGGGGCCTCCCGGCCCTCCCCCTCCTGCCCTTTACCCCTCCGTCCTCCTGGCCGGCCCTCAGCGCAGTTGGAGCATCTGGGCAGCGCCAGTGCGCCCCTGCCAGCCTCCTCCTGCAGCGCCTGCCGTCCCCTGGCCTCCGCAAAGCCAGCTTTCATCTGCCGCCTCGACTTCCCCTCGGCGGGGAGGCACCATTCTTTTCCGGCCTCAAAATAGTTCCCTGAAGTCAGTGTTGACTTCTCACTGCCTTCTTGCACAGAAATCTTTTCCAAGAGGCGCCGGGGTCCAGAAGAGGGACAGATGGTCCCTTTCTTTTTATAACACGGCCAGTCTTTTGAAGTGAAGAGCTATAAACACAAGTTTTGCCTTCAGCAGATGTTCTGTGGGCACAACAAGTAGCACTTTGTGCTCTTCAGCGACTGTAAGCAGTGTTAGCTGGGGCGGAGACTGAGGCTGGGCAGAGCCTCAGTGCGTACTCAGGGGCCCAGGGGCCACGGGGCGACAGGCCCCGTTGGGTCTGCAGCCAGACCTCATCTTTCTGCTCAGCCAGTTCCAGGTCTACACTTCCTGGAAATGGTGTCTGCTCACCTTCCACGAGCCCAAGGACCACCCAGCCCCAGATCCACCTGTGCAGTGGCTGTTTTTGAAGGGCTGGCAGTTTAGCTGGGTTCTGGACAGCTCCCCCAACTAATCCTGAGGCCAAGTCTAAAGGCTGTGGGGTGGGGCAGACGCTTTTCAAGAGATCCACGGTTAGTTTGATCGCTATCTCCCTTGAGCTCTTTATCATACGGTTTTCCAGTCCCCGTGGCCGTGGCTGTACTGGGCTGATTCAGGCAAGACGGCTGATCAGACATATCTGTTGAGCTCCCAAGGAGCTGAAGGCTGTGCTAGATGTTAGCTAAGCCAATTTCCAGAGCTCCACCCTGGTGGCTCCTTGTCCATCCATGATAGAGACATGAGGTATCAATAACTATCTCTAAACGGATGTGCTGCTATTTGGTAGATTTCAAAAATTTCATTCATTTTGAAAGGGCATAAGCTCAATTAATAGACCTCATTAACTTCAAAGATGTATCATCTCTGCACAGAATTGCCTTTCTCATAGGATGACGAGCTCCATTAACTTTATCGCGCTGGCACTACTTTGTAGACGCCACGGTAGAGGTAGTGACAGGAGAGAATCTGCCTGACTCTCGAGCCCCAGCAGCTTCCACGGTGGCCAGTGCCAGGTCTGCAGCTTCCCCAAAGCGTCCAGTGTGCCCGTGGATTTCCTTTGGGAATTAGGTCCACCCACCCAGTCACCCATCCATCACACCATGCTTTTGGAGAGGAGGAAAGAACCCAAGAATCATCCATCTATACTGAGAAACATCAGACAGATGATGCTCAGAGACATATGAAAGCCACGGTGGAACTTGATCATCCTGAGCCCAGACACGCCTAGTGACAATACAGGCTGCAACCGGCAGCTTCAAGGTGTGGTAGAAAGGGAAGCAGGCTGTTTTGATACGACTCCCTTCCCGTTCTACCACTTATACTTGGGCCTTGATTATACACCCAGACCTTGATTTTGCACTTATGAATCTGCCTCGCAGCACAGTGGCAAAAATTACACCCAGCAGGGCCAGCCCTACGGTCCAGGTTGGTGTCATTACTGCAAACACCCAGGGGACGGCCACGTTTTTACTTCTCTGCTTTCTGGGATGAATGACATGAAATTAGGAATTCTGGAGTCCCTACCCACACTGAAAAAACTTTGCTACATAAATAACCGTTGGTTTAGTCTAAAAAGGTAATGAATGTCTCCATATAGAAGAAAGACTGCAAATATAGGAATTATTTTTGGATCATTCAGGATTTCTGAGAGCTGCCTGTTTAGATGGCCAGATGGCAAATCCTAAACTTAGGGGCCTCCAAGGTCCTTGGCAGCAGGTCCCATATGGGGTTTGAGCAAGAGTGAGACAGCCAGGACATGGGAACTGGGCCACTGTTTTGGTTCCTTAAGGTACGCTGGCCTTTGGTGGACAAGTGCGGCTGACCACTAAAGCTGTTCATACTTCTTCTAGGAAGGAGCTGGGCTCTTTAAATGGGTCTCAACTTACTGAAATGACCACAATATAACAGCAGCTTGGAGAGCCCCCAAGTTAAAAAACAAAAACTACAATATTTGTAGAGGCCTGCTCAGGGCAGTGTATTAGGCTGGCACCCCTGGACAAGCCCCCAGCCACAGGAGTGATGGGTAAGGGTCCTGGAGCCCGACTTACAGACTTTTCCTTGTCACCCCGCTATCTCCTTGCCGGACAGCATCTCCTCCCTGCCAAACGGTACCATCATGGACCTTTTCTGCGTGGTGCCATGATGACTCGGCCCCCCTTTAAGTACGTGGGGGTCACGTGCCTCCTCCCCCTCCCACTCACGCCTGGCGGAGCCGCCAGGGTGCACAGCGCTCCTGTGGGCTGTCACTGTGTGCCCTGTGTGCCGGGCCTGGACAGGCCTGGTGAACAGGTGCAGCGCAGCCCAGGCAGACATTGGGCCTGTCTGTCTCCATGTGGTTTTCAGTCTGTGGGGGAGAAGCTTCTAGGGTGAAGAACTCCTAGCAGCAATTAAACGGGGCACCTAGGTGGTGGGGCATGTGCTAGAGACAGTTTCTTGTGACATCTTGGTGACACTGACACTTCTGAACCTCTGCTTTTTCACCTGTGACACGGGGGGAGCTGGTCTCTAGATGACCTTTAAGGTAACAGTCTCCTCTGACAGTCACTATTATGGTGGGGAGGAGAAGGGGGCGCTGGAGCGTTGCTTAGGGGTGAATGGTCTCTAACAGAGGGGCAGGGGATGTTGGGGAAGCACAGCTGGGAGGTAAGGGCGGGTAGGCTGCGCTGTGGTATCTCTAACCCCTAGACTCAAAAGGAAATGCTTTTGAAAACTCAGTGGAAAGGTTAACTTTTGGCTATGGCGACCACCTCACACTAGTCAGAATGGCCATCATTAATAAGTCCACAAACAACAAATGCTGGAGGGGGTGTGGAGAAAAGGGAACCGTCCTGCACTGTTGGTGGGAATGTAAGCTGGTATAACCACTATGGAAAACAGTATGGAGATACCTTAGAAAACCATACATAGAACTACCATATGACCCAGAAATCCCACTCTTAGGCATATATCCAGACAAAAGACACATGCACACGCATGTTCACTGCAGCACTATTCACAATAGCCAAGACATGGAAACAACCCAGATGTCCATCGACAGATGATTGGATTAGGAAGATGTGGTAGATATACAAGATGGAATACTACTCAGCCATAAAAAGAATAAAATAATGCCATTTGAAGCAACGTGGATGGAATTAGAGACCCTCATACTGAGTGAAGTAAGTCAGAAAGAGAAAGACAATTACCACATGATATCACTTATATCTGGAATCTAATAGACTGCACAAATGAACCTTTCTACAGAAAAGAAAATCACGGACTTGGAGAACAGACTTGTGGTTACCAAGAGGGTGGGGGAGGGAGTGGGATGGTATGGGAGTCTGGGGTTAACAGTTGTCGACTATTGCCTTTGGGATGGAAAGGCAAGGAGATCCTGCTGTATAGCACCAGGAACTATGTCTAATCACTTGTGATGAATCTATATATGTATGTGTAACCAGGTAACCATGCTGTACAATTGAAAAAAATTAACAGAAAACTGTAAACCAGCTATAATGGGAAAAAAAAAAAATTTTGGCTATGGCCAGTACTGGGGGCACAAGGGCGCAGTAATGAAGGGCGGGCTCTGTAAATCAATAGTCCCAATCCTGACGAGAAGGAGGAAGGACGAGACCCCAGTGAACCAGTGCAGTGGGCAGCAGAGCATTGGGAGATTTTTTTTTTTCTTTCTCTCCCTCTTTTTTCCTTTTTTTTTTTTGTCTTTTTAGGGCCATGCCTGGCATATGGAGGTTCCCAAGCTAGGGGTCAAATCTGAGCTACAGCTGCCGGCCTGTACCACAGCCATAGCAACGTGGGATCAGAGTCGCGTCTGCCATCTACATTGCAGCTCATGGCAATGCCAGATCCTTAACCCACTGATCAAGGCCAGGGATCAGACCTGCGTCCTCATGGATACTAGACAGATTCCTTTCCACTGAGCCACAAAGGGCACTACTTCCTTTCTCTTAAATTGGCAGTTGGATTGTGTGTGCCTCTGTGTGTATACGAATGTGGGTTTTAAACAAATAAGTCATGATGGTTACAGAAAAGTTAGACTGTCTGCAGTGTGATGCTCAGAACCAAAGGAGTGACTGTCCCCTGTCACCTGGTGTCCTTATAAGAGGCACTTGGACAAGCTGGAGCATGAGCCGGCAAGGCCTCAGCATTGTAAAGGATGGAAGGATCCCCTAGGATGAACTGCCGTGGTCACTGGAGATCTTTGTAGAAAAGGAAATCCTGCCACCATGACAGATCTGAAGGACCGACACATAGCACAGGGGCCAGCTTTGCTCTGATGGCCCCAGAAGGCAGGAAGACAGCTCCAGACCATTTAACAGGATAAACCAGCTAGCAGTGGGTGGTCCCCCAGGGTGGAGGCAGATTCCTGCTTCCCCTACGTGGCTTCTGAGATCCCTCCCAGCATGAAGGCTCTAGGGAAATAAAAAGTGAACCCCAAATATGGATGATTCTAATAACGGAAAATAGAGTCAGGGCTCAGTTAACAGGGAGCAGAGTGAGCAGCTTGAAATTAAACTGGTAAAAATGATAATAGTAAATTTATGAAAAGGTTCAAATAACTATAAACCATTGAAAATACCCACAGTTACATGATAACCGTAGAGTAACTGTGCCGTGGTGAAGGGCTGCCCTTCCCATTTGCCAGCTGGACTGATACATAGCTTGTTATGGACTGAACTGCGCCCCCATCTCCCCCACCCCCAGTTATTATGTTGAAACTCTAAGGAATGTGACTGTATTTAGAGATAGGGCCTTTAAGGAGGTAAAGTTAAATGAGGGTATAAGGATGGGGTTCTAATCCAGTATGACCTTATAAGAAGAAATTCTAGGAACTAATGCACCAAGGAAAGGCCACATGAGGTGACGGCCGTCTGCAAGCCAAGGAGAGAGGCCTCACTCCTTGCAGCAGAAACCGACGCTGCTGGCACTGGATCCTGGACTTCTAGCCTCCAGAACTGTGAGAAAATACATTTCTGTTGTTTAACTCATCTAAACAGCAGTATTCTGCTGCAGTATTCAGGCTGCAGTATTCTGTTATGACAGCCTGAATTGACTAATACGTGTCCAGTGATACTGGCCCTGCAGAAGGTGGTAAGAAAGTAATGTTTATCTGCCTGGGATGTGTGTAGACCTGGGTCTGAGACACTGAGCCATGACAACAGTGAGAGGTCACTCAGAAGAGGGGAAGAAAAGGCAGTGAGAGGCTAGTGGGCAAAACCGGACCGTTCATGCCACTGTGCTTAGTTATTCAAAAGGCTGCAGGGAGAGCTGGCAAGTCAGGAAGAACATTTTCTTGGTGCTGCACCGAAAACATGTAGGCTTTCCTCTAGGATATATATATATATATATATATATTTTAAAGAGTTACTAAGAAAATAGGCAATGACAACAATTTCAATAGATGGCAACCTTTTGGCCATTGTTGTCTTCTAGCAATTTACACAAGGTTTTGTGTTCCTGACCTACTATGCTTGTGTTATTTTTATCCCCTACATTTCTAAAATCGTACGTGTGCTCCTGAATGGAATGCAACTGCATTCGAATGGTTTCTCATGGAGCCAGGTGCGTGCCATGATGTCATGGTTTCGGGTACCGTTACTTCCCCAGCATTCAGGGACAGGCGGCAGGCATGCCACACCCGCCTAGCTCTCCTCCTCCCGAACTCCCCCACAACTTCAAAAACAGCCCTCAGGGTCAGCCTGCCAGGACCTGCCTTTCCTAGCCAAGACGGTACCTGTTGGCTGTTTGAAGAGCGGTCAGGCAACAGGGAACTGGGCGTTAGTGTCTGTTACCACGGGAGAGAGAGGTTTACAAAGACCCCCGGACCCTGGGTGTGAGCCCATTTCCCAGGCGGAGTGATCGGCTCCTAAGTGCTTCCTTCCCAGATGAAAGGCCCCGAAGAACTTGTGAGAGCAGGACGGCCATGGGGACTGAGAAGACAGACTCTTGCCCAAGATCACGGGTCCTTACCACGCCGTCGCTGCCGGGGGAGGTAAAGAGAACAGCCGGGCTGCCTGAGGGTTCTGAGAACAGACCTCAGGGGCCCTTCAGCATGAACCACTAGCTGAACCCGACGAGCCTTGTGAACCATTTGAGCGGAAGCGTGTGTATAACGGCAGCCGATCTATTGAGAAGTCACACTTTCGGGTCGCTCTCATCGCAAGCATTCTTCCTAAGATTTGACATTCGCTGAACTACCTGCCTTCTGCCTGCCTCCTCTGCATGATTCCATCTGCCTTTCAAGACCCAGTCTGCAATGACCTCTCTTTTCTTGCTCCTTAGCTCCTATTCCTGGTCCCCCTGCCCCCGCAAGTGGAGTACAGGCTCCTGCAGGGAGACCTCCGCCTCTCCCAGTGCCTGGCTTGGTGTCTGGCACACTGTGAGTGTCACCACAGGGCTCCATGTCCAGTAGGAGCTGAGACGTGCACGGGCCATGCAGGTGATGCACTGCCCTGTATCTTTTGCCTGGAAGAAGTCAAGGGTGGACTCTGTATACAGTAGGTGCCTAATTCAGCACATCATTAGTCACTCAATACATGCCTGGGGTGCAGCAGGGAGACAGGTACTATGGCTCGCGCCTGTCAGTGGCTTCTGAGAGTTAGTGGTTTAGAACCAAGTGGCCCTTCATCCCTGCTGGTGTCCACTTCGCCGTTGCTCCTGAGAGGTGACAGGGCTTGGCACCAGGGCACTGGCTTCCTGCTGTGGGTCAGCACCGTTTCCTGAAAGCCCTGGAAAGGAAATGTTCCCTCCCTTCGCTTGTGTCTAAAGATCCCTCTCGTTCCCGTTGGCACCTGGACTCCTCCGGCCCTGCTTGGCAGTTAGGGCCAGAGCAGGGCTTCTGGCCTGGAAGATGCTCAGCAGAGATTCAGGGCGGAAAGCCTATGAGCAGTGGGACCCTGGGAGGGCGTACACAGGCTGGGGCGCAGAGGCCACCTCCTGCTCCGCGCATGACCCATCTCTGGGTGGTCTGACCGCTTTGCTGCATCTTTCCGCTTGCCTGGTTCATTCATTGTCAAATCATCTGTTAACAAAACCGTTAAGCCCTGGACAACCCTCCAATTAATGCTTAACAAACCCCTTGAGGCCAGAGCCCTGTGAAGGGAAGGAGGGCCTTCGGAGGCAGTTGGGGCAGGTACCACCCAGGCGAGGAGGAAAGACCTCCTTTCACATTCCACAGGCTCTGAGACACATATTTTCTGGGGGAGAGCGTACGTGTGTGGGGGCAGGAAAGGGGAAAGTCCAGGTAACGGTGGCACTGGGGCTTTGGCTCCAGATCGGTGTTGAGGGTTATGTCAGGCAGATCTGGGAGATTATTTTGGATACCCGTGCTTCAAAATTAATGGAGATCCTGAGCCAAAGGTGCTCCAGAAGGTATCTTTTCCCCCAGGATTCTCTAGAATTTACAGCAGTGGTGGTAATAACAACAGCTAACATTACTATGAACATGCTACGTGACAGGCACTGAGTTAAGTCTCTATGTCTGTTCTTACAGCCTTAAAGTATGTCTAAGAGGATGGTTCTATTATTATTTCTATGCCACAGAAAACTGAGAGCCTTAGAGATACCAGTTTTCTAGCAAAGTTCATTGGGTGAGTGCGTAGCGGAGTATGAATTCTACCCAAGCAGTCTGGGTGCAGAACCTGGGCTCCCGGCCACCTTCCGTGCTGGCAGCCACGTGCTCCTGCTCCCCTCTCCACCCACAGCCTTGGTTGCTGGGTCTGCAGGAGTGACGTAATCCTACTTGTCCCTTCTATTGATATGGCCATGGAGGAGGACCCCTGCAGTGTCCTTGGCACGCCTAAATCAAGCTGAAGGTCAGAGGATGCTGAGACCCTCTGTGGATAGCTAGGAGGAGTCCCCTTAAGTCAGAGAGCTCCTAGGATTAGGGGGAAGTTCCCAGCCACCGGTTGCTTCCTTCTCGTTGCTATGGCAATGGCGGAGGGCTGTGAAGAGGTACAGTGAGAGAGGGCGATTTTCTTTCGTACAGAGTCAACCTCTGGGAACTAGGTAGTTTGAACTTCATGATGTTAACGCCGTCTCCTAAGACTCTGGAAGGCAAACTGGTCTTTGGCTTTATCACATGACCTGAGCCCCTAAAAGGCCAAGGACCCTGGAAGACGGTCCTGGTACCAGGAGTGAAAAGAATCACAGCAAACACTTTTATAGCAATTACAGCATTCTAGGTACTATTCTAAGAGCTTTACGTAAAATAACTTGCTTGATCCTCACAATGGTTAAGAAGCAGATTCTAGTATTATATCTCCGTTTTACAGATGCGGAAACTGAGGCAGAGTTTCAGATCCCATGGGGCAAGTATTTTGATGGAAATGCTTGGGCCCAGGGGGATCTTTGGAATAGAGGGACTTCTGTTGCAGAAGCATGGGGCAGGTGTGGGGGAGAGGTGACCATGAAACTGCAGAATCAAGTCTTGCACTAACTTTCCTGTATGCTGGGCTCTAAAGTACCAAGCTGCTTTCACCATGCAAAGCAAGGAGGCGGCTGGGGAGAAGTCACAGAACCTCGCCGGATAATTCCCAGGCCAGTGCTCTGTGCCTCCGTTCACCTAACTCTTCTTGAGCGTATCAGTGCCAGGCACGGGCGTGGATACGGGGGATGGAATAGGATGGAGTCCTTGACTGCCCTCAACCCAGGGGCTTGTAGTCTAGTTACGAAAATGACCCCAGAACAAGAGAACTGAATCACAGGCAATCAGCCAAGGGCCAGGGCACAGCTGGACAGGAGAGAACCCAGGTTGTGGGGTGGCTGCAGGGCAGGGAGGCGAGAGATAAAGGGAGGAACCAGGCAGGAGCCAGATCCTGAAGCACCAGGTCAAGGGTTGGGCTCTGTCTTGCGAGCGGTGGGGCTGCTGGTGGCATTCGCTGGGGAGTGACAGGACCAGACCTGTGTTTTGTAAAGACCACGTTGGCTGCGGCCCGGACCCTGGATGGGAGGGGATGCACTGTGGGCCTGGAGAGGCGAGGACCAATCCAGAGAGGCAGAATCAAAGGAGTTTCCAGACTCAGTGCATAAGGGCAGAAGGGTGGGTCAAGGACAACCATGGGCTTTGACCCCGAACTATGTGGTGTCCTTTCTGAGGCAGAGACACAGGAAGAGCAGGTCTGTTGGAAGATGATTTCAGTCTGGACATGTTGTGCCTCTGGGCTAACCGTGTGTGGGCCAACAGCTTTATCATGTCCTCAGATATTTCTTCCAGGATATTTATTGAGGAAGCAGTGTGCCCTGGCTGGGCGCCAGGGCTGGAGGGAGCAGTTCTGATTCCTCCTGCCAGGAAGGCGACTCAGCCCCCTCCCTTTCAGGGATGGGGACATGGCATTTCCGTGAAGCAGCTTGACCAGGGGCTGCCACCCTGTGAACAAGCTTGGGTTTCTTCCAACTCCTGCGCGTTGCCCCGGCTCTCTGCCCCTTCACCAGCTTCTCTCTGCAGAACTCCCCAGACACAGGTCAATAGGAACTGTTTTTGGTGATAAGTGGGCACGGTACAGTACTGTCATTCCATTTTCATCTTTTTTTTTTTTTTAAGGGTCGCACCTGCGGCGTATGGAAGTTCTCAGGCTAGGGGTTGAATCGGAGCTGCAACTGGAGGCCTACACCACAGTCACAGCAATGCTGGATCCAAGCTGCATCTGTGACCTAAGCTGTAGCTCATGGCAATGCTGGATCCTTAAGCCACTGAGCAAGGCCAGGGATCTAACCCGCATCCTCATGGATACTAGTTGGGTTCTTAACCTAATGAGCCACAATGGGAACTCCCATTCCATTTTCAAGATGAGGAAACGATGCTCAGAAAGATCAGAGGACTTGCCCCAGTTCACGCAGCTATTCACTCTACATCAAAGTATCTTTAGTATATGTGCTGCCGGAGCGAGCACCATCAAAGTATCTTTAGCGGATCCTGTCTTTGCCACCTGTGGAGGCCAGGACAGCTGCTGTTCGAGCTGAAAGCACCATGAGGGCAGACAGGATTCCACAGGGTGGAGGTCCAGGGTCAAGGATGGAACCGGAGGAGATGCAAAGCCCACGGAAAGCGGCTGTGCACACTCCACCGCGTGACTCCTCGGCCCTGAGAACTCTTGTGACCCCCTCAGCCTAGGCCTGTGAAATCTAAAGCTAAAAAAGACAGGCCTCCCCACTTCTCCACCTCCGGTCAGCCTGGACTTTGCTTTCTGGTCCAGAAGCAAGAGGGAGCAGGTGCAGCCTGGCTTCTCTCTTCCTGGACATGGATGTGAAAATACAATCGCCTTTCTGCACTTCATCACGAGGCCCGGCGTCTGGGGCTTTAAACAAAGGTCTCTAACCATGCTCTTAGCCACCAGAAATCCTCTGGGGAAGAAGGTAGGGGCCAGAGTGACATCAACAGCCTGCACCTCTGCTGTGACACACACAGCTGGGCTCACGTGGTACTGGTGCCGTGACGCTGGACCTCCAGGGCTCACAGATCCGACACTGGCTACCACCTCCACCCGTGGACTAGTTCAGGGTTCCAATCCAGCAAGAGTGGCAGCTCAGGTATTTGATAACAGGATTCGAGTGAAACAACCTTTTTTTCTCATCACTTTGCACGCACGCAATCTATTTTAATTAGCTTTCAATATATAATCTAAAAAAAAAAAAAGAAAGAGATCCGACAAATTGCTCCCACCTCCAAATTGTTCTTCGAGAAAGAAGGGTTTATCTTGTACGTTTCTTAAAAAAGAACCTATATATGCTCAATGCATTGAAATGACACTCATTACAGCGAGCTGCATGCAAACCGCTCTCTCTAGTCAGAAAGGAGAGACAATCCCTTGACCTCTCGCAAATCAAAAAGCATTTCCACCCCGCCTTTATTTTTCAATTGGTTACGTTTTAAATTAATGCCCCAATGCCCTTTTTGGGAAGGCACACTAACAGCACCCCAACTGAAATTTCAGCTCCGTCTACGGGGAAGATAATTACAAGAAACAAAATGTGAATTGAAAATCAGGGCACTAATGAAGTCTAAAAATACCAGTGGCCCATCCTTCTGGCTGGCAAGACCCGCTCTTCATGGAGGGGGATCTCTCCGTAATTACTCAGCCCCACGAGAGGCCAGGTTGTCACGTCAAACAATAGTAGGAAAAAATCGCGGGACTTTAATGAGCTAGATCTCAAGGAGTTCTGTGGTGGATCTTATTATAATGCTGGGCAAGCTTTCAAACAGAGAACAGGAGAAAAGCGAAGTTCCTTTTTTTTTTTCCAGGAGAGTTCTGACTAGTGTTGATGCCACCACGCAGGGCCGCCTGGTTCCCGCTCAGAGCCAGCTGCCTGTCATTTAGGAGTGGGAAATCAGTCGGGCTTCGGAGATGGAAACTCCCTCGGGGCAAAATTAAAAGTGACCCAAATCCAAGCCCAAGTGGTCTTGTCAGGAACATGATCCTCACATAGCAAGTTCCAAAGATTTGGTTTTGGAATTCGGGTTTCTTATTTTAAAAAAATATGCGGTTGTTTGACACTAGATCTGACAGACAAATTATAGCTTTAGCAATAAAGGCTTTTAAGATTAGAAATGAAAGGAGAAATTACCTAAAGGAGAAAAAAACCCATCAAACCCCCTCAGGCTCGAGTGTGGAGGTATTTGTGTGTGCCCGCTTCACTGTGTGTCTTTACCACCAGGATAAGGGGATAAATCAGCTGATGAGGGCCGTAAACAGAAAAGCGAGTTTAATGTAATTTCTGGGGAAACAGTCCTTTCCCTGGAAACTTATGGAGGGGTCATGGGCTGGAGCTGGGGGGATCTAGCTGGTTGACCAGGAGGCAGGGCCCTGATCATTTTCCAGCCCCACACCACCCCTGGCCCTCAGTGTACCCCGAAGGGGTTGGACGAGCAAACCCCACTAGGGGTCCCCTCTCTTCTCCCCTCCTGTCTGTGGGCTCAGGTCATGAGATCGGACGGCTCACGCTTCTAGCCCGACACAGAGGTTACAGGGGTGGTTCTGCGAGGGTCCGTGGCCCAGCCTGCACAGGCACCCAGCAGGGACCTGTCTCTACCATTTGCATCTTCTGGATCTTTTGGGCTCAGGTGCCTAATGGTGATCATATGTGCCGGTGCCTGGGGTCTTCGGGGAGGTGGATCCTGGCTCTGTCCTGAGCCATAAACCAGGAACCGGTCCTGTCTAGGCCGGCTACCTTTTTGCACAGAACAGCTCCTTTCCCTAAGTGCACGCCTGAGATTGGCAAGTCAGCAAGACCTTTCGTCAGCCCTAGGAGGCCCCCTGGGCTGGAGGCATGACAAACCCACGGTGGGGAGAGGGAAGCCCACCCAGGGCTTTGGCGTAGCCTCAGAAGCAGCTGGGACACCCAGTAGCAGTGCATCAGAGTTGGCAGCACGGTAAACGGCAAAGAAGTTTTTCTTTTTAAAGGGAGAGAGAGCCTGACCAAAACAATTCAAACTACAAAAAAAAAAAAATCAATTTAGTCAATTTTTTAAAAAAGATCTTAAACAAAGCAAGAGTTTACCAGAATTTAGATGTAATTTTCTACAATTTTGTCATTTAAAACCAGCGCTGACTTCCAAAACAAAGGCAGTCGGGGCGCAATCAGATTGGGAATTAAACCCAGTGGACGTGGCTTTGTTGTTGGGATGCTTGGCAAGGCCTGGAAATTGCTCAAAGCGGTAAAGATAGATTCACGAGAGCAAGCTGCACCAGAAGGGCTGGCTGGAGGCCCCCCTTGCCCCCGACCCCACGCCTGTGCCCACTCTGGGGGTTCTAAGTAGGGAGGCTGAGAAGTCATGCCTGCGTCCGCACTTTCTAGACCATCTACTTTTCTTTCAAAGGAGGCCTGGATACCCAGCAGGGCAGTCGGCCCACTGTATATCTTTTGCCCGCGTCTGGGTCCAGGCTTGGCTGCCTACCCTCCTCCACTCAGCAAGAACAGACGCCTGGAGGATCTGGAGCTCTCGCGGGTAGGCAGGTCTCAGGTAGATAAGCCCCGCCGGCCTTGGTCTGGAGGAGTGGCCCCCGCTCCTCAGACACCCCCCAGCCCCCTGCAGTCTGGCTGTGGTCGTCAGGGGTGAGGCTGGTCTGCTGACGCCCTTGGCCCTCACCCTCCAGCTGGGCTCAGCCTAGAACCACATCCTGGTGTCCTTTCTGCCCCCCCACCCCCACGCCGCCCACCCCAGGCTCTGTTCTCGCGGTTCTGCCTTGGAGTGCCCCCAAATGAAAACCACCCTGGGCTGCGGCAAGAGGGTTACACGAAGGCCAAGGCTAGAGGTGCTCTTTCTTGGGGCCTCACAGAGCCACGCATGGCTCCTCGAAACACAACGGTCAAACTGGCTCAGAACAATCCGGGCGCGTCTCCCACCCAGTGGTGGGGGAACAGGTGCTTTTCTAGGGGGTGGGGTAGAGGTGGGACACTGACAGTTCACGTCCAGGCTGTCCTCGTGAGTGGAAAATGAAGAAGTCCCCACCCCCAAAGGACTGTTCTAAGGAGGCCTAAGAGGAGCAAGCAGAGGGTCCCTGCTCACGCCGCACTTGGCCTGGGCTCAGAGGTGAGACTGGCCGGGGGCCTGGGCTGAAGGCCGAAGGCCCCCGGACCCTGCAGGCTCTCCCCTGGGCTCAGAGGTGAGACGGGCCCGGGGCCTGGGCTGAAGGCCGAAGGCCCCCGGACCCTGCAGGCTCTCCCCTCCCCGCCTCTTCTCGCCCACTCGCATTTCCCCGTCTTCCTGGTCCTGCCCTTCACCTTCGCCTCCGGCTCCTCGGTCTGAGGCCAGGCCGTCTTGGGCAGGGCTGGCGTGCCCCCCGCAGCCTGGACGAAAGCAGGGAGGGACCGCAGCAGAGCCAGACTCCTGTTCGCACTGTGACAGTGAGCACGGCGGGTGGCACGGATGCAGGCGCACAGGGGCGTGTGGGTGGCAGGACTTACCTTTGGGGTGCCCGGGGTCGGTGAACTCATACTTCCCCACGCCAATGGTCCGTAGCATCTGTAGCCCGTGGGCCGAGTCTGACGTGGGGGGCCCATTGGTGGCCGGGGCACCGCTGGGGAGAGTGGCAGACGGCTGGGCCGGCGGTGGCGGAGGCAGCAGGGGCCCTGCCATGTGGCCGTTGCCTACGGCGGTGGGTCCGGGGCGGGCCACCTGCCCTACACCGGGCAGTGCGGAAACAGCCAGGGGCTGCGGGCTGGCATACAGGGCCTGGGCAGGCATGTTGACCACCACGCTGCTCAGTGGCTGAGAGGGCAGCTGCGGGAGCGAGTAGTGGCCTGGCATCAGCGGGAGCTGGGGCCCCACGTGGGGAGGCAGTGAGGGGGTCACCCCAATGACCGGGGCCTGGACGTTCACAGCCGGGCTGAAGGTGGGCGGCTGGGCCACTCCATAGGAGTGTGCGATCAGGGCAGGCTGGCTCCCGGCGGCCACGGTGGTCACCCATGGCCCTGTGCCTGCAAGGGAGATGGAGAGATGTTATCTGCCGGGACCCGTTCACGCAACACCGACGGCCCCCGGCCCTGGGCTGAGTGCCGGGGTCACGGAGGTCAACGAGATACCTGTGTCCGGGAGCTCACGGATTAAGTAAGAATCCGTGACTACGGGGGGCACCAAAAAAATCCGTGACTACGGGGAGCGCTTTTGGAGCCTCGGAAACACGACTCTGGGGGCTCCGAGGAGGAAGCACAGTCTGCTTGGGAGAGGTCGAGGCAACAAAGTAGAAAGAAAAAAGGGGAGACTTTCCAAGAGATCTGGGTTCAAATCTTGGCTCCGCCACTTACTGCCCAAGAGCCCTGGGCCAGTCGCTTATCTTCCCTGAGCCTCTTTCCTCACATCCGTCAAAGGGAAGTCGCAACGCCTACCTCACAGGTCGGCCGGGAAGAACTGAATGAGGAAAATGTATGTGAAAAAACTCCCCAAATTAGCAGAGTGTCTGGCATGTGTTAAATGTTTCACACGTGTCGGTGTTTCTCCTTCCTTTCTGGAGAAGAACTGAGAAAGGGGAGAAGTCTGGACTGCGACGACAGGAGGTGTTTGCTGGGCAAGGTGAGGATACCTGAGCCTGGAGCCGTGCAAAGGTCCTGCGGTGCAGGAAGGGAGAGCCAGAGGTGGGGCAGTGAGGGACGGCTGCTCTCCACGGCCTTGCCTGGTGTGGGCGGCTCTGTCCTAAGCAACCTCTGTGCGGCCCCCCTTGGTGGACACACCTCCTGAGATCCAATTCAAGCTGCAAAACCAGCTGTGCCCAGGTGAGGTGGGGCTGGGCCCAGGGTCACACTGAGGTGACCCAAGAGGGCTTGTGAGTGAAGCTGGAAGCCACTGTGACAGGGAAGGCCAGGGCGAGTCACCTCTGACTGAATTAAGCCCGGGTCCGGTCTCTGTCACCTAAATGCTGCCTTGATTGTCACGATGACTCTGGAGTGGCAGTGCAGACTGAGGGAGAAGCCTGGGAACCGGGGGCAGTTCCAGGGGCTAGAAGGTGGGGCTTGCAGCTCTCACAGAAACGCGGTTTGAGGCAGGGCAGGAGCCAAGATGGCGGAGGGACGACGGACCAGTGGGTACTGCCTCTGGGGAGTCGTCCAAAGGGGGAGCCGCCTGGCATGGCGGTGGAGAGCCGGGCTTGGCCTCAGACAGCCAGCACTTCAGCCCTGGGTCTGCCCTCCCTAGCTGAGTTATCTCAGGCATAAGCCTTCCCCGAGTCGGTTTCCTCATCTGCTGTGGGACGCTCATAGCCACGTCACGGAGCTGTGAGACGGCACACGCAACAAAGCACATAAAAAGTGTGCAACGGGCAGTTCTGATTTTGATAACGAGAGAGGCTGGAGCAAACTAGGTGCTGACAACTGTCAGTGAAGCAGTACCAGCAAAATTCTAGAACGGGCTGCTAAGGGGGGGTGTTCCCGAGCCCGAAAAAGAGCACCACTGTGAGGCAGCCTGGCGTCTCAGGACAAGGCGTGTCACGTGAAGCTCAGTTCTTTCCAGGATTAGCCAGGGAGCCTGGAAGAAGGCACCAGAACTTCGGAGCACAGCTGGCAAGCTCTCAGCTAACTCTGGTGAACACACCAGAGAGGCAGGGCCACAGGTGACTGACTCGGGAGCCGGGGAACGGCCCAGGGGATGCCGGAGACACAAAGGGAGGCCTCTAGTGATGGGCTCACCATTTTTTTTAAATCAATGATTTAGATGAAAATATGGAAGACCTATGACTGAGTCTGCAGGCGACATAATATCGGGAGGGTTAGTACAGGTCAGCCATAAAAGCAGGAATCTAAGAGATGCTAAGAGAGCCACGCAGGAAGATATCAACAAGGTCTTGCTCTTGTGTCCCCACACCCAGCTGCTTAAACCAGATTGTGTGGAGATGGACGGGGGTCAGAGTAGCCGCCATACAGTCTTGGGGGGTCTTACTGCTGAGACAGCGGGTGATGTGGCCGCCGGCGGGGCCCAAGTGCAGGAGGGCTGCAAGGGTCCGGGGAGAGGGGCTGAATGAAGGCAGTGCCGCGGAGCCCTTGCGGGTTCTTTGTGTTGGGTCCTGGGCACCAAGGGATGCAGAGAGGAAAACCCCTAGGAAGGTAAAGGGGCTGGAAGCCATGGGCTTGAGAGATGGATGAAGCACTAGGGGCGGTCACCCTGCAGAAGACTTGGAGAGGGGCTGGGCGGGGTCTTCAGAAACCCGTAGGGCTGTGCCGGGGACGGCCAAGCCTGTGTGCTCTGTGCCTCCCAAGGGGAGGAAACAGGGAAGGGATTTTTATGGTCGGAGCTGCCAGAAGAAGGCCTGAGGTGAGTAGGAGGTGGTGAACCCCTAAGTCCCTGGGGTGGGGGCGGTGGAGCTCCCTGGTTCTCATAAAACTGTCAGCGAGGCAAAACCTCACTAGAAGGTGTGACTTTGGAAATTTATGAATCAGAGTACTGAGCTTCGGGAATGACTCTTTCAAATAATTCAAAGCAGATTTTAAAGTCACTCCTACAATGTCACTCTCACCCCCTTGCCCTCCTTACTTTCTTGAGTAACAGAGAAAGGGGCAGCGACACAGCTACGGCCCCGGGAATTGCACAGAGTCCCACCGCCAGCCCTCTGCCCCTGCCCCCCCGGGCAGCCTCGGGTCCGGGCTGCTGCGGGCCGTGGGTCAGGGGCTGCTGAGGAGCCCGGGCACCCAGGAGACCTCAGTCCCCACCCCAACCCCAGCCCCGAGCGCAGGTGTCTCTGTTCACCCAGAAGCACACACCTGGATTGTCGCTCTCCCTCATCTGCTTGGAGGGGGGCTCGTCGGTGTCCCAAGGCGTGGACTGATTGATGGGCGTCTGTCCCCACCGGATGCTGGTCGTGAGTCCCTGGGACTGATTGTCTGCTTTGGAGATGCCGGGGGCCTGGGGAGAAGCAGAGCAGGAGGGTGAGCACCGCTGGCAAGGGTCCTGCCCTGGCACCCGCCCCCCAGCAGTCAGTACACCTGCTGCCCGAGCCACGGGACCAGAGGCAGAGACCTGGCCCCGCACCCAGCCCCACAGGGGTATCGCAGGGCAAGCTCGTGGAGCTGCAGCAGCCGTGGCCTCTGTGCAGCTCCTCCAGGAACACGTTGCCTGGTGCCTCCCCGGCCACCCACGCCCCCTGAGCTATCGGAAAGGAAAGAGCACTCTGTGCTGTGTGAAATGAATCTCCCAGTCGTTAATAAACTGCAGTGACATCCATGGGTATGTGCTGAGCACCGAATGCATACTCAGCCCAGGCCCAGGGCCACCTTGTGACACATGAGAAGATGGCTCTCCGAAGTGCTACCACCTGGCCCCGTCCTGCCCCCACGCCAGCCATGGACACCCCCGATGTCCCACTCCACAGAGGATGTGGGAGAGTGGGGACTAGGGCCCCTGAGAAGACAGCTTAGGTCCCACCACCAGGGCTGGAAAGCGGGGGGCATCTTCACCGGATGCTTAGCTCCTCCTGGCAGGAAGCAGGCAGACTCCCCGCTCCAGGATCTCACTGGCTAAGTTAGATATTTAGAATAATGAAAAAATAACCCTCAGGGTGAAAACAAACATTAGGACAGCAGGATGGTTTTGGTCTCCTCATCTACCACCTTACCACGGAATATTATACAATCATTAAAAATTATCTTTACTAAGCATTTTCAATGAGATGGCAAATGAGTGTTAAATGAGAAAATGACATGAATAGAGCCTCATCATGTAAAATAATATGTGCAGGAGGCAAAACCCCAAAATATTAGCAGGAATGTTATTGTCATTATTATTATTTGGGTGTGCCTGCAGCATGCAGAACTTCCTGGGCCAGGGATTGAACCCACACAACAGCAGTGACCCGAGCCACAGCAGTGATAATACTGGATCTTTAACCACTAGACTACCAGGGAGCTCCCAGAAATGCGATTCTTGGGTGAGGGGATTAAGGGAAACTTTTATTGTCTTATCTATACTTCTCTGTATTTGCCAAATTTTCTACTATGGGCATTACCATTATTTATGATATCATAATATTTATAATAAGAAAAAAAAAAAAGAAAATCCCCCAAACACAGAGAACCAAGGCCTGGGGTAACTTGGATGTGAGGGGATGAGAGTCTTAACAGAGGCGGTTTCAGGAAGAATGACCACAGCTCCCAGCAGTGCAGCCAAGAGCACAACCAGGTTTGGGGTGCAGGGTGAGGTGGGATGGCATGGGGGTGCCCACGGGGGACAGTCACTGAAGGCCAAAGGAGTCTCCAGGGGCATCTGCAGGCCTCTCTCAGCAGAGGCCCCAGCACTCTTGATTCCAGCTGGAAGCTGACTCAGTGAAGCTGGAGGGGTGCAGCGCCCCCTCCTGGGCATCTCCGAGCAGCAGGACTCTCCTCACCAGGCCGACTGCAGCGGGAGGGTGGACGGGCTTTGATGCATGATGCAGATGACAAACAGCGCCTGCATCAGGGCCTGCTGGGAGGAGTGGGAGCGCATCCTATTAGGACCCGTAGGCTGAGCCGCGCTAATTGCATTAGGCTGTACTTTATCTCTGGCCTGCATTTTAGATGCTTCGCTTCTGTGAGCAGCTCAGGAAACAAAGGGAAAGAGTGACTCTCCCGAGGAAAGAACAATTCAGAGGACAAGCTTCCTTATCAGAGGCCTCTGCCCCATTTCTGTCTCCGGGACAGATGGGAGCTTAGGGTGGGCGAGGGGGCTGGGGGTTTGGCCACACTGATCCACAGTCTTGAGGAATTTAAGAACCAACAGCGTAGCTACTATAGCTTTGTCTAAATAGTCAGCTTTCCAGGGTTCTCTGTCGGCGGCCCCCCAGCCCCCCGGAATTCCAGGCTCAGGGGGTGCTGGCTCAGAGGCACAGGGGGTGCTTTTCCGTAATAAGAGGCACGTGAGGGGAAGGAGCCTGTGCGCCATCCCGTTCAGGGCTCCGTTTGGGGGTGAAGTTTGAATGAGCAGAGCCCGGCCTCCTCGCCAGGCCTCTCCTTCACTGGCAATACAGCAGCCCCTCCTGCCAGTAGGGGGCGCTGCAGCCCCTCTCTGCTGCCTGGAATTCTCGGAGGCCTCCCAGGCAGGCGGCAGGCTTGGTTTTCAGGGTCCTCCTGCAGTCACCCCTTTCTCTCCCGCTGAATCAGCACCCATGCCCCCCAGCCTGGTAACCTGACAGAGGAGGGAAGGGCTCTGTGGACGCAGAGGCCTGAGGCCTGACCCAGACAGCAGCCACTGCCGTCAGAAGGGGTGACTGAGACTCTAAAACTTCAGGAGTTCTCCGGCTTGGCCCTAAAATTGGGGGCGTTTCTGAACTTGAAAAACTGCACAGTCTTCCTCAGGCCCTGGGATCCGGGGCACTCCTGCCGCCTCGCTCACTTACACCTTTGCTGGTCAGTTGGTTTGTTCTTCTGTAACCAGTGCTGGGCCCCTGCTTTGGGCCTGGCCCTGTCCAAGGCCCTGGGGACTCTGAGACTCAGCCCTGCCCTCCAGGGGCTGTTCCCAGCTATGCAAACGGAGAGCCGAGTCACCCTCTAGAAGGAAGCCAGGGTGCCAGGGACACAGGGGGTGCTGGGGTGGGACCAGGGCGCTGGGGCGACTGTGCTGTGGCTACGACAGGCTTGCTGTCTGCCTGTGTCTTTCATGACTATTACAAGCGGGTTCTTATGGACGAGAATGCAGTTCTGCTGTGAAAGGAAAAGCAGCCTCCTTTTTTTTTTTTTCTCCAGGAAAAATAAATAAGGACATTTTTGTTCTGTTTGGCACTAGTATCTTCTGAAGCTATGAGCAACTTGCAGTTCAGGACTTTTAACTTATTTTATCGAAGCAAAGAATCGAACATTCCTTCCTTGCTCCATCCAGAAAAAACACTGACACCAGCTGTGCCCTTTGCCAAGTCGCCTGGGCGCTTCAGGTGCTTAGGAATGTTGCTGCCGACGATGTGAGTCAGCTGGGCCTGACCAGAGCTCCGTCTTCCTGCAAAGGGTTCCAGGCCCAAGGTAAACTCGAGGTTCTCCAGGTTCTGGAGGCTTCTGGGGAACTGCGTTCGGGCCTGCGACTCCAGCTCTGAACTCAGCTTCTACCTTTCCCTTTTGGTTCAGAGTCTTCAAAAGCCCACAGCTCCACCAGAGGTGCTCCAGGCCAAATGGCAGGCCTCCCCAGATTTCACTTCTCACAGGGGGCTGCCAACCCAAGAATGCACAGACACCAGCCGGGAGAACAGCCCGGGGGGTTGGGGGGGAAGAGGAGGGAGCCTTCTGTCACCCCCTCCCGCTGCCATCACCGAGGATTCAGTCAAACCACAAAGACACCTGGCCTTTCCGCAGTGTTCCTGGCCTTGCTTCTGCTCCTGTGACATGATGGCACTCGGCACAGAGAGGCGTTGAGAAGAGCCCTCCTCCTGCCCGGCGACTCCGAGTGGCCCTATCTGCCCATCATCTGGCCAGAGCAGGCTTCTCTCTGCTTCCCTTTAATGAGATGCTAATGGGATGCATCATTAACGCAGCAGCTTTTAAACCCCGAGCTCTTGTAAATTTTCAAAGGTCACATTTTTACGGTGGCTGACAGCATCCCGCTTCTTTCAGCAACTGAGGAGCACTAAAGACCCCGATCCTTTATGGATGAAACTCTCGGTGAGGGGCGCCACGGGCTGAAGTGCCTGCTGTTAGTGGGGCTGGGAACCTCCACCTGCGACAAGCCCCCTGGGGCCCGCGGGTTGTGCTCTACCAGCTTGGGGAGAACCAGTTGCACGTTGCCTACAGGGCGGCCCTGGGGCCCGGCTCCGTTCTGGGGCTGGCGTGCGGGGCCGCAGGTGCTGAGGACGCGAAGGTGCCTGGCAGCAGGGCTGAGGGACAGACACCACCAGGGAGGCGGCAGTGCTTTTCCTCCCACGGAACACCGTCCATTCCCCAGGCTGTGCACCCACGAAGCTGCGACAGCCCGGGGTGGGGGTGGGGGGCTGCTTTTGCTAATTTGCCCAGAGGGAGCTTTTTTTTTTTTTTTTTCTACTTTGCACAAAGGTGCCATATAGGCCAGCCAAAGCCCAGGTGGTCAGGGAGGTTTGAAAGATGGCAGGACAGGACTCCCCAGGGCTTGTTCTCACCCCACGCCTCATGCACATGACGGTCACAGCCTCAGAACACTGCCTTTCAGGGCCGGTACTGACCTGTACTGGGGGTGGGGGGCTCCATGATGGCAGGAACCCGCACAGTGTCTGTCCCAGCTGGTGCCAGCCTAGTCGAGGTGCCCAGGGAAGGAATGAATAAAGGCAGGGTCTCGGAGCTCCAGTGTTGGCCAACAGTAGGAGCCTGTGCGTCACTGTTGGTTCACAAATACACGGATGCATGGCGCGCACTTCAGGCGAGGGAATCGTAACAGAACAGAGAGGTGCAATGGCTTCGTACACCTGGGAAAGCTGATGCGATGAGTTCTCCTCCCCGGGGAGGTGACGTTTCCAGACGGTGGGGGCCTCCTCTGCTGGATGATGCCGGAGTCCGTTCAGAGGCATAGGCGCAATCCCCTGACCCCTTGCCCAGTGCCTGAACAGCGTGGGGGATGTAGGGTGCTGCGGCTGCCTCCTGCCTCTGTGGGGCTGGGGCGTCGCTTGGAGAAGCCAGAACTCAGCCCCTTCCACGGTTCACCCAAAGACATCTGCAGAGGGTGGATCCATGGAGCCTGGAAGTCAGAGCTGACGCTGGACCACAGGAGCTTGTCCCTGATTCACTCAGGCAGAAGTCCCTCTCCTGCTCATGGACCTGCCTCCATAGACTGGGACCTACGAGTCTGGACACTCTTGCCACTCGTGTGGGGGTACAGCCCTGGCAGGGACTGCCATCTGCTGAGCGTCCCTGAGTACAGCCGCCCCCTTCCCTCGCAGCAGGGTGCCGGAGAGAGCCCAAGAGAGCCTGGAGTCTCCCAGCCCTCACTTCGCTTTAACTGGCCAGACAACGCTTCTGTGCTCGCTCTGGACACCCAGGCACACCCCAGCTGGGTGGGGGTTGGGGTGGGAATTGGCCTTGATGAAAACAGAAGCCACAGGGAGGACAGCAGCGCGAGAGCTGGGGCTGGCTGCACTCGGAGCTTTATCGGCAGCCTCGCTTTTATCTCATGACTCCTCAAAATTCCCACCTAATCTGGGAAAGACAAGCTTTGGCGAGACCCCCCCACAACCCCTGGCTCTGGATTCTGAGGGCCCCTCAGGGACCTCGGCACTACTTAAGGTGAAAGCCCAGGAAGGCAATTCTTACTTAAAGGAGTGGCGGTCGGTCTAACGCTGAAAATTCAGGCTAGGGGCAGGAGGGGAGAAATTGCGGTGTCTGCGTTTCTAAGATCACAACTTAGGGGTTTATGCCTAGATGGCTGGCTTTCGAGGGCTTGCAGGTTATCCATGAGAGCACGGCTTCCAGAATCACACAGGGAGACCATCAACCACCTCTAGGGCAGGGCCTGTGCCCATAAGAAGACTGGTTGGTGGTGGGGAGGTTAAGAATGAGGGCTTCTGAAGCAGTAGGTCTGGGGTAGGGACTCCAGAAATGTGGCTCTATAAGCAGCCCATCAGGTGTTTGGTCCACGGACCCCATTCTGGGATGCAACGGTGGTCCTGATGTTCAAGTTCGAAAGCCCTTGGGCCTGAACGTGGGGAACCTAGGGGCTGACGCTGATGGGCTGGTCCTGATATGGGACAGATTTGGGGCGGTCTTGCTCACGTGGCTCTTAGGAGGCAGACGGGTGACACCGTCCTCATGGACTCCGGTTCCCAGTCTAGGTTTCAAGGGGTCAGAAGAATGCGTTGACAGACACCAAAGCTATTAAGTCTGTGACCTCTGGGAAGAGCCCATGACACCTAGGAGTCTCTCAGTTCTCATTTCTTGATTGCTGCTGAAGTACCAACAAGAAAATAATCGCAGTGAAAGCCCCATTGGGGGTGGGGGGAGGCTCCTTCTGCCCCCATTAACCAGGCTGCCCTCTCTGGCCCCCTGAACCCGGGCCGTGCCCTTGGCACCCCTTCGGAGCAGTGCCATAATGTGCTCTGGAGCCCGATGAAATTTCTAATAATACTAACCAATGATGTGTTAAATTGAGACACTTCTGGCTCACACGCCGGAAACTGCACGATGGTTTAAAGGACCAGTGCTTACCTTTCTCTATCAATTTGCTGCTAAATTACTGCTTTCAGAGCAACTTACAGAAAAGTAATTCTTTATTTAAATTTTAATTTCAAACTTGTCATTTTAAATATATATTCAGATTCCAATCATATTACAGAATATGATGATGTCTCTGGAGGCCAAGTGTTCCTGCCAGGAGCCTGGGTGGGGGCAGAGGATGTGACGGGGGGAGGGGTAAGGGGGCAGAGAAAGGAGGAGGCAGCTTGGCGAGGGCAGTGGTATGCTGGGCAGAGGCCGGTGGTCAGCCTCTAAGCTGGCCCTGGGACCCCAGGCAAATACTTTAAGCTGAAACCATCCACCACTTCCCGTGCCCTCTCTCTCTTACTGAATCGTCTCATGAGGTCCCAACAACCGCAGCCATAAATGGATGCCAGGCCCAGATGAGAGGGGGCTGCCCAAGCTGCCCCCACGCTGATGGCTCAGGTTGATCGAGCACCTCCCACGTGCCAGGCACAGGCGTGATGCGATTTCTTTCCCCGAGGACATCGTTTTTCTCACCTTCATTTTACCAACGAGCGTAAAAACGTCCAGGGAAACTCAATAATAGCTAGAGTAGGACAGGTACGGGGCTCCAACCCAGGTCAGTTCTCTCCTAAGACCCTCGGCAGTGCTCTGTGATGGCCGGAATGTGGGGCCACCTCTCTCCAGCCCACCCCTGCGGTGTTGATGGTTCCAGAAATCGTCAGGGCCGTGTCCACGCCACCCTGTTGGGGTTACACTTAGAATCCCTCCTCTGATGTCCACAGGAGTATCAGCCATGGCCTCTCCCTCCCCCACTGCGTCCAGCCCAAGTGGGCCCCCTGCTCTGGCCCTGACCGCACGCAGGGGCTGCGAGACGGGTCCACTGGCCTTCCCTCGTCCCTCGCACTCCCTCAGACCCTAAGGCGCTACAGGCACGTTCCGCCAGCCCCGGCCAGTGAGGGCCGATTCTCCAGTCTCAGATCAGGGCAGCACAGACTGACACTGCCACCCTTCTCCGAAGCCGGCAGGGCGTTTCCACCCTCCCTGTCCCCTCTCCCCTCAGAACCTCGACTCCCTCTCTCCCTCCGTCTCCATCAGCCCCTTCCCCTTGGCTTTCCAACTCGGGCAATGAAAAATCCTTGTTCGGCCCCTTCACCTGTGTTCCCTCACTGCCGTCCCACCCCACCCGTCACGGTCGTCCCCTCCATGGGTCTCTGGATACCTGGTGGCACTCTTGTTATCCTGCAGCTTTTTTTTTTTTTTGTCTTTTTTTGTCTTTTTAGGGCTGCACCTATGGAATATGGAGGTTCCCAGGCTAGGGGTCAAATCGGAGCTGAAGCCACTCGCCTACACCATAGCTCACGGCAACGCTGGATCCGAAACCCACTGCGCGAGGCCAGGGATCGAACCTGCGTCCTCATGGATGCTAGTCGGGTTTGCTAACCCCTGAGCCACGACGGGAGCTCCACCCCACAGCTTTCACACCTTAACATTTTCCAGCCCCGCGCTTCAGAGAAACCACCCCCTTTCAATGGACAAATGCCGAAGCCAGCAGCGTCTCCCCATCCTCTTTCTCGGCTCGTTCACACCAGCTTCTTCCTCCTTCTCCAAACTCTTCCCTTCGCTTTCTGTACCAACGCTTTTCCCGGTGGTCATGCTGCTTCCCGGCCTCTTCTCTTGCCGGTTCTCTGGTGTGGATGTGTCCGGGGCTCACCCCACTGTTGCTTGGGCCCCTCCTCTCAGGTCCGTTTGGGCCCTATCTTCTTTCGTAATTATTTTTCTGACATGAAACATCCGTGTGGTACCCATTGTCTTTGATAGAACCCAGCTGCCTATAGCATTCTGGAAGTAAATTTGCTTTTCCATTTTCCAACATCAAAGCCTCTACCTTGGACACATTTTTGCTGAAAGTTCAGCTCCGATGGCCTCCCCTGCAAAGGTAAAGCGACGGCGGCCGGGGCTGGTTTTTGCACTGTGCTCTCTCGTGTGCCCTGTCCAGGCTCCCGGCCCCTTCCTCCCAATGGATGGGCCTTGTGGACAAAAGAGATGATAAATCTGGCGGAACCTTACAACTCAAAGCTTTCAACTTTCCTCTAACAACTTTCAACTGAAAACTTCTTAGTCCCATTTCCAAGTAACTTTTCATCCATTACAAAAACCCACAAAATTTTCAAAGGGGCTTTGAAATAAGATCACCTAGAAAAAAAAAGCCCATCACAAACGAAAGTCTTTGAAAAGAAAGAGGCCTTTCCTGGGCTTCAGCTCCCCTCTGATATCAGTCTCCCTTTCATTCTGCTGAAAGGTGCAGGGCAGGCCTGGCCCTCAGCAGATGCCTGTGATGTGAGGGAGCCAGCGGCCCAGACGGGCGGACGCGGACGAGGAGGAGAGCGAGGGGCACCTGCTCCCAGCGCTGGGACGGGCCTTTCATCGCCCCCTTCAATCGGCCCTGGCGGATCCCCCGACAGACGTTGTTCCTTGTAACCTGCCCAGCCTGCTCAGAGGCCCGGCCGCCCCTGCCTGTTGTTCCCGCTCACCTCCTCACTGGCGACAACGCAGCCGCTCCCCGCGGAGCGCTGCGACCCATCTTCATTCTTGTCGCCAGAGTGGGCGGGAAGGTGGGCGAGGCAGGGGCAGCCCCGCTCTGATCTTGGATGGACGGTTCCCAGGAGTCGGCCCGGCAGCCAGTGGCTCCGGGATCACCCCTCGACCTCCCAGCCTCAGAGCCCGTGACACGCCCGTCCTCCCGGGGGTCAGCTCCGGACTCACGGGCACACATCAGACAACAGCCGTTTCCAGGAGCCTTTGTTCAACCTTCACACGTGAAATCCTCGGTGGATCTGGGGAGGCGGAGAGCTCTGTGCAGGGCAGCTGAGCGAGGAGCGAGCGCGGGGGCAGATGTGGCGGGGAGCGCGGGCTGATCCGGCCTGGCCCTCAGAGGCCGGCACTCAGAGCGCCCAGGGCTCGTTCAGAACCGAGTCTTCCTAGGGTTGCTTCTCCACCTCCCACGAAGGGAAGCGGCAGGCCCTGAAGGACAGCCGGGCCCCGGGGGAGCTGGCCCCTCTGCCCCCGGGGCCCTCCCTGCCCGTCCCCAGAGACCATTCAGGACGAAAGATGCTTTCCTGGCAGGTAGGACCCACCGGAGCCAGAAAGAACCCCAAGAACGAGTAGTGCCGAGCGTCTGCAGCTCCCCTGGGGTCCCTTCTTCAACAAACACCTGACACTCCTATTCAAACCCACGGTCCACCTTTTGAGTCGTGGGCCTGGATGGCGCCTTCCTCGCGTTTTGTTACAGACAAAGGCGCTGAGTTCTGAGCCCTCCGCCTTGTGACTCGCGCCGCCGACTCTCTGGGCAGAAGTCGACTGAGAGCTCGACTCTCACGCCTGGCAACACGGTCCCGACACAGACATCTTCAGCGACCTCATTAGAAGCCTAATAAGAGAGAGGACTGCGGCAGGGTCACCACGGGGCCAGGCAGGACAAAGAAACAAACAATGCAGCGCAGATGTCGCTGTGAGGCGGCTCCTCAGACGGGGCGGCGCAGGCTGAAGGAGCCGAAGTCGTTTTATTGCGGGGACTTCCAGACTCACTGAAGCAAGTCAGTGCCCGGGTGTGCGTCTCAGGACACCTAGCCCGGCGGGCTGACCGGCCCTGCAGTGGAAGATTCTGGAAGTGCTCAGCAAGGCACTCCATTGACTTCTTCCTGCTGTCTGCTGCTTTCCCTGTGCTACCTCCACCCTGGCTCTCTGTAAAGAGAGCAGTGTGTGGCCGGACAGGGTCCCGAGGGAGGGGTGAACCCTCTGGCCACAGTCCAGCTCAGCTACGTTACTTCAGAATTGTGGCGGGCTAAGTAATTTTTTTCTTTGTCTTTTTTTTTTCTTTTTCTTTGATAGGCAAGAAATAGACATTAAGATAGGACGCTTGTGAGAGATGCAAGCAGGCAGGCACGGAAGCTCTGCCTCTTTTTCTTTTTTTTTAATATTTTTTTATGTTTGCATTTTAGGGCCGCACCCATGGCATATGGAGGTTCCCAGGCTAGGGGATGAATTGGAGCTGTAGCTGCTTGCCACAGCCACAGCCATGCAGGGTCCAAGCTGTGTCTGCGACCTACACACAGCTCACGGCAACGCCAGATCCTTAACCCACTGAGCGGGGGCCAGGGATCAAATCTGCAACCTCATGGTGACTAGTCGGATTCGTTTCTGCTGCACCATGATGGGAACTCCCCCTTTATTTTCTTTTTAAAAGGAAATGGCATCATTCAGCGCTGGTCCACTTTTTTTCAGGCTTCAGGAAGTCTGCTGGGGCAGACAGGTTCTAGCTAAATTCAGTGGAGGTCCAGGTGCGAAAGGAAAGTGGTAAAATCCTTAAGAAGTGGTGGTGGTGACGGGGGGAGACAGGGAAACAGGCCCCCTTGCAGTAGAGGCAGACAGGCTTCTCCTCCGGGGTGAAGGAGCGGGCTTCCAGGCGACCAGAGCAGTGTAAGGCCCCGGCCCTGCCCTGCAGGAGGACGTGCAGGCTCTGTACCATCCCTGGGGCCATCGAACCTGACTCACCACAGAGACGGCCTGAGGGGCTTTCTGCCCGGGGCTGCCTGCCGTGTCTCCTGGGTCGGGGGAGGGGACCCCGGCCAAGTCCCCTCCACTGACGGCCCTTCCTCAGTAGCCCGCTTGGGCCAAGGCTTCCTTCCCTTCACCTCTACGCTGTGCTGCCTGGACACCACAGCTCCATCCATTCCTCAGATGCATCAGTCTTTCACTCCTTCATTCACCCCCACACTTGCTGAGAAGCTACCATGCGCTCGAGACAATGAAATGGTCTCTGCCCTGGGGGAGCGCACGGGCAGATGGGAGAAATCATAATTATAACAGCTAATGTCCGTCAAACCCTTAGACGCGCCCGTTTACAGCCCGCAAGGCCCAAGAGTTCTTTGAGGCCGAGAGCGGAGTGTCTGACGCCATGCCGCACTGTATCAGTCAGCCTGGGTTGTCACAATAAAACACCACAGATCGGGTGACATGATAACAGAGAATCTTACAGTTCTGGAGCCTGATCGGGAAGTCTGAGGGCTCTGTTCCTGGCTTGCAGACAGCCACCTTCTTGCTGTGGCCTCACATGGCAGAGAGAGAAAATTCTAGTCTCTTCCTCTTCTTACAAGGACGTGAGTGTCGTCGCGGGTCCCTCCCGTCCTCATGATTTCACCTGAACCAAATTATCTCCCAGAGGCCTCATCTTGAAATACCCCCCAAATAGGGGCTAGGAACTCAACCTATGAGTTTGGGGGGAACACCATTCAGTCCCTTGCACCTACAGAGCGTGCACGCACTGGATGCTGAGAAAATGCTTGCCGAGTTGAGCTGTGCTCTAGCTGCCTCTTGTTTCTCTGCCCTACTTTATCCACCAGACCCTGGGGGTGTTTAATGGAGGGCTACCTGCAGTCCCGACCAGCATATGCTGGGTCCTCCCACCAGCCCGAGCTCTAATTTTCCGGTGGTTTGCTTTTTTCTCTCACAACATAATCTCCATGATCTCTAGTCTTTCCTGAATGCTGTTGAAAGCCTTGTTGTATTTATCTCCGGAGAATCCGCCGTGCCCCTGTGCAATTTTCCATTGTCATGGTTCATTTTAATTTCCTCTAAGGCTGTTGGCCACTCTCGTGTTCAGAAATAGCTTGTTCCACTTAATAAAAGCGCTTAAATATGCAGACACGAGAAGTTTCCTTTGCTTGCTCCTAAACATCACAGTAAGTGGAGTGACATGCACGCCCTGCCTCACGCAGTGGGGCTGAGCGCATGCCAGGTGTCTTCCCAGGAAGGAGGAGCTGGGAATCAAAGGTCTGAGGGTGGAAGCAGGATCCGAGAACTTCTGGTGGAATCCCAGCTCGTCGGGGTGCGGTGGCCGCGCGTGGCGTCGTTCAGCTGACAGCTCACCAGTCTCCCGAGGGTACATCCCAGCTCCATGATGCTCAGAGCTCTGGCTCTGCAGGTGGAAGGTCTGGGTTTGAGGCCTGGACCACCTCTAACTTGCCTTGTGACTTTGCATAAGCCAATTCGCCTCTAGGGGCTTTTGTTCCGTCATCGAGAAAACTGGCCTGCAAATCCTCCTTCCAAAGCCTGATTTTGGTGAGGAGTAGGACTCCCTCCCCCCTCAATTCCCGGGCTTATCCCAGCAGCTGGGGTAGAGCAGAGGGCTCAGCAAATGGCAGCTGTTATTATTATTATAGCTATTATTACTATGGAGTGTTGGGGGGGTAGAATGCAAGAAGGAGGCTGTGCTAGTGGCGATCTCTCTTCTACATCCGTTTTCTCTGGGTTGCTGCAGCCAGAGAATCCCCCGCAGGCTGTGGATTATCAAGAAAAGACAAAGGAGAGGAAGGCAGGCTGGTTTCTGATTCACACGACGCGGCTATGGACGCCTGGCTGTTTGGCGTGAGACTAAACCAGAGCACTGCAAGCCGTGGCGGCAGTGGGTCAAGGTCTCAGAGTTGTGCTGGGCTTAGAGACCCAGAGAGCCAGAGGCAGAGACGCAGGGCAGCTTTCCTTGGCTTAAATAACAGCAGTGAGCGACCAAGAGTCCGGGGTAACTGGTGGATGAGAACAGGAAGGGAGGGGCACAAGGCACTGACTTCAAGTCCCCCACAGAGTGACAGCTGGACTTAGACGTGGGGGCCCAAGTGCGCATACACATGCACGTGCCCATCTGCACACCAAGTCCGCCTCACCGCCACACCTTCCACACTCCCGCACAGCCCCACACAGCCCCATCACACCCGGGCAGCTGGGGGACTCCAGCCCCCACAGGGCAGGTGACACTGCCAGACACCTCTGCCTGCCTCTCGGAATCTTTGTCTCCAACGGCTCTGAAGCACAGAGTCCCCCATGGCCATTCTGAGCTTCCCTCCCAGACACTTTTTCCTAAATCAGCTTCCAATCTGACTCATTTCAGTTTTAAAACAAGACAACATCAACAAACACGATGAAGGGAAACAGATGGTAACAATTACAGGAGGGAGAAAACAGCCCGTTGCCGCTAGAAGGGGCGAGCAAGCAGACGGGGCCCAGACAGGGCATTGCCCCGGGGCCGCTGCTGCGGAAACCTGGGCGCGGGGCTCCCAGGGCCCGTCTGCCCTGCAGGGACCACGAGGCCCTCCCGGCACCGTGGGGCAGGCCCACTGGAACCTGGCAACCACCAGTTCTCCAGGGAGGGAGGGAGGGAGGGACGTTCCAGTACATTCCAGGCTAACTCACCACCTCTGACGCCCTGTCTGAGGCCTGCAACCTGCGTGGGATGGCTCCGTCCTGTGAACACTGGGCCCCGTGACAGCAGAGGCCGGTCCCACCTTCCAGACTGTGCACCCCTCAGGATAGGATGGGGGTCTCTCATGGCGGGTGGTGGATGGAGCCGGGCGGCCTGGCTCCAGTGCCAGTCCTGCCCCTTACAGGTGGGGCGAGCTGGGGTGGGCTAACGGACCTCTCTGTGCTCTCTTTCCTCACCCGAAAAATCGAGTTCAGTCTCGGCTTGCACCACAGGATTATGAATTAATAGGTGTCAGGGACTGAGGACCGTGCCTGGCCAGCACGGGTGCCGTGTGTGGATCCTGTCTTGTTATCACCCACGCAGCCAGCCCGCTTCTGGTCCGGTGCTCAGATGGCATCGGCGAGGCCTGCCTAGCAGAGGGATGCGGAGACGGGCCTGAAGCTGGGCCCCGAAAGATGGGGCGCTTTCCAGGTAGAGGGGGCCACACACTGCAGTTAGGGTTGACAGGATGAGCCCGTGTCAGAGCGGGGTCCCCGAGGGTCCGGGAGCAGACGGCCAGGTCCTGAGCTGGAGTTTGCCGTTCTCCGTCTCCTGGGAAAGTCATCGGTCCGTCCTCTGTGGTTCGAGTAGGACGTGGGCTCTGCCCTCCAGCAGATCAGACTGGCGGAGAGACAGGCAAGGAAACGGGGGCAACCCAGAGACTCAAGTGCTGTGACAGAGGGGGGCATCTACCCCAGCCAGGAGAGCTGCCCAGAGGAGGGGGCTGAGTCCTGAGCGACAGGAGGAGGGGCGTGGTGGGGGGTGAAAGCGGGGGGTCACGTGCCTTCTGGGCACAGGGAACCTGATGCCTTTGGGGCTCAGAGCATCAGGGCATCCAGAGTGAGTTGTCTGGGTCCCCACCCTTCATTTCTGAAGTCTCCCAGGCAAGGATTTAATGCCTCTGCATCTCAGCTTCTCTTCCTGCACAAGGAGAACGACACCCTCGCCCTCGCAGGCCTGGGGGCAGGGGGCTAGGCAAGGATGTGTATGGAAAGCGCCTGGCCGATCCCTCGCACAGGAGGCGCTCGCTGCCAGCTCCGCTGCTCTGGCCTCATCTGCACGCACAAGCGCTCACACCCATCAGCACTCCCTGCACGGCGGTGCCACAAATGTCCTCAGATGCTGCTGCGGACTCGTGTCTGTCCCCCCAGAGATCATACGTTGAGCTCCTAACCGCCCTGTGGTGAGGTGTCGGGCCTCTGGGAGGAGACAGCGTCAGGAAGGCGGTGGCCTCGGGACAGGCACCGGCGCCCTTAGAGGAAGACGAGGGCGCTGGCTTCCCCCGTCGGCTCTCGGCCGTGAGGACACACGGAGGAGTCGGCAGATTGCAACCCCGAAGTGGGTCCTCATCAGATCTGGATCCGGATGGTGCCGGCACCCTCATCTCAGGCTTCCAGCCTCCGGAACTGCGAGAGCTGTGTGGCTGTTGTTTATGAGCCTCCTGGTTTATGGTGTCTTGTTACTGCAGCCGGAGCCACACACGCACCTCCCACATGTTCGCACTCGAGGGTCCAGAGAGACCGCAGGTGGCACGCACTGACGCCCCATCTCCCCCTTCGCCCTGACACGTGCCGCCCCCGCCACTGCCAGCCCTTCCCAGCTGAGTCTCTAGCCTCCAGGGATGGGTGGTGGCCGCCCCTAAGCCAGGGTCTTGGATGCTGAGAGCCGCATTTAACCACCTCCGAGTGACGTCCTTCTGGGCTCATTCTGAGTGCCAGGCAGAAGGCCTCCGAAGCTCCGGAGGAAGGGAGGAGGGTACAACTTGCCCGCTCCTCGCCCCGTCCCGGGGTCTCTTACTCACAAATGTGCATCAGGCAGCTTGTCTGGTGAGCGCTCCCCACATGCAAGGGGGCAAGTTTTGGCTGCACATTTTTTGGCAGCGCCTTCTATTTTAAAATATATCCATGCTCCTCTTTTTCTCCTGGGGGCTCCGCATTTTCACATTTTTTCCCCAGGATGCCCGTTTCCCAGCCCGGAGGAGTCTTTCCTCTCAGCACCAGAGCCCAGCTCGCTGCTCTCCTCCCAGATGCTCCAGGCTCGGCCCTTCCCCGGAGAGCAGCAGCTTGGCACTTGGGAGGCCTGGGCCCTGGGTAACCTGGACAAGACCCTTCTCCCCTCTGGGCCTCATTTGGAAAACTGGGCATTTGGAAAACAATAGAATGTCTTAGCCTGGAGGCCTTTTCCATTCTCTCCCCTGGGCAGCCTCCCTTAGTTGGGGTGGGGGTGAACTGGGGCTCTGGGCTGCAGAGCCAGTGCCTCAGCTGCCGCTGCTGGGGGAGGCCTGGGACACACACGCGTGTGTACACACACACACACACACACACACACCCGCTCTGGATGCTTTGCAGGACCAGCCCCCTTCACAGGCAAATGTTGGTTCTTCCCGGCCAGGGGACTGGGGCTGGAGCACTTTGGTCCCTCCCTCGGAGTGGAGTGTGTGCCTCGGCCTGCCGGGTTGAGCATCATTAAGACAACATCCCAGGGGCTCCCTGAGCGCTGGTCGCATGATCAGGACCACGCAGGCTTGCCCATGTGGTAGTTCTCATCACGTATGCTGTATGCTGGTCTCTAGGCCTATCTCTGTGGCCTTGGCCTTCTTTCTTAACTGTTGGTATTTCTCAGGGTTCTACAATGTTCTTCTCATTATCACCTGATTGCCAACTCTTTGCCACCTTTAAATTCCAGACCTCACATGTTCCAGCACTTCCTGCATTTCTCCACTTGGAGGTTCCGCCTGCACTTCAAACTCAGAGACTCCTGAGCTCTTCTTCCTCAACCCAGACCTGCGCTCTCTGCTGTGTGCTCGGTCTCAGAGCTGTTCCCCCAGGCCCCCGGCACTGTCACCAAGACAGGAACAGGAACTCAGCTTTCCTGGCCTCACTTCCTGCCTCTAGCAGTTTTGCTGATGCGCTCCTCGATATTCTCTAGCAGCCTTGCCCCTGGCCTTCCCCACCCCTCACATCTGCCTTCCACCTGGCCTTCCCGTCACTGCCCTAATCTGATCCTTGTGTTGCAGCCAGGTATTTTTTGAAAGTGTAAATATGACCACATCACTCTTCCTTCTAAAACCCTGTAGTCCCCAGTCTAAGGAGTCAAGTCCAAATTCCCCAGTACAGTTTCCAAAGCAGCCCCTGGTGTTCCGGGTGCAGTCTCTCACCACTCCCACCCTGGCATTTCATTCTCACCAGCTCTCCCTGGCACATTGCTGCTTCCGGTCTCCATGACTTGGTCCAAACCCTCCCCTTCATGTGTTCGCTGGGCTCCCTGATCAAGGCTCATGCAGTCTTACCCCTGAAGGCGCAGCCTGGACAAACCCTCCCTGAACAACCTTCTCTCCCGGCTGGGCAGCATGCATCACCTCCGGTCCTGAAACACTGCACACCTGCCCCCCAAGCCTGTCCTGGGGATGAAGCCCCTGGGTGCTACCGGATCGTAATTCCTATTTGCTAACTTGTTCCCCAACAGATCATGAATTCCTGGAAGTCAGGACTGTGCCTTGTCACCAGAATAGGGTCTGGCGCATAGTAGGTGCTCAGTAAAGATTTGAGGGGTAGGTGAAGCCTGAGGAAAAAAGCTTTTTGATGGTTCTCTAAGAGGGTGTGGTGGGGATTTCTGCATTGAGTGCAGTCGCTGGCTTCATCAAGGCCCCAGAAATGCCACCCTCTCTATCTTCCTGGTACGATTCCAGGGCAAAGTGAGTTTTGAGTCCTTTCTAATCAAGCTGTCAATAGGGATTCTTGACATCAGGTATTGATTTTTTTTTTTTTTTTTGTCAAAGGGCATCTGGCAGTCAGTTCATATTTTGAGACCATCACCTCTTCTGTCATCACAGACCACAGCCCACCTTGGGGCCCCTGGGACCTGCTTCTCTAAAATCAGTGTCAGGGCTCAAGTCATTGGACTTGAACTGCAACATCCACCCTTCCCTGGGTCTCTAGCCTGATGGCCTTCCCTGCAGATTTTGGGCTTTCAGCCTCCACAACATAAACCACTTCCTTAACATAAATATTCACTATATTTACTGTATTTTGTGTATACACAACCTATTGGTTTCTCTAGAGAAACTCTGACTATTAAAGCACCTTTATCAAAACTGCAGGAGTTCCCATTGTAACTCGGAGGTAATGAACCCAATTAGTATCCATGAGGATGTGGGTTCAATCCCTTGCCCTGCTCGGTTAAGGATCCGGTGTTGCTGTGAGCTGTGGTGTAGGTCGCAGATGAGGGTCAGATCTGGCATTGCTATGGCTGTGATGTAGGTTGGCAGCTATAGCTCCGATTTGGCCCCTAGCCTAGGAACCTCCACATGCCCCAGGTGAAGCCCTAAAAAAAAGGAAAGAAAAGAAATTGCATAAATGCACTGCAAGGACTTGTGGGCATGGCAAGAGGGAGATCTGCCATTTGTACAGGGCATGCACTGCATCTCCAGTGAAGGCCTGGCCATGCCCTGGCCTGAAGGGTCCTCCTGGTAGGAGGAACCCCTGTGACGTTCTTTCAGGGAAGAGTCACTGCTACATCCCACGCTGTGACTTCCCAAGGCAGGCTGCCCGACAGGCCCTCCTACGACTTCAAAAAATGCAAACCTGGTCATGCCACTCACTCCGGCTTCAAAACCCTCAGGGGCCTTCCATGGTCCTCAGGTCAAACTTAGAGCTGGCCATGCAGCCTACAAGTCCCTCCAGGACTAGGCCCCAGTCTGGTCCCCTGCATCATGCCTCACCAAGCTCCCCACACAGGCTCGCATTCTCCCTCTCGGACCTCAGCCACTCTTTCTTGTCTCTCTGGCTTTATTTACACTCCCCCCTGGAGGGCCCTGCGGTCACCTCTCTGCTCACCCAGCTGGGTCTTAAACTTCGGCACAGGCATTACCTCCTCCAGGAAGCCTTCCCTGACCACTCCCTGTGCCCAAGTCTGGGCTGCCTCTTTCCCCTTTGAGCTGAGCTGGGGCTTAGGGAGGGCTGTTGATCTTGGGATTCCTCAGAGTATTAGCTGCTTCCTTCTCCAGGCTGTGAGTTCCTTGAGGACCCGGACTGGGACCATAGTTGGCATAACAAATGTTTGTTGAATGAATGAATGAGAAGATAAATGATAAAGTCACTTTATATGACTCCTCTTGGGTTTTTCCAGTTAAAACACTCCAGTGGGTCACTCAGACTCCAGTTTTGCACCATGTTCACGGGCAGGATGATATTATTTGCCAAGACGCTAGTCATATGTCATCTTATATATATTTATATATCTAGTGAGAAGTACTGCTAATCTAAATAGGAAAATGATAAAAAAAATTTTATTGAGCACCAATATTAAGTACAGAACTAAACTCTTTCCTACATAATCTAATCTACTCTTCATAACTAGCTTCACAGGGGAGCCTCAGAGAGGTTTCCTAACTTGCTCAAGGTTACAGTTAACAAAGTGGAGCTGAGATGAAGCTGGGTCTGATTAGAAAACCTGTGTGCTTAGCTGCTGAGCCATAAAGCCCGGCAGTATTTTCATTCTTGGCACTAGTGCCCAGTGGGCAATAGAAACTGTATCAACTGGAGGCGCCCTCACTCATGGACCTTATAAATGAACCCCCAGACCACGGCCGACTGTAAGGTGTGGACTTCCGGTCAAGTTCAGTCTCTCAGGCAGGACTCCCGCCCCTCTCAGTTTCCGGTCCAGGGTCCTCGCCCTGGGGCCCCTTTCTGCCCCTCCCACCAGCCCAGGGCCCTGCCACCTGGGCAAGAACAGAGACTGTGCAGGTAGAAAGGAGCCAGGGCCTCCCTGTGGCCGGGGGCCACCTGGGGAGATGCAGTTGGTGAGAGGACAGCTCACCGCGGGGGCTAGAGGCTCTTCTGTTTTTCCACCAAAGCAGTTCTGAGAGGTGGGAGGGACTTGTCCACGGACCTGGGTCTCAGTCACAGTAAAAGGAGGTCTGCAGCATGCTGGTAATGTTAGCTTTGACTTCCAGGAGCTTAGCAGGACCATGGCTATACCTACTGCTGGGGCGCCAGGCAGGCTGGGAGTGGGGGACGTGGAGGTGGCTTTACGTATCAGCCAACTCTGCTTGAGTCCTTTGCTTTTCCAAGAGAATTTCTGGGTGGGAGGAGTTGGAAGGTGCCAGGTAAGAGAGGCAGGTGAGCAGACAGGTGAGGCCAGGGCTGTGCCCGTTTCCCTCTCTCCCCCCGTCCCCTTCTCCTCTTTCCTTTCATGGCCTCTGACTCTCTCAACAGAGAGGTGTAGCCAGAGAACTTTTTGGAGTCACCGGCCACATTCTGAACACTTTGGGGATTCAGTGACCCCGTTCTCTCATAGAGGACACAGCTGATCTGGTCAGGTTATGGATTCAGGAAAGACGGTCATATTTCAGGCTCTGCTCTATTAAATGCCATCTATATTAGTCAGTCAGGGTTCTCCAGAGAAACAGAACAATAGAAGGTTAATTTATTAATTTATTAATATAGGGAATTGGCTCCTGTGATTATGGAGGTTGAGCAGTCCCAAGATCTGGAGTTGGCAAGCTGGGGACCCAGGAGAATCAATGCTGGAAGTTCTGGTCCAAAAGCTGGCAGGCTCGAGGCCTGAGAGGATCTGATGTTTCAATCAAGTCTGGAGGCAGGTAAAAAAAAAAACAAAAAAACCCAGGTCCCAGCTCAAGTGGTCAGGCAGGAGGAGTTCCCTCTTGTGGAAGTGTCAGCCTGACTCTTCAACTGATTGGACGAGGCCCACCACATTAGGAGGGTCTTCTGATTCACTCACTCCACTGATTCAAAGGTTCCTCTCATCCAGAAACACCCTCACAGACACACCCAGAAAAACATTTGGCCAAATATCTTGCCCACTCCCCTTTGGCCAAGTCAAATGGGCACATAAAATTTACACTCTACTACACTTTCCACAATGATGTCACTTCCTGTTGCAATTTTTAATGAGTCTGTCCTCTGGGTAAGGAGAGTCCAGACAGGGAAAAAAAAAAAAAAGGAAAAAGAAAAAGAAGAAAGCCAGAACAATATAAGAATGCAAAGCAGGGCTTGAGAATTCCTTCCATGATTATGGAAATTTCCCTTTGGCTCTCCCTTCCCAATAAATACTGCCCACTCCCAGGAGAGGCTCAGTCTGCCTGCCTCTTCTCCATCCCTCTGCCAGTAAGAGAAACATGCCACTTCCCAGCCACACCTGCTCCCACGTCTCGGCATCTGCCCCACCTCACTCGCTTCCTAACTGTTCAGACTCTAAAGGGCAGTGTCGTTTGTGCTTCCAACACGCTGGGTACCTCTCCCCGCCCAGCCTTCCCAAGCTGCTGCTTTCTGCATTACCCACAACATCAAAAATGTTCCACCGGTGGTTTCAAGATTCCTAAAAAATTGATTCAAAACATCTTTAATACTCTCTGAAGAAGCAATATATCACAGAAAAAGCTGTAACCTTTAGTACCGCTGATATGATCCAGACGGAAGGCTGATCGGGAAGGGAAGTGGGGCCTATTCTCATTCTGTGCGGCTGCTGCTAGAGGTGCCCTGCGGCCTGTCCACCCGCCGTCTGCGCTCACAAGAAAGACAGCGGCTGCCTTTCCAAGCGTTTGCCTAATGCCCCCTCCGTATCACCTGAAAAAGAGTCACGGTACTTGAAGGTGATATTTTCCAAGAAGCAGCCTTCCTCTACTAACACAACATCCCTGAAAAGAATACTGGCCGTTTCTACAGCAAAAACAAGTCTTGCACGGGAGGCATTTTCCTTCCTCTTTTCCCCGTTACAGAGCCACGAGCACGGAGCTGCGGCCGCGCCGCGCCAAGGCCAGCAGGACGGAGGCAAAGCTAAATGAACTGTTATGTATGCGAGCCGCGCGATGACCAAAAGCCGGCAAGGAAGTCCCTTCCCTCGAGAGGACGAGGGGCAGGTGTGGGGTGGGCGTGAGGTCCTTGGAGGCCTCCCTTCGGGCGTGCACTCCGGACAGGGTCTGCGTGTGGCAGGCCCCGCGCTGCGCTGCCCGAGGAGGATGCGGGTGGGAAATCAGATACTCGGATTGGCCAGCTTGTTTACTTTCGTTTCTTTCTGAAGGTTAATGTTATGAGCAATCAAAGCAAGCTGAGAGGAGGAGACGGAAGGCAGAGAAATGGAAACCCTTCAGGCCAGCGAAAGGTTTCGTTTGCCTTTGGTAAATAAAAGTGTGTTCCTATTTTCACAAGGATATTTCTATTTCAACCGGCTTACGATCCAAACTGGGCCGGGCGAACACACTGTGATGTGCTCACAGCCCTCACCTAGAGGGAAAACGCTGACATGGAAACAGAGACCAAACGCAGGGGTCCCCCCACGGGGACCACCTAGCTTTGGCCGTAGCTGGAGCTCCCGCGTGGCCTCTGGCCGCCTACCCTGATCTGGGTGGGGCTTTGATGTGAATGACACTGGGGACAGTACCAGAGCCACCCAGACCTGGTAAGAACCACAGAGTCACCTCTCACGGACTCTGTGTCCTGGACAGGTTGCCAAAGTCAGCCAAACCTGTTTCCCGATCTGGAAAAAGGGGACGGTATCAATCTTACAGTTCACGGGGTGGGTGAGAATAACGGATGTCCCAACCCACAGCCCAGGGCTGGCACGGATGCAGCCCCTCCAGAAGGACAGCTTTTATTATTCTCATTATTCCAGAACATGTCTTTGCGAATTGTGTGCTTGGTGATTGAAACTACTTTTCTTTTTAATAAAATCTTGATTTAAAAAAGGCCTGGAGGCACCTCTGTTTTCTTTATTTAGTGGGCCAGGGAGTGTGGCGGAGACAATATTCAGACACTCTGCAACTCTCTCACTCTGACGTTCACTGCCACGCTTTGTTTTTCCTTGTTTCATCTTTCCTTCTTCCTCCAAACTTAAGAAAGATTAGTTTAGGCAAAATGGCAGTGATGGGGTTCAACCCACCTCTCTAGCCTTCCTGTCATAGAATTAAAGATATGATGAGCCCGGGCTGGGTGTGAGTTTTTTTTTTTTTTTTTTTTTTGGTCTTTTTTGTCATTTTACGGCTGCACTGGCAGCATGTGGAGGTTCCCAGGCTAGGGGTCTAACAGGAGCTGTAGCTGCCGGCCTTCACCACAGCCACAGTAACGCGGGATCCGAGCCACGTCTGCCACCTTCACCACAGCTCACGGCAACGCCGAATCCTTAACCCGCTGTCGAGGCCAGGGATCGAACCCGCAACCTCATGGTTCTTAGTCGGATTCGTTAACCACTGAGCCACGACGGGAACTCCCTGGGTGTGAGTTTTTATAGCCCCCCCCCCAACGGTGGGCCCCAGACCAGGGGCGGAAATGTTTGCTGACCGGGGACAGAAATGAGCAGCAGCTTGTGCTGAACAGGGGGACAGTGACGTCACCCGCCCAGACTGACTCGGCCTCTTCATTTTAAACCAAAGCCCTCAGCACCAGTTGCATACAGGCAGTGACCCCAACAGCACAGAATCAGCCGGCTGCAAACATGAGCAGCGTGAGCCCAGGCCTGGACGTCACCTAGACGGGAATACCGGGTTTTCTCCAAGGAGCACCGGGTGGGAGGTCCACACGACGGGCAGCGTCAGCGACACCCCTTCCCGCCACGCCCGCCACACCGGTGCTGATGCTGCTCCGCTGCCTGGGTGCTTGGTGCACGCCGCCTGCCATTCGATGAAGCTTGGTCCCCAAGAGACGGGACCTCTGCCCTTTCTGCAAGGTAGCCCTCAGCACAGAACAGTCGAGAGAGGCCCCAGGGCATGTGGGCTCCTGGGAAGTGGTTGGATTTGGGATCTCTATCGAAAGTGGAATCAATCAGATTTCCTGGGATGGGGGACTTGACCATGACCCTAGGATTTCTGGCCGGAGGGACAGGGAGGTGGAGTTCCTGGGATGCACAGGTAGCTGAATGTCAGTGAGCACACTGGCAGCTCTGGAATGCTTGCCGGTGCTCAGGGGCTGGAATGAAAGTGCCCACAGGAGCCAGCACCTCGCTTGATCCCGGACTTCTGGGCAGTACTTTCTCCTCAGGAGCAAGACTGTGCCTGGGGCGATGGGAACAGAGGCCACCAGAGGGCCTCAGTCCAGTTAGAAAGACCAGACTCGGCTGAAGCAAGAGCAGAGGTCAGCAGGAGACCTTGAGTGACCTGTGGGAAACGGAGCAGGCTGTCCCACGCGTCCCTGCGGCCTGGGGCCTGCAGAGGAGGCTCAGTGTGGAAGGGCGATCTGAACTGGGGGGAAGGCTGGATGGGACAAGGAGACGGAGCATATTCTCTTGCCTTCCCCGGACTGGAGGCTGGGGCTTCACACTTGTCCCCTTGGTGTGACCAGGGTGATGGCAAGACTTGGAGCAGGAGATGGGCGGGTTTCTGAGTCTGCCCCCCGCTGCCCCCCGGAAGCTCTGCAGAACTGCCACTGGGAACAACAGGAAGTACCTGGGGAAGCTCTGAGGGTCCTGGCTTGTCCTTTGGGCCCAGAGAGAAGGACAGGGTGGGAGGCAGAGCCCTGACCCCTGGAAGTGGTTTCCCTGGAAGCTGGGCCACCAGCAGAGACTGTTCCAGTTGAAATGGAGAGTCAAGTGAGCATCTGTGAGGAGGCCGAGTTTACTAAGAGCAAAATCGCAGAAGGAGTTTTCCCATCTGTCAAATGGGTTAATAACATCCCCCTTCCTCACTGCACCCCCACTACTGGACTTTCCAGAATGAGATAAAGTACCCGAGGATGCCCAGCGCATTGCAGTGCATGCTCCATAAACACCAGGTTCTGTGTCTTCCCTGAAAAGATAGCTGGAGGAAGGGCTGAGCTGTGAAAGGGGGTCCAGAGACCCCGGGACACTGGCGGGCTAAGCAGGCACGGATAGAAGTAACCTGACATCCGGCCACGTGTGGATGGAGGAGGGCTGGCCCAGCTCCACGAGGACAGCAGTGCCCCACTCCTGCAAGCAGCATCCAGGGCCCACGCACCGTTCACCCGCGGGGACAGCACAGCACAGCCCACGTCTCCTCCCCATTCCCCGGCTCCCTCTGCTCCAGCACTGCGGGACCCTGGCTACCTCCTGACCAGACAGCTTGGACATCCTCAGGACTCCAGCCTCTTCTCCCCTCAGGTATCTGAGTCACCTATGCTCTTATGTCTTTCAGGTCTAGGTCTTTCCTGACCCCATCAGTTAAAATGGCACGCCCAGGAGTTAGTGCTGTGGTGCAGCGGAAATGAATCTGACTAGTATCCATGAGGATAAGGGTTCGATCCCTGGCCTGGCTCAGTGGGTCGGCGATCCAGCATTACCATGAACTGTGGTGTAGGTCAAGGATGCAGCTCGGATGCTGCGTGGCTGGGGCTGTGGCATAGGCTGGTAGCTGTAGCTCCAATTCGACTCCTAGCTTGGGAACTTCTATATGCCTCGGGTGTGGTTCTAAAAAGCAAAAAAAGAAGGCATGCCCAACACTCCTTATTTTTCTCCATGGCACTTGTAAACATAGTATGAGTCAAAAGAATGTGTATTCCGTAGTTTGGGGGCACAATATTCTATACCTGTCCATTAAGCCACGTTTACTAATTGCATTCTCAAATTTTCTACACCCTCACATTTTTTCCTGCCTCCAACCCAGGCCTGAGCCACAGAAATGATAATGCCAAGCCCTTAACTGCTAGGCCACCAGGGAACTCCCTAGAGAATGTGTTAAGAATCTCCCTCTGTGGTTGCGGATTTTTCTTTTTTTTATCCTTGTAGTTCTGTCAGTTCTTGCCTCCCACATTTTGAGGCTATGTTCTCTTTCTCCTTTTTTTTTTTTCTGTCCTCACCCAAGGCATGTAAGAGTCCTGAGGCCGGAAATCGAACCCATGCCATAGCAGTGACAACATTGGATCCTTAACCTACTGAGTTACCAGGGAGCTCCCAATGCTATGTTCTTATGGGCATGCGATTATTGTATCTTCCTGGTGAACTAAGTTTTTTTTAAATTATGAGATGTCCTTTAACTCTATTTTTTACTCTAAAAGTACTGCTTTTTCTCTTAAAGTCTGCTTAGTTTGATATTGACATAGCTACACCTGCTTTTCACATAGAATCTTTTTATTTTTAGTATGTATGTATTTTATTCTTGAATGTGTTTTTTTCATAAACAGCATAGAATCAATATTTTCAAATTCATTTTTAAAAGCCGATAATGATATGTTGGAACATATACTTTTGATGAACTTAGGTTTAAATTTATCATTTTATGAAATGCTTTCTATTGGTCTCACTTGTTCTAGGTTTCACATTCTTTCTCTCCCCCCTTTTCCCCTTTTCCTTTCTTTTGGATTAAATATTGTGTATTATTTCTTTGTAATATACACAGACATTATTACCTGTATCCTTGACTTAACTGATGCCTAATTTATTTTTTTTGTCTTTTTGCCTTATCTAGAACCACACCCGCGGCAGATGGAGGTTCCTAGGCTAGGGGTCTAACAGGAGCTGTAGCTGTCAGCCTTCGCCACAGCCACAGCAACACGGGATCTGAGCCACTTCTGCAACCTACACCACAGCTCACGGCAACGCCAGATCCTTAATCCACTGAGCCAGGCCAGGGATCGAACCTGCAACCTCATGGTTCCTAGTCGGATTCGTTAACCACTGGAGCCACGACGGGAACTCCTGATGTCTAATATTAACTGGCATTTATACTATCTTCCTTGTCAACTTAAGGGCCTAAAAAATTTACTCCATTTGCCATCCCCTGCCCCCTTTCTATGCCATTTCTGCATCTCCTTATTTTCCTATGTTTTAAGCTCCATCTGAGAACATTTTTAGAGTTTTATAAGCTAATATCCATTTAGATATACATTTTTACATTTTTATTGCTTTTCATTCCTTCCTGAAACTCTCATCTTTCATCTTGAATGAATTTCCTTCTGCCTGAAGAATATACTTTAGAATTTCCTGTAGTGTGGGTTTTTCTGGTGACAAATTACCTCAGCTTTGTTTTGTCTGCACATTAAAAAAAAAGTCTTATTTTTGTTCTTGAAGGGTATTGTCACTGGGTATAAAATTCTAAGCTGACAGGTTCTTTCAGCACTTTAAAGATATTCCCGTTGTCTTTTCACTTCCAAAATTACGTGTTTAATTATTGTACCTTTGAAAGCAATCTTGATTCCCTTGCTTTTTGGATTTTTCTTTGTCATTAGTTTTCAGCAGTTTTACTATGAGTGCTTCAGTATGAACTTTTTATTTATCCTGCTTGGAGTTTATTGTAATAGTTTCTTGAATCTGTGACTTGATATCTTTTGAAAGTTGAGGAATGTTCTAGCCATTACATCTTTTTTTTTTTTTTGATTTTTAGGGCCACGCCTGCGGCATATGGAGGTTCCTAGACTAGGGGTCGAATCGGAGCTACTGCTGCTGGCCTACGCCACAGTCACAGCCACAGCCACGCCAGATCCGAGCCGCATCTGCAACCTACACCACAGCTCATGGCAACGCCGGATCGTTAACCCACTGAGCAAGGCCAGGGATCGAACCCACAGCCTCATGGTTCCTAGTCGGGTTCATTAACCGCTGAGCCACGACAGGAACTCCAACAGCCATTATATCTTGAACTACTGCTTTTGACCAATTTTCTCTGTTCTTTGGAATTCCAAACAAACATACGTTAAGACTTTTTCACTGAAACGTCAGTGTCTCTTATGTTATTGCCTCTTTTGGGTATTTTTTTCCTTTTGTCTTTCTGTAATTAATTTTGGATATCTCTTCTTCCTCTTCTTCTTCTTCTTCCTTTTTTTTTCCGGCTTTTTAGGGCCACGCCCTCAGCATATGGAAGTTCCCAGGATACAAGTCACAGCTGCAGACACAGCAATGCATGATCCAAGCCACATCTATGACCTACACCACAGCTCATGGCAACGCCAGATCTTTAACCCACTGAAAGAGGTTGGGGATCAAACTTGCATCCTCAGGGATACTAGTCAGGTTTGTCCCACTGAGTCACAACGGGAATTCCTGGATAATTTTTTTAACTAATCTTTTAGTTCACATTGCTCCCTTTGGTTGCATCCACTAAACTCATTATTGCGTTCTTAATTTTTGGTATTATGCATTTATTCACATTTGGTTATTTTAAAAATACATAGAGTTTCTCATTCTCTGCTGAAATATCCCAGTTTTGTCTTTTAACACCTTGATCATGGTAAAGTATAACTGTTTTAAAGTTTGTGTCTGTGTCTGTAAACTCCAATACATCTAGAGCCCCAGTGGGTCCCAGTTCTTATTTTTGCTGTTTCTTCAGATGTTTGCTCTTATCATCTTCTTGTGTCTCCTTGTCCAGGGGAGGGCTCTCCATGGCTTCCAGCACCAAGTGAGCCCCAGGGAACCGTCTGATGTACTTGTTACAGTAACACTCATCTGCTTGGCCCACCCTTCCTACCTCCCAATGTCAAGCCACTGAAGGTCAGAGTCAGGACCCTGGGCTCTGAAATCAAACAGGAGTCTGGGTTTGATTCCAAACAGGAGTCTGGTTCACAGTTGTCACTTAGACTAGTAATGTGCACAGTCTTGGGCCAATCATTTAAATTCTTTGTGTTTTAATTCACCAATAAAATGAGGATGATGAACACTACCTCATAGATTTAGTTTAGAGCATATATCAAAATAACATGTAAAGCACTTACTTAGGGTCTGGTGAGTAGTAAGAGCTAATTGAATGCTTGTCATTGTTACTATTATCACCTGCCCCAAATCTCTCAAACCCTCCCATTTTTCCTGCCTGAACTGTTTTTGCCGATATCCAGGCCACCATCATCACGAACTTCTGCACTTGGCCCCACGCTGGTGGTCCTACCTCCTGCCTCACTGCCCCACAATGCCGCCAGAGTGAACATTCTGAAGTGCACCTCTGACCTCCACTCTGATGAGCCCTCCCACGGCTCCCACTGCTCTCAGGGGTCCACACTGACCCCTCCAATTCTGTTCTTTTCAGACATAGTATGTCTGAAAAGGGGACGAATTGTTTTCAGCCCTCTGAATCACCAAGTTCTTTGTCATTGGGCGTCTCTGGGGAGCTCTCCCTTCCCCACTGGCCAGCTTCCACCTGGACATCTCCAACTCATTCCACAGGTCTCAGCTTAGACAAAACAGCCAAGGGGAAAGCTCCCCATTAGCTGGCAGTATTTTCCACCGCCACTCCCAGTCAGGTCACACTTAATGGTAACAGACATATCCCTGTCCGTAGCCACCCCAGAACTAGAACTAGAATGGGACTCTTCCAGTTACCACTGCATCCCCAGTATCCAGCACTCTGCCTGGCTTACACTTAATACATATTTGCCAAATGGATTAGTGACTAACTGATCACCATCAGGGGAACGGGTTAACAGACAAAAATAGAACTCAACTCCCAGTCCAAGAATCTTCTGGAACCAGCTCTCCTACCAACCTCCTTGTAATTATTCTATTCCTGTTCCTAGGGAAAGGCTTGCTAAAAACCCGTAAATATTTTGCTCCCTAATTGCTTATCTGCACCTTAATCACATAGTAGTTTTATTATTATTGTTATCATTATCGTTATTATTAATGGTGATAAATAAAACAGAGCATAAAAGTATTTCCAGAAAAAAAACAACGGTGTGATTTAGAATTTTTAATTAATATGAGTCGGGTTTGTATTGAGTGATCTGTGTGAAAATGGATAATCCTCAGTACCTCCCCCAACGGGTTTGGTATCTAAATGCTCCATATTGTAATTTACATCCGGAGGGGCCCAGGGTGTTTAGAAAACCATCAGTTCTCTGGTTATCTGGTTCCCATCAGCATCGCTTTCTCAAATGAATGCATTTCAATTAAAGGAAGACGTTACCGGAGTACATGTGAGGTGTGTATTTTGTGAATTATAGCTCTAACTTTGAATACACACAAAACAACAAACATTTCCTGAGCTCCTATGATATCCCAGGCACTGAAGATAAGACAAACAGGAAGAAGGCCGGGCTCTACCTCCAAGGAGACTGCAGCCTCCTTGAACAGGAGGATGTACACAGAACCAGCATTCGACGCGACTGGGGGCAGGAGGGGAGCGCTCTCCCAGGGCGCGTGGGAGCTCCCGGTACAGACAATAAGCCAGAGACATGCTCAGGAGGAAATGAAATTAAGGACTAAAACTTCACGGAAGCAGATACTGCCGTTTTTCGTGTTTACAGACACAGTTTTACTCCCTTCTGTAGGTGGTTACATTTTCCAAATTATTGCTGGGCATCGCCTTTCTCCCTCTCATCATACCAGGAACAGAGATGGATATTACTGCCTTTATGTGGACACCAAAAGGTGACATTTTTGGCCAATTACTGATACCCTCCAGGCTGGTGCCCCTCAGCCCCTCGGTCCCCATCCTGCGTCAATTCAAGGGCCCTCCCTGACAAAGAGAGGGGTGTGTGAGAATCTTAGCTGATTAAAAGATAAACTGGGGAATGGCAGTTCACAATACGACGGAGCCTTGTGCATCAAAGAAACAGAGTTAAGAATGAGGTACCAAGTCCATGTATAACTGGAAAGGATTCAGTTTCAGATATTCAATTAAAAATAACTTTGCCATTTGGTCCAAGACTTAAAAAAAACATTGCGGATGGCTGGTGGTCTCCCAACTCCTTTTCTGCATCCGCACCCCGCCTCCCCGGCTTTCCGAGTCACTGTTGCCCCTCACCTCATCTCTCTAGGCACCCTCGGCATTCAGCAGGTGGGGGGAGAGTCTCCTCTGGGGTCCGAGATCCCCTTTCAAGTCCCCCGTGTGCTCTGGGCAATTGGTCAGCCTCTCTGAGTCACCATCTCCTGCCTGCCAGACACCAAGGGCACAGCCCTAACTAGCCCTTGGGCCGCTAAGGTCCCAGGACAGCCTCTGTCACTATCAGGGCCTCAGCAAGCCTCCTGCTCCCTCCTTCTCTCCCTGATGCGCCCACTCCCTGGGGGCCCAGACCCCCCACGGGCGTCTCTTCTCTTCTGCTCCACTCTTACTTCCATTTAGCTTTGGGAGAAAAACCCCCCGATAAAACCAACTCACACCAAGCAGTGAATGATTCGTTCCCTCAGGAGGTTAAAACTGCTAATTGCATTTTATAAGAAGAGGAATTTCAGAAAGTGAACCTTTCATTGTTAAATTGGCCAGGCTGAACACAGAATTTTGGGCAGATCTCTTAAGAATCTGTCAGGCAATGCCTGACATGGTGCCTTAGATCTAGCAGCTAGGCGGAATCGAACATCAGCTAATGACAGAGCGAGTCACAGGAAGGGCAGCCCCACAAGGGGATCCGAAACACAGGGGTCACAGAGCCCCTGCCCCTGGCGGCAGCAGCAGGGCCTCCCAGGGGTGGAGCGGGGGGCTGCCTCGCCTTCCTGAGCACCCACTGTGTACAAGGCTTGGTTTTGTAGCTAAAGCATGGCTTCTGCCTAACCGACCTTCCCGAGTGTCTGAGGAATGTTCTGGAACTCTCTCTCTCTCTCTGCAACCCTCACCCCTCCAACACACAGGCACATACACATGCGTGTGCGCAAATGCCCTTACACACCCTCAAAGGTTGACCCTGGCCTTCACCCTCACATACTCTAACTTGTCCTTCAAGGAGTTCTGCCAGTGCATGAAGATTTGGAAGAATTTCCCAGTGCTGAAGCACCTAAGAAGAAGGAGGCTTCTGAATACTTTTATTAGATTCCCTCTTTCTTTCAGGCCCAGAGGCTAGGATTTGTGTCAATTTGCACTTTAATTGGTAAGGATTTACATGTTCTGAAAACAGGACCAAAATTTACTTTCTATCTCAACACAACAGAGAGAAGATGCAAGGTGAGGGCTTGAAGCCTGGACCCTCGGGGCCTCATCCAAGCAGGGAAGCCACCCAACAGGAAACAGGGCTATGTTGTCCTCCAAGCAGCTGAGGACTTACTCCAGGGTAAGGAGGAAGGAAGTCAGGTCAGGCTGGATCAGGCCTGATTCCAGCTGACCGGGCAGAACCCTCAGCCTAGGACCTTCCTGGCTCCGGGCTCTGCAAACGGCTGAGAGGACAACTGCTTCCGGGCCTTGGCTGCGGCCCTGGAAGAAGGCAGGGAGCTGAGTCAGGATGGGACCTATGCCCGCAGCCAGCCAAGGAGCAGAGACCGTGTGGGGGTGGGGGTGGAAGGAGGCAGCTTCAAGGAACGGATCCTCTGTAATTTCAGAGGGTGGGGTGGAATCGTGTATATTTTAAAGGCCTTCTTTTTGTTCTCATGACTTCTTCCGCCACCCCCCCCACCCCCGCCCGCCCCCGGCCCCACCCCGGAACTCAAATGACCCAAAGTGACTTGGTCTTTACACTTTTCAGATGAACACCCAGTGCTCCAGGGGCCTGAGTCCTCAGGGCACGTTCTGTGTCAGAACCAGAAGGAAAAGCTCTCGGTGTCCACCTCCAGGATTCCTGCTGCTGCCTGGAAGGGACACTGTCTCCCAGGAAATCTGCTACTTTCATCATGTCAATTCTTTCCTCCGGTGACACCCACGTCCCAGTGGGACCACTTATCAGCAGGCCTTGTAACCAGCAGCAACGGCCTCAGTTACGGGGAGGTGCAATGCTCTGCCAGCTGTCTAATGGTCCTGGGTCCAGATGCCACATGCTGGGTGGCAACAGGGGCTCTGCTGGACCCACCCCAGCCCCTGGGCACTGAGGACCAGGCCCCAAATAGGACTGTCCACGAGGCACCAAGCCTGGGCCTGTGGAACTGACTTCATGGCGCCGTGGCCACCTTACCGCAAATCTGGGCACCTCCGCTGGACAGAACCCCCTTGGCGGACAGGGGTGCAATGCTGGACGACTGGGGGCCCACAAGATCCTCCCTGAGCTCTGTGCTGAGCTGACTACAGGCTCCTCTTCCCTCTGGACCCTGAATGCAGCTGCATCAGAGCCTCTGATAATGAGTCCCCTGGGGTCCCCAGGTGGGCGGCTGTTCCCCCGGGGTGGGGTGTGGACGCAAGCGTGTTCACAGGCTTTCCCGGCCGCCAGCAGCAGAAAGGATGCTCTTCCCCAGCTGCACCTCCTCCAACGGCCTCTTTCAGAAAACCGGCCTGGGGTTACTCTCCTTCCACGCAAACTGGGGCCTTTGAAAAGGCCTAGGCCTTGGAGCCCACCTGTGGGCCCAGTGGCCGGCGGAGACCCTGAGGCTCCTTCAGCCCTGGAGCCTCAGATTTCTGTCCTGAGACACAGAGTTCAGGGCCAGCCGGGGGTCTCCTGAGACCCCAACAGCGCAGGGCCAGGCTGACTCTCCGGGGACGCGCACATGTCCTGATCCTCCCCTGCCCCGGGCGCAGCTGCGACCCCCAGCCCAGGAAACTCCTTGATTGCCGGTTGGAGGTGGGAGTCCAGCTAACCCTGGGGGATGGATAGGGGTTTGTGGGTTGAGGCCCACCTCTGGCTGCCTTTTCAGGCCCAAATCACCCCAGGTGTGTATGGCAGGCACCAGAACTCCCAGGGGTGTGGCGGTCTCTAGGTTCTAAGTTCTAAGAATCCCATTCAACTTGATTTCTGACCTTTGACCTGCTTTCCTAAATCCCCGTCCCCCTACCCCCACCCCCAGGGAGGGAATCACCGCCCTGACGTAGTTCTACCCTGAGATGAGCCAGGGTAAGATCTGGACCCACGGCCTCACCCCTGATTGCCTGGCACCCAGCGGAGCACAGAGGGTGGGTGTCCAGATTCAGTGTCTCCTTTGCAAGTGATGTGACTTTGTTTCCTGAGAAATCAGGGATGAGCTGAGATCCGGCCTCAACCACCTCCAGGAATCAGACCCTCTGGAGAGAGGACCCAAGTTTAAACAAGCATCTTCATTTACTTTTTTAATTTTTTAAATTAAAAAAAATTTTTTTTTTTCCTTTTTAGGGCTGCACCTGCAGTATATGGCAGTTCCCAGACTAGGGGTTGAATAGGAGCTGTAGCCACTGGCCTATACCACAGCCATAGCAACGCGGGATCTGAGCTGCTTCTGCGACCTACACCACAGCTCATGGCAATGCCGGATCCTTAACCCACTGAGCAAGGCCAGGGATCAACCCGCAACCTCATGGATATTAGTCGGGTTTGCTACTGTTGAGCCACGACGGGAACTCCTGAACCAGCATCTTGTCTTAGAACAGTTGCCTGGAGCTGTCCCTTTGTTGGGAGGGACAGTCCCTGGCTTATAGCCTGTGGTTGTGGCTTTCCTGACCCCCCAGTGGCTTCCCAAAGGTACTCCACTGACCTCACCCAGGACGCTGGGCGGGTGGGGAGAAGGATCCCCCAGGTAGGGTGGCCACGCTGACTCAGGGTCAGCCTTGGGACAGAATGTCTCCAGCAGGCCTCCGTGTGGCCGCCGTAGCCAGCACTGTTACTAAGAAAAGCCCAAGGAGAACGGGTAACGCAACACGCCTGCCTGGGACAGGCCTTGGGTGGGAGGATGGGCAGATGACTCAGGAGATGCTCTGGGAGGCACGGGGACTGTGTCACACCTAACTGTCCAGCATGCGAGCCCCTTGCTTGTCAGGGGCCCTGCATTCCGTTCATCTCCAAAGTCTGTGGAAACCAGGCACGGTCTGGAGGGGCCCTAGGGAATGGACAGCCTGTGCTTGTCAAAGGTTCAGGAGACCAGGGACACCCTCGGGAACCCTTGCCGTTGTCCCCTGGCCCCTGTGTGAGTACGTTTCTCTAGGGCAGTGGCAGCCATAGTCAGGGACTCCATTCCCCCCGCTTCAGCCTGGCTGTTTACCCTCCTCTGGACCCAGAGCCTCCAGGCCTCCTTCTCTGGATGACACTGAAGCAGTAGCTGTCATCTGAGCCCGGCATGTGTCCCACACTGGGGAGGCTCGGGTGTTTCTGGTGTGGCCCCGTAAGAGGTTGGGGCGTAAACAAATGGCTTGCTAGGATTTGGGGTGGAAATCCCTGAAGACAACATAAAAAAGTCATCAGGCAAGACCAGCTGGGCAGTGCGGTGGGCTAGCCTGAGAACCTGCAGCCAAAGATGCATTTGTTAGTGGGGACGTTGTTATGGACCCACATTCATATGCTGAAATCCTAACCCCCCATGTGATGGTATTAGGAGGTAATTAGGTTATGAGGGTGGAGCTCTCATGCATAGGATTAGCGCCCTCATAAAAGGGACCCTAGAGAGCTCTCTAGCTCTTTCTGCCGTGAGAAGACGCACTAAAAAGTGGACAGTCCGTAAGCTGAAAAACAGCCCTCATCAGAACTCGGCCAAGCTGGCACCTTGATCTTAGACTTTCGGTTCCCAGAACTGTGAGAGATAAATATCTCTTGTTTATAAACCACCTGGTCGAGGGTATATTTGTTATAGCAACCAGAACTGACTAAGACAGAGATGCGCTCATGTTTTTCACTGGGCATCTCAGAGTCCCCATGGTTTCGCCTAAAGGAATTTGTTCTTATTCCAGACTGCAGAAGCTGGAAGGAAATCACAGTGAGATGGGGAAGGAAGGCAGCTTAGCTCTCCTAGAGCCTGGCTTCATCCTAAATCCCGTCCCTGTACCCGCCCCCCCGCCACCTCCCCACCGCCCTGGGGATCGAGTTGGTCCCTAAAGGGTTTGTCCTTATCTGAGGGTGTCATTCACAAACACAGCATGGTTTAATAAGACCCCAGACCTGCCAGTGCTTTCCTGTGGAAAGCAGAGGCTTGAAATTATGTGCCTGTTCCAGTGTGCAACTTTGCTCCCTTACAGCCACATAAATTACTTCATCTCATTTAACTGCCATTAGCAAATTATTAATCTAAATTCACACACCCAGAGTGAAGTCACTGAACTCAGACGTTTTACTATCAAGGATGCTTTCCTCCCAACCAGAGCCCATTTAAAATGTGTGCGAATTTTCACAGCCCAGCCAATCTTGCATCCCCGCTTGCTGAGCCTCTCAATAGCCCTTGCAGGCATGTACAAGCTCTTCTCCCTTTCTAATGGTGCTTTTTGGTCTAGTTTTCAAGCATGTGAATATTTATGGGGTTGGTACAGCGCAGGGGAGTGGTCTGGAGACCAAGACTTGGAGGTCAGACAGATCCAGATTTAAACTCCAAAGAGTCTGAATATTAGCTAACTGCAGATTACCTTCCCTAGGCCTCAGTTTTATGATCTGTGAAATGGGAATGATGGGACTTAAAGGGTTGCGGTGAGACTTAAATGAGAGGACGCAGAGTGCTCGGACATGCCACAGGCAGGCAGGAACGATGGCAGAAGTGGCTGTTGTTATTCTTAGCTAAGTCAAGGTGGACAGGGTCAGAGGTGGCCTTTTCTGCTCTCTGACTCAGGGACAAGAAGGTGATCAGTGGCCCAGAGCAGACTCTGGCAAGGAGGTTCCGTGTTAGCCGGGCCTTTCCCCTTCTCCCAGGCAGAGAGAGCCCTGAGCGCCCTTCTTTCTGGCAGGAGTCTCCCATCCAGGCCTTTCCCCTTCTCCCAGGCAGAGAGAGCCCTGAGCGCCCTTCTTTCTGGCAGGGGTCTCCCATCCGGGCCTTTCCCCTTCTCCCAGGCAGAGAGAGCCCTGAGCGCCCTTCTTTCTGGCAGGGGTCTCCCATCCGGGCCTTTCCCCTTCTCCCAGGCAGAGAGAGCCCTGAGCGCCCTTCTTTCTGGCAGG
>PVHT021183518.1:9756335-9924399 GCA_004024745.2 Catagonus wagneri | reverse complement strand
TCTTTCTGGCAGGGGTCTCCCATCCAGGCTTTCCCCTTCTCCCAGGCAGAGAGAGCCCTGAGCGCCCTTCTTTCTGGCAGGGGCCTCCCATCCAGAGAACACTACATTTTAGGTCTCATCCAGCAGTCAGTGGAGGTAATGTCCTCAAAAGGGCAAAACTGTAAAAGCTGAGCTGGTGGCGGAAGGACACGCTCTACACAGGAAGGTCCAGGAGCCCTCCAGGTTAGCGTGGACACCGGCTTGGGATCCCGGGACGAAGATGCTCATTAGTCCAGAGAACAGAGCCACAAACACCCAGTGCCCAGTCTGGAAGACCAAGGACTTCCGCTTCCGTGGCTGAGGCTTTCAGCCTCTAACCCTTTCACTCTTTCTCCACTCCAAGTTTTAACAACAATGCCATTTAATGTGGGCCAGTCTGAATAACTTTATTCTTCCCTTAGATCCATGCCTATAAAAGGATGCTGTGCTGTCCAGACTGCCCATAATTCATTATGCTGAATTCGCTTCCATCCGGAGACTTATACAGTTGTTGAAGAGCTGTCACTATAACCTATTGTCACTGCAACCTTTTATGAACCAGCCTACATTTTTATGTCAAAAATTTATCTTAATGGCCTCACAGCTCTTACCTCCAATTATTTCGGTGTCACCAACCTCCAGCTTGGGCTGTGTTCCAGCTAATGTGCGGGAACAAATTTCCTCTTTGCTCTTATCCTGGCCCCACACTGGAAACCTCGTGGATAATGTGGCATACCCTCTCAAGAGGCACACACACACACGCTCACTGCAGAATGGGAGCGAGGTCCAGGAACTTTGGGGACACCGTCAGCGGAAGGCTATGGCTGAACCCAGAGGAGCTCCATGTAACCAACATGTGGAAGGAAACACAGCGGAGGAATGTGTACCCAGCAGCACCTTGCAAAGAGGCTGGGCTCATTTTCCCCTTGGTTTTAAAATTGCACACAGTGATACACACATCCCTGTCCACCCAAAAGAAAATGCTAAAGGCGGAAAAAATATCATGGGTACAATGAAGGGCATCTGTATCCTCATTTAGAATTCTTATTCTTACTTTCTTGGAGTTCCCGTCATGGCTCAGTGGTTAACGAATCCGACTAGAAACCATGAGGTTGCGGGTTCGATCCCTGGCCTTGCTCAGTGGGTTAAGGATCCTGCATTGCCGTGAGCTGTGGTGTAGGTTGCAGACGCGGCTCGGATCCCGCGTTGCTGTGGCTGTGGCGAAGGCCGGCGGCTACAGCTCCTGTTAGACCCATAGCCTGGGAACCTCCATATGCTGTGGGTGCGGCCTTAGATAAGGCAAAAAGACAAAAAAAAAAAGAATTCTTATTCTTACTTTCCTTCAAAACATATGTGTATACTTACATGTATACAGTGTAAATACATAAATATTTATACATGTAAATAATTTTTTCTATATTAAATGTATATAGGATCCTATATGTTCTATGTATATTAAAACATTTAAAAATATTTCACTACTGAAGGAGTCAATGATAATTGAAAAGGCAGTTAAAGAAACAGGCATTTCTGGAGTTCCCCCTGCGGCGCAGTGGGTTAAGAATCCAACTGCAGCAGCTCAGGTCACTGTGGAGGCACCGATTTGATCCCCAGACTAGCACAGTGGCTTAAAGGTCCTCACTTGTGGCGTAGGTCGCAGCTGCGGCTCAGATTCAGTCGCTAGTCTGGAAACTTCCATATGCCATGGGTGTGGCCATAAACAAAAACAAAAAAAGAAAGAAACTCAATTTCCTTCATTGTCTTTTCATTTTTACTGATGGGAAAAGCCCCGGCTTCCTCACTTGGGGTGCTCCTTGACATTTTCCACCTGTGAGGTATTCAGTATTGTCTCTACTTATCGGGTGAGAAAAGGGGAGCTGGACACGCTAAGAGACTCAGGTAAGATCAGGAGCACACCTGGGCCTTGAACCCAGAGCTCGAAGCTCAGCCAGGGTCCTCACCACCAGCTTCAGACGCTTCTGCGTGATGCACTTTCCTCCTCACGGAGAAACCGAAACCTTCTCTACTTTTCTTGCCTCGCCTGCCGCAGTGCAGCCGCTTAAGTAATAACCGCTCCTTGCACAGGAAAGAACGCTGGGATAGGCGGCGGGGGAGCCTGCGACCCTCCCCCAGGGAAGCCGGCCTGAGGGCTGGCAGCTCCTAGGGGCTCCACCCTCTCGCTCAGCCTTCTGGGTCCAAGAAGTGGCCCCTGGGGTCTGGCTGGGACAGACCCTGCAGTTCTATGCTCTCAAACCTAACTTCCCTTCCTTTCCTTCTTTCTTTCTCTTTCCTTCTTTCTTTCTTTCTTTCTTTTTTCTTTCTTTCTTTCTTTCTTTCTTTCTTTCTTTCTTTCTTTCCTTCCTTCCTTCCTTCCTTCCTTCCTTCCTTCCTTCCTTCCTTCCTTCTCTTTCTTTTTCTTTCTTTTCTCCCTCCCTCCCTCCCTTCCTTCCCTCCCTTCTTTCTTTCTCTTCCTTATTTCCTTCCTCTCTCTCTCTCTCTCTCTCCCCCTCTTTCTTTCCTTTTTTGGGGGGCTGCACATGCACCATATGGAAATTCCCAGGGGTCCAACTGGAGAAGCAGCTGCCGGCCTTCGCTACAGCCACAGCAACACCAGATCCGAGCCACATCTGCAACCTACATCTCAGCTCATGGCAACGCCGGAGCCTTAACCCACCGGGCAGTGCCAGGATTGAACACGAGTCCTCATGGATACTAGTTGGGTTTGTTACCGCTGAGCCACAATGGGAACTCCGCAGAACCTAATTTCAATGCAGCTATTCTGAGCTATCAGGCTCCTTCTGCTGGGAGGAAGGACCCACAGGGACCCAGCCCCCTGAAGACGCCCTATCGCACGCAAAGTGCAGGGCAGCCCAGGCCTCTGCTGAGGCCTTCCCTGGGCCTGCCCCAGGGTCGTAGGTGGGCACTCTGGGAGTCGCCTCTGTTGCAGACACTCCAATGCTTGTGAGCGTGTGATCTGTCCTTGGAGAGGGGCCATGGGTTCTTCCTGTGACTGTGTAGTGAAAGCTCCCACACAGCCAGCCAGGGCTGCAGGAGAAGCTGGCGCAGGGAGTGTGGGTGCCACCAGGACAGGGCTGTGTGTGCCTGTGCCCGGCACATGTGCGAGTTGTGCACGTCTGTATGCAAAGCAGTACAAGGAATGCTGCTGGAACTCTCATTTTTGCTTGAGGCAAACACAGGGATGTTAAACTCTTACACACTGCAGTCAGATGAACCCGAGTCCAAAAATCTCGGAAGGTTACTTGCTTGGCAAACAATCTTGGCAGATGAAATTTTGCACACCTCAGTTGTTTCATCTTAAAATGGGGGTGATAAAACCTGCCCTACAGGACATAATGCAAAATGTGTGCGAGGCACTTCGTCATGCCTGGCAGGCAGTAAAGAGCCCACAAATGCCAGCCGCCACCACCGTTGTTCTTACTGTTGGCCTCACACGTGCTGAGTCTGGTTCTTGTTGTCCCCACGATGTGGCGACATTGCCCCCTCGCCCTGCAGAGCGGCCCAGCTGCTTTGATTCTCCAGAACGCCTCCAAGCCCTGGAGAACCAAGCACTGCCCAGGCTGAAAAGGAGCCTTACTCCTGGCACCAGAGGCCAGTGCCCACCCCAGGGCACGAGGGCCAGGGGCTCTGGGGCCATGTGGGGAAAGGACGCAGAGGAGGTCTCTTCTTTTTAGAAGAACCTTCCAGGGCTCTGCATGTCCTGCCCTGGATTGGTGGCACATCAGTGTCGGGCTTCAAGGCCCTTTCAAGGACATTGAACTCTAAGCCTCCGGCCAAGACAAGAATTACCAGACCCTTATCAATGTCTCATTGTTATGCCCCCCCCCTTGAGCAACCTGCCCCATTCCTTCCTGCCCCCTACTAGGAAAGGTACGTGGCCCTCTCCTCATTCCGCCTCTGTAGGGACCTTACAGACCCCCAGCCAGCCAGCAAGTGTATGGTAAAACCCAGGCAATCAGCCTGTGCATCCTGAGACCTCTCGTCTCCCTGGGTTACAAAAGCAGACACGACCACGCACTTGGTGTGGATTCTCTGTGGTTATCGGGAAGTCGTCCTGCTGAGCTTGCGGGCTCAATAAACTCTTATTTTCTCTCCATCCTGCCATGCTCAACCAACTCTTCCTTCTTTTTACCCCGATCCGAGTCCAGAAATTCTTTTCCAACCCGCGTGCACAGACCATGACGGGGCACAGCCATCCAGATTTGGGGCAGAGAAAGCCTTCCAGATGTAGGTCTCAGTGATGTGAGAGGGACATACAGCCGGTGGGCAGCACGCCCTGGAGGAGGGCTTTGAATCTCAGATCAACCCGAAACTCTGATCCCAGCATTTGAGTCCCTGCTTCTACCCCCTATCCCTTATGCAGCTTCATTCCCCGTTCTCTGCTGGGTACTGTCTGCTCCTGCCAGGCTGTTTTCTTCAGAGCCATTCTGCTGCCCCTTGGCCTGTCCTTCCCAGTCTCTGCCGCCCAGACTCATCCGGCCCAGCCTCCTTCAGGACGGCCGTCAGGTCCGCGGCAGCTGGGAGCCTAAGTCCAAGTGGCCTTTACCTTTTCCCTGGACCCTGTCTTTGTCTAGTTCTGCCGCTGCAGCCAGAATGAGGGTTCCTCAGGGCAAGTGCTGAGCTGAGCCCAGCAAACGATACCTTCCTCAGAGGCTGTGTGACTTCAGGCAGATTCCTCAACCTCTAAGCTTCAACCCCTTCCTCTATAAAATAGGGGAAATGCTAAACAAATGCTTAATTGCACATTTTTAAAAGGAAGCCTCCCTCCAGATATCTTTTCAGTGTGAGGGTCTGGATTTTGGGGGAAGCCTGTCTAACAAAAGCAGCCCCTACCACGCCCCAGTATAAAGCAGTAAGCCATCCAGTCTGAAAGCTATTTTATTTCCCTTTTTAATGGGAAGAGACTTTGCCATTAGCTTCTATTTGATTCTAAACGAAGCCCTGAGACATCTTGTGTCCCCAGGCATCCATCCGGCTGGGACCAATCCAGAAGTACCACTTACGCTAGCGCCGCGAGTAAGAGGGAGGAAAATCTGAAACACGGGTAAAGTACGCATGGGACATCTCCTCTTTATCTATGTCCCCCTGTGTCTGAGATGGAGGAAGGAGTTTCCCCGATCTAGCTAAGAGATGGCGTTGTCCTGGTACCCAGGTCTTGCTCTCCCCTTCATTCAGAGGGAGATGCTCACAGGGGAGGGATTAAACACGCGCTCAAGAGGTACCCCTCCTGCTCTGGCAGGGGACTTCCCCTAACACGCAAATTCCCGCTAACGCAATCTCACCTTCTGCTATGGAGAAGGATGACTCAGATCGAGCTCTATTTTCTGCTTAAATTTAAGCCACGTTATGTGCAAGGACAGTGTGGCACAGCCCCTGATTAATCACGGCACGCGTCCGAGCGACTCTGTCTGTTCCGGGCTGACAGGAGTGCGGTTACTAAATGCGCTCCTTCCTCTCCCCAGGGACACAGCCACCAGGACACAGAGACCTCTGCCTGGAGACGGAGTCTCCTAGGGGCTGATTTGTAGCTGGAGCCTGGATGGGAACTCAAGAGGCCTCCCCGCAGAAGGAAGCTGGCGTCATTTAAATGTAATGGTTTTTAACCTGTTGATAGCCCTAGGGGGTGGGGATGCTGCTGGCCAGCTGGCTGGCTGGCTGGCCGGGTCTGAGCACAGGGCACTGGCCACGGGGAGGGCACCGGGGTGTGAGGCTGCTGGGCGAAGGCCTGCTAGTACACGTAGCACAGCTTAAACCACTGAAGGGCCCAGCTTCTCCATGGCAACCCCAAACAGCCTGTTCATTCCAGAGGCTACGCTGGCAGCAAAAGTGGACCCGGTGCCATGGAAAGGTGTCCTCGTGACAGACGATGCGAAGTAGGAGAATCATTCCTGATGGACCACAGGCTGCCTTCTGGGAAGGCTTCGGGGATGGAGCCGGCCCAGACACAGCCCGGGATGGCCTTGGAGAGGGAAGGGAAAGTGATGTGGAGACAAGGAGTCATGTTTTATGGAAGGGACGCTCTCTGCTTTGGGGAACTCACAATTTACTGACCTGGCAGCCCTCCCGAAAGAGAGAGGATCCAGGTGGAAAAAAAAAAGTGGGAGGGATGGGAGAGCCACGGGGGAGCGAGGGTTCCCACGACTCAGGACTCCAGGGGGTCCGGATGGATTGTCCCGGCTGTGTGTTGGGGACGCTGCCTCTAGCCAGACTGGGTGCTTCTCCCCCTTCACCAGGATACACACCTTCACCCCCATGGCCCGGCCAGTGGCCGCCGCCCTCCACGCATCTGCCCACTCCATCCTTCTCCGTGTTTCTGCTCCCACCCATGCTGGCCGCTACCTCCCCTGGCCTCTTCCCTGGGCCTGGTACCGACACCTGGTTGGAGGGAGAGAAGGGGGCTTGGCCTTGGAGTTGAAACCAAGCAGGGCCCTGTGGGCACCCGGGCACACAGGCCTTTCTATGCCCCCCATTTCTTGTTTTCAGAAAATAAAGTCCAGCCTCCGTGACCTTCCCTGCGTTCCAAAGGGCAGGTTCAAATAGTTACTAGTCAGACAAGGGAAGGGATACAGAGCCCGGAGAGGAGCGGTCAAAAACGAGAGTGCAGCTTCAGGGGCAGGGTCCTGGTCCCTCCCCAAGGAAGACAGATCACGGTATATTTGAGTTCTGCAGAACTAAACCCCCAACAAACGCAGAATGTTAATGAAGCATCTTTTATTCTGGAAAGAAGACCACCAGACCACTGAACACCAGCTTTGAAAATAACGCAAGCTTGCTTCTACCCTGATCCTCATCCGTGGCCCTGATTTTCACACCCAAAACTATAAAACCACCTTCCAGTCCCTCTTAAGGGGGGCACGGTCTTTGTGGCATTAGCCTGCTGTGACGCTCCTTTGCGTGGCAAGGCAATAAAGCTATTTTCTTTCTCCTTCGCCCAAAACTCTGTCTCCATGTTTCTATTCGGCACGGGTGAGCAGAGGCCGAGTTCCGGCAACAGAGTCAGATACACGTGGACGTGAACCTGTTCCTTGGATGTGAGTGGCCTTGGTGGATAAGTTCACTAACGTGCGGGAACCTTAGGTTACTTATCAGTATAGTAGACACATCAACGCGGGTTGCGTGGGGCCCAAACAGGGGTCGTGCACGGAAAAGCGAGTGAGACTACGCACGAGAAGGGGTTCGTTCCCCCCTCCCCGCGGCACCCCCTCTCCAGGCCCCACTGCCCTCCTCCCTCCCAGCCCGGCTGCGGGTCCCTGCTTCTGGGCAGCTGCCCAAGACGACCAAAGCTGGGAGAAGCGATCACCAAAAGAGACGCCGAGAAAGTCCATCGAGATGTCCCAACGCTCCGTGTCTGTTGTGGTAAACGATGACTTTAATTTACAAAGCAGACGAATACTAAATCTTCATGAAATTAAAAACTATATTATTTATGTGAGCGGAAACGGAAAACGTTCTGTAGCTAGCAGCGATCTGGCTTTGTAGGAGGAACACTAAAATAATTAAAACCACTCGTGCTTCAGTAATAAATAATGATAATAAATAAATGTCCTGACCTTAAGCGAAAATATAAAATTAAAACCCATTTGGTATGTAAATTCATTCAGGACGCTAGCGAGTCTCCCAGACTAAGACGGTGTGGGATGGAGGGAGCGTTCACTACATGAATTTTGAAAGGAAAATCAAAGAACAACAGAGTTGTGTGTGTATCGACTCATTATTCTCCTTTAATTCCATCTAATGCTGTGTGGAGCCTTGAGGCTGGGACATTAATTTCCTGCTTTTTCTGTTTCACCAATTCCTCGTGGAGACCAGGAGAAAGAATTTCAATCCTGGAGGCTGAAATCAGGGGAGGCCAGAAAATTGCAGGAGGGATGGAAAACGGAAACTTGGAAAGGCAATTTTTAACGTGTTTACAGAAAAGACGATGAAAAGAGTCGGCAAAGAATGGCGCTGGGGCTGCCTGGGGGTGGGCGCCCTCGGGTTTTGGAGCGCACCACCATTCGGGGGGAATGAAACGTCCCTGCTCCCGGGTCCAGGTGGGAACCATTCCAGGACCCGGAGAAGCTGGGCAGGAAGTCTGTGGACGGCTTCTGACTCCAGGAAAACGCCAATCAGTTCCAGATGGCGAACACGCCCCTCATCCCAGCCCCCTCTGACAGCCCAGCGCCAGCCTTTACCATGAAATTGCTGCTTGGTCCATGAAGCCTGCGGCTTTGGGGTGGATGGTGGTGGTGGTGGGGTCCCAAATAAGGCCAGCCCAGGAAGCTGCAGGGCAGCGTGCCAGACAGGAAAATCAGAAACTTCCCATTGCTGTTGTGCAGTAAATGCAGAGGCAGCTTTTTCATTTGTCCACTCCTCCAAGGCCCAGCCTCTCATTCCACTCCCTAGGGAGGTGGGCAGGGCAGGGAAGGTCACTGCAGTGTGAGAGGCAGGGAAAGGGGCAGGACCTGCTCCAGGCTGGACCTATCTGGGCTGGGTGGGGGGGAGAAGGAGAGGAAGGCGCACGGGACCTGCCTGGTTAGCAGGACCTCGGTCCTGACTCCATGTCCCCCAGGGGGTCTGGTGTCCTCCCCTCCCCTCGCTGCAGCTCCGGTGGAGTGATGGAGAGGCCATGCCATGGGAAAGACAGACCACACACTTTGGTGTCCAAGGGGACCTAGAGTCACCGGCATCCTGGGGAGATGGGGCCTCAGGGAGAGTAAAAGGCCTGTGGGTCTATTCAGTGCAGACCCACGGCCTCGTCATACCTTTTTTTTTTCCCCTCTTTAGGGCCGCACCCAGGGTATATGGAAGTTCCCCTGCCAGGGGTCAAATCAGAGCTACAGCTGCCAGCCTACACCACAGTCACAGCAATGCCAAATCCAAGCTGCACCTGCAAACTACATCACAGCTCATGGCAACGCCGGATCCTTAGTCCACCGAGTGAGGCCAGGGATCAAACCTGCATCCTCGTGAATACTAGTCGGGTTCATAGCCTGCTGAGCCACATCGGGAACTCCTGGCCCTGGTCACACTTCTGATACACACACTTCTGATATGACACATTCTTCCTAGTAGAAAAGAAGGGGAAACATCCAACCCAAGTCTTTTTGTGTCTGAAAGGCTCCAGACCGCCCAGGCTTTGCAAACAAAATACTGGGATAAATGACAGATTTTCTCCACTTTGGAGTCTCAAACATCACAAATCACTGAACTGTCAACAAGCCACCAGACCAGGTACCCTGATAGCTGAGATGTTCTCCATCTCTGCCAAGTACTCCCAGGGGGCTGGGGGCGGGACAGGTGCGACCCATTCCAATTCAACCAGAGCATTCAGGCCCCTCCCCCTGCTTGCCAATTTCTGAGTGACACCACGATGGACACAAAGACAAAGAAAGCCACAGCATTTGAGCAGAGAAAGCCCCTAAGAGGACCAGTGGGGCAGTGCGGAAAACAGCCTTTTTAAAAACCCTAAAAATCCAAATGGTGTAAATTTCCTTGAAAAGGCTTCCAGGTCGGACCAGCGTGCCAGGGGGAGGGGCCGCTGGCTCACCTGCAGAAGGACAGGGAAGTTCCCAAGCAAACGCTTTGGGGCCAGAAGATGGTCCGTTTCTCCCAACAGATTGGTGACGAATCTCCTCTTCATGACTATCCCCAGGACACAGCGAGGTGGCCTCGAGCTCTCTGCTCCTCCCTCTCTTTGGGGTTGATTCGCTACACCCCCGGCCCATCCACTCTGCAAAGGGGTTTGATTATTCCTGCTAAAATGTCTACGTGACCCCAAAGCAGGGCTGACCTCGAGGTACATGTGGGCAGCAGCCGGCCTGGCAGGGCTCTGAAGAGACCTCTGTGCCCCTTAAGAGACCTCGGGCCTGTCGCCACGTGGAACCTGAACCCTCCCTGGGGGCTCACCCTCCAGCCCCCGCCCCACCGCCCCAGGTAGAACGTGGCTGTGTAGCTGACCTAGGATGTAAACGGCAGCTCCCCGAGCCCGAGTGCAGAGACGACTGGGTCTTTGGGTCCCAGTGACCTGGAGCTTTGGGAGGCCAGCAAGGGGCTCAACGTGGGAGCCCTTGGGCTTAAAGACCCCCACCCCCATTCTTGCCCCAGCCCCCCAGCAGCTGCTGTCACGCAGCTTAATGCCCCCGGCTTCTAACACCCTCCCAAGCTCCTGGTCGTTTCCCTTTCTTGAATCCATGGCTATCACAGGCCAGCTGGGACCACCGTCCCCCATGAGGCCCAGGATGTCTCCCCAAGGGGGCTACTCTAACTTCTCTCCTTCGCAGCGGTGAGCGAGTGAGGGCTGCCTGGAGGAGGTGCTCAAGAAACGCCCATTCATTCCTGGAAACCTTCCGTGCGCCCAGCCCCAGGGACCCAGGAACAGCTCAGAGCGGACACGGGCTGAGGCAGGAAGTTGGGGGGCTGTCAAGAGGCCTCAGTTCTCCACCTGACTCTCACCAAGGACCTCTGCCTGTCAGATGCAGGAGGCAGAGAGAGGAGGAGAAAGTCCGTCTCTCTTTCAGGGGCTGGGGAGGTTGGCAGGAAAGACTTGAGGGAGGAGACCACAGTGCCGGAGAGATGGGAGCGGGGACGGGGGCGCTTCAGGGAGAGGAAGGAGCGAGGGCAGAGGCTGGAATGAAGCCGCTCTGAGCAGGTGGGGTGGAGGGTGAGGATCAGCAGACGGGGCTGGAGCCCAGCGAGAAGGCAGCTCCACCCTGGGAGAGGGTGAGGGGGGCCAGGCTGGAGGAGGGGCGGGATGCTGGGAGAGCCATTTGGAGTCTGATATCTGGGGGAGTCTGGCTGATGACCTTGACCGGTACCATGGCCTTGGGGAAGGACAACGGGGATACTTTAACAAGGACTGATGGCGATTAGCCATGGGCTGGCGGGGGGAGCCAGGGATGGCACCTGGCTGGACGTGGGGGCCGGAGTCAGGAAGCCCAGGTGGCAGCACAGAGCTGAAGGGCTGCACGAAGTGGGGCTGGGGTGGCCACGGGGAGCAAGCTTGGCTGTGTAGACAGGGAGCCCAGACAGAGGGGCTGGCCTGGAGATGGAGGGCAGGTGGGAGCCTCAGCCCTCTGTCCTTTCTGTCCCTCCACGGGGTGGCCAGAGGGGTCCAGTTCAAATAGCCCGTGGCGGGGGGTGGCTTCTCACACGGGTCCTGCACAGGCCAGGTGCGCCTCCACTTTTTCATCCCTCTGCCTGGAATTTTCTTGCCCGGACACCCCTGTGGCTTCCTGTCCACCTTCTGCAGGTCTTTGCTCAAAGGTCACGTAAACAGGCTTTTAAAATGGCAGCGCGCCTCCCTCCCCGCCCTGGCGCTCTCCAACTTCCTTCTCCGCTTTCTTTCTCGGGAGTACTTTTTACCTTCTGACATTTACCGCTCATTGGCTGATCTGTCTCCATCCAGGAGCACGCAAGCTCCATAAAGGCAGGGATGTTTGTTTTGATTAGGCACCCAGTAGGTGCTAAATTAATATTTGCTTACTAGTGGATGAATGAATAAGTCATTCTCCTCTGGTTGGCCCCACTGCCACCTCCACTGAATCAAGGATGCCTGGATTTGCTGCTAACCGAGGCTCGAACCCGCCTAGCCTCGCTCCCAGTCTGGGTGTTGAAGGTGTCGGGTCCTAGCTGACCCTCCTTTCCAGGCGGCCTGGACTCGGGATGCTGCGCTGCGGGGCAGGGATGGGAAGCGGCCTCCCTGTGGGTGGTGATCTTCGCGCGCGCGTGGCCACCCTCGGGCCTCACACAGGTCTGGGGAGGAGGAAGGCACAGCCTGGGCAGGATGCCTGGAGTTGGACGGAATTTATTGCTCCGAAAGCTCCTTGACTTTTGAGATCTTGAACAAAAAACCCACATACTTTGGCGGAGGCAGAGGTAAAAAAATAAAACCCCAAGTCTACAGGAAACAATCTGGGGAGAGCTGGAGAGGGGAGCGTGAAATGGACAAAACATATGAGCCCAAAGCCTGAACAAACAGAGCAGACAGAGGTGCCAGCCCAGCCTAGCTAGGGCCTTCGAGAAAAATCACAACTTAGGATGCTGCTTGGGAAGGCAGAAAACTCCAGAAGGTGATCTTCCTTCAAGGTTGTAGCCCTCATTGGTACAAAGGCAGGTAAAATATAAGAGGAATCAAACAGAAGAGGTGATAGAGGCAGGAGGGGTCTGGGGGCCAGGAGGCCCAGCCACGCCGTTAGCTCTGCCATAGACGCTGTGCCACCCTGGTCAAGTCCCCTCCCTCCCTGGGCCTCGGTTTTTGTTTGTGAAGTGAGAGGTTTGAACACTAGGCCTTCTGGCTCTGCTAGTGGCTGCATTTCTTGGTATTCTAGCAGCCTCCTTCAAAATGGCCAGCTGGGCTCTCCCAGAATGCCAGCTGTGTTCCCTTGTAAGTTATCACAATATGGCACGACCCAGCATGGAAATCCACAGTTGTTCAGTGCACAGCTTGTGCAGCTGTACATAGCAGCCTCGTCTGTCCTGCACTGCAGACACTAGCTCCCCCTTTAAAAGTGCATCAAGTCCCAGTCTTTGGGAAGGCTCCTCCGAGAACTGCTCTGGGTAACAGGAGTATTGAATTTAGCTTCTGAGCTGTGCAGCATCCAGATGGCTGCTGGGCTGGCCCCACTTCGCTCAAGTCAAATTTTCCTCTGAAGCAAAAAAAGGAAAAGCTTGTTTCCCCGTAGGTCTCAAATGTGCCTTCTGTCTGTTGACCCCTGAGCTGCATCCAGGCGGGGTTTTAGGAGTTCTTTACTGGAGTCCTGTGCCAAGGCTGCCCAGGACCGGGCTCCTGCTTGAAGTGACCCGGGTCGACACGGCTGAGTTTCCCTTTTCTGGCTGCAGCAGCACTGAGTGGAGCTGAGCTGAGGGAGGTGGGTTGGAGAAGTTCCAATCAGCCCCCACGGCCCACAGCTCCAGGGCGGCCCCACGGGCGTGGGGCCTCTCCTCCAACGGGGGCCACCCTATTAATAGCTCAGCTGCAAAAACGCTGCCTCCTTCGGAGTTTCCAGCGCACTTGCACTAGGTCTGGCTGTCCCAGTGGGGATGGCTTCTTTGCAAAACAAACAGCAGGATCAATATTTCCTTCACCAGGGGAGGTGTAGGGTCTTCAGATGGCAAGCCAGGCCCTCTCTCTGTTCCCGCTGGCTGGGTCCTGGGAAAGCGGGCACACAGGCCACCAGGCCCTTTTCTGCCTCAATTCAGTGATTTGATTACATTCAGTTAACAGACATTTATGGAGCATCTTCACTGTGTCAAACCCCACCTGGTTCAAGGGCAAGAAGGATGAATGAGGCGGGCCTGGACTGGGAGGAGCCCGTGTGTTGTGGAGACAGACCCCAGACAGAGTTATACTGGGTGTGTAAGTGGGGCAGAAAGCTTGGGGCCAGGAGGACCAGCATCTGAACTTATCCATCTTGGGGCACAGTTGGTGTCACACGAGGCCGATTGGGCCCGGCAACCCCCAAGCCGGTGCGCAGTCTGAGTGCGTGGAGGCTGGTGCCCAGCCTCACCGGGAATGCCAGGAGGGCTCTGGGTGGGGCTGGTGGGACTGCAGGTCGGGTCTGGCGCAATTCCTCTCTTCCTCCTCTCCCTCCGCCTTCCCCCCTCCCCGGAGGGACAGCAGAACAAGCCTGGCCTCGGCCTTCAGCGCTTACAAAGTCCTGGGAGAGTTTGTTAAAAATGCAACTCGAGGCTGCAGCCCTAGAGAGTGAGCGTCAGGAAGCTTTTGCTGAGAGAGAGGTGGTGTCTGGGAGTCTGCCCGATAGACAGGCCCCAGGGGACTGGCCGGTCACCCCCCACTCGGCCCCTGCCGCCCCAGCACACACACGGGGTGGGTCAGCGTTTGATGAAATGCAGTAAGAGGATTCTCTCTGGGTGATGGGGTGCAAAGCCGACCCCAGGCGGCCTGACCTCTAGGGCTCATTTCTGCACACCCCAAACCTGCACGTCCAGCTCTGGGCTCTGGAAACCTTCCCCGACGTTTCGCCGAGGGGATCTTCCCCGACTCTGCACTTTTACAGACCGCGGTGCCTACGGAGCCTGAGCGTGTGAGTGTGCGTGTGGGTTGTGCACAGGTTTATCAGAATCCTGGGTCCAAGCAAGAGGCTGGGCTCCACTCTGGGGCCAGTGTTCACATCAGACTCTCTCCCCAGCTGCCTAGTGCAGAGGCCCACCGAAGACGGGGCCCGGGCCGGGCAGGGCCCTCAGCAAACCTCTCTGGCTGCCTGGCTGCCAGGCCCCCGGCAGCCCCCACCCCAGCAGGCCCCGGGCATGGTGCTGGTCTCGCAGTGCACCTGGCATGAGGTGGAGGGATGTGGGGAAGACCTCTTTAAGGGAGGCCGGTCAGGGATTTGGGGTTCAGAGTGTTTCTCCCCTCTGGGGTGGGACACCTGGCACACCTGCTGTCATTTCGTTCACCAGCTGGGCGTCTGCGCGACTGCGAGGAAGGACAGGGCCCACTGCTCTCTCCTTCCCTCCGAAAAGCAGCCCCGGGCCCACAGCCTCTGTCCACAGGGAGCTTCAGCAGGACTGCTCACAAGGATCACGAAGAGTGAGGAGCCCAGGGGGACCGCTGGGGAAACTGGGTCGCGTGAGGGGCGAGCGTGTGTCTCCAAGACCCAGGTGCTGAGGAGGCTCCGGGGGACCGAGGCGTGAGTTGGGGGTGCCCCCTGGCGCATGGGCCTGACCGCTGGAGGGCAGGGGCGAGTGGAAGCTGGTGAGGGGAACTGGGGCCCCGTGATGCCTCAGCCTGCTCCCGAGGGGGCGGGGGTGCTTTCCCACTGGCCAAAGGCAGAGGTCCCAGGCCTCCTGTGGCTTCTTACTGACCCCGCCTCCCTCCTGAGACCCGCTTGGCACCCTGTTCTGTGCCAGGCGAGGCGGTGGGGAGGCCAGGAGGAGGAGCAGGCCCTGCCACAGGGTGCCCACAGAGGGGTCAGGACAAGCCCGAAGTGCGTGGTGGGATTGGATGTCCAGCATCCTCAGAAGATGGCTGGGGGTGCGGGACCAGCAGGCTTGCCGGGAGGAGGCTTTTCAAAAAACAAACAAATAAACAAACAAAAAAACACCGTGGAAGGACAGGCGGGAAGACACCTGAGAAGAATGTTACAGCGATGAAACTGGCACACCTGCTGTTCCTTCCCAGCCCCTAAATTTTCAGTCAATGAAAACGAAAGCACTCTCCCCGCCCTCACGGCTGGATTCAGCGCAGCCCCAGAATGAGAATGACCCGGCGGACCTTAGACCCTGGACTCGGAACGGCTTAGCCCGCGTGTCTTAGGATCATAAAGGAGACTAACGGAGAAGTGGTGCTTCCTTCCCCCAAAGCTCCGATTCCACTCAGGAATATGGGTGACACGTACGCGGAGGAGGACACGGCACAGTTAGAATTCTGCCAGCAAACATTCTAAAATATTCATGAAACATGAGACCAGGCCTGACTGTTAACATTGCAACTGGTTCCCTCCAATGGAGTGACAAATGGGCGCCAAGCGCTGTCATCTGTCCCTTTGATCTTTCCAGGTCCCGCCAGCGAGCGGAGGGGGGACTCGGTGGCCTGGGGAGGCTGCAGGGAAGGGGCCGGAGCGGGTCTCCCGGTGGCTTCTATTTCCATGTGAGAGGGCCAGAGAACAGTGCATTTCTTCAGACTATGAGGCAAAATAATTGATTCTCCAAGTCTTACTCAAAAGTGATTAGTGGGGGGCCCTGGGGATTCCACTGCAACACATGAACCTGCTTTGTGAAAGAGGCATTGTTATATACGCGAATCTCAACGCACGGCACAGGCAAAAAGCAAGATGTCTAAAAAAAGCAAATTGGCCTTGGAAAGAAAATAAGGAAAAAAAAAAAAGAATAAAATGAACTCCTGGCTTCCTTGGTTAAGAGCTTCTTCAGAGCTCCTAGACACGCTGAGCGGGAACCACGGTGCAAAATTGCTGCAATTTAACAGGGCATCTAATTAAAAGGAGCGACATGAAGGGCCTTTTCTTCCTATGCTGGGTGCTGCTTCTTTCTGCGCAGGGTTCAAAAGTCTGACAACTTGAGGACAAAGAGTTATGTCCCTAAACAATAAAAAGCAGCATATTGGCTACTGAATTACTGGTTTGTATATCCTTCCGTCCAACAAATGTTCTGAGGCTTGCTATGTACCAGCTGCTATGCCAGGTGCCAGGTCACAGAGAAAAGCAAGATGCTGGCAGGCCCCAGGGGGCAGGAGAGAGTTTAAATCACTGACTCGCGGTGCCACGTGGGCTAAGGCAGTGGCGCCCGTGGCCTCCCGGGAGCGGGGGGGGGTCACCCAAGCATAAGGACCCTTCCTCCTACGTCTTCGGCTTCAGACCATCCTATTACCCTCACTTTAAAAAAGTGACGAGTTCAGGGAGCAAGGGCTGGGGAGTGGTGACTGAGTGGGTCTGGGTTTCTTTCCAGTGTGATGAAAATGCTCTGCAACTGGGTATCGACAACGGTCACAAAGGCTTGCGACTGTCCTAAAAGCTGCTGAACTGTATGCACTTGACAATGGTGAGTTTTACATTTCTGTGTACTTCAGCACAGTGTTACAAAGGTAACATTTTCTGAGGTCAGGTTCCATTTAAGCTCTGTTTCCAACTTCAGGGGTTGCTGGACAATCGTGGGGTGGGGCAGAGAGGGCTGGGGCACACGCACAGACAGGGAAGCCGTCCCAGAGGCTTGCCGCTCGCTCTCATCCTGCACAGTCCTGGCTCCCCGCTGGGCTTTCGCATCGGACATGGGAGGAATCCACCAAGCTACATCGCAGCCGCCCTCGGAAAGGCCGCCGCTCCCAACAGCATATTCTCCGGAGCTTTGTGTGGTCTAATTTTAAATTCTCTCCTGTGGCAGAGCGAGTAAAGGGCTACTCCTCCTCCCCAGGAGAGTCTGCTAGTGCATTCAAGTTCACCGCCAGAAGGTGGTCAGTGGGCTGGGCATGGTCTCCTGCCTGCTCCCCTCCAGGCCTCCTGCTTCCACTTAGCAATGGTCCCTCCTCTGGGTGAGGGAGTTCCCCGGGGCCATGGATCTGGGGAGGCCTCCGGGGGTGTGGGTGTGGGGGCGGGGAGAAGAAAGCAGAGGGTGGAAATGGAGCTTTCCTCAGATCCGACAGAGACCCCCCCAAGCCCTCCGCTTTGAACTAACGACCCAGCATCAAAGTCGTCCCCTGACTCTTCCTGTGGCTGTGCAAGTATTTACCTCACCTTTCCTGCAGCCGGCAGCCCGTCTGCTAACATGCTGGCCAGACCGGGACCTGGTGGCACGGATCTGACCCAGAAGGATGTATAATCCTCTCTTCTAAATGTGCTTAATACCATTGATAATCTTGTCACATAAATCTCCCGGTTAGCAGTGAGCTGCAGCTATCGCCAGACTCCAAGAATCTTTCAGTAACGGATTCTGCCTCCTGTAATCTATCCCCTTGCTTACCCCCTTTCAGCTGCCATGTTGCTGAGAGCTTGGGAGCAACGCCCTGACCTTTAACGGCCCTGTTTCTCGGAGCATCTCTTGCAGATGAGGCCAAAGGAGCCCATCTGCTGGTTGGTTTGGCCTCCCCCTGAGGGCCCCTGGCCTCGCTCTGCCCACCTGCACCCCCTAACGGCCGTATCCTCCCGTGGGGTCTGGGGTCACTCTGTGCCGTCCCTTCATCTCTTCATTTGAGGTCAAGTGCCCTTGACTTTCTCTGTTCCCCCGGTCATTCCCCAGGCTCTGTGCCTGAGGGCTCACTCCGGCGCTGCCAGTTTGGGGTTCAGTGTCGTCAAAGGCTTGCTGGGGTCTGGTTAGTCCCAACAGTTCAGATGTTCCTCCAAAGAAATTAAACCCGAGTCCGTTAAAGCACTTCCGAGACGTACGTTAGCAGTGTGAACACCACTGGGCAGAGCTAAGGTTTTCCAGATGATGATTATCTCCCCCCAGAGGGCAAGTCCGGGAGCAGACTGCCTCTCCAGGAGTACGGTGCACGCTCTGCTCCCAATCCCAGAGCGGGCGAAGAATCAGTGTGTTCTGAGTAGAACTGAAGCCTAGCCCACTCTGGGCTTTGGGCTGCCAGCAACAGCTGGTAAACAACTGGCCTGCAATCTAATTTCATACCTAGACTCGTGGGAACAGCGGGGGAATAAGACCCAGAACAGGCCCGCCAGGCTGAGGCACCCTACCTGGGGCTCGCCGGTCTCCTGAAACAGGCCCCTAAGCCACAGCTCACGCTGGGGTCTAGGCCGGCAGGCGGGTCTCGGGCTCGGGCCCACCTCGGATCGCTGGGAGCAGCACCGTCCCTTAGTTCTGCACGGTGACCTGCTAGAAATAACGCGGGCCAAGTGCCCCCTTTGAAGCTGAGGAGTGGCTGAGACCACGGCTCTGGCAAATTCTTCTCCTTTCAATTACGATGAGATAAAGAGACGCCCGGATGGCAGCAAAGAGAATTTTCTTCTGAATTAAAGTTGGTGAGAAGAGGGGAGCAGTTAGTGCTTGGAGCTTTTATTTGACTTGTGTGGTTTTTTGATTTAAAGAATTTCCTTGATGGCTCTCTGGGTTTGATCAAGAGGCTTCCGCCGGAGGAATAACCAGCAGAGCCTGTCCATTCCCATTTTCTTACTCCAGCTAAACAGAAGACATGGCGCAGCCTCATGTTGCACGGAGGCCACGGGGAGAGTCTAACCCGTACTCATAAATCCATACCTCTCTTTGTGGACACTGACACAGGTCCACACGCCCCGGCCCCCGGCCCCCGCAAGTTCTGAGCAGCTGCTGCTGTGGCTTGTGGGGGGTGGCGAGGATGGGAGAGGCTCACTTTTTTTTTTTTTTTTTTTTTTGGCTTTTTAGGGCCGCACCTGCAGCATATGGAGGTTCCCAGGCTAGGGGTCGAATCGGAGCTACAGCCGCTGGTCTACACCACAGCCACAGCAACACCGGATCTGAGCCGCATCTGCGACCTATACCACAGCTCACGGCAATGCTGGATCCTTGACCCACGGAGCGAGGCCAGGGATCAAACCCGCATCCTCAGGGTTCCTAGTCAGGTTTGTTAACCACTGAGCCACAAAAGGAACTCCCGGGAGCGGCTCACTTTAATTGCCGTTTGAAAGTTTTCCAAAGTAGAGCCCATATGTTACAGGAAACAGGCAGGTGGTCAGCAGAAAGCTTATGGAAACACGTTTTGACGTCGAGGAAAAAGGTGCGATGGTGTTTCATTTCAACTCTGCTGCGAGGAGGTCAGCGGGCCATCCAGGGCCAGGATTCAACTCTGAAAATCAAGAGCAAGCTTTGCAAAGAAAAAAAACAAACCAGCCCCCGCTCCAGGGGCCTTCTTCAAGGAGATCCGGGCAAGAGGGACTTGCGTGGAGCGTAGCAGTTGCTCAGGGCGGCTGCAACAAATTCCCACAAACTGAGTGGCTTAAATGACAAAAAACGTTTTCTCCCTCTCAGTTCTGGAGGCCAGAGGTCCAAGGTCAAGGTGTCGGCAGGCCATGTTCTCTCTGAAGACTCTAAGGGGGAATGATTTCTCATCTCGTCCAGCTCGCTGGTTCCGGGCACTTCTGGGTTTGTGGCAGCATCACTCCAGCTTCTGCCTCTGTCGTCACATGTCACACGGCTGCCTGAGCGTCAAATCTCCATTTCTTCTCTCTCTCTCTCTCTCTCTCTCTGTCTCTCTCTCTCTCTCTCTGTCTCTCTCTCCCCTGAAAGGATACTGACCCACCCTGATGCAGGATGATCCCGTCTTGAGAACCTCACCTTAACTGCATCTATAAAGACTCCATTTCCCAATAAGGTTCTGAGTGGACACACGATTTGGGGGGACTGCTATTCAACCCACTTTGCGGACAGGGCCTTGGAAGTAAAGTCCTGTTTCTCTTACTCTGCTTTCTCGTTGAGCCAAAGGTTTTAAAGATGAGGTGGGTTTTTTTTTTTGGAGGAGGCGTGTTCTTAACACATGGTTCAAAGCTCTACCTGGTAAGGCTGGTGGGACTGGGACATTTCATCAAGTTCATAAGTGAGCACAGGTTAGGTTTGGGGTGCAAAGCCCAGACCCCCAGTCGTGTTCTCAAGTCCACCAAGCAGATGGCTGCCCTAGCACCCCAAGAAGGTCCCTGTGGGACAGGGCCATCTCAGGTAGCTGTGAAAGTCACTGCCAGTCACTGGGAAGTCCCCGGTGTCACCACTCTGAGATGGAGGCACACCGTTGGGCATTCTCGCCCTCCACCCTCCACCACGACTCCTGGCTCAGGGTTGGTGCTTAGAAATGTTAAATAACAATAATAATAATAACACATCTGAGTGTGATGCTTTAATAGCCAATCTGTCATTTTCCTGCTTTATTTCTGAGGTTTTAAGAACTGTGCCCTTCCTGCACAAAACATCAGGGTGCATTTATATTAAAAAATGAAACTAATTAAAATGTTTGAAAACCATAAAGCACACACTGTAAAACAGCAGCAGCCCTATTTTTCTAGTCAAAAAAGATTTTTCTTCCTCATTTTGTGGCCTGTCCTGGTGAGTAGACTCCCGGAGTTGGGAGGCGCTGGAGGTGGAAGCCTGCAGGCAGCGGTGCTACCTCTGAGTGAGGTCCCCTGTGCCCTGGCTCTGATGGGGCGTCTGAGGGAGGCGAGGCTGGGGGAGTGGCCAGAGGGCAGGACGCCTCCTCAGATGGGGGAGGCGGCAGGACAAGCTACCCTTCCTCAGAATGCAACCCACTGAATGAGCGCTCGTGTCTTGGGAGAGTTTTTCAGAGGCGAACACCAGTCCTTAAACACAGTGATGCTGTTGGCCCCGCAGTGCTGAGCTAGGGCGTGGTGGCAGCCACAGAGCAAGGTTGATGGGACGTCACAGCCTGTGAGTGGCATGTCCCTCACCACAAAGGGGATGCCCCATTCGGGGAAGGACACTGCCTTCACAAAAGTCCATAACAAACGGTCGGGCCATAAGAACTTTCCCTGTAAACGAAGTGGGCACGTTTGCTGAATGACTAAACGATAGAGAATTCCAGTGATGTTCCAGGCTGGGAGGGCAGGTGAGCAGGATGGTGGGGGCCGGGAGAGGACTAAGCATGCACACTAACAGAGACAAATAGAACAAAGCAAAAGAACCCACCGCCGCCACCACCACCACCACCCACAAATAGAAGGTGGGTCGGAGCCTAGGACTGTTCGAGGCGTGGGGTCTGGGATCTGAGACCATCACATTCAGGAGACGATTTTTCATTTCCCAGAACCAAAGTAATTGCTTTGCAAAACGCCCCACATGGGGAACCCCTTGAATCAGGGAGGAACTGGTGCATTTCGATCGATACGCATTGACTTTATTTGTAGACTATTGACTGCAATCACGGAGATGCCACACAAAGCATAAGAGGCAGACACGGCACTTTTCTGAAATAAGAATATATGACCATGGAAAAGTGGAATATGATTTTCAAAAGTGGATGACTATTCTTTTTTTTTTTTTTGTAAAGTGAGTGAATTTCCATGACTATACCTTCTCCTAACAACTGAACTTAATAGGTCAACACATATTTACTGAGCACATAGCAGGCCAGTGTGAGGTGCTAGTGGTGTAAAACCTAAGAAGACAGGATCTTTTTTCTCAAGGACCTGCATTCTAGAGGGAGAGAGAAGCAGAGAGGGGAAGGCCACCCAAGGAAGGCCATGGTCGTAATAACAGATCATGCCCACGGAGTGTGCACTAGACATCAGACACCTGCATTATTCATTCATCTCCTCCACAAGCCAACAGAGTAGACTGCATTATTACCCCTTTTAAAAGAAGAGGAAACCAGGCTCTGAGACGGTAACTTGCTAGGAGCCACACAGCTGAAAATTAGAAGGGCTGGGATTCTAACTCAGGCAGCTTGAAACCGGAGTCTGGGCTCCTAATCCCCTCTCTGCTGGCACAGAGATGTGTCACGTACTCATGTATCTGAGGTGTTTATATATCGGGGGTCCCAAAGAGGATTGATTAGTGGCATCGGCTCACCAACGGATCCTTTCACACTCCACGTGAAAAACCTTCTGGCCCTGCCTGCCTCTCAAACCGCACACCCCTGTCCCTGCTCCAGTTGCCCCCAGACACAGCATCCCATAGAGGTCAAAGCGGAAATCCTGGAACAGCACCTCTAACGACAAAGGGGAATCACCCGTTTACAGTGAGCCGCTGCTTCAGAACTGCCCCCGTGCTCAGCAATGGTCACAGGAGAATTTCTTCAGCCCCCGGGGTCCCTAGATGGGCCAGGGTCAGCGCCGGAAGACCTCCTGAACGAGCTAGAGACACGGGAAGTGTCCACCTGCTCTGCACGGTGCCTCCTCCCCCCGCCCTCCTTTCAGACTTTTCCTGGGGCAGCCTCTCCTCTGCTCTGAGCCAAGGTCTCGGCTTTGATAACAGAGACAGGAAGCCCCATTTATCCTTCGCGGGACCAGGAGGAGACGCTGGGGCTTGAGCTAAGGGGTGGCACTGCCAGCACGTGGTGGAAACGTGGGGATGGCACAACAGGACTGCGCTGCCCCATGGAGATGGGCGTCGCCGGCCAGGACTTGCTCCACGAGGCCTGAAGTGCCTGATGCTTGACTGGCTGCCTGACCATGGATGTGTGGGAGTCAAGGGTTCCAGGGACTGGAGGAAAGGGATCCAGAATAGATCTGGATAGTCTGGATAGCATCTCCAGACTCAAGAAGATTTTGCTAGGAAGACTCAGTGTCTAGTGTTGCATGTGGCAGTTACTAATTTCTGTTGGGAGCAAGAATCTTTTTTGGAAATGCGACGCTCATTTCGTGGAGCCTTCAGACCAGCCAGGTGCAGGCTTTCCCCACAGCCCCGCGAGCTGGCAGACCAACGGGGCCCCTCCAGCCCGGGGAGGGAACTGCTGGGATCTCAAAAATGGATAAGCCCTGATTCCTAGCGCCGTTTTCTTCCTCAATTATTTACAAAGAACACGATGCGGTGGAATGGAATCTAATTCATAACGCCTCTTTAATGCCTTTATAACACAATATTCACAATATTCCCTTCTAATCTCAGCAGATGACAAGTTGCCACTATTGAATTCTCATTAATATGAATTATGGATACAATATATTTTGCCCAATATCCTCTCCTCGGCTAATATTGTGGGCGAATAAAAAAAATCATACCCTCAGCATATTCCTAATGCACGAGGCGGTGGCAGAGCTGAGTATGGTTGGGCTGGAGGCGCCGCGCTGGGCAGTCAGGCCCTAGAGCTGGGTTGAGGGGAGCTGCAGCAACTGGGACTGGGCTGTTCCAGCCCCACGGCAGGCCTGTGTCTCCACCGCATCACAGCATCATGAGGGGGCGGTAAGCCGGACTGCACTGGGCTTGCAGCGTCAGCCTCGCTGAGTTATATGATCAAGGTAATCACGGCACGTGCCCGCTACACCCCCTGCGGGATGCAGTAGGTTAATGTGGGTGAACACACCTCGAACCCTGGCCGGTCCAGAGTTAACTCAGTTAACACTGGCGACAGTGAGGATGACGATGGTGGACACATCTAGGTCCCTGGCTGGCCAGCAGCCCTGAGTTGCTTTAAGGATGGCTTCTAAGTGTATGGGGTAAAGTGCACACTTGTGCCAGGGAGATACACGTGCGCCCTCGGTGCTGGAGAGATTCAGGGGGCTGTGCCCCTGAACACAGCCCAGCCGAGGCTTCACCCTCAGCCCCAGCTCTTGGGGGCTGGAGAAGATGACCACAGGTTCGCCTGCCAGCAGCCCCAGCAGCCCCAGGACCCTCCTGGAAGTCTGCCCTCCTGCTGTGTTGGCGGTTACCTGCTGCAGGTCCCGGCGGTGACCAGCATCTCCCAAGGGAGAGAGACTATGCACCCCCTTCCCCCCCTGCCATTCCTCAGATGTTCTTCCCCACATTTCAATCAAGTCCGTGTTGGTCTGTGATACGTGCCGTCATTTGATTGGCCTCCATCCCGGCCACTACGGTTAACACGCCCACTTCTCTTAATAAAGGAAATTCCCTGGCGAGTCAGCTTTCTCTGAACTTGCAGGTATTTCTTCTCTTTCTTTTGACGGCGAGGCATTTCTTTATTTTTTAATTTTTTTTTTTCATTGCGGTCAAACCCGTATGATGTCAAATTGGCCATTTTTTCCATTTGTAAGCATACAACTCAGGGGCATCCACTACATTCATAACGCTGTGCAACCAGCATCATCATTCTCATACTTTTTCATGACCCCAGACAGAAACTGTACCCATTAAACAAACAATAACTCTCCAGCCTCCATTCAGCCCCTGGTAACCTCCAATCTACTTTCTGTCTCTATGAAGTAGGACTTATTTTTATAAAGTGCTTTTGCCTTGCTATTTCACGGAGCCCTCACAACAGCCTGTGGACACTGTGGTGTCCAGTTTATTATAGGTCAGGAAACCGAGCCTTGGAGAGCTCAAATGTCTTGCCTGGAGGTCACTCTGGCAGTGAAGTGTGGACATGAGCCCTGAACCCCATCTTTTGTCCCCAGCCAGAGGTCTTCCTCCCCATTCCAGGGAGAATTGCCTCCTAGCAGGGAGATGGTAACCAAGTCAGCTTTTCCTGTTTCTTTCTCTTCCCTAAAGCAGTGCTGAGCTTACAGGGAAGGCGGCCACAAGTCATGGCTGCTCTAACCCTGGAGTGTCTGGGTTCCGGGGTTCTCCGGAGCCTAACTCGTGTTTAAATCCATGGGAACGGCAAGAGAGAGCATCCCCTCGAGCTTGGGTATTGCGCAGTTTTGACGATCTAGCCTGGCCTTCTGGGATGGACCAAGGCAAAGTTGTCTGAACGCAGCCAGGAAAGTGGACCTCAGCCATGCGCTATGTCGTGGATGGACCAAAATAAGAAACCCCGAGGAGGAGAGGGAGGATGTGGCTGCCAGGCTCAGTGGTCCCAAGATCCTGCATCTGAGCAGTGTCTATACCTCCCACATGGCTTAAGGGTTAAGGGAAGGTGGGTGGGCCAGTTACATCTCGGAGGCGTGGAGCTGGACTGTGGAATCCTAGATAGGCTTTGGGCCTGACACGTGTGGTTGTTTCAAACCACCGAGGAGCTAAACAGCTTCAGTGGGGAGCCTGCACCACCTCTTTAGGAGATGCCGCCAGCACTGGGCAAAGCCAGTTGTACATTCAGTATATTTCACTGAGGATGGCCTGGGGGCGGGGGGGTGGGGGTGGGGGGGAGCCCGGACGGAGCAGGATGCTGGGGCTGGAGCTGAGTCCCTGCCCTGCTCAGTGATCTCGGGCCAGTCCCCTGGTCTTTCTCATTCTAAGTGGTGGTCTCAATAACGACCTCAGAGGGCAGTGATGCGGATTTTAAAAGCTAATGTTGGGCAGTGCCTGGAAAAAAGTAATAACTACATGAGTGAAAGAAACACTGCCAAGGCGGCACAGAATCACAGGCAAATGGGAGAAAAATCCCAAGGAAATACTACTATTTGAGAGAAAAGGCTGTGATGCCATGATTCCAAATGCTTTGGGAGAGATGGGAAGGGGTGCAGGACCTAAGGCAAAGGGCTCCGCGTGTGAAATCTGTACTGCCGGCGAGCCTTCATTATCTGGACACGGGTCCCGACAGGGAGCCCATGAGGGCTTCAGTCTGGCTCATGTGCAGCTGCCGTCTTCGTCCTCATCATAGGCACCCACGGAAATGACTCTTTTGAAGCCTGGTCCACCGCGGAGGTAGATGTAGGCAGAGATGCCGTCAAAGGCATTCATCCTCCCTCCCCCAACGACAGGTGCTACATAAATGAATAAATATTCACGCGCGTAAATTCATTCATTCCATCCTCGACCACTTATTGAGGACATTTTCATGTTGGATATTTACGTGTATCTCATTCCCATAGAGTTCACTGGCTGGTCAGGAGCTAAATTAATAGATGGTAGTACAGGTATTTATAGGGACCAAACCAAAAACATTACGAGAGAAAAAAGAATAAGAGCATTTTCTCACCGCCGAGGTGTTGACATTTAGGGCAGCAGTTGCAGGATGAACAGGAGTATTTCCGGGCAGGCAAGAGTCAGAATGAAAATTCTAGCAAGATGAAGTGGCAGGTGCAAAGGTCCCGGGGCAGTTACAGCTCCTCTCGTGTTTGGGGGATTGTGGCTCTGGTTGGTGGTAGGGGTGAAGCTCTCAAATGCCCCATGGCTCAGCTGCCCCGTGTGTGGGTGGATTTCCCTCAGACAGAAACATGGCCCCATGAAGTGTGGGGGTCGTGAGGTATGCCCTGGCGTTGGCATCAGGGAAGTGAACCACAGCAGAATCCCCATACCTAGCAGCGAGTGTGACACAAATGAAGACTCGCTAGAGGGTACTTGCCAAGGCCCCTGCGGCCGTTTTTATGAAGCCAGTGTGCCAGCTGAGGCCCAGGAGATGGAAGGAGACTGTGGCTTGAGAGCCGTCTGTGCAATGGCAAGGACAGTTTAAAAAACAATTCGTTTTTTATACAACCAGCAAATGTATTCGCTTGGGTAACAAAAGCCCAGAAGCAGGCAGGTATGCAGCATGAGAGCTCCAGTTCCAAATTTCTGGAATTTCTCATTTTTTCTATTCCTTGTATATTGGCTTCATCTTCAGGCTCGTAGCATGATGGCTATAGCAGCTCAAGGCATCGTGTCCAGACCCTGCAATGTCCAGATGAAGAAGGACTCCTTTTTTCTTGGGATGCTTCCTTAGAAGCAAGCGAACCTTTCCCAAAGCCCCCTCCTGTGCCACCGATGGGAACTGGGTCTGTGACCCTTCCGAAACCAACAATGGGGAAGGGGGCAGGTTACCATGCCTGGTTTTGGACCATCATATTCCTGGCTGGGACCTGGGTTTGCTTTCCCCAAAGCGTGGGAGGTGGTGGATACCTGGACAGAACTGAGGCTGAGCAGACAGCCAGCAACGCCCATGACCCTCAAAACTCACACTGTTGGAGTTCCCTTCGTGGCTCAGTGGTTAACGAATCCGACTAAGAACCATGAGGTTGCGGGTTCGATCCCTGGCCTTGCTCAGTGGGTTAAGGATCCGGCGTTGTTGTGAGCTGTGGTGAAGGTTGTAGATGTGGCTCGGATCCCGCGTTGCTGTGGCTGTGGCGAAGGCTGGCAGCTACAGCTCCTGTTAGACCCCTAGCCTGGGAACCTCCATATGCCGCGGGTGCGGCTCTACATAAAAGGCAAAAAGACAAAAAAAAAACAAACAAACTCACATTGTCAAGTTGGTGAACTTCTCCAGCTTCTGCATCCCCCAGTGAGCACTACCTGACTCACTCGCAGGCTTAGCCATTCTATCTCCTATTCCTACCTCTTTTCTCCTACCTGCTGGCTCCAAGGGCCACTTCTTACCTGATGAGGGAATTCTTTAAGGAGTGGGTCAAGAATCTGGACCATGTTCAATGTCAGTCTAACTTGCTTTCCCAGGGAGGGGCCCGGGAAACGCTTGTGGTCCTTTAGGAACAAAAGAGGACAGCATCTTAAATGAGCTGCCCAGGCCTCAGCAGCAGGTCCGATAAGGAAAGGCCTCTTGAAGTGACAAAACAGACATATCAGCCTGTGGTTTGAGGGAGGGAGGTCTGATGACTGGCCTTCTGCGATTGGAGGGTACGCCTTGCTTCCATCCCAGCTCCCGGGACTCCTGTCACGTGCCAGTGGGTCTGCAGTATTCACCGTATTCACCCACCCGCTCCAAGAACCAGCGGGAGAGGTGAGGCAGAGAAAGCAGGACCCCTATCTCCACCAACAGGAAAGGCGTGTGGCAGGCATCTCTGATGCTCTGCTGGGTTCTCACGGCCCCTTTCACTTTTTTCTTGTCTTGTTTTGGCCACTCTGCGGCATATGGGGTTCCTGGGCCAGGGATCCTCTCTGAGCTGTAGTTGCATCCTATGCCTCAGCGGCGGCAAGGCCAGATCCTTAACCCACTGTGCCGGGCCAGGGATCTAACCTGCATCCCAGCACTGCAGAGACGCTGCCGATCCTGTCGCACCACAGCGGGAACTCTTTTATTGACCGGAGCAAAATGAGGTTTTCTGCATGGGTTCTAGAGATGCAGATTCCCAAAGTGAATGAATTCGCCCCGACTGGTGGACACTGCAGCAGAGCCCCGCAGAGTTCTAAGCCTTCATTTTAGGGCAGTGCATGTGGTGTTAAAACAGATTGCAATGCTGCATCGGCGTGGCTCTGCAGTGACTTCTCTCTGTGGCATGATGCCCTGGGAGGACTTTAGCCAATGGGTCCAGTGGTGTCACGACAGTCAGTAAAACAGGGACAGGGTCAGTCTGAGTCTGAAGGAAATTCTCACTAAATCTGTAGATGCTCACGGGGAACAAATGGTACCCAGGGGTATTGAACTCTCCTCTTTATGTTTATTTCCCTGTATTATTTTTAGCATTACAGACAGTTTCCAGTTAACAAATGGATTGGGTTCCGAAAGTTCATTTGTAATTTGGCTGTTTAGATTTTGGAACATACTTTCCCTGTAAAAAACAATGTTATAAATGGTGATGAGATTCCCAGGCTAGTTCTGCAAAGCCTATTTAACCCATAATGTAGCTAAAATACTGTCCTTCTGCAATGAAAAAAAAATGTTTAATTGCAACATGAGTAATTAAATGCAACAGGGGAAACCATTAAAACTGAATAAGAAGTAGATTTATGTTCCTCTTGAATGATGCTGTTTGCAGAAAACCTAATTTAAGAAGAGGTCTTTCCAAGAGCTTTTTTGGGGAGCAGCATGGGATTTATCCTGTGAGGGAGAAAGGGCCAGGGAGATGTCCAATCAGCAGCTACTGAATATTTGCATCATATAACTGTCTCCCTTTCCTGATTTTAGGCTCAGCAGAAGGTCTTCTGGTCAAAATTTATTTTCCTACGTGGATTCTCACAGGGAGAGATTCACTGGGCAAAGTCCTGACCTTCCTGGGGTGGATTTTTGTTTCTGCATCCACAGGTTAGCATCTGTTCTTATGAATGTCCTGGGCACAGCAATGCCCCAGTCCCACTAACCCTGGGGCAGTGACGGGATCAAGCATTAGAGCCTTCAGGACTGCGGTCCAAGGCCTGGTCAGTGCATTCTCAAGGTAACCGCATCCCGCGAGGTTCGGGCCTTCTCTCTGGCAACATGATCTCACCAGGTGTCTCATTTCAGACCTCCCTAGGCAGCTCTTAGCGTGGATGGCATGTGTGTCACCCAGGTGTATATAAGTTACCACTGTGCCATGTTGATTCCTTACACCATGCCGTGCAGAAGAGAGTGACAGATTGCTCCTCTTCTTTCTGTTTGAGGCACGCGAGCCTCAGTGGGAAGCCAGAGGTGAATAACGGTGTTTAAGTGTGTTGGCCACACTGGGAGGTATATTGCAAAAATGACCACAAACGCTTCTCATCCTTATATGCCCTCCCCTTTGCAGTGTGGTGGTGTAGCACCTCCTAGTAAGGGGCAGGGTTTCTTTTCACCACTGCTTGGCCATGTGATTGCTTTGGCCATGTGACCGCTGTGGCCAATAGGATTTTAGCAAATGGCTAGGAAAGCAATTGTGACTAAGCCTTACACACTTACTGTTCCTGGAAACCAGAGACCATCATGTGAACACACCTGTGATAGCTGGATAGAGGCTGCCTGGATGCACAAAGAACTGAGACACCTGGGCTGAGAGTCCTCTAAGCACAGATGTATGAATTAGGCTATCAGCCACTAGCCACCCTACAGCTTGTCTGTACAAATGAGAGAGCCTGGCAGAGATCAGCTGAACCAGCCCAGCCCAGACAAATCCAGAACTGACAACCCACACACAGGACCAGGACGGTTTTAAGACACTAAGTTTGGGGATGGTTGTTACGCAGCAAGAGCTAGCTTATACAAACAAATGGCTCCAGTCAACCACATCTTCTGACAACCTTCCTTTGGAATCTACAGCTGCCTTTTATCCAGACTATTGCTCATCCCTTACAAACATGGAAACATACAAAACCTTTTTCCCTCTTTTTGCCCCTTTAGTCAGAAATTCAAGAAATCAAGTAACCCAGGTCTACCTTCCCCAAATTGTTGGCTTTGAAATGAGCGCTTGGGAAATCATGACATGTTTCAATTTGCACACCCTTCGTGACCAGTGGATGGGTTTTAAGTCAATGAAGATACAACCCAGAGTGTGGCTGACGCTTAAAGTGCTGGTGAAACCCATTAGCTCGGTACAAACACGCACAAGTCATCCCATGATGCATTATCAGTGCCTGATAATGTATCACAGGGGAGCTCACCAATTCTTATCCATGGAGCAAGAAGCAATCTTCTGGAGGAAATCACGCACAGCCTGGAAATGCACCACAAAAGGGGCTTGTGTGATACCCCCAAGTGAGCCCAACTCAGTAGCCTCTGGCTTGCAACGTGAGTACAAGAGGAAAGAGACGCCTGTTTCTCATTCTGTAACTGTGCAAGAGCTGCCTTTATCCATTCACAGACCCTCAGAAACACAGGAAAAGGGGGGGGGCTGCATGGGGCCTCATGATCATGTGTGCGATTCCCCATAGAAGCCCCAGATCATCTTTCCCAGCAGGAGCATTTCCCCAAGGTATTTAGGGTGCATGAGGAAGATGCTTCCAGGGTTGTTGCTGTGATGACAGATGTCCCCCCTGAAAGTCCCCAGTGCTCAGAAATGTCACAAATCTGGGTGTTTGGTGCTCTGAGGATGGACTTGCAGATTCCCACAGCCCTTTTCGGTTTTCCCTGGGCCTGTGACACAGGCTGTTTTTCTCTCCCCAGCCCAGCTTTATTTTCAAGGGCTTGGCTCCGAGGAATGATGGGAATGTTTCAGCATGAGTGCTCCTGACCACAAGGAGAAAAAGCCCCCAGTACATTTCACAGACATCAGCGAGGATTCTGCAAAGTCCATTCTTTCAAGAACAAAATTGCATTTTATGAAGCCGTCCCTTTTCTGTTTCGTCTGTCAAGCAGGTTTGCTGAGAATAATTTAAATTTCATGCAGCAGCAACTGCAGGGCAGTGGTGCTTCTTTTCCATTCCAATAACAGGCCTGGCTGCCGAGTCACGTTTGTTTCTGCTTCTCAGCAGCACCACCGGGTGTGCGGGGGTGGGGGCGGACAGGCGCTGCCCCAGCTCTCAGCTTCACCTCCTGCCACTTTAGTCAAGGGAGGGGACAGTCCACTGAGTCTCTTTTCGGCCTAGTTGCTTCAACCCACAAGGGGATTGGTTTCCTCCAAATGTGCGAATACTTGGTCTCGGACCCAGTCTCTGATTTGCCTTTTTAAAATTCACTTTTATTGAGTGCTTAACAAAATTAACTTTTATTGAATGCTTAACAAGTGGCAGGTACTGTCCTATGCTTTTCTATGCCTATCCTTACAACTCCTTCATGAAAAACGTACTATTATTATTCCCATTTTATTGACAAAGAAACAGGCCTGAAGATGTACTCAGCTCCTACAGGGCAGAGGTAGGATTCGAACCCGGTTCTGTTTGACCCAAGAACTTGAAGCGCTCACCAGCTGTGCAATGTTGAATCGACATAATCTTTGGCCTAACATTTTCCACCTATAACACAAGAGGTAAATATACCCATTTTCTTGCCAAAATTCAGTGTTTGCTGTCTGGTAGGTGGATGAGCAGATGGGAAAAAGTTACCATAACAATGCTGCAATAATGGTTACCATGGTGAATGTGTTAAGGCAGACTGCCTGGGGTGGAGAAAGGAGCCAGCCCGGGCCAGTTCTGTTTCTCACTCACTAGGTGACCTCTGCAAGTCTTTTCTTCTCCAAGTCTCACTCTTTTCTTTTGCTTTTTAGGGCTGAACCTGTGGCATATGGAGGTTCCCAGGCTAGGGGTCGCATAGGAGCTACAGCCCCTGGCCTACACCACAGCCACAGCAACATGGGATCCGAGTCACATCTGTGACCTACACCACAACTCACGGCAACGCTGGATCCTTAACCCACTGACTGAGGCCAGGGATCAAACCCGGAACTTCATGGATCCTAGTCAGGTTCCTTAACTGCTGAGCCATGAAGGGAAATCCCTCTTTTCCCTTTTTTTTTTTCTCTTAATGGCTGCACCTGTGTCATATGGAAGTTTCCAGGCCAGGGATTGAATCCAAGCTGCAGCTGCAACAATGCCAGATCCTTTAATCCACTGAGCCAGGCCTGGGATTGAACCTGCCCCTCTGCAGAGACCCCAGCCTCTGCAGTTGATTCTTAACCCACTGCACCACGGTGGGAGCTCCAAGTCTCACCCTTCTGACCAACAAAATAGAGGGGCTAGTGGCATGGTTACTCCGTTTCTCCCGAACCTCAGTGGCTGAGGGCTCCCTGCTTCCCAAATTGCCTTCTGGCCTTTCATCTAAAACACGCGAGAAATTCTCAGGCCACGGAAAAAAGGAAGACACCAAAAAATCAACCCAGGCCCAAAGGCAGCAGTGACAGATAGAATCGCCACCACTTCCCTGACCAGCTGCTGGGAGCACAGCCGGCCTTCCCCACCCTGGAGAGCTGGGACTGTCCCCCACGGCTGCACAGCAGCAGCCACCGTCCTGGGAGAGAGCAGGCTGTCTGCACGTTGGTGGTGATGGGCTGGGATGGGGGGTTACCCACGGCCCCCAGAACATGCGACGCTCATCCTGCTCCCTGCCCAGCCCCCTGGGGATGCCAAGGCCTGACCGTGCTGACACATCATCTTGTTGGGGACCTTTCTCCGAGTCCTTCCACTTGGGCAGCTGTGGCTCACACATGGCCCTAGAGCCCTCACTGAAGAAGCCAGGCCAACACAGCCAGCCCTTTACCTCCCGCGGCCCAGCATCGACGCACGCGGAGGAACACGGGGCTCTTCTGCTTCTGCTCAGCTCCCTGCCCCCCAACCCGCCACCGGGGGGTCCTCGGCCCCGTGGAGATTTGGCACTTTCTTTGAGCAAAGGGCCTCGTGGCTGACAAAGCTTTAAGATCCCTTCCCCTCCCTCAGCTGCCTCACCAGCCGGTGCTGACTCAGCTTCAGGTTGAGGCCCACCACGTGCTGTCTTCCCTCTGGCCCGTCTTGCTGCTAAGTCACCTTGGTCACGTCACGGGGTCAACCGGAGGGCTAACCACCTCCAAACCCCATTTCCTTTCCCTGCCTGCTTGAGGCCCTGCTCCTGTTTCTTATCCGAAGCCTTACCTTTTCCTCTTGGTGAGGCTAGACCTTTCCTAACAGGGGCATGGCCTTGTCCCATAGGCCTCACTTGGGTGGCAGTGACAATGCCGACAATGACAGAAACTCTCTAGGATTTACCAGGGGCCAGGCTGGGCCCTGTACTGAACATTTGACACCTGCTTTAACAGACAACAGCCCTTAACAGGAAGGTACTATTACCTAGACCCATTTAACAGAAGTGAGGCCCAGAGAGGTTAGGTAACTTGTCCAGGTCACTCAGCAAGTATGAGGTAGAAATGGAATTCAAATCCCAGGCAGTCTGGCTCCAAAGCCTGTTTGTATCCATTCCATGAAGCCGCCTCTGTAACAGTCTCGATGGGAGAGACACGCTCGGGTCATTGGTCACACTGTCCAGGCCGAGATTTGTTATATCCTGGCCCATGAGCCCGCTGGAGGGAAGAACCAGCCCTTGGCTGCTCAGTAAAGATGCAGCTTGTTGATCAGGGAAAAAAATCACAGGTTTCTCCATTTGGTCTGCCTGTTGGCTGGTGTGATGCTGGCAGGGGGTTAGACAAACAGGCGGGGGACAGGCGCCAGGGTGCGGTCGGCAGCTAGGCCAGAAGGGGAGAGTGGCACCACAGGCTGAGTTCAGTCACAGTGTCCTGGACGGAAGCCACGGCTGGCTGCCATCCTCCCTCCCCACACGTCCACTCTCCTGAGCCCCCCGAAGAACCCAGGGTGTCATCAGGAACCTTCTGTGAACGGACAAGCCCCTGAAGGTACGAAAACGGTTCCTGGCGGGGAATGTGCCCGGGAACCCACGTCCTCACAGGCATGAACTTTCGCGCCCTCTCCCCTCCCAGCCGCCCCGCTCAGTCCTTGCCCAGCTGTTGTTTTCTGTCTGAGGTCGGGTTCCTTTGCTCTCATGTACTGTGGTTTGGGGCCGGGCCAGTTAGAGACGGAGAGTATGAAGCTGCTTGGGAGCAAAGGAAGGGTGGTGTGGGTGGGGCGGGGCGGGCCCTCCGGGCCCTCCCCCTGCCCCAAGGCCCAGCCTAAAAAGGCCTCCACACTGGAGAGGACCGAAACCGTCAACTGGGCTCCCAGGTTCAGCGCCTCGCTGCCCACCTGGATCCCCCAGCAGTCAGCTCCAGAAGCGGCCGTTCACCAGATGGCCAACAGCTGGCCTAGCTGAGCGGCTGCCAGATGTGGCTGGTGAGGCCGCCGACTGGGTCCACTGGGCAGAGGTCACCCCATCGGCGTGGTCTCGGGGGCTGGCGTCTGGGGAGGAGTGTCTGGCTGGTCAGGGGCACCGTGCCGCGCGCCCCGATAGTTCTCCTTCTCCGCCCCCTCGCCCCCCGTCCAGCGTTCCTTCCCTCCCCACCTCAGTGGGCTGATGTTTTCATAACAGGAAAATAAAATCAATACGGCACTGCGGAAGATGTCAGCGCGCTCAGAGCTGGCCTCCAATAGCTCCATTGTCTCGGGCCTCCGCCGGGCTCTGTGCTGGCAGCACTCACAGTTATTAATGGGAAGCAGGGCTGAAAGGGAGTTTTGAAAATCATGGGGACAAAGGCAGAGCACACCTGGAGCGCGACTCTCCAACACCACCGCCACCTCACAATGGCCGGGGCCAGGCAGGACTCCCCACCTTGAACTTCTCCTGCAACTTTTATGAAAGCAGGAAAGAAAAGACTAGACGCTTGGGTGTGAGTACATGTGTGTGCATGTGCATGCGTGTGCAACACACACACACACACACACACACACACACACACGAGCACGCGCCAGCCCTGAGACAGCTCCTGGGAGGCGGCGCTGAATGGCTGGCAGAGGCAAAGGTGGCCTGCGGAGCCCCTGCTCACCCGGGAGATAGGATGGCGATGAATGGGTTTCCTGCCACCGGCCTGAGCCCCGTCCCTCATCCCCGAGGGGCTCTGAACAGCGTGAGGGGGACCAGCTTGGCCGGAAGCCAGCAAGAGCCACGGCGACATTTCCACTTCAGTGTCGCGATTGCCAGCGCAGCCCGCTTTCTGCTGTAGTTCTGAGGCTGCAGCCGCCTCAGGAAGAGGGGGAGTGACCTGGAACTAATGCCCCTGAAGCCTGGGACCCCGAGGAGGGTTCCGCCTTGGACCTGCTCCCACCGACTCAGTGTGCCTCCATATCCACAACTGTAAGGCGGGTGACAAAAACACTGATGTCACGGGGTTGTCCGAGGCCTGGAGGAGACGTGGGATATGAGCATTCTCAGTAGTAACACTGCTTAATCAGCACTGGATTTATGGCCACTTAGGACTGCTGATCAATACTGTCTTGCAAACCCGAGTCACCAGCGCCCCCAGGGGGACTTGCCTGGGGTACAGTCACCTATTGAGGGAATCTGCATTGCCCACTGGAATTTCATTTTCATTTCACTCACTAAATGCCTTTTATCAACATGGCAGAGGATGCGTGGCCTCAGCACCTGCTTGTCTTTCTACCCGTTAGTCACGGAGAAAGGCTTTATGGAAAAGAAAAGCATGTGAACTTTAACTTAAATAGTTGCCCAGAGCTGGCCTGGGGCTGCGGGGGCAGCAGGGCCCCCCTGCCCGGCGCCTGCTCAGAAAGGACGCCAGGTCTTACCTTGGTGGTGACAGCGGAGGCAGAGCTGGCCACGAGGCTGGTGATGGCCTCGCCGCTGCCGGTGGTGCAGGGTGCGGGGGCCGTGGCGGGCGTGGGCAGCCGGGAGGGCACCACAGGCAGTGGCAGGAGGCCGGGCCGGGCGCTGAGGCTGCTGGCTGTGCTGCCACCGGCCCCGGCAGTGGCACTGCAGATGCTGGTGGTCCCATGTGTCCCGTTGGCACTCCACTCGCGGCGGTCCCAGCCCACCCGGTAATCTCTTTCGAAGCGGCTGTGGTGCCTGGACATCTCGGTGGGCCGCGGCTGCTCCTCACGGGGAAACAGAGGCCGGACCTGCTGGCACAGAGCAGAGGAGACGGGTTTAGACGAACGGCGGCCCTGCTAAGAGGCGGAGGGGGGCGGCAATGGACATCCGCATCTATTAAGCGCCTTCTCCATGTGCAAAACAGGGCTCTCCAACAGCTTATTTCATATTCACAGCAAGCCCACAAAGCATGGATCATTAGCCCCATCACCAATGAGGAATAAACGATTTGCCCAGGATCACACGGCAAAAGTGTAGTCAACAAGATCTGAACCCAGGCATCGTTTAAAGGACGCTTTCTCTTCCGCAGTATCGCATTGGCCTGGATGACGGGACGGGGGCCTTTTAATTACAACTGCGAGTGTAGCCTTCCATCCCCACCTGGAAGACTGGATCCTGCGGACTCCCCAGGCCACGTTAGAACAGCCACGTCTGCAGACTCACTTTGTGGTGCACAAGGCCCTTGACACCGATCTCATTTGATGCTTGGAGTAGCCCGAGAGCTGGCGGGGTCATCCCCGCTTTACGGACCAGGAAGCTCATGGAGAATAGGTGACTCCCTCGAGGTCAGAGAACTAGAAAGTGAGAAAGGGGCCAGGATCCCTGCCTCCAGACCACAGCTCGGTGTAGGACTCAAGTCTGCGGAGCTGTTAAGCCCCCAGGAGTGAAGAGTTCTTTCATATAACCTACGACTCCGTGGCCGGCACCAGAGCCCGCCGTGCGCCCGGCCTCTGTTAACCAGACCGTCTCCCACGCAACTTGCCTGGATATCCGAACACAAGGCCCTCAGTGTTGTCATGGAGACCCAGATGCACCAGATAGTCCGAGGGCCTTCTGCATCATCGAGGGGAGCATTTGCCTGGCTCCCTGCCCGCTATCCTCAGTCGGAAAGGATGTAAAGATACAGGAGAAGCTGCCTTATTCGGACAGGCCTCCGCCAGGCAGAGGCCGAGGGGAGGGCTCAGGCAGAGGCCGAGGGGAGGGCTCAGGCAGTGCCAGGGTTCTGACAGGCCGGCCGGGTGGGGTGGGGCCTGCCTGCGCCTCAGCCCCACCTCCAGCCTTGTCCCTCTGCTCAGGCGCCATGTGTGTTCTCTGACTCTCTCTCATTCTTCGTCCACTTCCGGTCTGGGGAGTGACCTCCTGGGGGTCAGGGGTGGCTCCTGGCTCACTTTCCTGTCCCTCCAGTCCCCGGTCAGCCAGGTACGGGGCCCTGGAATAGCTGGCTAGTTAGCAGATAGAACACTTTACTTTAAATTTTTTTTTTTTTGCCTTTTGTAGGGCCGCCCTTGTGGCATATGGAGGTTCTCAGGCTAGGGGTCTAATGGGAGCTGTAGCCGCTGGCCTAACACCACAGCCACAGCAACGTGGGATCTGAGCCACGTCTGCAACCTGCATCACAGCTCACGGCCACGCCAGGGATCGAACCCGCAACCTCATTGTTCCTAGTCTGATTCGATAACCACTGAGCCACGACAGAAACTCCTATTTTTAAAATTCTATTAAGCACGATCCTATTCGGACTTGGCACATCCAGACCTGGTTGCCAACTTGTAGTGCCAGAGCCTGGGTCAAGCCAACCCAGGTTGTGGCCGGCGGGGTCCTGGTAGGCAGGCCCTGTCCCCTCTGCTGGGCACGGGGAGCAGACGTGAGCCTGAGCACAGCCTGGGTTAAGCCCTCAGGCCCACCTGAGGCAGGGCTGACTGTCCCTCTTAAGTCGGATGATGACTTCACTGTCTATTTCATCATTATGTTTCACGGCTTACACGATGCCACACAAATTATTTTTTAACCTATTCAGTATTCATTTCATAAAAATAAAAAACGAGTCCCCCTTTGATCACCCTCACTGCCTCTTGCAACCGAGGTTCTCGGGAGAGTTATCTCCGCTTGGCTCTGGTCACCTCCCTCTTGCTGCTCACGCCGCAACCTGCTCCCGCGTGGCTCTCGCTCCCGCCGCTCCTCGGCGGTCGTCCTCACCGAGGTCAAGGGCCACCGGCTCCGTTCATCCAATGGGGCGTTTACGCCCATGTCTTCCTTGACTTTGCCCGCTTGGTGTGGCGTCCTCCTTCTGGAAAGCGCCTCTGCAGTTTCTGGAACAGCAGGCTCTCACTTTTCCTCCCTCTGCTGCTCCTTCTCAGCCATCCCTGCAGACTCCTCTTTCATTCCTTGAGGGCTGCTGGGTCCTCTTTTCTCACCCGACCCGCTCCCTTCAGCCCTCACCTCTTTACTGACGACACCTAAGCTCGCCTTTCCAGCTCCCTCCCTCTCCTTGCACCACAGCCACCACCCTACCACCGAAGGCGCCTAAATGTCCTACCTCCCTGAATCAGCTCAAGGTTCTTTTGCCCAAACACGCATTCTCAGGAATTCCTTCCCTCACAGAAGGCCACCCGCAGGTCCCCATCTCCCGCCCATATTCCAGGGTAGGAGCTTTGTGTCTGTTGCTCTAGCTGTTTCCCCAATCTGCTCTCCCTCCATCCGCACGGCCACCCCAAATCACGTCTCCCACGTGGACGATCCCGACTGGCTCCGTGTCCCCAGCCCCGTCCTTCTTGTCCATCGTCTACTCGCTGCCCTCACGGCTTTTCAAAGCACAAACCTGGTCACCATCTTTTCGTCTCCTGCTTTAAAGCCTAACTTTCAGAACATGGCCCAGAGGACACCTGAGGATCTGGACTGGCTCACTTTTCCAGCATCACCCTTCACTCTTTCCATCACAGAGGCGATGCCCGGCCATTCCAGACACCTTGGCGTTTCTGAAGGCATCATGCCCTCTCTCAGCTTGGGGAGGAGCCCCTCTCACTCCTTTGCCAGAACTGGCTTCCCCCTTCCCCGGCCAAGGCCTGTGTGTCTGTTAGGACTCAGCTCAGGCCCCGACTCTCCTAGGAGGTTACACTGACCCCCAGGTGGGGTGAGAGGCCCTCTTGTGTCCCCCTGAGCACTGGCGTCCACCCTCACCCCAGCATCAGTGGGTGGCTATGGTGCGTTTGCCTGGAATAAACTCCAGGCTTATTGTCTCTGTAATCCCAGCACCTGGCCCAGTGTCTGGCCTGGAAGGGGGTTCAGGACATGGTTGCCGAATGAATAAACAAATGTTTATTTCTTCTTAAATGCTCCACGTCTCAGGAAGGGATAAATATATTTGTGTGAAGGGAGGACCTCAGACACAAAAACTTTCGAGTCTCCCAGCTGGAAATTCCATGTAGGCACCGAGGTCAGGAAATGTCCTGTCTTCCTAGGAAATCAGAGCTGGAACCTCCAAGGATGGCTCTGAAAGGAGAGCCTGCACGTATCCAGGGTCCGGGGGACCGCATAGCTTATAGAATCACCTCCTGAGATTCACCTGCCAAGCCAGGGCTCTGGGTAATTGCCAGTGCCCAGGGCGAGGCTTCTCTGGGTTGGGTCCTGAGCGGGGCAGAGACGAAGTTCCAAGTCCCCCACACCGTGTCTTCTTCCTGTGCACCCAGAAAGACCCTTCCACCGTCCCTCGTAGTCAGGCCGACAGAATGAGTGGGTGCTGGGGAACACCACTTCCAGAACTGGCCCTTGAACAACATCTCACACGACTCTGCGGCGCCCTCTGCTTGCCGTGGCAACCTCAGACCGCATCTCCCTGCGGGTGCAGCTATCGCGGGAAGAGGATTGCTCCCCTCCCCACCCCAGTGTTGGACTAGGCACGACTGGGACAGAACTCTTTATCGTGTTAAGGCACTGAGATTGGCTGTTTATTTCTACCTAAGCCTAGCCTAACCTGATCCCCTAAATCAGCCTTTACGCTCCTTCGAAACAACACAGCCTCACCGCACACAAAGAATTGTCTTCCAGCTGGTGAGGATGGAGGCGAGGAACGCTGGCCTTCGGGTGGCCAGCAGCCCTGCACGCTGGAGAAGTGCCCAGAGGCGGCAGAGCTTGGGATCGGTCACAGGGGCCTCCTTGGCCCCAACGAAACCTCTGACGCCGATCAAACCTCTCCGCTCGCAGCCTCGGGGGCTGCCCGCTGGACCACATCGTGGCTCCATCTTCCTCACAGCCCCAGGACATGGAAGAAAAGCTGGCGCAGCAGCTGCACCTCTGGTGGTCCCCACCCCGCCGCTCATCTCGTCAAGTCTCCTGAAAACGCCAGAGAGGAGACGGAGACTCAGGCAGCTGGAGGCCACGCAGTCTGGTCTCAGCCTCATTAAGCGCATTCAAAACAAAGGTCAACTCTTTGCACACCAGGTTTGGGTTTGACTGCGTTCCTGAGTTTAATTTCCCCTTTCAAACGGAATGAAAGGCGCGCGCTGCCCAGTGTGCCCTGGTGAGATGGCAGCATGCCAGCGCCAGAGGTGGCAACGTCAGTATTTCCCGCTGGGCTACAGTCGGTGTGTCAAAAGGCCCCGTGTGCCCACACGTGCGTCCTGGGCGGTTGTGGGGGAGGCAACAGGAAACGCTCGCTGGGGTGGGAGGAGGCCCCCGACGCATGAGGCATCTCAGATGAGACTGGTCCAGCAATTACAGACAAAACATGCAAAAATGCCTCCTTGTCAAGCGCGCACCTTTTCCTGGCAGGCTGCCGGTGAACTGGCAGAGCCTGGCGCGGGGCCCGTCACCGAGCGGAGGGAGTCTGGCTGCAGCCGCGCCTGAGTGTGGGGGGACTCGCGCCTGGCTGGGCTTAGTGTGTGGCCGGCACCTTTTAAATTGCATGCATGTGTGTGGAGAAAAAGCTCTAGGGTCTAGAAAGTCTGATATTCATGGGTGGGGGCAGGGCAGGCTGAGGTCCAGGGTGGAGACATTTGGTGCAGGTCCTGAGTTCAGTCTGAAAAGTCTCCCAGAGGCGGGAGCTTTATGTGTGTCTGCCCCTGGGCTCTGCCAGCTCAGAGCCCTCGGTGCCACTCCAGGACGCAACCTGGGACCCCTGGGCAGTGGAAAGGGAGCCAGGTCGGGGGTCAAGAGGGCTGAGTTTGAACCTCAGCGCCACCCCTTACCAGCCCCAGGAGCTCAGGGATGCCTCAGGGTACTCACCTGGAAAGCAAGACAGACGGCTCTACCTGTCCCCAGGGCCACGGTGGGGACCAAAGCACAAAGCCCATGGCCCCCCTGCTCTTGGTGAAGAGCCCTACCCCCAGGCAAGGATCAGATCCAGAAGTTACAGGGCGGAAAGGCCAAAAGGAACCAGGCAAGTTTCTGGCATGAGGACGAAGGAGGCTGGGAACTATGAAGCTGTCTGGGTCTGGGTCTGACGGACACCCTGAGACCCCCTGGGCTAGGTGGCCGGGACCTTGCAGGGTGCTCTGTCACCTGGGGCCCCTGGGAGATCCCACCCTGGGGTGGGAGGACGGTCATTCTCAGCTGAACGCCCGTGACCTAGCGGATCTCCCATCACAAACCCCACAGCTTGCCCTGATGGACGGGCTGCTTCCTGCAGCTCGGGGGCACCACAAAGGACCCGGCCCAGGGCCTGAGGATGGCCTGGAGGAGGGGCACCAGCGGGCCCCAGGCTCAGCCCTGCTGCCTGGGCTCTGTCTCTGTAATTCGGTCTCATACGCTTGCTCGATACCAGATCAGTGGCCCTGCCCCACAGACTTGCCTCCGTGCGAAGAATTCATGACTAAATAATTAAACACTGCCAACGTCATAGTCTTTTCCTCTGTGTTGTCCACGTGGGGCTGGGGCAAAGGGGCCACTGTCCAGCAGCCCAAGGCACTGGCTCTTGAGAGTCCGGTGTTCTCGGACCGGCATGCTGTGCACCCCCGAACTCGCCTTAGGATGGCCGTGCCCTGTGTCCCGGGACACGCTCCGAGTCACCGGCGGCTGCTATGCCCTGTGTGCACACGCTGTACTCGGGATCGCAGGTGACTAACGACCCTTTCCTCCATCCTATCATTAAGGCGTGCGGAGGAGGGGGCACCGGCTGTGAGGCCCGCAGGCGTGATTAATCCACAGGTCGGTGGGGAGCCCGCGCTCCCTCCAGACGGGGCTGAGGGATGATGAGCCACGGCCCGTCCGGACCGATCGGAAAATGTATGATTACTTCGTTTGGGGGAGACGTGCTGCCAAGTCGGCCGGAACAGTCTGTGCCCATCTTTCTTATGTTCGCTTCCCTCTCTGCACCTTCCAGCCTTTCTTCTGGAGCAAGATAACAAACAGCAGCTGGAACGCCATCTTGGCAAATGCAACACAGAGGAATTCTCCGGGCGCTTCTGGAGGAGCCGGCTTGGCCCTGACGTCAGCAGGCGCTGGGGGTGCCCCTCGGAAACACCTCCCTGGGGCTGCCTCGGCTCCCACCGACCCCCGTCCCCACCCATACCCCCCGATTCAGAAGACCTGCTTCTGGCTGAGCCTTGGGTGGGCCCGCTCCAGGCCCTCCTGCAGGAGGCCTTCTCCGGACAGCCTTCTCTGCTCCGCGCTCACGGCGGTATGTCCACGACCCAGCAATGGGCTGGCACGTTCCGCCCCCCCCCCCCCCCCGGTGTGAGCGCTGCTCCTGCAAGTGCATGCGCACTAAAGACAGGACGCGCACCCCCCCCCCCCATTTTCTCCGTGGAGCTGACTGGGCACCCAGGGTCAGGGCTCAGAAAATGCTCCCAGATCAAAGTGGCAAGCCCTCTCCAGCTCAGAACACACCCTGTGGCGAGAGCGGTGCCCGGGGTGAAAAAAGCAAGGAGGCCACACCGGGTCCGGGGCCGAAAGCCAGGCCTCCACTTTATCCAGTCCAGGCCCTGCTCCTGGGGCTGAGGAGCTCCTCAGGTGAGCAGGCGATCCGCATCTCCAAGTGGATTCAAAATGTGTGGAGAGTGGGGGCCACATGTAGGTGTCCGCCTGGACCCAGGGCCCCGTTTCAAATCCTCTGGATCAGCTCAGCAGCCAAGAAAGTTCTGGAACATTCACAGACTATGGCCAGTCTCTCCCTGTTCTCTGCCAGAGGAGTGGCCCGGGTGTGGTTTTATTGTTAGTTTCTTTCCTTAAATACCAAGGCCCCCGTGAACCGAACACAGCCGCTGCTGCCACATTTTGCCCCTATTCTGAAAGCGCCTTCTCATCCACCTGCCTTGTCCGGCTGGGAGGGGACCATGGTCACTCACTCAGCAGGGCAAGTGTAAAGACCGCTCAGGCCAGCTGCCAGGCTGGGGTGGCTCATCTCAGCCCTGCTGCTTAGCTGCTGGCAGTTTCCACCAAGACCTGCTGCAGCTCCAAGGTCTGGACCTAACCGGGCAGCCTCCACCAGGCCCTCTGGGCCGTGGGGGGAGGGGAGTCAGGAATGAGACAGCTCAGGTTAGAAACCGGGGCAGTGAGGTCGGACCTCTGCTTCGCCTCCCCAGGGGGCATCGGTTTCTGTAACAGAGGCTTGAGGGTGTCATCTTGATCTTTAAAGACAGGGGCCCTGCTTTCTCCACTGCCAGACAAACCTGCGTGTGTTTCCCGGGTCTTGGCTCTAACAGAGCCCCTGTATTAAAGGTCCAGCAGTGGTCACAGCAACCACAGCATGACGTTCTAGGGCCACAGGCTTCTAGGGCCACAAAGGTCTTCGAAGGAGGCACACCTATTCCTTCTCACAACATCCCGAGGGTGTAGGCAGGCATGTGTTGACATTGGCTTTGATAAGTGGGGAAGACGAAGAGAGGAGGAGGAAGATGAGGGCTGGGACAGTGGCCTAAGCGCCCCAGGCCCGAGCGTAGTCTGCGGGTCTGCAGTGTCGGCACCACCTGGAGGCTTGTCAGGATACAGAGTCCTGGGCCCGCCCCAGCACGGCTGAGTTAGAATCTGCATTTTCACAAGGCCCACCAGGGAGGGCTTGAATGCAGGTAGAGCCTGAGACACGCTGGCCTAAGATGCGCAGGACCAGGACCAGAGTCGGCCCTAGGACCCAGGCTGACGCTCCCCCAGGGCTCACGGCTGCACTGTGGTCCTCGAATGGCCCTGGGGGGCAGAGGTATTTTGGAGAAAAGCCATATTCCATAATTACAGGGCTTAATACATGACCTAAAAAGACAAATGTTTCAAAATGCTTTTCTGATGATAGGTTTCTAGAAAAATGCCACCGATTCCTTTTCTGGGCACAATTTCTCACGCAAAAAGCAATCTCCCTGCTTCAGAAAGGTGGTATCCAGCGTCTGAGTTAGAGGAATGATATTAAAAGCACAAGCCTCCCATTTCCTTCTCACGGGCACCTTTGCTTTGAGACATTCTGGCTGTGGGTTTTGATGCAGTGATTTTTTTTTTCTCCCAAAAAGGCACACATGATTCAGAGACTCTTCTCATGGGACTCATTGACTAGGCAATTGTGCTATTGCTACTGGTGTAAATCATTATAATGGTGATAATGAAAAATAAAAAAGATATTGGAAATGACAGTTGGCAGCATAATATCAGCATCGACTGAGGGAAGAGGGGAGGCGTGTATAAATTAGGGGCTCGTAAACATCAGGATCAAGGAGGCAGTGATGGCGGGCCGGGTACGGTTTGATGGCAGAGAGGACAACTATCCAGAATTATCATGACGAGTCACCATCTTTGCTTCTTCTGACTCCTTGTTCTCGGTGGCTCCACGGAGAACGGAGACCCTGAAACCTGGAGCCTGCGTTCCCTCAGTCCTGTAAACATAACGGTTGCAGAATTGGGAGCTAGGCTTAGCAGTTACCTCCCTTCTGGAAGCAGGCCTCCAGCTCTCGCGCAGGCTGCCTGGGGCACGCCTGATTATTCCGAATGCCGCAGCACTGACTAATTCAACGAGATCTTTCTTCACAGCAAATGGTGTTCATCAGTGACCCAAGCTGATGGATGAATCCTACTCGGTGCCTGGAGCCAGACCCCGCAGCAAGAGTTGCAAAGAAGAAAGACTAATACGGGCTCTCTATTTGGCTGCCAAAAATGCTCTTGCAATTTGCTTTCTTCTAGACAAGAGTCTATTCAAAAGTCTATTTGGAAACATTAGGGAACGGCCGTCACATGGCCGGCACGTCATACGGCCTGTGACAGGATATGATCTTCTTTGGGAGAGACTTGGCTGCTTTTTTATTTCACCGAGGAAGTGGTGTCTGGGCTGATGGCGGCAGCAGTGCTCCGAGGGCTGGGGACATTAAAATCCCTGTCCAGGGTGAATGCAGAACCAACAGGCACTTCAGCAGCAGGGTCTGTGGCAAGTTTACCGGCGTTGTGGTGAGCCGGTTGCTCTCCCCTTTCCACCTTGGGGGCTCCCGCTTACCCAGGGCCCCTCTGCAGGAAACCTGGGAGTAGCCAGCTCTCTCTCTGCAGCTCCACTTTCAGGACTTTATGCCCCCGTTTCCCTCTCCAGCAACCCCTAGGCCTGCCCCTCGATTTGGGCTGATTTTGCCCTTTTCTTGTCAAATCACATCAAATCTGCTCACCACCCCTTGGCCCATCAGGCCCTGCTCTGCGCAAGACCCTGAAAGCAGGCAAGGAGGGGCAGGACTCCAGCTCTGGGGGAAGGTAGAGCTTTCGAGAGGAAAGAACACGGTGGGATGCAGGAAAGAGAGGGCACGCCTGGGCTCAGGGGAGGGAGTGGCTGGTCGGGGCTGCAGCAGGCAGGGTATGTTGGGGTGGCCCTGCTGCCTGGGGCTTCATTCGTTTCAGAGAACAGACTGCATTGGAGCTCGGACAGTGTGAGGGCGGGCACGTGGGAGAGGAGAAAAATGTCAAGGATGGCGTCCCAGCTTTGCCCGCCACGCATCCAGCCTGCTGGGCTCACCCCAGACATGGGCTGTAACACCTTCTCCCCAACAGAGTCGGGTCCTTAAAAAGTCTTGACTTTGGCTCACTGGGGCTTTCTCCACAATCAGCAGGGCCGGGAAGCAGTGTCCCCTGGTCCTGGCCACTGACCCTTTGTTTCAGCCACTCTCCCACTGACCTGTCTCCCAAGAGCCTGGCTTGTGTCGGACTTCAGAGCCTCCTCCACCTTTGTTTTGGGAGCAGCTGCTCTATCTTGATGCACTTGCTTCAGATTTTCACTATCTTTCATCTATGTCTGTATTTTTAATTTAATTAAGAAAAACCCCACAACACCCAGACCAGAGGGCAGCCTGTTGCGAGGTTTTGTGTTCTATCACCACCCAAGCATGCAAACGAGGCAGCCTCTGTTGACAAGTTCACATCTCCAGTGCAGAGCTGGCTGTTTGAACAGCTTGTGTGCAGTAATTGAAACATAGATTTGTGTTGCCTTTCTGTTTATTTTTAGATTAACCAAGCAGGGACACTTGGCTTCAAGGCTGCCACTTCCACCCCACCGGGCAGCCTAGGACCGCTGGCCCCAGGCCCACCAGCAGCAGGGACCACCGTGTGCCCTCTGGGTTTGTCCCGTGTCAAACTCTGGGTCTGACCTTCACGGCGACCCCAGGGCTCAAGACAGGGAGGCTGATGAATGAAGGCTGCCCGCTGGCTTTTCCCTTAACCCCCATGTCCCTGGAGACTGTATCCCCACAATGCTGGGCTCTCATACCCCTCTGGGGTCAGCGACCCTCTTGGACTACAGTGTCACCCAAGGCACAGAGAGTCAGGGCAGAGATGGAATTAGAATCCAGACCTGCTGTCCCCGGGCACGGGGGCTCCAACAAAGGAAAGGCCACGAGACTCAGCGAAGATTCTCTCAGGGTTCGTTTTCTATTGGGGCCATTAAGAAAAGTTATGAGAGCCTCCACCTGGACAGGTGAGCTAGCCTAGGAAGAGAAACAGCCCCAGACTCAGTGGACCAACTACGTCGCGTGCTTTTCATGCCACCTGCTTACCGCTGGCCATTTGGGGGCCCTGCTCTGGGTCGTCCTTCTTCAGGACGCGGGCTGAGTGAGTGCCCCTCCACCGGGCTCTGCTGGCCACAGCGGCACAGAGAAAGAGGGTTTGGGAATCACATACACACTGGCTCTTAAAGCTGTCCCCTGGAAGGGACATAGGTCCTTTCTGCTCTCATGTCATCAGCCAAGGAAGCCATGTGGAACTGTCTAACTTTAGGCAGGCGGAGGAGTGCAACCCTGCCATGCGTCCAGAAGAAGAAATGGTTTTGGGGAGAAGACGATGAGAGAAGAGAGAGAGAGAGAGAGAGAGTGTGTGTGTGTGTGTACAGACTGGGCTGGGCTGGGTTCTCCTCGGAACCTGGCAGCATGCCTGAATTCCTCCATCTCACCATCAGCTACATTTGTTTGGCGTGCTAGGATTTTTGTCCCCCTACCCCACAAGGCATGCAGAGCCTGCCCCCTCACTGTCCCAGGGCCCGTCCCCGCTGGGCGTACGTAATGCAGAGGGCCAGTCACGGTCACTAGACTGAATGTCCCAAGGGCTGGGCTGTGAGTGGAAAGGACACAACAGGTACGAGGGTCCTTGGACCACTTTCTTCTCCCGGCGGGGTATCTCCACCTCTGCATGGCTTGAGGCCTTACTCTGTGCCACCTCTTCTGGGAAGCCTTCCCAGACCACTTGGATGGTAGCCATAGCTGCTCCAGGCCACCCTCCTTTTACTACAGGTCCTATGAAATGATAGCTGTGTGCCGGGCTTATTAAACAGGCCGAATCAGTGGGATATCAGTAGCAAAGAGATGTATTTTTCTCCCACCGTTTCCCTTCATATCTATCCTATCCGACCCGAACAGCTTTATTTTGGGGTCACTTTTAGGTGCTGCTTCTATTATTACTTCTGTTGCTAATGCTACTTCAACTCCTGAGCGCTGACACTTACTGAGCATTTACTCTGCACCTGGCATTGTATTAAGGGCTGTCCACACGTCAGTTCTCTTAATCCTCAGAACGAACCTATGAGGAAGGTACTTTCCCTCAACTGAAGCACAGAAAGAGATTTGAGTAACTCACATGTCTGGGTACCCTCAGTGGTCGCACACCTAGTCACTGGCAATGTCAGCTCCAAAAACAGTCCCATCCTTGGCTTCTCCAAAGCCAAGTCCGATCTTTTGTGGGAACTTTGAGCTCACATCCAGTTCAAAGCTTCTCCTTCCAGCCCAGCTCCCGATGACCAGGCTCAGAATCCTGTAACTGGGGGTGTGGGTGTGTGTCACACTCTGCAGGTGCTGTCTCCTTGCTACACACTAACTGCTGCTCTGGCTTCCCCAGAGCGGCCAGGAGGGGGGCTGGGAGGACAGAGGTGTGACTGGAGCACTTCAAACCTGCAAGGTGGCCTCTGGGTGGCAGAGACCCAGCGGGCACTGCTGTGGGGTCCTGGCCGGAGCCGCCCGGATGTGCTCAGCGTGCCCCCTCTGCCCCCAAGGAGCTCTGAGCCTCACCTCCTGCCAGGCTGCCTCGCGGGTGGGCGCTCCTAAGGCGGCTCAAATCTGACTCCCTCGTTCAGGGTCCGCTTTGGCAGCATGACCGTGACGTGACCTTGACTGGCCAACTCCGGTCTTACAGAGTCAGGCCCCGTGCTGGTGTCTCGTCACGTTCTCCCAAAGGCTCCAGTCTCAGGGTGGCACCGGAGGGCGCGGGGAGGAAGGCTTGCGTGGATGGCTGGTGGGGGTGCGTCCCCAGGAGGGCAGGGAAAGCCTGCGCACTCCTTCCCGGGCCAGGGCTCTTCTCAGGAAGGACATTCCCTGCAGTCCTCATAGGCTGCGGGACTGGGCTGCGGGGACTGGAGGGGGCTTCTGGGGCTGCCTAGGTCCCCTTTTACCGTGGGGACCCTGAGCACCTTCCGTGCTCAGCCTCGTGTCTCATCTGAGACTCCGAGACACCAGGAACGGTGACACCTGCCATCCCGCAGCAGTGATTCAAGCCTCCAGCTCAGTTCTTTTCTTCAAAAGGAAGCCTTCCTGATGACTCCGGGTTATGCTGCTGCCTCACCCTCGGGCCCCACTCCTTTCTAACTCTTCTTCTGCAGGCTCCCACGTGCCTGGCCTATACTAAGCTCTGGAAGCATTTAGCATTGGCCGTTCCCCAGAGACTGCCTGGGCGGAAACCCCATACACCCTCATCAGTCACATCCTGTGCCCCCTGTCACGTCTGTGCAGACCCCAGCTGCACGGGGCTCAGTCCCAGGGTCCACTGAGGGCCAGGGAGTGGGCGTCCTGAGGACAACTGGGGACGACAGGGTCAGAGCCACTGAGCGGGTGCTGCGGAGCCGTCCGGGGGCCAGATCCCGGCTGCAGCTGCCTCTGGGAGAGGGAGGGAGACACCCATCTGCTCGCAGCGCCGCCCAGCCTAGTCTGCAGGCACAAGCGGTCCATTTACAGGGGGCCGGCCTGCAGTGGCACCCAGAGCAGGGCTGACACCCCACTGTCTGGGGTTCAACAAAGACGGCTGCAGAGGTCTGGGCTTGGACGGGGAGGGAGGGGGAGGAGACTCTGCCTAAGGCTGGGGGACTCTGGTGTCAGTTACCAAGCTGGCACCATCAGGATAGATTTCTGGGGCCAGAACAGAAGCAGCTCAGAATCGCTCAAGCCAGAGAAAAGGACTGACCTGGCACCCATTCCCCAGCTCCCAGAAAATGACCTGTCCCCAGGAGCAGCGTGCTCAGCCGGCAGCCTCCAGGGCTGCCCGCCTGCAGGATCTCCGAGACGCAGATGCCCCCTCCCCCGTGCTGGCACGGGCCTCCCCCTCCTCCCCTGAGCCGTGGCTGGCCACCTGGTCTGAGCCGCCACCCTCCCTCATCTGGACAACGGCCTCCTCCTTCTCTTCTCCTCATTCAGCGAATTAGCCACACAGCGGTCAGAGTGTTCCTGATAAAACTCAAGTCAGGCCATCTTTCTCTTCTGCTCAGGCCCTGGCGATGGCCCACATCTCACCCTGAGAAAAAGCCAAACCCTTACAAGTTCCATGGAGCCTGGGGCCCACTTTCCCTTGTTTACTTTATCTGCCCCCTGCTCCCCAGCAGCTCTGCGCTAGGACAGCAGCCTCTCTGCTGCTCTCCCAGCTCCTTATGCCCCTCCTACCCCAGGGGCTTTGCACAAGCTCGCCTGCCCCACTTTTCCCTCAGCCAGCGCTCTGCCGTCCTACAGGTCTCTTCTTAAATGTTACCTTCTCAGTGAGACTTTTTCTAACCATCTTATTTTAATGTGCCAAGCTCTTCCCCTGTATTTATTTATTTATTTATTTGGGCTGCACCTGTAGCATATGGAAGTTCCCAGGCTAGGGGTCAAATCAGAGCTGTCGCTGCCAGCCTATTCCACTGCCACAGCAACGCCAGATCCTTAACCCACTGAGGGAGGCCAGGGATGGAACCTGCATCTTTATGGATACTATGTCAGGTTCTTAGCCTGCTGAGCCACGAAAGGAACGCTTCCCTGATTTATGCTTTGAGAGCTCTTATTGTTTTCTGTTAGACGGCATAATTGACTCAGATTTCTCTGTCTCCTCCACACTGGAATGAATGTGCTATTGAGGCAGTGCCCTATATTGATTCATTAGATCCACATAACAACCAGCTATTACGATGGCTAGATCCACTTTTCAGATGAAGAAGCAGAGGCACAGACAAGCCAAGCAACCTGCCCAAAGTCACCCAGCCAGGAAGTGGCAGAGTCAGGATTCAAACCCAGGCAATGCGGCTCTCAGCCCCATGCCCCCACAACTGCCAGTTCTATTTACTGCTGGATTTTGGCTCAGACATCGCCTGGCTTCTTTAGGTGCTTAGTAAAAATGAATGAATGAAGGAATGAGCGAGTGAATGCTGCAGTTCCACGTCAGTGTGGCTCCCACAGGCAGAGAGATCCTGGAGGGAGGGTCCCTGTGGCCCCCTCCTCTACTGCCCCGCCCACCAGGCCACCCACACCTGATGGGGTAAGCTTAGTGGGTCCGGGTCAGTGTGAAGGGAATTAATCTGCTCTGAGTCTTAAAGTGGTTCCGTCTGCCCCTGGCCACGGGGCAGGGACAGGTCAGGCTGGCTGGACAAATCCTCTCCCTTAGAACTATGGTTCAAGACCTACACGTGGCACAGCCTGGCTCCCTGCTCTCTTCTGCGCAGTGTCCTCCACAGGGCCTCGGACAGACTGCCGTGGGGCTGGGGGTTGGCGGGGGTGGGGGTGTCCTGGGGGTCCCATCAGGAGTGCAGGGTGGGTAGACTTGACGGGCTCCTAGCCCCAGGCATCCTATTCTAACACATCCGCTCCAGGAACACTCGGAGGGAACAGCCAGCGCTCCCCCAGGAGCAGGCACATCCACGATGCAATCCCTTCGAGGGAAATTACTCAGGCAGCCATTTATTAAAACACAACTGCTCCCGAGGAGGCCTTTGGCGGTGGAACTACCAAATGGCTTTGAAGCTCCAGCCGTCTCCGAAACCGATGAAGCAGGCTTCTAGGCACTATCTGACTTTTAATCTGCCAGCTCTTTCCCCATCTGGAAGGTCTAATGAAATGTTACACCGCGAGGAAACAAGGAAATAAGTAGCTTCGGAGGTGAGGGACGCGTCTTTAATTTCTTGCCTTGGTCTGCTATTTGCATAAACCTCCAGGGAATAACTGGTAGAGGAAAGAAGAAAAATAACAATATCTCGGCATCTCCAGGGCCACCACATCTCACATTTAACCCTCATGGGCAGGGTGGCCCGGGGAGGAGCGTCTTATTGTTTCTCTGGCAGAGACCATTGCTACTCCCTGTGTCTGTATCCCCCTCTTTTTTGGGGTCCCCAGTGGGACAATACCCCCCAGTCCCGCGTGATTCAGCCTGGGACCGTCAAGTGATATGGGTTCCCCTGGCCTCGCATGGTTACGAGCCAGGCTGCCTTCTTCTCTGTCTCGTCCCCTTGGCCTGCATCGGGCCAACTGGAGCTTCAACTAGGAGTGTTAACTAGACCTGGTTCCTCTCCTCTGGGGTCCCCGGTGAGGGGCCCAGGCAGAGGCTCCAAGCCCACCGTCCAGGTTCAACTCCCAATCCTGAGACCGAGCCCTCGAGGATCCGGGCAGGAGACTGTCCCTTCCGGATGGTCCCAAGCCTGCCTCCACCCTGGGGAGAGAGGGCAGGAAGCCGGACGCCAGCTTCCCAAACCAGCCCTGTGCACAGCACGCGCTTTGTAGCAAAGGTCAACTCTGGAAAGCAAGACTCGGCAAATCTCCAAACAGCCAAACCCTGGGAGCAAGCTGCCTCATCCGAACGCAGGTGCCACACGGAAACAGAACGAGATCAGGTCAGGAAGCGTTGGGGGGGGGGGAGTGCGGGGGGGTGTGCCTCCCCTGCAGACCTGGTGACAGCTGATAAGCCCTGTCTTCTGTGACCGGGGAGCGAGCCTGGGTGTGCGAACCTCCAGACAGGGGGCTCTACCGAGCCTGAAATATGTCCTCTGGACGCCTAGAGAATGCCTGTCCCCTCATGAACAACCAGTACAGAAGAAGATGCTATTGAACAAAGGATGGGAAAGGGGCTAACTAACCAGGGAAGAAATGTGACTGCAGAATTCAGAGAGGCTATTTTAAACCAGGGATTAAAGGGATGGAAATGAAAACGGAGCAAAACCAAACACCGCCGGGGCTCCTTTACGCTGCTTCTAAAGACCACCGGCACGGCGACATTGTTGACAACACCGGCCCACACCCCACCCACTCCCAAGAGTGCTAATTACTGCCCAGGATTAATTCTTCAGTTTACTAGACAGTTCCTGCAGCCGTGCCAGAAACAAGGCTTCTGGATGGGAGACACACCTACTGTTTCCCTGAGCTGGACTTTGGGCCAAAACCCACACATCCTTTTGCGCCAGAAGCAGCCGCGGCTCTGCTGTCCGCCTGGAGCTCCAATTATGTGGATTTTTTGGCTTGGACTTTCTTAAAAAAACACACTGTATAGGAAAAACTCAGGTTTTTTTTTTTTTTTCCTTTCCAGGTAGAAAGAAATCCAGATCTTTCCCTCTGCGGGTCTTCAGCCTGCGAGTCCTTCACTTGCTCTGGATACATCTGGCCACCAAATACGTGGGTTTTTTTTCCCCAACAGGAAGCAAGTCTCCAACAGCTGCCCAGTGTCCCTACAATGCAACTCAGTTCTGACACTGTCTACCTGGAGGGAGCGTCAGGTCCCACAGGTCAAGGGCTCGGTCCTGCAAGGCCGATCCCCCCACCCCCAGCACAGTCGCCGATTGCAAGCCTCGGTTGTCACCTGTGCTGCTGACCGACCTCCTCCCAGGTTAGATTAACTTGCCAGCACAGCCCACACACCTCAGAGCAACACTTACATTCACCGGTTTATTAAAGGGTCCGATAAAGGCTAGAGATGAACAGCCAGATGAAGAGATATAACACAGGGCGAGCTTCCGAGGGCAGCAGGCACATCCCCCACCCGGTGTGGGGGTGTCTGCCCACCTGGGGGCTCCCCAGACCCCGTGCTATTGGGCTTTTAAGGAACCTCCATCATGGACACACGGTCAGCTACTAACTCTGTCTTCAGCCCCTTACCCTCCTCAAAAGAATAAGGGGTGGGGCTGAAAATTCCAAGCTTCTAATCAAATCTTGGCGTTTCTAGGGACCAGCCTCATCTGGGAGTCCTCTGAGAGCACACCCAAAGCTGCCTCTCTAAAACAAAAGATACTCTGGAGTTCCTGGGGGTACAGTGGGTTAAGGATCTGGCATTGCCACAGCTGCGGCGCAGGCTGCAGCTCTGGCTTGAATTTGATCCCTGGCCTGGGAGCTTCCTTATGCTTTGGGGGTGGCTGAAACAGAAAAAAAAGAAAAAAAAGGAAAAAGAAAAAAAAGGGAAAAAAGGACACTCCTATCACCCAGGAAATTACAAGGGTTTCGGAAGCCCTGTGTCAGGAACAGAGGTCAATGACCAGTATTAGATCAAGAGATGCTTCTAGTGTTCTTGTCTCTTAGGAAATGACAAGGGTTTCAGGAGCTCTGTGCCAAGAATTGGGGGGCAGAGACCAACATCTATTTTTTAGTACCTCACGTATGTTTTCAATCGTTAGGGGCTTGAATAAGAATGGTGAATGCACGGTGTCTGAGACCAGGAATCTGGCGACAGTTGCTGCCTCGGATGCCAGAATAATTCTGCGTGGCTGGTCAGCTCCTGTCTTGCTGTCCCTCTAAATCAAAAGATGCACAGAGCTGCCGCCAGCATTCTTGGGGCCATGAGGGGTGCAGAGACGCCCTCGAGGAGCTCCCATCTGGCAGGGCTGGACCAAGCCCCATGGGGATCTTAGACCAGGAGACGGGGAGTGAGGCTTTTGCGGAGCGCGAGTGGGAGCCCTTGGTTCCGGGGCCTGGTTCTCTCCTCTTGCCTTCGCCACAGTGTTAGCTAAGCACACACGTACCCGTCCTTCCGTCCATCCACCCCTCCCTCCCTTGATTCATTTATTGATCCACAAACGCATCGACTATTTGTTGAGCATCTGTTTAGAGGCTTCGCCAGGCATCAGGGAGATTCCCGTTGAATGGAGAAGGTGAGAGGGTTTCAGAGCAGAGCTCAGTAGTGAAATCTGTTACCATCTGACATCCACTCCCACCTTCAGGAAATAAGAGATTTCCCACGTGGAGCTGGTAGAAAAGGTGGGTGCTCTGACCCTCCACCGGGGTGAGCAAGCGACCAGGCCAGGCAAATCAGTGTACTCTACCCGGATTCAGGGTCCCTGGCCCCAGCAGACCCAAACCTCTTAGCTCTGACATATGAACTCAGAAATCAAGGGTCCCTCTTCCTTCGGGATCATGAACAGCAGGGACAGCGTGAGCTGGAGTAGCTCCCGGTCAGCGCCCCGTCCTGGGGAGGAAGCAGAGCTCCACGGCAGAGAGCAGAGCTGGCCGCGCACAGAAGCAGAGGTGGGAGGCTGACGAGAGCTCTGCTCGTATATGAACTCCTGGGACTGGCTATGGCGGAACTGCTGCTGCAACTTGCAGTTATGAGAGCTGGCGCATTCCCTTTCTTACTTAAATGGGTTTGAGTTGGATGCCTGTCTGCTGCAGTCCCGAGACTTCTAATATGTTCTTATCCACTCTCAGAAGAACTGAGCTCTGTGCTGCTTACGATGAGGCTTGGGATGTAAGGAAACTTCTTTGTGACTCCTGCGAGGACTCAGAGAATAGGAGAGGGAAAGAAAGATGCTCGAAATGAAAGAACAGTGTGGACCAGCCCTAACAGAATTTTCTGCAATGACGGAAATGTTCTCTAATCCCCGTGATCCAATATGGGTAGCCACTGGATTTTGACTGAATTTTGACTTTGATTATTTAAAGAGTGTATCTGGCTGAAAGGCTACTGCATCGGACAGTGTAGGTATGAACAAAGGCCTCTGAAGAGCAAGTGTGAGGAAGAGGGGGACGTCTGTAGGCTGGGAGGCCTGTGCAAGGGAGATGGATGGAATGTTGGAAAACTGGAAACAGGGAGGCAGCTAGTCCCAGGGAGGATGGATGAGGGTTCGAGCTGCGGCAGAGGAGGCAGGGAGGAGAAGGTACAAAGGGGCAGTTCCCAGGACGGGGTGGGGGTGGGGGTGAGACCATTCCCTGAAATGAGGACTGGAGAAGAGGGTGGGGCTTTGGAGGGTCTGGGACCTGTGGAATCCGAAGTGGAATCCAAGTTGGAGGCTGGAGACACAAGTTTTTGGAGTCATAAGGGTTTAGGGAGGAATTGGTCAAACTGCAGAAAGAGAGAAGTATAGCAAGGCCAGATTAATGGAATATGCCCATTAAGACGTCAGAAGAAAAGAGGAAAAGGAAAAGAGATAAAGGAAGTAACCAGAAGGAAATAAAACAAGAATAGAATAGCATCATCCACATTTGCTGGGATTATCAATGAGTTTCATTTTTCTTACACGCAGACTTACTACTATCATTATTTTTTGCTTTTGAGGGCTGCAGGTGTGGCACATCGAAGTTCCCAGGCTAAGGGTCAAATCAGAGATGCAGCTGCCAGCCTACACCACAGCCACAGCAATGCTGAATCTGAACTGCGTCTGTGACCTACACCACAGCTCACGGTAACGCTGGATCCCCCACCCACTGAGCGAGGCCAGGGATCAAAGCTCCACCCTCATGGATATTAGTCGGGCCCATTACTACTGAGCCATGACGGGAACTCCTGAAATTAAGTCCTTTAAATGTTCAATCATGAACAAGAACAAAATATTTTAGCCACTGCAGGGACAAAGTGTTCTGAAATAGCCTGCATACTTTCCAATATGCTGGACAGAACTGAACGTCTCAGAGACCCTGGGCTGTTTTTTTTTCTTTTTAGGGCTGCAACTGTGGCATATGGAGGTTCCCAGGCTAGGGGTCGAATCAGAGCTGTAGCTGCTGGCCTACACCACAGCCACAGCAACGCCAGATCCAAGCCGCGTCTGTGACCTACACCACAGCTCACAGCAACTCCAGATCGTTAACCCACTGAGCAAGGCCAGGGATTGAATCTGTAACCTCATTGTTCCTAGTTAGATTCGTTAACCACTGCGCCACGACGGGAACTCCACCCTGGGCTGTTAAATGGCATCACGATTAGGCCTGAAGGAGCCTATGGGACCCAGTGTCCCTGCTCTGACCGGTCCAGACTGGGCTGCTCCCTAAGCCTGCACCTCAAGTGCCAGAGTTCTGCAGCTGCTTCATCTCCAATTAGCTTCTAGCAAACATTTCTTGCTTCTGTTATCTTTCCTACCCCTCTCCTTACTCTTGCCAGATCAGGAATTTGCAACTTTTGCTTTGCATTTTTGAATCCAGGTAATCAACCTTACAGTCAGTTTATATTTTTGCTTTTGTCTTTTTATGGCCATACCCACAGTACATTGAAGTTCCTCGGCCAGGGGTCGAATTGGAGCTGTAGCTGCCAGCTTATGCCACAGCCACAGCAACACCTGATACGAGCCGCATCTGTGACCTACGCTGCAGCTTGTGGAAACACCGGATCCTCAACCCACTGAGCGAGGCCAGGGATTGAACCTGCATCCTGCTGGATACTAGTTGGGTTCTTAACCCACTGAGCCACAATGAGAAGTCCTGTATTTTTTTTCTTTTTAAAGGACAATTCTGAATTAAAGTCTTCTGGATGGTGGATGAAAAAAGGAACAAGATTTAGGCACACACACTTGGTGATCCCTACTTGTTCTGTCAGCCCTTCGGAGCTGCTTTCAGCTCTTTTCTTGATCTAGGCTCTGGGTAGGAGAGGTTTCCTGATAAGAGAGAACCGGTGGAGAAAGCAGAGGCCCTGACAGCCTTGCCAGGGAGGGCCTCTTATTCCGAAACGGATCAATGGCCCATGCCGTCACGTCGTCACAAATTTGGAGGACAGACACTCTGCACTGGAGTCAGTCGAGCTGCAGCCCAGGAAACTAACAGAGTGCCACATCCTACAAGGTGTCCCTCCCCACAACCAGATCATTTCTCCAACACTCTCACAAAGCCACAGGCAGGCTCCTCCCAACATCTGGAACGCACTGTTCAGCTTCCTGCAGGCCAGAGAGCACCAGGGGTCTGGGAAGCCAGGGGCTGACAAAGGGTGACATATGACCTCGTTTTGGGGAGACCGAAAGTGATTAGACATCTTGGGAATCAAAAACAAAAACAAAAACAAAAAACAGAACAAGAATGGAACCCAAGTGGATATGATGGAGAATTAGGAATTCCAGCTTTGCACCCAAACCACCGGCCTCCCTGCCAGTGAAACTGACTCCAGGCATCTTTGTTTCTCCCCATGTGGTCCTAGGACCAGCAGCGTCAGCATCACTTCAGAGCTTTTTAGAAATGCAGAATCCTCACCCCAGCCTACTGAGTCAGAATCTGCATTTTACAAGTCCCCAGGTGTACGGAGTGCACACCGACAGTCCTGCCTCAGCCAGCTCATGATCCCTTTAGGAGGTCAAAGAACTGTACTGGGAGTCAGGAGAAACCTGGGTCCCAGCTCTAGCTCTGCCCTTGGTGGTGCTATGAATTTGCGTAAGTCCTTTCTCCTTTCTGGCCTCTGTTTTTCACAAGGCTACTGGGTGTCCAGCCCAATGGACCCAGTGTGGCACCCATGTCAACGTGAGGTCTGTATGTACCTTCGGTGCCAACAGAGCCAATTTGCTTTACAGACCAGAGCCTTCTTTTTCCTCATGGATGTGTCAGTGTGGGGTTTCAGAGGGGTTTCTCATGGTCCTGAAGGTTATGGCATAAATCCTGGAACCCTCTGGACATGTTCCAAAGCTTCCAGCAGCCCCAAATACCATACCAAGCTAGCATCACTAGAATCTGCCCTGATCAGGAGAGTAGGAAGGTGCTGGGCTGGCCTGAGACCTTCTTCTCCAGCTCTTCCTTAGCATGCAGCTTCTTGGACTTGGTCAAGCCCTAAAGGCTCAGAACCTCAGCAAAGGCTGATGGACCATCCCTTCCCAAATTCCCAGGCGGGGCGTCCTGCTTCCTTTAGTCCCCGTCATTCTGTGCTCTAAATTCTGCCAAAAAATGAATCCTGACATATTTTATAGTTAAAACAACCCTGTATTCCGAGCACCAATGCAGCTGACACAATACTGGCCTCGAGCGGTTAAAAAGGATGCCTTCTCTTGAGCTGCTGGAAGCCTGGGTGTGTGTGTGTTTAGTTGTGTTACGTATAAAGTGTTATGGAGAACGCGTTTCCACCCACGGCAGGAATCCACAGCTCAAAGCCAACTCTCAAGTTACTCTTCCTTCCTAAAGGACTAAATGCTCCTCTCTTCACGGAGTCGCGACGGGGAGGTGGAGTGGGGGCAACAGGGGGAGGGGGAAGCGAACCCCTCCCCCCGAGGCCACAGAGTGTCCATGGACGGCACCGATGAGAAACAAGTGCAGGAGCGGACTGTGGGGAAGTGATGACAGATGGAGCTGGGGTGGGGTGAGCCAGGCTCTGCAGAGAACAGGAGCACGGCGGACAAAAGGGGACGCCACGCAGGTCCAGAACAGTCCTCGCCACTGCCTCGGAGAAAGTGTGTGTGTGTGTGTGTGTGTGTGTGTGTGTGCGCGTGCACACAGTGCTTTAGTTTTCACTAACTCATCAGGCAGGAGGAGAGACCACAAGTCTGTCTCAGACTGTCTCTGCCCTCATTTAGGACGTGCGGTGTGTATTTACTTCAATCGCTCGGAGGCTAAACAGAATACAGCTGCTTTCTGCCGAATGGGCTCAGGCGTTTTTGACAGATCCTCCCCTTGTTCCCCCTCAAGGCCCAGACGCAACGAACTCTTCGGGAAAGAGATCAGGACTCGACGTCCCGGGTTTGTTTTGCCAACAAAAAGGTCAGCAGCCCTTTGCAGAATGCTGCTGTGCCCAGACGGTCTCTCCTCTAAGCGCGCAAAGTGGTAGCGGGGACTTTGAGGTGGTGACGGGTACAGCGTTGTGACATTCAAGGGACAAATCCCATCTGGTCCTCCAGGCAGAGGTGGGAGAGTCAGCCTCCTGGAGTCCTGAGCCGTGTGGCTGTCGGAGGGCCCAGTTTCCTGCTGTGACAAGTGCTGCATGTCACTCTACATTACAGGCCAAGAACCAACCCACCCTGACAGCTGGGATCCTTCTATAGAATGTGCTCTAATTTCTGCAGCTTGTGGCCCCCTGGGTCTCGAGGACTGGGTCACCCCAATTATAACGCTAGGAGTTTCCGGAGCCAGCAAGGAAAATTCACGCCTCAGCTGTCAGGTTGAGGCCATGTGTTGTCTGAGAGAGTCAAGAGGAAATCAAGTTAATCCAGTGGTGTGACTGGCGGTCTGGACAAAAGGACCCGGCATTCAGGAAGGATGCCTGTCGCTCTGAGAGGGCGTGCGCTCGGACTTTAGGAAAGGGGTGGGCATCAGAGACGGCCTCTGTTTCCTACCGCTTCATTTTCGGTACCAGAAACCCAGTCCTCAGCCAAGCATCGCCTCTGAGATGTGAGATGCCAAAGTCTACGGAGGTCAGAAGGTGGTGAGGGCCTCGGATTTTTACTGTGTTTGTTCCTCTTCTTAAAAACATATTTTTATTGTGGTATAACCCATGGAATATAAACTTGACCCTTTTAAGTGTGTACATCAACGGCCTTAACTACATTCCCAGCGTTGTGAAACCATCACCACCGCTCATCTCCAGAATTTTTCAGCTGCTCCAAATGAAACTCTGTACCCATTAAACACTGACTCCCGTTCTCTCCTCTCTCTGGCCCCTAGTAGCCACACTTCTATCTTCTGCCTCTAGGACTAACTAGTTCAGGTCCTTTCTACATGTGGAATATTTATCCTTTAGGGCCTGGTTCATGCCATTTAGCGTAACGCCTTCTGGGTACATCTACACTGTATTATACACCCGCGAATGCTGCAGCTTCTCCTCGTAAGGACTGACTGCTATTCCTGCGTGTGTAGACACCACTTTTGTTCATCCATTTGTCCACTCATGGGTGCTTGGCCTGCTTCCAGCTTTTGGCCATTGTGAACATCATTGCCACAGACATGGGTGTGCAAATACCCGCTGGAGGGGCCTTGGGGGTTTACAGGAATGTAAACCCCTCTCCCACCCGATGAGAGGTGGACCCCGGCTTGTGGCTGAGTGAGGCTGCAAAGCTGAGAGCCAGCGCTCGGCGGTCCCTCGGCGCCAGGCTCGTGGGAAGTCCTGGGGAGAGGATGGGAGGTGTCCGAGCACGCAGGCCCGACTCAGGAGAAAAGGATGACAATTCCACACACACAGAGGCCGCTTGGTCCCTTTCCTCCCAAAGCAGTTCTGGGACATCCTGGCTTTAGTCACATGTCTCAAAGCCACCTCACCCACAGCGGAAGGGGCAGACACGACGACCAGAAAGGGACCCTCCGCCTGGCTGGTCTGATTGGGCCGCATTTAAAAAAAGGTAACTGATCTGACGGAGGTGTAATTTCCATAAAGCAACTGCTCAGATGTTAAGTGTACAGTTTGACAAGTTCTGACAAATACATGCATCCGCCTAACCACCACCCATCAAGATACAGACTGTTTCCGTCAGCCCAGAGAGCTCCTTCCTGCCAAACTGCATGTTAGCAGCTTCTTTTAGAGCCAAATTGCTGCAGCGTCGACAGGGTTAGGGGACTTAGAAAAAGCCCGTGGGGCGTTCTGGGCTCTGAAACCCTAGATGTCCTCTGCTCTGAGCACCACAAAAGGCACTTTTCCCCCCTTTCTAACTGTGCAGTTGAGAGCCACCCATAGTAGCTGGACAAGGGGATTTTGAACCAGCAGAGCCCAAAGCAGTCTGTGGGACCTCAGTTTCACTCGACAATCCAAAACCCCTTCACCCTACAAGCAGGTCCACGCACCCACTCTTGGCCAGCTGTGGGGCTGTGTGCAGCCGAGGAGGGTCAGGGCTGGGAATGGTCGCTGCGTGCAGGACGGGGATACGCCGGGCAGAATGGAAAGAACGACACCCGTGTGGGGACACACGTTTGCATCTTGCGACCCCTGCCTGGGCCTCCATCATCTGGCCAAGGCCAGTGAGGAAGGCTCTTTGATGCAGGGCCCTTCGGGCTTGAGCCCTTTCAAGAATGCAAAGCTTTCCAACAGAAGGCAAGAAAAAGAAGAACATTCCAGGCTGGGAGGACACTGTGTGTCCCTGAGGGCAGGGAGACATGAGAACGCTCGTTTAGGATGCAGTTTGCCATTACGGACTAGGGCTCGGCGTCTCAGGCGTGCTTTTGTTGAACAAAGAAGACGAGGAGGAGCGCCTTACGGGGAAAGTCCTCTCCAGTGCGGTGTGGCTAAGGGACCGCCCAGCTGCACAAAGCACTGCACCCAGATTCGACCCTGGGTCTGGAAGTTTCGGAAGCTCCCGTCGCTCTGCTGTTTACTGCGCCGTGGGAGGAAACACACGAAAACTGAAGCTGCTGCATGCGCAGAGGGGAAGCGGGAAAGGAACCAATGTCGCCCTGAAAGGAGCCCCAAAGACGGGATCTGCAACCACGGGAGGTTCCTCACTTGGTTCCAAGTTCAATTGAAATGACAGAAGCAAAATACTACAGTCACGGAAAGAGCTCTGTAAACTCTGCCTCAGGCACACATCTATGTCTGGGTTTTTTTATTTTTGATGCCATAGGAAAATCTCATTTACTTAAAACAACGAGGGCCAATTAGCAATATGATTTTTTTTCCAAAAGCGGTCTTACATATACAAAACGGCCCAAAGCAAACTCACGAAAGCTGCAAGCATAGTTGGCCTGTAATTAGCATCAACGTCCAGGAATGGGCTTTCTAGAGAGTGCGGTGGCAGGAGGAAGCTCTCTTCATTACTGTAGATGCCCCCACTTCTGCTTATGCTATTAGTCCCTAGGGATGGGGGGGGTCCTCAAAGTATTATACACACGTCACCTTCCTTCCCTTTACCCTAAATGCCCCAGCCCATCTGGAGCTACCATGGGGGCAGGTTTTCGGGAGCTTGCCGGTCTGCCTGGCTTTTATCCTGGGTCAGGTCCAGGCTCCTGAGAGGTCACACAGAAGCTGCGGCCCATGACCTGGAGCTCTTTGCATTGCATCAGATGCTGAGCTCCCGGGAGAGGCCCATGGACTCTCTGATGCGGCATATTGCCAGTCCTGAGTCCTGTGGGGCCCGGAGCCTCAAGTCTCCTTAGCGCCCCAGCCCATCCCCAACGTGGACGGAACAGCAGCCCGGGGAGGGTGGGGGAGGCCCAGGCTCCTTAAATGAGTCTGTCTCAGTGCCCTCCCGCCCTGAAGGCTGCTCCCAGAAACGCACAGTCCACATCAAGCCCACAGCCCCGGGGGCAGCCACATCACCAGGCACAGCTTTCTTGGACACACACAGATCTGTGTGCACGTGCAGAGACGCACACACTCAACCTACACACGCATGTACATACATGGTCTCTCCACTGCCTCGGAATACCCAGCACTGCCATGTGTGTATAACACACAGGACTGCCACGTGTGTACACCGTTCTCCATCCTCCCCAAACATCTCCAGACCACTTTACACGCAGGGAGGGACTGAGGGCTGCCGTCAAATGGAGGAAGCCCGGGTTGCAAGAAAGCCTCTGGGGCGCCCCAAGTTCAGGTCATGCTGCCCCTCGTCTTCCTTTATGAGTCCGGGGGTCTCTGAGTTGCAGAGATATGGAGCGAGTTCTCCTCCGGGCCCCTGGTCCCTCCACGCTGCCCGCGTGCACACCCAGCTGCAGGGCCGCCTCCTTTCTTGACAAAAGCCTGTCTCTCCAGTTGGTGGTCCAGAGCCAGGCCAACACCCCCCTTTACCCCAAATGCTCCTCAATGTGCAGAGGCCTGCAGGGACCAATGAGCCCCCCCGCCCTGAGCCTTCTCCCAGTGCAGACGCCGGGGACACACTGCCTCCTGCACGACACTCACATTCTGACGCCCAGACCACAGGCTTCTCACCTCCAGTCTTTCCCACGTCTTGTGAGCCCATCGCTCTCAGGGTTCAATCTTGAAAGAAATGTTTTTGCCTCAAAAGGAAGCACGATGTAGGTTTTGACATAAGAGCCAAAGTCTAACCTTGACCGTGTGGATCCCATGAGGGCCTGCTGGTGGGGGGGCCTTGCTCTTGACCCGGGGGGCCGGAAGCTGGGCACAGGGTAGAGGGTGCCCACCCCCCACCGACTTCACCAGCTCCCACCCACCTCCATTCTGCTGCAAGCGAAGCACATTGCAAACGAGAGTATTTTTTCTCCTTGCCAGTGAGCCGTTGCTGTCTGTGTATTCCGGGAGGAGGCCATTACAGGGAGTTAATAGAGTTTTAAATTTGTTTTTAAATTTTATAATGCAATTCATCAAATTCAGCATCTGAGCACAGCATTCATGTTCAGACCAGGCAGCATATGTCAGACTGGCCCCAGCCTTTTCCCACCCTTTCTCCCACAAAAGGAGGAAAGGTTAACACTTTAGAGTAAGTGCCAGGCCCGGCCCCAGAGGGGGTGGGAAGAAAGGCAGCAGAGCGGGTTCTGGGCCGGGAGGGTCATCCTAGAACTGGCCCATGGAAAGGCTAGGGACTTATTGAGGGGCTCTGAGCACTTTTCACCATCAGGTGTGATGGAGGTTGCCCTGGAGCTGGTTGTGGGGCTGAGGTGGCCTCCTGGGAGTCGCCGTGACTTGGTTCTTTCAGACACACATCTGCTGTGGGGCCAGGTGTTGGTGAGAGTATAGCAACACCCAGGGCACAGAAGTGGAGAGCACACAGTGCAGTCTGCTCCTCAGGGACAGGTGGGAGCACATTTCTGCTGTTTTTTTACCTGGAAGGATTTCCTTTGAGGATGTGTTATCCTGAACTTGTAACTTGGGATCTGTTGCTGCTGAGTTGGAAAGAAGTGAGATTTATGGGACCATATGGTTTTGTGAAGGATGCCTTGGGTTTTAGGACTTGCAGCAGATCTTCTGGGTCACGAACTGCAGGAACTGCAGTCAGTCTTGCCTTTTATTAAGCGTTAATAAGTGACTTTGGTTCTAGGGAAAATTCCAGAACAGACATTGCCTGCAAGTGAAATCCTTTTGGTTTGGTCCCAGAGCCAGCTGCAATAAAACCGCTTCCTTCTGGGACCCTGACCACGGGATCTTCAGCGCATCGAGGCCATAGAGCCCTCAGAGAGCGTGGACGGTCCCCTTGCCCAGCACAGCCACTGGTGGGTGGTGGGGGCATAACTGTCAGAGCCCGGTCCTGGTGCTGGTCTGCTTTGGCAACGTGCCTGTTTTCAGAGCAGAACCCACAGGGGTGGCTGCACTCTGGCCCCAGCTGTCCAGGCACAGGTCGGGAGTGGCCACTGGGTGGCAATAGCTTGCGGTCACTACTGACTGGTGGCTTTGGCTTGCCGGTGACCATGAGGCTTCAGGCAGCCTTCTGCTGAGCCCCAGAAACCACCCTTCTCCACCTCTCTGAGCGCTCAGGTACCCACCTGAGCTTTGCACCTCTTGAAAGGAGCAGGCTGTGACTAGAAACCAACCTCTCCTTGAAGCCACAGGCCCGGTTAGACATCCTGTACTACTTTTTAACTCTTGGGTGACTTCTGCCCAGTGTTTTGTGTCCCTCCAGCCAGAGCCTCGGCGCTCACATTCGAAGTAGCTTCATACATTCTGCTTCTAATGTCACACAGATCGAGACGCCAAGGTGGGGCGGGGCAAGAACCGCGAGTGGCCTCAGCACTCCCAAGCAGATTCGGAAACAGATGCTGAGCACCGGGCGCAGGTGGGATGCGGGAGCTGGGGTGGAGCTGGGCTTGGCCGCCAGCAGGGGCGGGGGGCGCTGGGATGGGGGGGAAGGGCATCTTGAGGTGATGGAAGTCTTTCTGCATTCAAGGGCTTGCCGGTTTCCAACTTGCTACTTATTGCATTGAAAAATATTCCACACGACTGAAGAACTATTTTCCAAAACAAAATGCTGGTATTCATCAGGAGGCGCGGGTTGTGCAGTGTGAACAATTCACTTTCGTTAAGTACCATATGGCCGCTGGTAGGAAAACGCTAACATGTTTCAACAGTACAGCTGGGGTAGGGTTCCTTTATTCACCGTGCAGATGGCTCTAATTGACATCTCTCCTAAAACAGGTCTCCAGCATTTCTGCAGGATCATTAGAGTAATTAGTTATTAAATACCATCACCACTTTTAGAGAGAGGGTCTGATCCCTGGCCACATTCCACTGTGATGGAACTGACAGGTCCCGGTGGAGGACCAGCCCTGAGACGGTAAATGGGAAGATCGTGCCAGCTCTTCCTCGGTGGCAAGGCCGGGGAAGGACAAAGACATGGCTGATTCCAGGACAGTCCCCGGAGAGAACCCAGGCGACCAAAGAGCTCTGGTGAAGGGCTCTAGAGTCAGGCTCGTCTCTTTCCTAGCTGTATGACCACACAGCGCCCAATCACCCAGCCTCAGTTTGTTCTTCTGGAAAATGCGCTGCTGCATTGGGCTTCCCTGCATTGCAGGAAAGAGAGGGGTCCCAGGGATGCAGGCATGCCTAGCAATTCTTCCGAAAAGCAAATGCATGTAACCAGAGGGCAATACGGATTTAGGAAATAGCCTTCACTCTGAGCTCTTTCTCCATCGATCGAGGGTTAATACCATGGCATTATGAGTTTAATTTCACAGTCTAATCAGTTTTCTGCATCATGGATCCAAGGACTTGGAGCAACTGTAATTTTGTAACACTCTGGGCTAAAAGGAATAAGGCTCAGAGGCTCTCAAGCTTGGGGGACCAGGGGAGGGAGGCCCTGGCCTCATCACACAGCTCACCTAATGGGCCACGCAATCCACAGGTAAACTGTTCTGCGGCTGCTGAACCATGTGACGTGTTCAGCTCCACTCAGATGCTTTCTACCCCCTGAGAGCATGTACCCAGCCCTGGAAAAAGAGACCAACCTTGGAAAAAGCCCCTCTTCCAGGCAGTACTGGAGTCCAAACCCACCTCGAATGCCATTCGGAGCCCCCCACCGGCCTTGGGCTTCATTGTTAAACACCCTCTGTCAGCAGGGCCCCATCTGTGCGATAGATTTTTTTTTTTGTCACTTTTTCAAATCAGAATAGAAACAATTTTTAGTCTATAATTATCATTTCTTTTCTCAACAGACAAATGTTTCCTTTTAAATTGTGGGGCGGAAAAAGCAAAGAACAACATTTTAAACCAAAAAGAAAGACTAAAATTAATTTCCTCTTTACAGAAAAATAAAATACAACAGCTCTAAGAAGCCAGGTTTTTCTTTTCCCAAAAGAGCAACAAAAGCAGCAGTGTATTCATTGCCAGCACTAATGCCCATTTGGCAGAGGCAAGTCCTAGAGGGATGGTGGTGATGGGGTCTGCAGACCTGTCTCTGGGATCAGGCCTTGGACCTGATCTCCTCGAGGAGGCTGGGCTGCTCCTGATACTGAGCTCATTTGGGATGAACCATCCAAAGTCCTTGGCTCAGAAAGCCAGCTTGGGATGGAAGGTCCCAGGAATAGGGGCAAGGTCTGGGGTCTACCAGTTGGCCCTTGGTCTCCTTACCTCTGAAATGGGATTTTATATCATACATGTGTATTTTACAAGCTTGTAGGGAGGAGCCTTAGGGCTTAGGGCTAAGTGCTTTGTGCCTCTGAAGCGCTGAACAAATCCTGCAGCTTCGCTGTGCAGTCGAGACTAACCAGACCCACTGTTGAGAAAGCAAACCCCACTCAGATGCATTCTCCGCCTGAGAGCATCTCTGCCCACTCGGAAAGGCCAGTCCCTCTGCACCCGGCTCTCCTGCTGGGCCAGCGTGCAGCTGGAGAACTACGTACAATCGAGGAAGCGCGAGTTTCCTCCAGGAGAGGAGGGTCAAAGCTTCCCAGTCCACGTGACACTTTGTTTGCAGAATCAGCCAACAAATGGTGACGACGGCGCGACTCCCCTGACAGAGGGCCTCCCCCACACCCACCCTCCAGCCCCCTCAGCAGGGAAGGCGGAATCACCCACGTCCACAAACGCCCTCTCCCAGGTCAGTGTAACAGCTGGCTCCGGCTGTGCTGGGGGACAAAACAGACAAGCAAACCCAGCTAGACCCTGATTCTCCGCGTTTGCCGGTCTCTGTTGTAAAAAAATATTCCCACTTCAGATTTTGAGCTACCAACAGAATGTCCCTGAACATGGGGCTGGGAAAAGCCTTCAGCATTGGGATCTTGGGAGCCACCAAGCCAGCCCCAGCTCACCACACCCACGGGACTTGTGAACGGGGTGGGGCCACAAAGATGCTGCCCTAAGGCGGCGGCGGCCGCTGCTGCTCTGTGCCCAGGAGGACCCCATGTCACCCTGGAGGCAGGGAGCAGAGCTGGCCAGCACACTGGCACGTCCGCCTGTCTCTCCCTCCTCTGACCCTCGGTCGGCTTTGCTCCATCAGATCAGGTCCAAACACCTCACCTGGCATTCCAAGCTTTTCACACCTGGCACCAGCTCGCGCTCTCTCCAGGCTCTTGTCCCTTTGCCCCTGCAGAGCCCCCTGCGCCAGCTTCATTGTCGCAGCTTGGATTATCCGGCTCATGGGCTTCCCCCTGCCTGTGACATCTCCCTTCCTGCATTCCCTGGTCCAACCCCGCCTGTCCTTCATTCAGAGGCCCTTCCCCTGAACGCCCCCGGCTCCCTGGCAATGAACCCCGCGGTGCACGTGGCATGCCCCTGCTTGACTGCACTCACTGTGCACCTTCCTGGAAGAACAAAGACTCTGGGCCTGCTGCTCAATCAACCAACACTCCTCGAACTGGTGGGTTCCCAGTTCGAGATTCTTCCTGACCTGACTTTACTTTCTGACCTTTGGAAATTCCCTCTCAAGGAAGCAGAGAAGGCCAGGCATTAATGTCCAGCGGCCCTGCTTCCAGTGACAAGATGACCAGGGGCCCAAAGACTCACTTGCCTTGGCCGGGCAAGGCCGGAGAGATGGCTGGGTTACATCAGGATGGAGCTCAGTGGCTGCCCCGGCCGCAGGGAGACTGTCACAGCAGAACAGGGAGGGCCTGTGGCAGAGACATAGGATCTCTATAATGACCCCAAACAGGTGGAAAAAAAGCAACTGGGTGTCCTGCACACCTGATAGCTTTCTAAAAATAGCTGGTGGGCCCTGGCTCTGCAGGCTTGCCTCTGGGTAGGGGCAGGGGCCGGGGCTCAGGGCTATTTGATTGCAGAGTTTCGGAGGAGCGAGGCAAGCCTCAGCCGGTTTTGCAGCTGACTTTCCCTGATCAGGCTGTTGAGGCTCAACTAGACATGTCAGTTCAGGACTAGGGGCCGGAGCCTGGCCCACTGCCTCACGCTGAGCTCTGCCCCGCCGCCTGGGAGAAGGGACTGTTGTTCCTTGCCTGCTGGTCATGTGGGGGAGCCAGGGAGACAGGCCAGAGCAGATGCCAGCGGGCTCTGGGCACCATTTCTTCTTGGCCAAGGGACCTGCGTACAGAGACATTCTCTTCGAACCAAGGCACTGACAGCATCGACCAGAAATGTCATGATCTGAAGCCACGAGGCGGAGGAGGAAGCTAGAGAAGAAGAGAGGAATTCTCCGGGCCAAGCCCCAGAAGTCTCCTCTGCCCTCCTGTGGGGCCGGGCTCTGGGCCAAGTGGTGGGCAGCAGAACAAAGGCAGAGCTCTTTTCTTTTGGGCGCAGGCCTTCTGCAGTTCCCCGAGCCCGCTCTCCTCCGGCCCTCAACCCCTCCTCCATGTCTAGACGGAATATTTAGCTCCTGACACCCTTAAGCCATGTGTTCTGCCTCCTGTCCCCAGGCCCAGCAACGTGGCTGCACCTGGGCGCTCCACTGGTTCAGGGAAAGCTCTTAAAAACAAATCCCACTCATTAAAAGTAATAGTATGTATTCTTATGGGCCAGAATGTCAGCACATTTTGGAGATCACTAACTCACCCAGCTGAGAACCAGTCTGAGAGGGCTTGAGTAAAAAATTACAGGGAGTAAAACTGCTTCCAAATAAGATCTCTAGTGGATACAGATTGCCTGCTTCCCACCCCCGACCCCCCCTCTTGGAAATGCCTAATTCTTTTGCTGAGAGGCAAGGAAACTGGGAGGCTTGTGTTCTCCCGGCATGTTTTCATACCAAGGGTGCTTCTCTCCCTGCGAAGCCCTTTTAGATGCTAGATGCTCTGACTTTTAAGGAAGGTTTTCCTACTGGGTCTTGGGAAGGACACACAGCATTGTCTGTCCTGGAAAAGCTGGTGAGGCCAACAAACAACAGAACAGATAGAATCCGAGAGATTCCCCACACCGGCCCCCCGCCAGCCCTCAGGTCCTCTCCCAGATGAAGACCACAAAGGCCCAGCAGGCGTGTTTGCCCTCACTCCTGTGCTGAGATCATGTTGCTGAAACGTGATGCTTGGGCCACTGACCTGCCAGCCACGCGGCCGCCCTGGCCCTGGGGCCCCGCGAGCCCCCACCCGTGAGTCCGTGAACATCTATCACCGTGACTCGGCAGCTGTGGCCCTGCAGTAACCCTCCGTGCCTCTTACATGTCCAGGGCGGTGCAGCCTCTCCTGCTTTCTCAGCCCCTCTGAGCACCGGCTTCTACACAGAGCCCAGGAGGGCCGCGTGGCTCCTGCACCACTGCAGTGTCGTCTGCCCTCCTGGCTGGCTTGGGGTGCCGTGGAGTGGAAAGAGATGCAGATGAGGAGCCGGGCACAGGGTTTGGGGCGAGCTGTGTCACGCCCTCGCTCAGCACGTGAGGTGAGGGGCAGGTCCCAAGTCACCTACCCCCCACCCTCGTCTGGCATCAGCTTCTTTCTCTGCAAAATGGGAGTGCTCGGGACAGCTCCACCCACCTCACAGAGGTGTCACCAGGAGGAAAAGAAACGCCAGGTGAGGGAGAAAATTGGAGGAGTGAAACGTGCTGGTACAAAAGCTCATTACCATTCCAGAGCAGGGCTAAGGCATCCGGGCAAACCCCGGAAAGAGGCGCACGCCTTCCTCCGAGAGTCGTCTCTTTACGAGGTGACTACTTCAAGATTCTGTTCCGTCTTTGCTAACAGGAATTGTGGAGTCATTGCCAAGTCCAAGCGGTACAAACGGCAGATAATCACTTGGACGAGCAGCCCGTAGAAGTGAGTCTTTCTGGGGACAAGGTCGGCTGGCAGCGCTCCCTCCCCAGCTCCTTGGCCCTCTCAAGCAGACGGGCTCCGCTCGACTCTGACATTTTGTGGCTCCTACCACCGCTCCCCGCACACAGTAGGGATTTAGACGATGTTTGCTGAACCGATTACTGTAGCGGCAGCTGGAAGCGTGAGAGGGCACAGTCCTGGCCACTCAAAACGAGACTCGCTTCATAACGTGAGGCAAGGGGACAAACCTGAATCACATAGGACTTGAGGTTGTGGCCAACTGGGCGGTTCAACCTGCCAGCTTAGCCCAAAGGGGCTTCGGGGGCCAGGGGGTGAGGGAGCTGAGGGAGGCTGGAATTAGCATACTCATTGTATTGTGTTGCACTTATGTGATAAGAATAAAATTTTAGGATTTTTTTTTTAAAGAGACTCCTGCATTCACTGCTTTTCCTTATCAGCACCGGCAAGAACCCGAGTTTTAGCATTTATGTCCTGGGCTTTAGAATGGAGGAAAGATCATAGACAGGATTTGAAAACTCCCTCAGGAATAACTGCATGCATTCTTTTGCTCTCCCTGGGGAACGTGGGTCCCGTGCCCCCGGCCCTGCCGTCCAGGCATTGTGCTGTTGTTACCCACTGGCATTCAGGGGGCAGTTCGGAGTCTGCTGAGCAAAATGCAAAATGGGGCTGGGGACGGCGGGGCCAGGGGAAGTTAGAATGCCAGGCAGCTGGAAGTGCCGCTGCCCTCCGTCTCCCGCTCCAGGCCCTCCGTCTCCTTCCCCAACAAATGTCCAGACCACCCCCGAGGGACAAGCATACAGGTTCTAACATTAGGCTCTGCAGAGACAGCTCTAACACCTGCCATGAGTCAGCTCTTTGAGGCCTGGGAACAGGGCACTGGCAAAGTCAAGGCCGTACCACAAGTCCTTACATCTACAGGGCACCTGCAGCCTCTGTGGGGCTGGGTTTACTCTCTGTGCAAACTCTGTGGGGAGCTGGGGGCACAGCCAGCCACACCCCCATGATACAGATGGACCCTTAGACACGGTAGATGACCTGGCACCACCTAGAGCGAGCTGACACTGGGGTCAAGAATAGAAGTGGGGGGTCTGGTCTTAGGCCTGGGGCTGGAGGATCCCAAACCCTCTCCCCAGACCCTGGGCCTCCAGTCCCTTCTCTTAAATTCCGTATCGTTGGGTCCCCTGGGGACAACCAGCCCACCTTGGGGAGAGAGCCTGAAAGACCTGCCTCACCTTCCCACCCCACCCACTTGGATGATTATCCAACTCTGCAAAACGGCCACTTTTTTTTTTTTTCCTGCTCAGATTTCAAAAAGGTGAAAGTTCTCCAGTCTGCTCCAAAATAAGAGAGATGTCCTTCCTTTATCCCAAATATAGCCACAAGTCAAGACGAAATCAGAGCCTTAGAACAAGCAAATCAGATGGCACAGAGTGCAGAAGCTCTTGAGTCACAGGAAAGCCCCGGCATCCTCGTTTGTAGCTTACGAATGCTTCCTCTGCCCACATTCCAGCGAGCGGGTCCGCAGCAGGAGCTGCTGCTTCAGGAGAGACAAGGACCAGAGCAAGTTTAATGCATGGAGAAGGAGAAGCAGCAAGAGCCTGGGGAGAAGGGGCACAGCCTCAGCAAGCACCGCAGCCCTGGATCACTTAGTTCAAGTGCTTCAGGGACAGTGCCTGAGTTGCACAGAGAGCGTGCTCTTCTCTCCAACAAGCCGTGGAAGAGGGAGTGCGTCAGCCGTCCCGGCAGAAGGAGTCACCCAACGTGGTTAAGATGAAAGGAAGTTACGGCTTTACTGGGAGTAAGAGTGGCAGAGAGAAGACCCAGGGGAGAGCCGGAGGAAGTGAGGGTGGGCACGAAGCCGGACACCACCCGCCCCCGCCCCCATCACCTGCAGAACACGTGGGGCGCCGGGCACTGGCTGAGGTGCTTGACCTATTTTATCTCATTTCGTCCTCCAGCGCGCCTGCAGTTCTTACAAAACTCCATCTGGCAGAGATGAAGGATCTTACACAAGAGTGAAGACGCGTTCCTAGGGTTACCCAGCTCATCAGTGAGACGCCAAAGCATAGTTTTCTGAGTCCGAAGCCAGTCTCTTAACCGTTACTAGGTGGCACACGGAGGAAGCGAGGGAGGGGCTCCGCAGAAAGCCCGTGGAGGCAGAGGCATCTGCAGACACCAAGGAGGAGGCGGAGAGGAGCCGCCGCTGGGCCTGAGCAGACCTGGGGAGCTCACCTCCCACGGCCGCCCAGCTGGCCCTGATGCCAGCAGACTGGCCACAAGGGCAGGTCCCACCGATGGCCTCAGGGTACCAGGGAGAAGGCCTGACCCGAAGCCCCCCATTAAGCCTGAGTGTCAGTACCGCCCCTGGTTTGTGACAAGTCTTAGGGGAAGCAAGCCCACCTGGCAGTGTCCGCCACATGAACCTCACCTCCAAGGCCGCTGTGCAGGGGCCCTTCCCTTCCTCCTGAGGGGAGGAAGAGCAGAGGACACCGGAACCTTCCATCACAAGCCCTCCTAATGCTCCTCGTCTGGACAGCGTCTCCAGCCAAGAAACCTACCTACAAAGAACACGCCGGAGGGAGGGAGAGGGGTCTCTGTAGGACGTGGGCAGTAGTCAGAATTGGTATCCAGGGAAAAATGACAATTGTGAACACCCTATCTGCAGCCTGAACCCTGGTTTATGATAATGTAACATTTCCAGCAATAATACTGGGGGAGGAAAGAGAGATGAAAATGAACTGATCTTTATTCGGGGATCTCATTTCTCTGAGTACGGTTCCTTTATGCTAAAATACAGAAATATCTATAATGAGGATTTGCATTGTCCTAAGGGGGGAAAGATGTGTGAAAAAGTAATCTTAAAACATGGGAAAACTTTTACACGCTCTAAGACAGAATTTGTTTCCCCCTAAAGAGTGGGGGTGTGTAAACAGCTCCCTGAAAGGAAAGACTTGTGTCCTTAATCACCAGAATCTATCCCTCCCAGTGCGCTCTGGAGGTCTCAGGGCCCTGGGACCGGGAACAGCAGGCGGGGAAGTAGCCTGGCCTTGACCTCCAGCGAGGGGTCAGGGTAGGGCAGTGAGTGCACTCCTTGGAATCCGGCACAAGCAAACAGGCCTGCTTTGTCCTCCCTCTTCCCCGCACCCACATCCCAGGCTTTGTTTTTGTTTTACGCGGTCAGTGCACCAGAGACGGGCAGACTGAACGGCTCCCGCAGGCTCCTTCCCTCCAGCCCTCCCACTGCAAGGACTAGGACACTGAGGTTCTGGACATTTGCCCTGGATCCCATGAAACTGCAGAGGCCAAGCTTGAGAAAACGATCACAGCGCACACCCCCTCACAGTCCCCCATTGCCACGGGGGTTTGGTTCTGCCTGGACTGGAGCGTGTGTGGCCGAGGGCTTCACCTTCTCCTGGAGTGGCCGCTAATCCCCTTGAACGAGACACAGAGGCTCTCTGCTCCTTGCAGCTCTCCCTGCGTCAGCCTTACCTGGCTTCTCTCCCGGGTGGGCGACACTGGGAGGTGGTTTATGCTGACACCCCCCTCTGCCGACAGCCCTCAGGCAGGGTGACACCCCGATCCTGGGCCCAAGCCCAGTCCTGCTGGGGGCTGGCCTGGGCTGGCTGGGTGCTGTAGCAGCTGTCCACAGGCCACGGAGCACTGGCCATCAGGGAGTTAACAGAGAGCATTTTTCTAGGGCTAAGCTATTGGGTGAGAATGCCTGGGGGTGGGGGTGGGGGAAGGAGGAAGAAGAAGAAGAAGATGGGGGGGAGGGTCGTGGTCAGGAGCCAGGGGTCCTGGGGATCTCAAAGACTGAGGAAGTGAAAGCAGGTGCTGGCTGCAAAATGTGTCCTGGATGGAGGGCTGGGGAGCAGACAGCCTACTGTCCTCAGAGCCATAGGCATGGATGCTCATGGGACTGGGGACTTCCTTCCACCCCCGATACTGCTCCCCTGCCCCCCAACTAACCAGAACATGAGGGCCTGGGAAGCAGAGGTTCTGTGTGCAAATTCCTCCTTGGCTGCCCCAGGGCCTGGACCAGGTACGACCAGGGCCTTGGTGGATTTGCTGATTGGCCAACTGGCCCCAGGGTCCATTTCCCAGGCCCTGGCTTGTAAGATGCTTGAATTCTAAAAAGTCTACCGGGGAGCCAGCTGTTCGCAGCTCAGATTGTACAGCTCTTTCCTGCAGAGCCAAAGCCATCAGTGGTCATGGGCCTGTCGGGTTCTACCTCGGAGGCTGCTGTCAGAGTCTAGCTTTTGCTGAGCTGTGGCACCAAAGCCCAAATGTGCCCCTGGGGTGAGCGTGGGGTGAGTGGGAGGAGGGAGAGAGGACTGGGGTGGGTCCACTTTGTTTTTTGGTGCTGGCAGTGAGTTTGGCCAATTTAGCTCGTGTGTGTGTGTGTGTGTGTGTGTGTGTGTGTGTGTGTGTGTCTATGCAAGTGAAGGGGAGATTTATAGAAGTCACAAATCTGGAAACTGTGACATTTGGCTTCATTAAGTGCAACTGCTGCACCGCATGGGGGGTGCTGTGTGACCAGCTGCTCCCAGTTGGCCAGCAGGTGCCCACGGCCCCAGAGCGAGGGTCTCCTGGAAGTGGGCCCTGCCTCGGCTTCTCTTCCCACACCCTCCACTGCTCTGCTGGTCAGGCTGGACAGGGCACGAAGGTTTCATATGTTACCCTGAAGCTCAGGTCCAGGGTCCTCAGAGTCATTCTAAGTGAAATAAGTCAGAAAGAAAAGATAAATAGTATATGCTATCGCTTATATATGGAATCTAAGAAATGCAAAAACTAGTGGATATAACAAAAAAGAAGCAGACTCACAGATACAGAGACAAACCAGTGGTTACCGGTGGGGAGGGGGTGGGGAAGGGGCAATACAGGGGTCGGGGAGTAAGGGGTATAAACTATTAGGCGTCAAATAAGCTGCAAGAATGTACTGTACAACACGGGGAATATAGCCAACATTTTATAATAACTATAAATGGCATACAACCTTTAAAAACTGTGGATCACTATACTATACACCTCTAACTTTTATAATATTGCACAGCAGCTATACTTCAATAACAATGTAAAAAATAAAGGTGCTAGGGGGTGATGGGGACCCTGTGGTCCATCCCCGTGTCTACTGAGACCAGGGCTGGGCCATCAGACCAGAGCTCATAGCTTGAGGATGGCAACGGGTCATTTACCCCTTTAAGAAAGCATGCTTGCGAATCCGACTAGGAACCATGAGGTTGCGGGTTCGATCCCTGGCCTCGCTCAGTGGGTTAAGGATCTGGCGTTGCTGTGAGCTGCGGTGTAGGTCGCAGACATGGCTTGGATCCTGTGTTGCTGTGGCGTAGGCCGGCGGCTACAGCTCTGATTAGACCCCCAGCCTGGGAACCTCCACATGCTGTGGGTGCGGCCCTAAACCCACAAAAGGCAAAAAAAAAGCAAAAACAAAAACAAAAAGAAAGCATGCTTGGCTAGTCGCATCCTTTGTGGGGGATGTAAATTCCAATCCCCACGTGAGGCCAGGCCTCCCCTGAGCTCACAAGCTCTGGGCCACTCTCAGAGCCTCCACAAGAAACACCTGCTCTGTGCTCGGATACCGTGGGGCTGGAACTCCGCAGGCCCCCAAGGGAGACAGGCTGGACTGGCGCCTGACTGGGCAGGGGGTGGTTTCCTTGGGGGACTGTTTTTGAACTTGCTCTATTGGGCAGCTGTGTACAATCAGGGCTTAAATGAGCGCTCTGCTGGCTACATGCTCCTTGAGCTTTAGTGCAAGTCCGGTCCACGTTTATGGAACCTCTTTTACGGGCCAGACGTTGAGCTGGGCTCTGGGAATGTTAAAACGGACAGCACAGCGTTTCCGCCTTTAGGGGGAGACATCCATTGGAACTGTGATAAGAGTTATCACAGAGGAAAACATGGGGCGCTGTGAGGGCCTCCCAGGCCCACAGGCACAGCTGCAAAAGGCTTCCCAGAGGAGATGGTGCCTGAGCCTGGTCCAAAGGGGGGAAGCTAGGTGAAGAATGGCCGAGGGATGTTTTAGGCAGAAAAAACTTTCTTAGATGTGAAAACAGAGGCAGGAAACTGCGCGGTGTGTTGAGGATTGAAAGGGGCTTGGGGTAAATGGAGCCAAACAGGCTGGGGGAGCCCGGGGGAAGGGGGAGGTGAGGCTGGGGGGCAGAGACCAAGGCAGGGCCCCAAACACCAACTCGGTCCTGGAGTGCGGGGGGCAGTCCGGGGAGGACAGATAAGGGCCGCCCGAGGGTGGTGGTGGGCAAGGTGGGCAAGAGGGACGATGGAGAAATCGTCAGGGGGGCTATTTCGGCTGGACTTGGAGACTGACCTGCTCCAAGTTCATTAATGAGAGCCCCCCGTGCCGAGCTAGCGGTGGCATGGAGGCAGGAGGGGTGTCTGGGATGAATCTCAGGTCTTAGACTTGAGAGACTGCGGGATGGAGGTGAAATCGTCCAGGGACGGAAAAGACTGGAGAAGCACCAAGTTTAGGGCCGTGGTGGCACTTTAAGGCTGGGCGGGTTCCACCCAGGTGAGTGGGCAGGAAGGAGCCTTCCAGGTAGGGGAGCCAGCAGATCAAATGCAGTGAGGACCGGCCCGTGGGGTCCACTGCAATGAAGGAGGGACTCGACCCTCTTCCCGGAGTCCAGATGTTTGGGTTTATGAGAAAGGGAGCCCACCCACCAGGCCTCTCTTCCCAGCCTCTCTTCCCTGATGCCTCAGAGAAATCAGGCGGCATCAGTAATTCACTGGCTGACGGTGGCTGCGTATCTCACGTGTCGAGATCCAGGCTCCGAGGCCAAGTAGCTGCATTTCCAGTTTTGCAGACAGAGGCACCAGGAATTCTGCCATCGGCTGTCCTTGGGCCCCTGCTGTCAGCCCTCGCTGATGAGGCCGAGTGGGCACTTGTCAGGACGGGCGAGGCTGAGGGAAGAAACCTGCAGGGGCGTCTGAGGCAATTTCCAGGGAAAACCATCTGGCCAGCTTCCTGCAGGGCTGCGGTCGCCCGCCCACCCCTCGCTCCACCGGAGGCCACTTGAGGGCTCTCTGAGACGGGGCACTGCGGCGGCGGTGGGACCTGTGCTGCTTGTCCCCCCCCTTCTCCGCTCAAGTCTCTGAAGGACCTTGGAGGGTTCCAAGAACGGGGAAAGTGGGCTGGCCGGTGCACCCAGAGCTCTTCAGATGAAAAACCAGCGCTTGCATTTCATGCTCCTGCGAGGCTCCCCAGCCCCACTCCCTGGCAGCATAATTACAGAAGCCTCCCTCTTTACGAAGCCTTCCTACGCGCTGCATAAAGGAATACAATTTCTGGCTGTCCAAATTACAAGAGGCCGTAATGCACAAAAGCAATAAACACAGGTTCTAACAGCAATCAGATACCACTTATCGTAAACAATGGTTTTTGTGATTTATTGCGTTTGAAGCAGGTTCAGCATTACTCCTCAGAAGATTTGGTTATTCTTGTTTTCAAGCAGAGTTGCCAGCAGCCAGCTGACGTCAGAAAAAAAATTGCTCAAGCGCAGCAGATTTTAAAAATAGGGCCAATGTGGTGTTAAAATAATAATAATAGACAAATCGGGGTGGCTGTAGGCTGATCGAGAGTCTAAAGACAGCCATTTGGGGTTTGCAGGTTCCCCCGCCAAAGTCTGCGCGTTCTCAGCGAGTTCTGCCTTCTCACTTCCGATGCCCAGCACTTCCGATCCCTCCCGCTGTTCTCCTGCCCCCTGAGTGACGCAGGAGGGAGGAGGAGACTAGCAATGAGAGTGCGACAAGGGACAGTCTGGATGAACACATCAAGCTGTTCAACTTCCCAGCTCAGGCCCCCAGTCAGTGCGGCAGTCAGACAGTGGAAGTGCAGAAAAGTCAGGTGCCATCAGTGGATCTGAGCCGAGAGGTCCGCGGTGATTATCCAAAAGGACACTGGCCCTCTTTCGGCAGGAGCGGTCCCTTCTCTCCTGGACCCTGTCCTGTCCACTCTGCTGGGAAGGTGCTGTGGACACTGTCGGAAACAGAGGCCGGCTGCAAGGGACGGGCTTAGAAAGCAAGGAGGGGGGGCCCAGAATGGAGCGGGAGTTTTCCCATTTGGGTTCAGAGACATCCTAGGGTTCCAGGTGGGATTTTCAGGGGCTCCAGAAGGAGGGCACCCCCATTTTAACCACAGAGATCTTTTTATTTTTTTTGCTTTTTAGGGCCGCACCCGTGGCATCTGGAAGTGCCCAGGCTAGGCGTCAAGTTGGAGCTGCAGCTACCGGCCTACACCACAGACACAGCAATGCAGGATCAGAGCTGCGTCTATGACCTACACGACAGCTCATGGCAACGCCAGATCCTTAACCCACTGAGCAAGGCCAGGGATTGAACCCACATCCTCATGGGTGCTAGTCAGGTTTGTCACTGCTGAGCCACAATGGGAATTCCAACTCTGCTTTCATTAATCATCTCTAGCGGATTTCCATAATACCGTTTGCAAAAAAAAAAAAAAAAAAAAAACTGGATTAGAGAATTAATCCACAAATAGGAGTCAATGATTCTTCCTCTTTGAACTTTTCCCTCCCTCCTCAAATTCAACATTTCACCATATTTTAAAGCACAGGCACAGGGAAGAGCTGGCTCCAGACAGTGCCACCTTGCAGAGGTGCTGTGCTCCCGGGAGCCAGGAGCCCTCCGTTCTCACGGGGACCGCCAAGGGTGAGGGACGGGGGAGTGAGGAGCCACCCTGGCCTGTACGGGGGGGCGGGGGGGCTTGGTTCTAAGGGAAACCCAGGCAGAGTGAACAGTGTGCATGCGGAGCTCTGCCCAACAGGACGCAGAGCCCCCACTGCACAGACAGAAGAGCCATCTGAGCCGGCTGCTCGTTCCTCGGATCTCCAGGAACTGGGAGATTAACCAACATACAGCTACCCCGGGTCTGAAGGAGTATGTGCAGACAAGTGTACACACACTCTCACACACACACACACACACACACACACACACACACACACACGCATGCATGGCCCATGTCCCTGTCCCTTGCAGGAAGGCTGAGACCCGCACGAGCTGATGCCTCCTTTCACCTTAGCTTGGAGCAGAGAGCAGAAAAATCACTGAGCTATATAGATCACGATAAGGAAATGGATTTGTTAGTGACTAGCCAGTCCCTAGAGAACAACCATGATATCTTGTTTGAAGTAAATCTCAGAACATCACTCACCCGGGTGGAAAAAAATACATTGATTGCTAACGTCTACTGCACACTTACATTCCAGGCACCATTCTCAACTCCTTTCATAATTAATCCACTTAATGCTCACCACAGAACAATGCCCGAGGTAATAAGATTCTCCCTCACCCGCAGGTGTGGAAGCCAGGGCACGGGGAGGAGGGTGTCCTGCCGGGCGACCCAGCCAGGAGGCGTGAACACTGTCCCCAGTCCCCAGGCCTCGCCGTGCTTCCTGTCATTTCCAGCCCTGACGTACTTCTTCCCCTGCGGTCTCCTGTCAAGTGTTCCTCGGCCGGGATCAGTTCAAATGCACGAAGATAGGTGGGATGAATGTCACTTTAAGCCACAGCATCAACAGCCACCTGCTGGAGTCAGAAGCACCAAACCCATCCTGTCTGTTGACTGGCCGCGTCCCCCCGCCAGCCACACAGCTCCCTCCAGGGCGAAGATGCCATCCCAGCCACAAGCCACACAGAGTGCCCCAAACCTTGAAGTCGACAGGAATTCCAGACAAAAAAACAAAAAAACAAACAAACAAAAAAACCCCAAATAAAACCCAAATTTCTTTTTGATAAAGACAAAAGCGATACGGGGCGCACACGTATGCTTAACAGCGAGGTGAGTCTTCATACAGATCCTCGCATCTCCCGGCATCCCTGTCCTTTCATATTTCTAGTCCTTGGCCGTGAACTGTTTCTGTGCAGAGGCAGACGTGAGGAACGCGCCCGCCGGGACCGCTTCCCCGACACTCCCCACATCAGGGGCGCCCCCTTCCTTCTCCCAGCCACCACGGCTCGCTGGTCTGTGCTATTCGGCTGGTCACTCGATTGTAACCGCGCTGCATCACACCTTCTCTGATTATTTCATTTAGGTCTTGTTTCTCTGACGAGGGAGCTCCTCGAAGGTGGAGCTGTGTCATCTGTGTGGGCTGAACGGTGCCCTCCCCAAGCCAACAAGCTGAAGCTCTACCCCTCAGTGGCTCAGAATGTGACCCCTCTATAGAGACGGGGTCATTACCAAGGTCATTAAACGAAAATGAGGTCATCAGGTGGGGCTCTAATCCCCCATGACTGGGGTCCTCGTAAGAAGGTGAAATCCAGATGCAGACACGGCGTGAAGGCGCGTGAAGACACAGGGAGAAGGTGGCCAGCTACAAGCCGAGGAGAAAGGCCTGGAACAGAACCTTCCCTTCACAGGCCTCCGAAGGAACCGGCCCCAAAGGCACTTTGATCTAGGACCCCTAGCCTCCAGACCAGGGAGAAAATGCAACCCTGTTGTGTAAGGCGCCCAGTCTGAGCTACTTTGCTAGGGCGGCCCTAGTGAACTAATACAGCATCCATTGCAGACACTGTGCAAATACATTTTCCTTTTTGGTCCAAACTCATCTTTGCCCAGCCGCTGAACTGCCCCGAATTCGTTACTGGATATTCCTACCCTAGGGCCATGACCTGTTGTCGCCTGACAGTCAGCCAGGCCCGACTCAGCAGCCTGGCACGGGGCAGAAGACGGCTTGAAGGCATCTCTCCCTGCCTGCCCCACGCCTGCCCGGCCTTGGGCCGCGGCCACACACCTCTCTCTCAGAGCCACCCTCCCTCTGGGGCCCCTCTTGTCACTGTCACACCAGAGGCTCGCTAAACTCTGCTCTCAGGGGCCAGATGCCACCTAGCTGGCGCCACTTCCTCTTTGAGGGTGTGACTGCCCTCCCTGTCTCCTGGGTAAGCCTGGCATGATCACCTGGAAAGCCTGCACGGTGACAGACTGAGGCCGGGTGGGCAGACCCTCGGGAAGGTGGGGCCTCTGCTTGCGCCTGCCTCTGGGAGACCGGCAGACCGGCAGCCAAGCCCGTGGAAGCTCCGCTCATGGGGACGGCTCACTGTCACCCTCCCCTCCGCCCCAAACCACACCTGGGGTGGCCCCTCGCAGCAGCCCTTCTAAAGCTCGGTGCTCACAGGTGCGGCCGAGCTAAGGGAGGGCGCCCAGAACCCCAGCCCCGGGAAGAAGGGTGAAAACTCTATGGGCCGGATGAGGGGGTGATCCCCCCAAAACTCAGCAGCCACCGTGGCCCCGGTCACGCCTCTTGGGAAAAACGCCTCCCCCTTCTGGACATCTTGTGAGTTTCTCAATTCCTCTCTCGCCGCACTGACTAGAAATAAGCTTTTCTGCAGGCAAGATTTAAACGAGCTCTCCTGTCGCGGAGCACATGGCCTCACACTGAATAAAGGGTCTTTAGAATGCTCTCAGATCCACCCTCTTCTCATTTCCTTCTCTTCTTGATCCTGTTTTCTCCCTGGGGTATGGGTGACTGTGCAGCCAGTGTGATTAACTCAGCCGGGACTATAATCTCGGGAAGGAATGGAATGGAAATCATTTTTGGAATATAAATCAAATAGGATTTCAGTTGAAGTTATTTAAAAGAAATTAATTGACTTGTACTCGCCACAATACACTGATAAGAGTTCATTGCCAGGCCCATCAGGAGTAATGAAAAAACAGTTAATAAAATTCAGCTGTCAAAAGCAGCCTGTGCCGGGCTCTCGGGGGACGTCCCACAGCCCCCGGGGGCAGGGGGTGGAGCACACCGGTTTGCAGGGGCCAAGTGCAGGCTTTGCTGTATTTTTTTCTTGTGTGGGATTACTCGGGTTTTAATACTCTAAGGTTCTCGGGGCTGAGACTTTTTCCCAAGCTGCTTTGTATTTCTATACAGCACTGTGCACGCACGAAGTCACAAGCCAAGGAAGGATGTGGGCTAGATAAGAGTATTTTTGCATTTGGTCATTCATTTTTTTTTTTTTTTTCATTTGCATGGCCTTTCAAAGAGGTATTTCTCCTCCTCCTTATTGACTGTAAATGACCTTAAGGAGGAGGGAGTGGCAATATTTAATTAAAGACATCTTTGGCTCCTCTCCCCTATACTCCCCAAACCATGGACGAGAATAAGTTATGAGCTTAAAACACACACACACACACACAAGCAAAGATAAAGGAAGGTGAAATCTCCACAATGCAGTTCAAGGCAAGACCTTGGACTTGGCAGGTGGCCCATCGCCCCATGCTGCACTTCCCAGTCCACAAGGGTAGAATTTGTCATTTTCATAAAAGATGTGAGTCCTTGCTATACAGTGGCAGAAATTAGCCCTGGTTGCTAGGACTCTGCAAGACACAGTCCTCCTGGACACCCACAGCAGCTGCTTCCTGCCCTGGGCTCTCCTCTTGATTTTTTCATTTTATCGCATAGCGGTTACCATAGGCCAAGCACCATGCTAGACGTGTCCTGAACAGTGACTTATTCAACCCTCATGGAGGCCCTACAAAGAGATGGTTTCAGTGCCCTGAACTGGGTTCCCCTCAGATTCATGCCTGGAAGCACCAGCCTCCAACGTGAGAGTTTGGAGGCGGGGCCTTGGGGATTGATTAGGTTTAGATGGGGTCAGGAGGTTAGAGCCTCGGGGCATGAGATGACGGGATTAGTGTCTTAGAAGAGACAGCAGACAGCCACGTGAGGCTGCCATAGGAGGACAAAGAGAGAAGGCTGCCCTCTTTGAGCCAAGAAGAGAGGTCTCACCAGAAACTGACCAGGCTGGCACCTTAATCTTGGACTTCCAGCCTCTGGAACTGTGAGATGATTAGTTTCTCTTGTTTAACCACCCAGTCTATGGTATTTTGTTAAAACAGCCTGAGTGAATGCAGGAGGTATTGTTTTTTTTATCACCCTTCACTTATAGATGAGGGAACAAAGGCACAGAGAGCTCAAGTAATTTGCAAAAGGTCACACGGTAAGGGACAGAGCCAGCCCTGGGACCAACGGTCTAGTTTGAGTCTCTGCTTTCACCACTATGTGGAAGGTGCCTTTCCTTGTACTAGACAGGGCTTTGTGGTAAACAGTTCCACAGAAAGTCATTGTCACTGGGAATCGGTTTGCAAAGCTGACTGTGTTAAGTTACAGGCCCCGGGAGCCCAGGGTGGGAATATCCAATGCGGTCAGTCTCGAGGAATCTGCTCACAACAGACTTTCCAGCACCCTGCCAGGGCTGTGGGGTTTACCTGCAAAACGCAGGTTCCTGCAGCTGGGTTGTGGTGGCAGACTGCCATCTCATGCCCTTCTAGAACCTCCAGCCTCCTCCATCAGGAGGTGGAATCTAATTTCCCGCCTCTGGAATCCAGGTGGACTCATAATTCCTTTGTAACCAATAGAACGGAGCAAAAATGACAAGGCGAGCCTTCTGAGGCTGTCATCAAGGACACCGCCCTCCCCGCCAGCCCCAACCATCCATGTAAGAAATCCACCCCACCTCCCGCTGGGGCCGCTGCACTTCGAGGAAGCCCAGACCAAGAGGAGAGGTCACACGCTGACGTTCCAGCAGACGCAGCCCCAGCCGAGCCTGCGGGCAGCCAGCCTATGAGTGTTCCCAGCCAAGGTCCTAGGCCATGCAGAGACAGACTCGGTGCCCCGCCCTGTCTGAAGCCCTGACCCACAGACTCTGTGGGCAAGACAAAACGTTTGTTTACACCTTGAGGGCTGGGGGTTGCTTGTTACACAGCAACCATAGCCTGAACAGGTGCCAGGGCACACTGTGTCCCTGGCCCCTGCCATTCCCTGCTCCTTCCTGTACTCAGCATCAGGCCACAGGGGCTCGGGCCTGACCCCTGCTGGGGAGCTGACAGTAGGAGCCTGACGGACTGGTGGACAGAGGGACAGATGGACATGTTGGTCTGGTGAATTTCCAAAGGCGGCCTGCCTGCGCCGGCCTCTCTGAACTGCCCGCAGGGATGCTCATCCTGGATCCTCTGTCTCGGCTTTTAGAATCGAGAGAAGGGCGAAGTCACCTTCAGAGCAAATACTCAGAATTGAGGCTTAAAAATGTACCCTCTTCCCAGAAGCTCTACAAAGTCAGAAAGCGGAGTCCCCAGTGATATCAGATCCCCCAAAGTGAGTTGTTCCTGTGGGTGTTGTTGGGGGGTGGGGGACGGCAAAGGAAGGACGCATGTCTTGCTGTCACACTGCCAACGACGACCGGGCTGGCGTGGAGCCCGCTGGGGCGGAGCTAAGGAGCGCGCAATCCGATTATCCAGCAGGTCAGAACATGCACACAGGACTCCGAAAGGCGCACTTCTCCCTCCTGGATATTTCGTCCCCATCGCAAGTGCCCTTCTGCGAGTCTTGCTGTTTCCCCGGTCCTTACACTGTAGGATCCTGACGTTCCCGGAGCTCACAGGCCTGGGTCCTGAGCCAAGAAGGCTGGGAACACGTGCAGCGAGAGCTCGTGTGTGCAAGACAGCCGGGCCCACCGGTGCAGCCCCACCTAGAAAGGCCACCTTCATGATTTGGCTCAGCACTCAGGGGTGGCCCCCTTCTGGCTCCGGGCGCGGCTCTTCTGTACTGTATTAAAAGAACCTAAAGGATTTGAGCGGGGAAGCTTCTCTGTCATAAACTCGCCATCCTCCCTGCCCCAGCCCCTGCTCTGGAGCCGGACACAGCTCTTGAAGAGAGACTTCCGCTCCCCCCGGAACAGGTGCCAGGGGTACAGGGCACGTGGGAACCAGACACAGAGGGTGGGCCTCCAGGGAGCCCTGCCTGCACCTGGCCTGCTCCTGAGGGTCCTTTGAGGAGGGGGCTGCTCAGATTTGAGTTCCCCGTGCGATGACGGTGTCCACCTCTCGGCTGGATCCAGGAAGGGTGTTGCTGGTGGTTCCCAGAGAGGCAGGTGCTGGTGCAGCGAGGTGATTCTCTTCCTCTTCCCTATCTCCCCCTCACGGCCCCTGGCAAAGCCTCTTCAGCTGTTCCAGCACCACCGCAGTGGCCACAGAGAAGAGGGACTGGCCCTGGATACCTACCCGTAGGCCACGGCGGAGTCCTTGTCCAAGGGGTGGGGCAGCAAACACTCATCAGAGATGCTTACAGGACAGGTGACAGGGACGAGGGTGGGCTGAATTCAGCGTCCTATCTTTCCTCCCCCACAGGGACTCTCTCCAGGGCCAAGTTGGAGCGTCTGCGGCTAATTTCACTCCAGGAGGTGGAATCTCGTGACAAAGGCTCCCAGGACGATGTGTCCACATTGAACATGTGGCCTCGAAAGGACAGGACTCAAGCCTTCCTTTCCTTCACGTGCACGACCAGCAGCCCCGTCTTCTAATGAACAACCTGTTAACAAGGCCAGCTGCCCAGCCTGCTGGCAACAAACCACCAGAGGCAGGAAAAGACCCCAAATTGTGCCCATCTGGAACACGCCTGGACGATGCCCACCACTCCCGGGGAAACGTGCCTATTTTCTCATCGTTTTCTTGAAAGAGGCGATGAAAGGATGGGGCCGGGGAGTGGGGGTGGGGCGCTTCGCCGCACTGAGAGCTCCCCTCGCTTTAGAGGCCGGTTCTCATTTCTGAGAGAAGCCCCCAAGTGGCCACCTGGCTGGGCTGTGTGAGTGGGAAGTGACCTAGTGAGCTTGGCCGGGACCTGCCTGGTGTTGGCAGTGACAGACGGGACACCCTCTTTGGAGACCCCTGGGGCCGAGAGGCGGTTCCCAAACCAGTTCAGGAGTCCTGGCGTGCCAGCCCTCCCGGGAAAGCATGGGAAGGTGCTTAGGATGCGGGCAGAGCAGCGCACACCAGCCCCGCGCTGGCCCTTCTTCTGAGCATCACTCCTGCCTGCAGACGCCTAGCGGCACGCGGGTCACCCTTGAAGATGCTTCTCCCCATCACCCAAGATGGACCAGTGGGAGCTTCCACCTGTTCTCTGCACGTGTCGGTAGGAGATTCGGTGGGGGGGTGGCGTTTGGAGGGAGGTAAAGACTCGGGCTGGGGTTTAGAGCCTCTTCGCTGTGCAGGGTGGGACGGGCGGGTAAAGCGGCACCACAGCCAGTGTCTTGTCTCAGTAGTCAACCAGACAGCCTGGCTGAGCGTCCACAGTAAGGGGCGGGGGGATGAAACTATGTCTGGACAAGGAAGGCCAGGAGGGTGGGCTCAAATGGAAGGGAGACCCCCATCCCGGGCCTCACGCCTCTTCTCATCCACCCGGGACAGAGTGTCCCCAGCACACAGCACAGGCCTGTGGGGAGGGGCAGCGATCACTGGGGCAGGGGGACCCTCCCGCAGGACAAGGCTAGTGTCTTCTGACACCCTGAATCAGCCCTCACCCCCGCTCTCTACCCCCAACCCCCCCCCCCCCCCCCCCCCCCCCCCCCCCCCCCCCCCCCCCCCCCCCCCCCCCCCCCCCCCCCGACCCCGTGCCCGGGCCTGTTTCTCCACCTGCAAACAACGGGCAACACACGGGGAAGGGTGAGACATTTTCAAGTGCAGTGTCTAAAGGGCCAACAGGCCAGAAGAGGAAGCACTCAGGCTGAAGGGAGGAGCACTTTTAAGGATGTTTGTTTCCCTGGGGGAAGATGAAAGGCGGAAGAACCGTCTGAAAATGACTGCCCCTTGGGGGCAGCCGGCAGATCAAAGCCACCGAGCGCCCCTGGAGGTGTGAGCTGGCCGCCTGCGGAGACGAGGTCCTGGAGGCCATGGGGAGGGCTGGGGGGCTTGGGGGGGATGGGTGGCACATCCATGGGCCAGGGCTTCAGGCCGCAGGCTGGGATCCTTAGGGACACAGCCCAGCCCGTACTAGGACCGAATGAAATTCATAGCTCAGCGCCTTCTTACAGCCGAACTAATGCCTGTCCTCTTCCGGTTCCAGTGGCAACAAGAGTTGTGCCTCCCTCTCAGGGAGGTCCTTGAGCCAAGCTCAGAGAAGCCTGGGCCCCTGCCTCCAGCCCTCTCCTCCCCACCCCGGGTCCCCAGATGGAGACCCTAGGAATTGCCCCTGGGGCTCCAAAGGGCATGGCCCAGCCACGCTTGCCTTTGCTGCCCAGTGGAAGAGCGCTGAGTCCTTGCCTGTGGCCACAGGCCTCTCACCACTGGGGCTGGACGCAGAGGACAAGGACTGCGGTAGCCCCACCCCCCAGCGAGCCGTGGAAGCAGCAGTGTAGACACACACCTGCTATTTCATTCACCAGCAGCTCCGTCAGTGCCTCAGAGGTCCCTGCTCAAGCAAAGCTCAGGCCGGTGGGCTGTCAAAGCACTCAGTCCCTGAACTTTTTCCAAATGAGTGACTTTTCCAGGGAAATGACGTCTGTCACTTTAAGCACCAAACATTAATTTAGAAAAAAAAGATTAAAAAAAATAAAAACCATTTCTGACACGCATTATAAACTGGTCTGGCCCTGAACAGAGTATATGGAACATGACATTCTCTTTGCCCTGTGTAACCTGGGATTGTCCTCAGGAAGATGTGTTACTGGCCTGAGCTGTCGCCCGGTGACTCTCCAAGGGTCTCGAGAGGCCGCCTCTGGCCCTAAGTGACGGGCCAGAAGAATACGGCTTGGCCCTGCTCTCGGGGGCCTCCCTGATTGGTTCAGAGACTGTTTTTCTGATATGCTCCCAGCCCAGTCCACCCCTTGGGGCTGGAGCAGGAGGTTTGCAGCAGAGGGGGGCGATGGATGCAGGCACAGAAGCATTTTGTCAGGGCCCCTTCTTCTTTTAAACAAAGAAAGCAACGTGCGCAGGACGAAAGCTGTGGTGCTGCAGTGAGATCGCCTGTAGGCTTCCTCTTCCTTCTTCACTGGCTGCTGCCGCCTCCTGGGGTCAGGGCCCTGACCTCTCCCCTCTGGCCTCGCATGGATGGGGGCTGCTCCTACAAAATGAAGTGAAGGGGCCTTGCGACCATGGGCCTCCCAGGCCCCCTTGGCAGCCTCCATCCTGGATAACTAAAGCCGCATCCTCTGAGTGTGGCTGGCCGGGCTGCTGGGCCGGGGCAGTGATGCACTAGGAGTCTGCACAAGCCGTCGTTGGGCCAGCGCTGACTTCCATGGCCTCCTCTGTATTTTCTGGTCTGAGTTGCTAGGACCCTCTAAACACCCCCCCCCCCCCCGTCTAATTGGCAGTGATGGTGGCAAACACATGTGACACCAAGAGAATTACAGAGCCACAGAGGGTCAAGCTGGAAGTACCCTTTTGGTCCAACCCTCACCCAAATGGGACAACTAGGCACAGGCCAGGGAACGATTTGTCAGTGGTCAGAGTGACAACAGAAACTGAAGGAAGATCAGGCATCTCGGAAAGACCCGCTTCCTAGTCCAGGGCTGTGCCGTGAGGTCCCCCTCAAGGGAGCACCCCCATTCCACTCTGCCTTCACCTGCGGTGGTCCCAGGCATCTTATTTGCATCTTTACTTCTCACTCCCTGGGGCAATTTTACCAAGGGCACAGCTGCGACATTCAAACAAAGCGTACACATTCTCAGGTTAGCTTTCCTGATTTAGGTCCTTAATGATTAAAGAGGAAAAAGACAATGATAGGTAAGAGAAAGAAAAAAAGAAAGAAGATAAGACAGAATTTTTTCCAAGCTTGGTCATCCCCCCAAAAGACCTGAATCCTGATGGGGTTTTAGGTACTAAACCAATAAGGTCCACGGCAGAGGATCGCAGGGGAGAGACCTGACCTAGAGGGCGTTTGAGCCGCACCGCAGCGTGGCTATTTGCTCACTTTTGTCTTGAGAGCCGGCAGCCTGGCTCCTTCTCTCTGGAAGTGTCCACGGTGCCTGGCTGAGGCTGATGATGACTCACCAGAAGAGGGACAGAGTAGGGGGTGGGCCGGGAACCCAGCACAGCCCCTGTAAGGACGCGGAGTGGCCTTGGCATTGCGGGAATAAGACATACTGCATCTAAAAAGGCAGCAAAGTGGCCAGAATGGGGTGACCAGCTGAGGGCTCCCCTGGAGCCAGAAGGGGTGAACATAGATGAGAAGCCCACCAGGCAGACAGGTGGGCTTGTAGCAATTTTATTTGGTGGGGGTCAGAGGGATGGATGAATGGGCACAGAGCCAGAGCCACCTGTATTCTCTGCCAGGTCCCACAGGAGTCACCCCTCCTCAGGAGCCAGTCTGGGGCAAAAAAAAAAAAGGAAAAAGGAAAAAGAAAAAGGGGTGGTGGGTGTAGGAGGAGCCGCTGAAACACCCGACTCCCTCCCAGGAGAGCCGCCCACCAGCGAGCCTTGAGCTGCAAGGCAGCATCTCAGGAACACACTGTTCTCTTTGTTGGGGCAGAAATATGTTCGCAGCTGATTATGCAGCCCGATGAGCAGGCCGCTCTCTCTCTCGCTCTAATCTAGAGTCTTCCTGCTCAGCAGGCACAATTGCATGCAAGCGAGCCTGGAAAAAGCACAGAATGAATTTTCTTGCCATCCATTGTTCTTCAGGTATTGCGGAAGTCTGAGATTCCAGGTGTGGCGTGGTGGAGGGACCGCAGACAGCTCCAAGTCTGAGCCGGGGGCACTGCTGCTGCTGAACCGTCCCCCCGGGCCTGGGCACTGTGTGCCCAGGAGCCAGCAAAGCACCTTCCTGGGAGGCAGGAGTCATTTTCGGTTTTAAAATGCAGGAGACATTTCGAGTTAAAACATCAAATGAAAGCGTATGTTAAAAACAAACCATTCAGTGGCTGCTTCTGGAGAAGGGTGTTGACTGGGAAGGGTCATGGGAACTTTCTGGAGCTTTCTGATGGAAATGTTCTCTTTCTTAGTGGGGATGTGACTTACACAGATATCTGCATTTGTCAGTCAGTGCATAACCCATTGAGCCTTCCGCCCCGGACCTAGGCATTTCCTTGCAGAGAATTACATTAAACCATTATTTAGAGAGGAATTTCTTGGGGGGGGGGAGTGGCAGTGGTAAGGAATTCTGGATCAAGGAGTTTTCCAGATAAAAACGGTAACAGTGGTAATAGTTTAAAAATCAAAACCATTTTTAGTTTCGAAATTTTGAAAGAAAACGAACATGTTGCAAAACTCGAAAACTTAGAAAACAAAGACCACCACCCTATTTAAACTCTTGCTGACACAAGCTCTTCAACCTGAAAGGCAATGACTGGGCTGAACGAAGATGGAGATCCGGGGCTGGACCTCTGTCCATACTGCAGTGCCATTTCCAACCGCTCCCGTGCCTGTACCACCTCTCTCCCCACAACCAGCAGTCACTGTGGTGCCTCTCAACCAATTCGGTTCAACTTGTATCAGCCGCCTCGTCCTGCCCTGGAGACGTTCACAGCCTAGCAAAGAATGGACCTCAGGATCCCAGCCTGCACCGGAAGGGAAGCTGGCCGTGCTGGGAAGAGCTGGGGATTCTGGACCTGACTCTGGTCTGTCCGCCGCTCTGAGTCTCGCAGCAACTCCTGCATCCTGGATCCCTGAGATGACCCAGTTCATGACAACACTGACGCCCCCAAACTACCGCAGGAAGCAATTTCAGCTAATCAAGACGCTCATCAGCTCTCCAGACTGGGCCACCACTTTTCCAGACAGCACACACAGGCCGGGAGGCGCTCCGCGGCAGACAAGCAGATGCTATTTCCACTTTTGTTCTCATTAAACAGTAGCATAATCATGATTTATAAAAATATTCAAATCTTGAAAAGCATGTCAAAGTGCACCCTCGTCAACTGAACTTGAAAAGGCGACTCATTCCCTGCACATGATCTGAAATCTGATATACATATTTTCTATAGCCTCAAGGAGATGTGGAGCTGGGGAAAAGTCATCAGGTTTTTTAAAACTCTTTTCTAGGAAATTGTTAATTATGTTTCCAAACTCAAAATAGATTTGTTATTTTATAAACCTAGAAATCAACTTCCCAAGCTCCAAACTGGTTTTTAAATCAGAGGAAATGTGTTCAAAGTGGCTTCAGAGTCACAGTTGATTGACCATCACATAAAAATCACGCCACCGCTATGAGAATCCTGTCTCTACAACTTTCTGGCCTGGGTGGTGGCAGGGGGAGGCGGGTCATGGTCAGGGTCGTTTTTGGGTAATAAGGGCAGAGTTTTTTTTCCCAGTATTGGTCCCGATTGCTAGAATCACGAGCCAGGACCTAATAAAAAGATACCAGGTGATCTGCAAATTCGTAAGGTTTAAACACAGCAAGTATATAGCCGAAGAACTGGAAACTGTAATAACACACTTTCTCCAAGGCTTCCCATCACTTCCCTGTTTCTTCTTCCATCACCACATCTTCGTTCTGACTATTAAAGAGCCCCCTGAACTCTCCCCAGGCATCTGAAGTCTGCTACTCATTTCGAGGTTTAGTTCAAATTTCTCCCTCTGCCATGCAGCCTCTCCTGGGCTCGCCGACTTTCCGCACACCAGTGTCTGCCACGACCACACCAGCCTGCGTCCTTCCTAACCCTGTCTGGAGACCTCGCTCCTCCCTTCACGGCCATGCTGGAAAGAGTCTCTCCGGGAGGGCAGAGAGGATCTCACTCACTGCTCCCTTGCTGGGGGACAGCACAGGGCCTGTCACACAGTTGGCATCAGTACATGTTTGTGGGTTAAAGGAAAATCCGTCCCCTATGCACGAATTACTCTCCCAATGCTGGACCCACAGCAAATGCACTTCAACGATGGAGGCTTCCACCCGGGAAAAAAGCAATCATCTCTTTCCATCCTTCTCAGCCAGTGGACCAGGTTCTATTTCTCGCAAATGAGCTCGAAAAGTAAGGCTTTAGAATCCGAAGCAGTCCAGGGAGAAAAGATGTGTCATCAACATCATGCCATTCGGAGCCATTTCCGTCGTGCCTTCACTCCCTCCCGAGAGCACACCAGGGGTCTGGGAGATTCTGGAATTCCTGGTCCTGTTCCACTTGAGCCCCTCCATCCCCATGATCTACTTCCTCTGGGGAGGGGCAGGCGCAGACCTGGGGCTGTCTTGCCCTGGGGCTCTGACACGCTCCAGCTGTCCCTTTTCTCCTCAGCATCCTTGCCCGACTCTGGGAAGGGAGGCTGCTGAAATCGGGCAGGGATTCTGATGACCCCGTCAGTTACCCCAAAGCCAGGGCACTTCACCGAAGCACCGAAAAATCCAGCCGCTGCTTGAGCCTGACAGTTCTGGAGCAGGAAAATAAATATCTATCTAGGTCTTGCGAACTTACACCCAAAGTAAGGAAGGCGTTTTCAGTGGAGTGTTTATCAGCTCGCTCCCACCTGCCCATTTTCTGAAAGTGGTGGGGGCCAGCTGCCCGATTTCCTCTCTGATCACCCCGCACCCCCAAAGAAGGCAGAGGTGGAGGCAACTCTAAACAGTCCCCATCACCCTGGCAGGAGGGAACGTCCAGCAGCCAGAGATCAAATGGTAAGTGGGAACCCAGGTACAACTTCAGTGACTATGCCCCAATCCAAAAATAACGAAGCCTTGCAAAACCACTTCCTTAGACAGAGAAAACTTCATGCAGCAAGGAAAAAAAGTCTTCAGGAAACCTGTAGGGTCCTGTCCTGTGCCTAATGCAATTTTAACCACGAAAGGAAACCTCGGTCGCAGGGACCTGGGTTAGCATTCAGCCCGTTCAGATGTTCAGGGTCATTTCTCTCCGTGAGCTCTGTTTGCTCTGCCCCTTTGAGGCACAGAAAGGGACAAAATCAAAGATCTCCTGCAGTCTTGGGAGGCACGGGGCCGCCTCACCCAGGCTCTGCCTGGGGTCTTCTAGGTTGTGTTGCTAAGACCGTGGCTATCAGCCAATGCGGTTATTTCAATTCAAGTAAATTTTACTTGAAGGGATGAAAACCGTCAGCGCTCCGGTCACACGAACCACAGCCGGAGCGCTAGCGGCACTGGACAGCACACTCTCGACGACCTCCACGACTGCCGGAAGTTCTGGGCAGCGGCCAGTGCCTCCATCCCTGACCTTTCCGAAGGTCCCAACGGCGGAGCCGAGAGAGCGGCGGTGAGGCTGGCTGACGGCTACGGCAGGCTGAGTTCTTCTAGGCTGCTCGCTCTCCTTCCTCCCCCCAGCCCTTCCGACCCCACCCCGAGGGGCTTCTCTCCACCCAGAGGCCTGGAAGCTCCCCGCCTGGCAGAGCACCCGGGTGCCCCGGGCGGCAGCCTCCTGCCCGGCTGGGTGTTTGCTCTGATTTGCCGCATCCACCTGATGTCAAGGTATCTCACTGGCACTCCAGGCCCCAGACCACGCAGCCTTGAGGCCGAGGTGGAGATGGAAGAACTGAGCCTGCCTGGGGACCTCGGAGGAAGGAGATCTACTGCCGCCCAAATCCAGACTTCCCGAGTGTCAGGGGAACCCTGGCCCGGCTTTCCAGAGGACGACTTTTACATTAAAACAAGCAAACAACAACCGCCCACTCTCGTGCCCAGCATTTCAGTTTGAGAGCTCACAGGGCCTTGCTTTTACTGCCAGTGTACAGAATCCTAGCATTCTGGCCTGAAATCCTGTCAACCTTTCCTGCGGCCCATCTCTGTCTCCCGGGCATTCTCTGCTCAGTGCTCACGGAAGACACTTTCTCAGAACGGCATCCGTGTGGCTGGCTTCCCAGGACTCCAGTGCAGAGGAAACGGCCCCTGGCCCGCATTCCTGACCACAGTCAAGCTCAGGTCACCTGCACACTCACATTAGCCTCAGCCCAGCCTTCTCCCCCTGGCTGCTTTGCATTTTCACTCTTCTCCACAGACCTCAAGGCTGTATCGTTTCAGGATCCAGTGGAAGATGCTGGGGGCTAGCGAGCCTTCCCTGACCCCGCCCCCCGCCCCCGCCCCACCGCCAGCTGTCTGCTTCCTTTCTCTGAGATCCCTCTGGTACCATCCAGCCTGGCCCTATGTCTCCGGGCAGTGGTGAGTTCTGGTCTGTTTCTGCCACCTCTGCCTATCCTGGCTGAGTCACGGTTGCACCGTCCCCGCCGCAGGCCTGTGTAACTAAAATGTTTTCAGGGGGAGACGTGCACGGGTGCGGTGCCCGAGGTGCTGAGCGCGGCTCTATCCCAGGAAACCATCAGAAGGAGTGGTGGAGAGAAAATAGGAAGGAGAGCTGTGCATGGACAGCAGCTGCCAGAGAGGCAAAGCCACGGAGAGATTGCTAGAGAGGAAAAAGGACTGATTTCCTTTAATCAAGTAAATTTCAGTTGCCAAAGCGGGGGTGTGGGGGGGGGAACAGCCTTCCCAGAATAGGTGAGGACAGAAGGCAGTCAGAAATTTCATACCAAGAGAAACAGCACGGACGGGCAGAGGTGGCTATGATTGGACATTAAGTCATTCTAAAAGGGCTCATGGTTTTGTTTTGTTTTGTTTCCTACCCTCGGAGAAACTCGTGATTCTTATACGGTGACAGAACAAATAGAACCGTGACTTATGTTTCCCAATTTACAGAGTTGATTTCATGGGCTTTCGACAGGAATATGGTCTTTCTGACAATCACAATTCTTCTTGATGCCGGAGTGTTTGGAGGGCAAATGTCCCATATGCCGCACTCTCTGATTTGTTTCTAGGGCCTTCTAGGTATGTGAGAAACTCAGAGAAATGCAAATTGGTGACCTCTACGGTTGCGGAAGTCTGAGCTCCCGTATCTCCCTGCTGTAAATAACCTTCCCCTGGTGCGGCCATGGATGTCACTGGAAGAAGAGGAGACGCCAGAGAAATTGGCAGAGCAGAGCAAGCTCCTGCCTTGTCACCCTCCCTGGACTCCACAGGACAGCTCTGGCCACTCCTGCTGGCCAGGCTGGAAGCCACTGAGTCCTTCCTTCTAGCTGGGTTCTTGCTGAAGGGTGGAGATGCTGTTGGTGACTCTGGGGGGAGGTCCTTGTCCTCCAGGTGGTGACAAGGTGTGGCAGGGAGGAGGGGGGTGCACTCCCCGCAGATACGTTCCCAAGTTTAAGGGGTGTTGGAAAGACTTGCCCGAGAAAACAGGTGGTTGCGGCAGAGTGGCACTGTCCTCCCTCTTAAGTTCAGAGGTGGGATCGTGTGTGTTCATTTTAGCGTCAAGTTAGAAAACATCTAAATGCTGCACATACTATTTTGAATCTGTCTTATCACATCAAACACTGTAGGTGGCATCCAGGGACGCCGATGAAATCTCCCAGGCGGGTCTGGCTCTGGGAGCTGCTGCCGTCAAACCATCTTAGCAGGTCAGCCAAAGGCCTTCCTGGGACCGGGTGTGGTCCCCTCTCTGCCCTCTGAGGACGGGCAGTGCCGCCCAGGCTCCGTGAAGGACACAGGCCTCCAGGCAGAAAGGCAACTCGCTTGAGGTCCTGCTGCAGGTGACCGGCTGCAGCTTGGGCTGAGGGAGGAGCGGGGCCAGCCGATGAGGCAGCGGCTCCAGGATTTGGTTTATAAGTAAAAACAAGCAGTGGGGGAAGAACAGCTGGTGTTGAGTCTGGTGCTAGGATTAGTCTGCAACGCTAATCACAAGAAGTGGAAAAAATTAGGAGGTCCTGCCTGCCAAGGAGGTTTTCAAACACACGCATGTGCTGCGGTTACGGCTGGATCACATTCTCCCAGTGCCAGAGAGGCAGGCGCCCACGGCCAGGACCCGAGCCCGTTCTCGGGCGCCACCCCGGAGCCAGGCTCTGATGGGAACTGAGAAGGGCCGGTCCCCTCGCTGGGGCTGTGAGCACACAGGGGATACCGTGGGGGCAGGCTGGCCCTCCACGGCTCCTCCGTGATGTGCCAGAGGGAAGCCAGAACCAAGGGGCAGTGGGAGAGAGAATGTCCCCGATCTCGGTGGAGGGAGCAGAGTTGACCATCATCACTAAGAAGATTATGAGCATCCTATAGGTTGCAGGGGGATGACGTTCAGGACACACGCAGAAACCAGGGAAAGCCCAGACGACAGAAGACACAGTATTGCCTCTGGGGCTATACTCTCATGTGCCCCAGGCCAGGTGGTGCAATGATCCGGACACAAATCACCAGCATCATCAGAAAGGGGTGGGGAGGGGCGAGATAGGGGGAGGGGGTTAAGAGGTACAAACTGTTAGGGATACAATAAGCTACAAGGTATAGTGTATAATATGGGCAATATAGCCAATATTTTACGATAACTGTAAATGGAGAGTAACCTTTGAAAATTGAGTCACTATATTATACACCTATAACTGATATAAGATTACTGTACATCAACTATACTTCAACTAAAAAAACTACAGGGAAGGGGTAACTGGGGGGCACCGCGTGAGCTCCCTGCCACCTCCCAGAATGCCACTCACTACAGGGATGCCTCTGGCAGCCGCTCACATCTTGGTGCCGTTTCCTTTAAAAACGGGCTTTCCTTCAGACAGAGACCTGAGGCAGCATTAAGGCCCCAGGTCCTTGGGGCTGGAGGCGAGTAGAGAAGGAGAGATTAGTCCAACAAGAGGAAACGAGGACTCTAAAACTGTGTGGACAGAAGTGTGTCCCTCCCAAGTTCACAAATTTATTAAAGCCCTAACCCCTAATGTGATTGTATTTGGAAAGACAGGCTTCATGGAATTAAGGTTAAATGAAGTCATAAGGGTGGATTATGACTGATCCATTTGGGTTAGTGTCCTTGTAAGAAGAGACACCAGAGAAAGCTTGAGTGCCACCCCCTGCCCCCCCAGTAAGAAGGTGGCCGTCTGCATGCCAGGAAGAGAGACCCCCCTCACCAGAACGCGACAATGCTGGCACTCTGAGCTTGGACAGCCAGCCTCCAGAACGGTGAGCAACAAAGGTGCTACGGGTTAAGTCACCCAGTCTGTGGGACTGTGTTAGGGCAGCCTGAGCAGATTAATGCACCAGCTAACTTCAGACAAAGCAAGGCTTGTGTGAGAGGCAGGGCAGGTACCCTGGTGGCAAGAGGGTGGGTGTGGACAGAAGGACCATGAGTAGCGGACCCAGGACCAAGAAGCAGAAGAGAGAGTAGGTGACAGGTCACAAGAGTCCATCCTGATGGCTACCAAGGGGAGTCTTCGATGGTCCTGAGCTTCAGAGTCGTGATGTAGAGTCACTCACACCATTGCTGAGCCCTGGGGGTGGGGACCCTGTTCTCAGAACTCCCTGGAGAAGACTTGGTGCCTCCAGCCCCTCCGGTCCTGAGTCTTGGAGGGGTGCTGCATGACAAAGCCCGTGTCTTTACAGCAGCGTGGACCGGTTTCATTTCAATTTGAACTGCACAGAGCTGGAAAAGATGCTCGGGCCAGTGGTGTGCCTGTACGCGAGGAACTTCTCATTACGACTTCAGGAAAGCATTTTGATTTTCAGGAGAAGCTGCTGGTCCCCAACGTTCTTCCCAGCAGCCCCAAACCTTCACTCTGGTGTTGCTATTTGCTTCTACAAAATGTGGAGCTTTTCAAAAGACATTCAATTTCCTTTGTTGCTATTCAGTTGCCATAGTCAATTAAAATCTATCAATGCCCCTGAATAAATTTGTGCTAGGTGAAGAAAGAGCCTCAGTGCAATCTCCCGACATGATCTCTATTACCTTATGTTACTTTAATAGCTAGAGTAATAGTTTGTTATTAATGGAATTAAGCAATTTAGTTCAAGCTTCCCACAGGTCTTATAAGACAACTATTATAATTTGTATTCTCAGATTTTCCATTGAGCAGATGCCATGTGTTCTACATTACTTGCTAATGTTTCGAGAGATAGCAGTAGTATATTTAATATCTGGCTTTGTTTAATGATTCTAAGCCCCTTTCAATGTAGGTAAGTGCCGCTGGAATTTTGAGCAGTTTAAAAGTCTGCATTGTACAAATAATTATCTCAAATATTATTCAGCCCCATTTCAATTTGTACTTTCACTTTGCCATCCATCCATCCCAAAGATTTGATCCAAATGTGCTTTTCCACGTTTTTCTCACTGAAAACAGTCTCCTGTCCCTACGGAGAAAACCAGGAAACATGCTTCTAATGAGCACAGGTCTCAGACATACACGTGCGTGCAACCACACACACGTATGCCACTCACACCAATTTAGCATATTTATTCATACCCTTTTGAATAGAGTCATATTTAATCAAAGACTTGAAAACTTTTTTTTTGATGGCTGCAAACGCTGTTTTTAGAAGAAATAAATGTATTCACTGCATTATGAAACAGCTTGAGAAAACAAGATCTTACAATGTACACCATCTCTGTATTTAAATAGTTTCATTTCTATTCATGAGCTCCCTGATTAGATACATGGAAAATATCATCAGCAAAATATGAATAATTCTGACAAATTAATAGCCGATTTTTTTTAAGAATGAAAATATGTGTAAGCATCCTCATTAGATAAAGCTGCTATCAGGGGCGCATGAAAATCGTGGCCCGCTTGGCCGCGGCACAAATCCCTCGCAAACAGCAAGCAGTGAAAGGAAAGGCGAGGGAGCCTCCAGGGAGCTGAATGGAAAAGGGCAGCACTATTTGCGAGAACAGGTTGGGGCAAACACCCAGCTGGCCGGGCATGTGGAGTGCTCCACTTTATGTCATTCCTGTGAGGTAGGCAGGACAGTGGTGACAAGCCACGGGATTCTGGAGCAGGAAAGAGCTCAGATGCCATCTCGTCCAAGTGCCCAATACAGAAACACCTCGGAGCTACTTCGGGTTTGGTTCCAGACCCACGGCGAAAAAGTGAGGTTCTCAATAAAGACAGTCCCACAGGGTTTTTGGTTTCCCGACGCACATCAAAATTAGGTTTACGCTATACCACAGTCTGGGAGATAGCCTTATGTCTAAAAAACCAACGTGCATATACCTTAATTACACAATACGTTATGGCTGAAAGATGCTAACCATCATCTGAACCTTCAGCGAGTCATGATCTTTTTGCAACGGTCACATGGAAGATCTCTGATGACAGATCACCATCGCAAATACAACATTAAAGGTTGAAATACTGAGAGAATGACCTCAGTGTGACACAGAGATAGGAAGTGAGCAAATGCTGTTGGAAAAACGGTGCCGATAGACCTGCTCGACGCAGGACGGCCACAAAGCCTTCGATTTGCAAAAAACGCAGTGTCTGCAAAGCTCAATAAAGCCAAGTGCGATGGCAGGGGGTCCGCCTGTGCGCCTTAGACTATCGCCATTGTGCAGGTGATGGGGGGGCGGCGATCTGCCCAAGATAACACCACCACGGAGAGGGGCAGGACTCGAATTCTGGCTTTTGGGCTCAGAGTCCAACGCTTTTTGCCGGTGGTCTGCATGGAAATTAAACTGTAGGAGTTTCCTTTGTGGATCAGCGGTTGACAAACCCAATGAGGATCCATGAGGATGCGGGTTCGATCCCTGGCCTCGCTCAGTGGGGTAAGGATCCGGCATTGCTGTGAGCTGCGGTGTAAGTCACAGACATGGCTCGGATCCCAAGTTGCTGTGGCTGTGGTGTAGGCCGGCAGCTGCAGCTCCCATTCGACCCCTAGCCTGGGAACTTCCATATGCTGCAGGTGCGGCTCTAAAAGGTCAGGGAAAAAAAAGGAAAACAAAAAAAGAAAGAAAAACAAAAGAAATTGAACTATACTCATCAGACATTTGATGCCTGCGTGGTGCCAGAGCCCACGCTGGGCAGTGGGGGTGAATGAGACACAGGGCCTGTCCTCCAGGAGCTGACAGCCCCGTGGGAGACGGTGAACACCCTGCCCTGCCAGGAGGTGGCCAGTGCTGAGGAAGGGGTGCTGCCGCATGCGAGAGAAGACTGGCCCACGTCGTGGCTTGTTGTTGCCTCGCCCTATGATCCTGAGCACGTTACCTAATATGTTTGGGCCTCAGTAGACTCATCTGAAAAAAATGTCAGTAATAATAAAAATAATAATACCTACTTGCAGAATTACTGCAAGGCACTTAAACGCGGCCGTTCTAGGACGAAAGAAAACCATCCCCACCAGCTCATGTGAAAGGGGAGGACTCCTGAGATTCTGGTGAGGTTTCAAGAGTAGCCAGCAAGCTGGAAGAACGGGGACAGCTTCAGGGACCAGCCACCTACGAGCTGTCTCTTGCTCAAGGTTCTGCTTCTCCTGCGCTATCATTTCCCTTTTCCTTTCCCTCCCAATCACTGTCTTTCCGACTCGACTCATGCATGGAGCTCCAGAATCATTCCTCAACGTGCATCTACACTGCCAAGTGGCCACGGTGCCTGGTCCCAGCGGGATGCTCTCTGGTTCTCCGGAGAGAGATTCTATTGGTCTGGCTAACTTTTTTTTTTTTTTTTTTGTCCTTTTTGCCTTATCTAGGGCCGCATATGGAGGTTCCCAGGCTAGGGGTCTAACAGGAGCTGCAGCCGCCGACCTTCGCCACAGCAGCGCTGGATCCGAGCTGCGTCCGCAAACTACACCACAGCTCACGGCAATGCCGGATCCTTAACCCACTGAGCAAGGCCAGGGATCGAACCTGTAACCTCATGGTTCCTAGTCGGATTCGTTAACCACTGAGCCACGATGGGAACTCCTGGTCTAGCTAACTTTTAAAAGTCAAGAGCGATCAGTCCCACGTTGCTGGCCAGGCGAGAGAAGGGAGCCCTTGAAGTAAGGAATCTGCCCCCTCGCCCAGTGAACTGAGGCTAGAGGGGTGGGGGCGGGTGACCTGCTCTCAGCAGCATGGGTTGTGGGAGGGGACAGATGTTTCCAGAAGGTGGTGCGGGCAAGGCAGGGGGCCCCAAATATGCCTGATAAGGAATGCCCTCGGAGGTTGACTTCCTTTCCTGCACTCAAGGTATGAACAGGAGAGAACGGCTGATTCTGCCGCGGGAGGAGGCTGAAGCGGGCAAGTCCGGGGAGGCGATGGCAACGCACGGCGGGCGGAGGAAACAGCCGGAAAGGTCTCAGGTGTAGAGCGGCAGCGTGCGATCGCGGGCGGTGCTGTCAGCACGGGGGCGGGGTCCCCAAGGCAGATGTCTGCACCTTATCCTACAGGTTCTGGGGAGACTGGCAGCGTGGCTGCACCCTCACGGGATTGCCAGTGGGACCCCTGGAGGCCAGTGTGCGGGAACTGGAAGGGACACGGAGGGAGGGAGGGAGAGGAGAAGAATGAGGCGGGCACTGCGGCAGCGTCCTGAGGTTAGGAGGGGCGAGTACCTGGGAACCAAGTTGGGGCAGCAGCGGGGGTGGAGGGGGGGATGGGGGGCGAGGTCCGCAGGCCGAGCTGAGCACCCGGGGGTGGCACTGGAGAGTGACAGAGAGAGCGCTGGGGCCACTCTCACGCTTCTGTCCTGGAGACTGGGTAGATGGCGTGGCCTTTCCCAGAGGTGGGGACCAGGGGGAGAGGAGGAAAGAGGGTGAATTTTGTGAGGGCTTGTGGCACCTGCGGTCATGGGGGGGGGCAGGGGGACATGGTGGGTGGACCCTGGGGACACGCCTGGGAGTTGCTGGGTTATAGCTGAGGGACGGGAGATCAAGAGCACCCAGAGGGCTGGAGGACAGTGATAAGGGTTTCAAAGGACTTGCATGGGGATGAAAGAGGCAGCTCCCCGCGAGTGGAGGGTTAGGAGCAGAGCTGATGGCCAGGCCGGGTGGGAGGTTATCAGCACCAGGATGGGAGTGACCCCCCCTCTGCCCCCATCCCCCTCAATCATCATCAGCCCTTCGGAAGAAGAGCCCTAGGCCTTGTAGGGCCCCGCCACCGCTTTCCTGGGGGACCTGGGGCCCAGATCCATCTTTCCCTGAGCAGAAGCAAAGAATCACCGGAGAAACTCCTTCTGAAACCCCCAGCCCACCAGTCCCCGCGCTAAAGGTCTGCTCATCAGACCTCTGGGTGGAACAGCAGAGCCAGAGGCGGCAGTGGCTTGAGAGGGGCTGGGAGCTCTTGGGGGGGTGCGGGGAGAGGGAGGGACTTTCTGGGCTGTCAGGGGAGCCGAGGGCTTTTCCAGGAGAGGGGAAAGCAGCTGGGCCCACACGCAGCAGAATCTAGTGTGCAGGCCGGAGGGGTAGGGTGTGGCCCGGCTTGCTAGACTGGCACAGCGGGTACCCGGACTGGGCCCCGGCTGCCTTCCCCACCCTCCAGAGGCCTGGTGACCCAGCCGCTGGCATGGGGGGGCAGTGTTTGGCCGGGAGCCCATCCATTTGACCAGCCTCGACGAGGAGGGGGTGCATTAATATTGAACAGCTAACACTCTGTTTACTTTACAAGCTCTAACTTCCCATAAATCCAAGTCAGAATCAATCATCTTTTGTGGAAGTTATTAATGGCAATTCCATTATTTAAATCCAATCAATGCATTTGGGGGGGGGTCCCTTTGTTAAGGGGGTTTTTGACCCGGCAATGGAAAAAAAAAAACAAAGTCAAGCGACCTTGCTCATCTCAGTATCGCAGTTAGATAACCGCTGAGGAAAATGGGATTCAGTTTCTCTCCGTGTGTCTGACAGAGTAGGAAGGTTTTAATTCCACTGGCCTAAGGAAAATAAAAATTCTTCTCTCGTGTTCACTGCATCCTGCCTGAGTGCTGTCAGGGACACTCAGCTTCATTGCTTTTTAAACTCAGAACTTAGCTGCGATCTACTGCTTTCCAATCTAATTTAATTTAATTTTATTTTTTTACTACGAACCCAACTCTTCCAGGAACTGGCTTCAGTGGCCTACAAAATAGCTACAACAAGTGGCAAGTATTTGCTCCCAGAAGTAAAAAAGTCATAAAAATGAAACGGAAGCCTAGTGGCCTAGGAGACAGAGAGCCCAGCAGACCCTCCCCCTGCGACACACACAGAATGCATGAGGCTGGGTCTGGGCCCTTGGCTGTGGCGGTTCCCGCTCCCAACCCCTTAAAGGCTCACGGAAAACGGAAGGACCCTGTGAAGATGTGGAACTACTGATCCACCACCAGCAGAGGCAGACTGGACAAAATCTGCTTAGGCTCCGGAGCAAAGAGGAGTATAACTCAGAGAACCGTGTTTTCAAACCCAGTCCGGGGACCTGAAGGGGAGGAGCCTGAAGGTCTGTCCTTTTCTGTCTTGCGGGTTCCCTCCCTCCTTTGGGATTTAACGTGGGTGGGTGTCCCCTCCTTCTGGAAGCTCCAGCAGCAACCTGGCTGGATTCCATCCCTGCACTTTCCACCGTGGGGTGCTGATCCATTCACGCACCCCTCTCCCCCGGTTCCCTCAGCAGCCTTAGGGGCTACCTCGGTGTTGTGCTGCCACCCAGCCCCTCCCTCTCCCCACCCCCCGGGGGGGGGGAGCCTTGTCTATGGCATCAGCGTGCAAGCTGTTCTCGCTCGGAGGCTTTGGAGGAATGGCTTCAACAGGGCAGCTTTCAGAGAACGCTTCCGCGTGGCAGGAGGTACGAAGGACTTCTGACTCACCCTGTTTTAGGAGGCAGCTGGGGACTAGCTGTTCTCCATTTCCACTTGAAACAAAACAAGGGAAAATGGGCTTAAATTGCAGCCAGGGAGATGTAGGTCAGATAGAGACAGAGCCTGTCGGAGCCGCCGGAACCGGGATTCTGGGAGCTGATGGAATTTCCCTCCCTGGAGACCTGTGGGCACAGGCTTGAGTGTCAGGGCCGATCCACGCCCTGGGCTCACTGGAGGAGGAGGAGAAGGACCAGCGCAGGCCGAGGGGGTCCCCGGCTCCTGTCCTCGGCAGCCCCACAGCACTCCTCACCAAGAACACGGGGACAAAGTCCATGCGCACACGCGGAACAGAGCAGCGTTTCTTGGGGGTTGTGGGGAGGCTGTGCTTGTTATCTGTCGTGGGAAGATGCCGTGCTCCTCCCTCCCGACCAAAGCCGACTCTCTCACTCCTTTGCTGGAGCTGAGACCTCCCCTCCCCACCCCTTGAAGATGGATTCGTTTTCTTTTCTTTTTTTTTGCCTTTTTGTCTTTATCTAGAGCCACACCTGCGGCATATGGAGGTTCCCAGGCTAGGGGTCTAACAGGAGCTGCAGCCGCCGACCTTCGCCACAGCCACAGCAACGTGGGATCCGAGCCGCGTCTGCAACCTGCACCACAGCTCACGGCAACGCCGGATCCTTAACCCACTGAGCAAGGCCAGGGATCGAACCCGCAACCTCATGGTTCTTTGTCGGATTTGTTAAACCACTGAGCCACAACAGGAACTCCTGAGATGGATTCGTTTTCTGTCAGTCCGTCCACAGCAGGCCCTGAAAGTCTGGTCCTGATGGGCAGGAGGAGCCGACCTGGAAGAGGGAGCTCCCTGGAGCGGCGCAGGGAGTCCCAGGTTGGAGCTGCCCAAGAGGAAGGACCAGCCCCACGGAACGAGGCCCTGAACACAGGCGGTGCGCCCCTTCTTTGGGGATAAGCAAAAGGTGGATGTCTCACGTTAGCCACTGGCATCCCCAGGCGGTTACAATGGGAGGCCAAGGTCAGAGGCACTGCCAGGCCTGGAGGCAAATCTCTGACCCACCTGTAGCAAACTTATCGGACTTCCTAGGTGTGCTGACAGGGGACTGGGGCCAAGAGGGGACTGAAAGGGTGGCCAGCCAGAGCGTCAGTGTGCCCAGGACGGCGGCTGTGCCACCCTCGTCTGCCCTCCCTGGTCTGTGAGACTCGGCCCCGTGCTAACAACACGCTGAGATCATCGGCCAAAGGCAGGCAGGGCCTGGGGTGGACCCTCCCTCATTTCCGGACACAAAGCTGTTCAGGAAGCGCCCGGGGACGGCGTCTGTGTGGGAGCCTGACCTGACGACAGGACCAGGGCCTCCTCGGGGAACCCTTTTCAAAGGAGATGGGCAGATTCCGTCTGTTTTCAGCTCTTCTGGAAGGCAGCAAGGGACCCCTTGTCCTGGCCTTTGTGTCTCCCAGTCCTGACCACCCCGCTGTCCACATAGGAGAGGTCAGAAGCCTAAGAGGGGCCGCTCCTGGGGCTGGTTGCCACGGTTACTGTGAAATTAGCCCGCCCCGGAAACTACTGGGGCTTCGTCCGCCGCACGGCCTGGCCACAAGGTCTGTGCACCGTTCCAGACGTGTGACAGCTTCGGGCCTGGCACACAGCAGCGCCACCCCGTCCTCACAGCTCCCAGCCCAGCCTGACTCTGGTTGCCCGAGAAGCGTAACCAAGAGGGTTCAGGACGGCCGGCCCTGGGGAGGCTGGAGGCGCCGGTGCTGCTGTGTCCCCGTGGCCCCCACCCCGGAGAAGCCAAGAAAGTGAGAGATTCTCCTCTTCTCCCTTGGGTCCCTCCCTGACTCGGGGCCTCTGGGCAGGTCTCTGAAATGGTCCCGTCGATGCAGGGCGAGCATCTGGCCTTACGGGCAGGGTGACGGTAGGGGCGGGGGAGGGGCGGCTCCTGATCCTAAAGACCGACCCACACAGGCCGGTTGGCACCACCCGGGCACAGAGCCCTTTTCCAGGACGGAGCTTCTCCAAGGGAGCAGGGACCAGAGGCTGAGGTGTCACCCCTGATACAGGAGGTGCACCGGGCCTGTGGGACTCCGGAATCGGCGTCTAAGACATGCTCTTGGGCTCCTGTCCAGGGCCTACCTAGGTTTGGTCCCCAAACACCACCAACAAGCCTAATTACACTACCGACTAGCCAGGCGGGCGGGTAAGGCCGAAACACCTTCTGGGCTCCACCCTGGCTGAGGGGAGCCCGGCAGGGGGAACTAGGCCTCCAGGGCCGCCAGGTTAAGTGGGAGGACATAGGTCACATGGAGACACAGGCCAGACAAGTGGCCAGAGGTTAAGATTCACGGTGGGAGGGAGTGGGACCTAGCAGCTCCGAGCCACGAGGCCCAGAATCCCAGGCCCTTCACATTCCGACCTCGGGTAAGTAATTTAGCCTTTCGGAACTTCAGTTTACTCATCTGTAAAGGCGACCACAGCAGTGCCCACGCCTGCCCACAGGGCTGGAGGCATTTGAGGAGAAAGTACATGGAAACTGTGCAGCATCGCCTTTGGCCCTCGGTCAGCACTCATCGTCTGTCCTTGTTATTCGGAGACGAAATCCTGCTGGGCCAGGGCAGGGGGGATGCCTCTGGGGAGGGGAGGGAAGGCTTCAGAGAGGCCGAGCCTGAGCTGGGCTCCTGAGCCAGACAGACACCAGAGGCGAGAGGGAGCGGTACCACCGCGGCTGCACGTGCCCTCGCCGAGCCTCATTCTAAATGGATTTTTGTTTATTGGCGGCTTATCCCCTCTCTCGGGTTATGAATTATTTACCAGATAATGACTTCATAATTGTTAATGACAGATGCCCCAAGGACATGCTGACATAACTTCTGAAGCCACAGTGCTAATTGTGGTGGCGTCCCAGAAGCCCCCAGGTGGCCACATGCAGGTGGAGCCTCCCCGGTCCCGGGGGATCAGTCATGAACCCCCACCCACTCAGGACACAGATCAAGAGACTGAGATCCAGAGAGAGATGGGCACATGTTTCTGGGCCCCAGTGGCATACCCGGGTGGGACGAGCCCCAGCATCTTGGATGGTCCTTTGTCCACTGTCCGGGTTTAGGCTGCTGGGGCTACTGCGGGCCGAGTAGGAGTTCAAGTCCCCTGCGCTGGGTGCTGGGAGTTTCCCTGCCGGAAGTGAGAGGGGGCCTGGGACCGTCTGCGTTGTCCGTGGAGAATCAGATTTTAGCCCAGCAGCTCTCTGGGATCCCTGTGGGCTGAGGATGGCCACCTCCCTGGGAGCAGCAAGCAAGGGCCACAGGGTGACAGCATGGGGGCAGGGACAGGGACCCCGCCAACACCTTCCTTCAAGATGCGTTTGGTGCTGACGAGGGTACAAAGTAAGGCCATGACTTGGAGGGGTCCTGGGCCTTAGGATCATAACAGCAGCCCCTTGTACTGGACTGGGTTTCATGCATCACTCTAGGCACTGTATCAGGGTAACTATTTAGTCCTTTCAACCGCCCTTTGAGGTAAGTGTGTTTATAATCTCTATTTTGCTGGTGAAGAAACCAAGGCGTGGGGAGGTTCAACCTTATGCTGGAGTCACAGAGTGACGAGGGAGGGGCTACGGTTAGGACCCAGGCAGGCCGCTTCCGCTGTCTGTGCACTCGAGCACCGGGCTGCTTACTCTAAGTGTACCCCAAATGAATGCTGTGGGGTCTCTTTGCATATGGCACACACCTTTCTCAAAATGGCGTAAATGTTTTAGTCAAGGATCTCGAGACTCTGGGTACCCGCAGTGTCCAGGCAGCCTGTCTTCCTCCTGGACTGAGGACTGTGTTTGAAAAGCAGAAGGGAGAGAGCTGTGACCTGGGGTGCGTGGTGGCCCCAGGGGCAGTGGCCTTGGGAGGACTGATCAATGCACTGGCCTCACTGCCCGAAGGCGGGCAGCTGTGCGCTGCTCTGATGGCCTGGCAGGACCCTGAGCACACGTGGGTGAGACAGGCTAAATGAGATGCTTCTCAGCAGGGCACACATGACACTCACTCATCCCGTAAATGTACCAGAACTTTCTTTATGCTAGGTTTGGGGGAGGGACCCAGTGACAGAGATCCAGCTCCTGTCCTCAGGGGGCTTCCCGCTGTCTCCTAAGGCAGACAAGAAAACCTCCAGGTGCCAGGTAAGAAGGTTCCGTGTCAGAGGGAAGCAGAGGGCTGAGGGGCCCAGGAGCACCACCAGAGGCCGTGTGAGCTGAACTTCGGTGATGATTCCTCGACAGTGTTAGTGTTAGGACATGCCGGGCTCTGAGCACACAGTGGTCCAGGGCACACTGGGCAGTGAAAGGACCACACTTGACCCAAGAGGGACCGAATGGATGCTGGGGAGAGAACAGCCTTAGGAAGTCAGAGGAGGGGAGAAAACCGCAGGGGTGGGTGGCCTGGGAGCACTTTGCCAGGAGACGGGGCGGGATGGGAGAGGCCGTCTGGGGACGCAGGCTTAGCAGGACAAGTGCCCGGAGGTGTGATGCACACAGGTGGGGTCAGTTAGGAGCACAGGGTCAGTCTGGGCGGGAGCAGAGGCGGTGCATGCGTGCAGGCGTGTTGGGGTGGAGGTCACGGGAGGCGAGTTTGACGGGTGGCTACAGGGTCAGATTCACTTTATCCGATTCACAAGGCCAGGAATGCAGCTCTGTGTTCACCTGTGCAAGATGCCGAGCATTTCAGATGCATTTTAGAAAGCTTCGAACTGGTGCTAAATAAATCATCGCACTATTTATTCTGGGCTGGAGAGGCAGGATGCCTCCTGTCCGTGCTAATGGGAGGGCGAGGTTCTCCGGCTGGCTGGCGGGGGCTGCCTCGTGCACCTTCCTGAACGTGAGCAGCGATCAGAGAAGGGACCCTGGATAGGCCCTTTTCGTGTCCTGACTTTCATTTCCCATTTTCAGACTCTGCCTATGTACCTGGAGGATGGGGGCCGGGTTAATTGTTACCTCCTGCGCTGTTACTAGGTTACTTTGTAAAAGCAGAAATATGCTTTTAATGATTTCTTGTTGTTGTTGCTACCTCACGAAGCAGAAGCTTTTATCTAAATGAGTTGCTACAAGTCAAAAGAAGGGCCCATGAGGGTTGCTAGGCTGCATCTGGCTTACACAGGGAAGCTCAGCTCTGTGAATGAGGCTTGAGTCTGCCCCATTCTGTTAGCATCCAGCTCCCTTACAAGAGAGAAATTACCTCTTGGCAGCTGTAATTAATGCACCTCCGAGTGGCCTGGATGAGGGGACCCAGTGCGGGAGGGGAGTGGTCTCCAGCCTGCAATGGTAACTCAGCTCCCTATTGAACTTGGAGAAGTGGGTGACAGCCTGAACCTGGCTGACTGTAGTCCTGGGGTCTCTTGGTCATGGTGGTAGGAGGAAGGACAACCCAGACGTGACTCTTCCAGTTTTCCTTGCTGGATGGGGGTGGGACTACACTGAATCCCAGAGAATGGTCATTCCCACGTGACCAATGGGTTTGACACATGGTAGGTGCTCCAATAAAGTTTGTGTAAGATGGGCAGGCACAGATGGACACTTGCTCAGAGCTCTCAGCTTCTATCTAAGGAGTGGCGGTTGACACAGACACAAGGACTCTAGTTCCCACTCTGCTTTGATTGGCTGTGTGACCTCAGGCAAGACACTGGCCCTCTCTGCACCTCAGCTTATTGCTCGGTATCATTAACCGACAACAACAACCCCTCCCTGTCTACCTCCTAGGGTCTCCCTCATGACCAAGTAGATGAACTTACGTGAAAACACTTTGCAAACTGAAAGCCCCGGGTCATGGTAAGAGGTAAAGCAAGTCATATGATCTTAGCCTTGGCCATTCTAACAAAGTGGGATTGGGCAGTGGCTGCCTTGAACCAGAGGCTGCCTGAGAGTCTCTGGGGGCCAGGGGGTCAGGAAGATCATGAGGAGCTTGGCCGTCAGCTGTGTCTGTGCAGCTCTGTCTCCATTATCTGAGAGGATGGCTTCTGGAGGCTTAGCACGGCCCTCCATGCCCCCCACGGCCAAGACCCAATTACCTTTCCAGCCACATCTCTCAGCGCTTAGGGTCTCCTAAGCACTTATGCTCTGAGCTTATGTCTTCAGGTGTTTGCACAAACTATTCACATTGCTGAAAATGCTGTCTGTGCACACGCATGTGATCGCGCGCATGCATGCACACACACACGCACACACACACGCACACACACACACATGCATGCACACTTACAGAGAGTGAAGTTACCGCTCCTTGGAAGCCTATGGTTTTGACCAAACCGAGTTAGTTGCTAAGTGCTCTCATGCCCTCAAGTGTGAGCTCTGGGTCAGGGGTCTTCTCTCATATGGTCACTGCTGTCTCCCCAGGGCTTGGAATAGAGCCTGGCAGAGAGCAGATGCTCAAGAAACATCTGTTGAGCGAATAAGTTCTTCCATAGCACATTGTATAAATCCCTATTGCTGCCTTTATTTTATTTTTTAATTTGTTTTTCATCTTTTAGGGCCACACCCACAGCACATAGACGTCCCCAGGCTAGGGGTCGAATCCAGAGCTGTAGCCGCTGGCCTACACTGCAGCCACAGCAACGCCAGATCTGAGCCATGCCTGTAACCTACACTGCAGCTCATGGCACTGCCAGATTCTTAACCCACTGAGCGAGGCCAGGGATCGAACCCAGCGGTTCATTACCGCTGAGTCATGACAGGAACTCCCTATTGCTGCATTTATCACATCATATTTGAAGAATGTATTTACCTGCTGATCTCCCCATTGGACTGCCAGCCCCTTGAGGACAGACTTCTGTTTGACCTCTCTGGCTTCTGGACCTAGAACAATCTACAACAGGGCTGACAGTAAATGCTTGAATGAATGAATGAATGAGTGTTGGCCTACCCTTCTGTTTTACCATGCGGGTGCATTCCTCCTATAGCCCTCAGACTTCCGGCTCTGTCATGTTGCAAGAGAAAGAGAATTTCTGATTAGAATACAAAAAATTAAAAGTTCTGAGTGACATGCGAATACACAAGATCATCAATAAGAGACAGAAGCCCACATATGCAGGAGCCTCTTTACACAGTCACTGGAAAAATGCTTGCACGGTGCTCTCACGGGGTGGGGTTCTGGCAGGACCTCTACCAGCCTATTTGGCATTTTGGGGCAAGTTATGGAGGCAGCCCTCCCTCTGAGCACTCACAGCGCACAGCAAAGCTTGCAGGGTGTAACCTGGGAGTCAGCCCCCATGGCTCCCAGGCCAATGCCCTCCTGTAGGGCACAAACGCATGACTGTTCCCGGCAGCCCTGGCCTCTGGGGCAGGTGCAAGGTAAGGAAGGAGACAGATTGCTTGGAAAATCAAACTTGGCCACAAAAATAAACCCTGAGGTTTGCAGATAAGCTATTTCTAGCCGAGGTGCCAAACGAGGTTTTGCAGCTAGAGTGAACTGCTATGTGTGCCTGTCCCCATCCCACTAGCTAAGGGAACTGCCCGCCCTGTGTGTAGGCTGTTCCTGAACAGCTTTGCGTCCGGAAATGCGGGAGGGTCCACCTCGGGCCCCACCTGCCTTTGGCCGATGATCTCAGCGTGTTGTTCAGCACGGGGCCGAGTCTCACAGACCAGGGAGGGCAGACGAGGGTGGCACAGCTGCCGTCCTGGGCACACTGACGCTCTGGCTGGCCACCCTGTCAGTCCCCTCTCGGCCCCAGTCCCCTGTCAGCACATAGATGCTGTGAGCTGACCGGGCCACCCTCACGAGCCTTGGGGCGGGGGGCTGTACAACAGGCTGCAGTTCCCCATTGCGGGGTCACCAGAACCCAGGGTGCTGGCCTGGCACCTGTGGGTGGGGCGGGGGGTCTGCAACCCTCTTTCCTGCGAGGCCTGGCGGGTGGAGCTATGCCTAGGGCCCAGCCAGAGCAAAGCAGGAAGCTCCCTATTCTGCTTGTTTTCACCTCCCTGAGTTTCAGAAAGGCCTGAAGGTGACTAAAAAGGTTACTGTGAGACAATGCAAATCAAACTCAGGAGACAGACAGGCGAGGGCAGTGGCAGGAAATGGTGCAGCACAGGCCGCCTCCGTGAAACCACACCTAGGAAGTCCTGTAGGTTTGCTACAGGTGGGTCAGAGATGTGCCTCCAGGCTGGGCAGTGCCGCTGACCTTGGCCTCCCATTGGAACTGCCTGGGGAGCTTCACAAAAATGCTAATAATGCCTGGGTCCCGGCCAGAGAGATTCTGATTTAACCGAGCCAGTGTGTAGCCGGATATCAGCATTTTTAAAATTTCCCTAGGTGAATTTAATGTGCTGCCAGGGTTGAGAGACACTGTTTCTGCTTGGAAGAGGCAAACAAGGAGCTGATCTGTCACAACATGATCCCAATGAGGCACTATGACAAGGGCGTGGGAGAAGCTTTCTGGGCTGATATCAGAGGTGCTTCTCCCAAGGGTCCCAGCAGAGGGGTCGCAGTGATAAGATGGACACTAACTGCCGAAAACCCTAAATGTGGGCACAGCCATATGATCTATAGGAGAGAAAGATCTTCTAATAGCCGGGAGCGTTCAGGTAAAAGCGTTTTGGGGTGCAGCGAGATGAACAGGGGTGACGGAGCGCCATGGCCAAGGAATCCTGCCTGCAGACGGCTTGATCCAGGGGGTAGATTTTAGAGGATCTGAAAGTGTAGATAAATTACATATCACACAGGAGTTTTGTGTGGCCGCATCTCCATAACCTCCATCTCAGAACCCAAGAACTGGGTAACGTCTTTGAGTTGAGAGTCGTGGTTAAGGCTTTAAGGTACCCGGATGAGAAGGGCTAAATTAGGTCTAGGGGAAGAACCCAGGCCTCTGGATTTTTCAAAGCTCTCTGGGGACTGCGGCACTCACTGCAGGCTGGGCATTGCTGGCCCCAGTGGTGCCATTTTGCCCCTGAACCTGTCAAGCTTCTTTTGGGAGCGAGGACGTGGGGAAGGGTCATTCTCCACTGAAAGCAGAGGAGATGGAGCCTCTGGAGTGAGTGACGGCTCTGGGATGGGAGCCCAGTGGGCTGTCTCCACGTTCAGGGTCCCATCTATCACGTCCCTGTGAGGTCACTGTGTCCTGCGGGCAGGTGATCTCTGAGCAGGATAAGATCATCTGACCTCACCACGGGAGATAAGAGAATGGTCCCTGACCTCCACAAGCTCATGGTCCAGACGGAACGAGAGAGGCTCAAGGCAAAGGAGACCCAGGGTCACAATGGAGGGAGGGGCGGGGGTTGAGGCACCCCTAAAGGCTTCCTAGCAATGAGGTGGCTTCGCTGGCCAGGCCGAGTCTGAGATGTGATCAGACAGGTGGGTAATGGATTCTCATAGCTCTGGAGAACTGGTTGGGATCTGAGGACAGAGGTGCCATCAGCGAATCAAGCCCAGGGGACAGCTCAAGCAGAGAGAGTGGAGGGGAGGGGGTCGTTGGAGACAGGGAAGCCGAGGAAGGGCTGGTGGCACAAACACTCTCATTTACAGGCAGAAGGAGGAAGAGGGGCTGGAGTGGCCAGGAAGACAGAGATGCACCGCATTTGAACGCAGGGAGGGGGAGGCTCTGTTTCTCCATGAAACTGGCAGGGACGTGGTTTGCTGATCTCGAGGGCTGGCTGGAGGTTCTGAGGACAACAGGACAATGGGGAAGGTGGGGGACAGCTGCAGGGACCAGGCAGGGAATGGGCCAGTGATGCACGAAGGATGCCTGGGCAGGGCTGAGGGCTCTGATGAAGGATTGGTGCCCGTGCGCTGGCGTGGTTACACGGCCTCCTCAGTGGTCTGAGCACCCAGACCGCCAGAAGAGGCCGGGGTTGCTGAGGTTTCCCAGGGTGGGGCCAGCACAGGCGGCAAGAATAAAGGACAAGTAGGTGACAGATCCTACGAGCTGGTGAAAGCAGCACTGAAAGAGCTCACGGCGTCCATCCTCAGGGTGGAAGCCAAAGGGGGCCAGATAAGAGAGAGAAGGAGCGGGGCGGGGCTGGCGGCCAACGAAGTGAGGCTGCGTGGAGCAGGGGGGTGAAGGAAGGCAGAGGGCGCGAGCGCGGTCAGCAAGGGCACCTGCGGGGTGGCTTCGCCGGGTGAAGCTGCGTGAGTGTGACGGTCCAGGGCACAGCACACGGTGTCCCTGGTGGAACAGCTCCAGTCCCATCATATGGGAGTCTCATCCCATTTGGAGACATATGCAGGGTCCTCCCAGGATGCAGGCATGCAGGGGAACTAGGGGCCTGGGTGGGCAGCACTGAGATAGTCCAGGGGTAAAGGCTGGGGATGCTATCCAGGGGTGCTCTCCACGCCACCCTTTGTCACCTCCCAGCCTCCCTGGACAGTCCCAGGATGGAGGCTGGGGATGCTGCACTCCTGACACTGCCCGTTGTCACCTCCCAGCCTCCGTGTCTGTCCCCACCACTCTTGGCTCTGCCTGAGTTTCCGCACGAAACGGGTCCTCAGCTTTACCCCCCTCAGCTCCACCTGGGCCAGGGTGACGCACTGCAGCAGCCGCATCAGATTTCCCTCCTGCTGGCTGGTTCTGGTACCGAGCACCTGCTGAGGCAGAGGATTCTCATCAAGCCACTGCCAAGCACAGAGCTTTGCCTCTGCTCCACGCTTTGCTTCTGAGCAGACCCCGCTTTGCCGCAGGATACACAGCCCAGGGATCTGGCCCGGGGGGCTGGGAAGACCGCCGTGGGTTCACAGTGGGAAGATCGGTCTGGTGGGCACAGAGATGGATGCCCACAAGAGGTGCATCCTAGCAGAGCTGCCTGGTGCGATCGCGTTCAAGGCCTCTCCTGATCCTACAATACATGCCTCTGGAAGGTGGGGATGAATAAGAGCCATGTGTCACCCTGTGTCAGAGGCAGGGAATAGAAGACCCCAAATAAGGGCTGTCAACCCCACCGCCCTGCGTTTCTCCATCCCCGTCACCCCTTGCCTCACTCACAGCTAAAACTTGGAAAGCTGACTTCTGTAAAAGCGTTTCCTGGATCTTTTCTCAGACACCGAACTCCACCTTTGCCCCCTCCAAGAGCTGGGAATGCCACGGTCACCAAAACCAAGATTAATTGTCCAGTTTTCCAAGTCCCCTCCTCTGGCCTGACAGTCACAGAAGCAAAGTGTTCCCTAGTGTCCAGGGTGACGAGCGGGGCAACTGTCCAGACAGTCAGCAGTGCCCTTGGGAGTGTGCCAACAGCGCAACAACTCTCAAGGTCAGGAGCCCATCTGCCCATGCGGACCCCCCTACCGGGCTGCCGTGTGGCAGCAGGCTGGACGCACGTGGATGCTTCTTCTATTTCGGCAGCTGATTCAGGCCCCGCCTGGAGCCTCCTCCCGCTTCCTGCTGACACTGTGGCCGCCTGCAGCTCGGGGCCCCTTTTGTTTGTGCAAGAGCTCTGGGACTGGAAGGCATCCCAACGCCAAGGTCTCTGAGTCCACAGAGAAAGCTCTCTGACAAGCAGACAACTGGGACCTGCTGTGGAAGGAAGCTGGAGTCCAGGCTATGAGCCGGCCCCAGGCAGAGGCCACGAGGCTCCTGGTCAGAGGGCACCACTGAAAATGCGGCCTCTGAGCTCCCCCAGCACTGAATCCTAGGAGTTATGCAGAGGCGGCTTTGGCCCCTGGGGTTCCAAAGGCTCGAGTGCTGCCAAGACACGCTCCTCTAGGCCAGCTCAGCCTTAACAGTCCTGGATCCCGGTACCCACGCCCCCGTCCTCCTGTCTTCTTCCCGGGCCCAGCTTGCTGACTGGTTTCATCAGAATTCTGCCCTCACGAGGTAGGACATGCCCTCCCCTCCAACTCTCTCCAGGCTGCCTCGTCTCCAATCTAGGCGGGAAATCCTGAATCAAATTTTTAAGTCAGACCTCTATAAATTTAATCCATGGAAATAACCAAATGACTATGCAAAGATGTATATACAAAAACGTTTGTTGCTGTATTATTTGTAGGAGCGAAATATTAAAAATACACTAAATGTCCATTATTAAGGCACTGATTAAGTAAACTGTATAGTTTATTATAACCATAGGACATGAAGCCTTTAAAAATGCCATAGATTTGTACTTGTTGAAAAAGGTACCTGCAACCTTTTGGAAAGCCACAATAATGTGGTACATACAGTGTGACCTCACCTATGTGTCTGCATGTGTGTGTGCACACTTTATGTATATGCTTGGGAAAAAAGTCTGGAAATGGACACTAAAATGGTTATTTCTTGGGATTATGATTATGAGTAATTCATATGACTTCAGGTGCCACCTTTGAAAATATTTTTACAATGGGCAAGTAAATCTTAACCATATTTGATAATACCACTTTAATACCCAGAAAAGTTAAATGACAAAAGAATTAGTTTTTGAGGAGTTTAAGAGTCACCTTGCTGCTGGCTGACCCCAGAGCCAGCCTCCTGGGGGACCAGAGGCCCGGTTGAGTGAAGAAGAGTGCCAGTCATGCTCACGGGTTGACTCCAGGAGGACTGGGGCCCAGATGGTTTAGCCTGGCTCTGGGTACCAGTCAATATCACATTCATGATAAAATTCTCACTGACCAAAGGGCGAGAGGACCAGCTCCACTTACCTCACCTCCCCCAGGACACCAGTGGCAGAGAAGAGAGCCGGCCCACATCTGTTGCCTTTCTGATTTCCAGATGAGGGAACTTACCTTGTGCCGTCCGTCTCTGGCAAGCTCGGGATTCGTCCCCAGGATGCAAAGTCCCCGATGGCCACCAACACTCAGTGCCGCGTGTGCATCACCAGGAGGCCAGGCCGTCTAAAAAGAGATGGGAGAAGGGTGGGGGTGGGGTGGGGAAGGGTTATCACCTGTGGCGAGGAGATGTCTTTCGAATGTCAGTATCTTGGATGGTCCCCCCCTATGTGGAAGCTTGTCCCTGTCTTGGGTTTCCCCGTGTGGGTATCTCACAGAGTATGTGCCCAGATTCTGCCCCAGCAGCCAAGATAAAGCGCGGCTGAGTAGGCAGCAGAGAACCCCAAGGGGCAGACACTATATCTTGCTCTGCCATTCCCCAAATACACAAAGCCGTAAGCCCACGGTAGAGCCCTTAACACTCAACGAGGGAGCGCGTACCGGCATTCCCTTCCATCTAACCCAAACCAAGAGATTCCCGAGATGGGAAAACAACAGGAAATTTTACGTCTTTATTTAATGTCGAAAAGAGAACAGGACACAAACTCTAGAATTACAAATACAAATCGTTACTTCTTCTAGACAATGGACAAAAAGACCTTGAGGAGACAAAGGATGAGCTCCCTGGAGAGAAGGTTTTGAAAACAATACACAGATGTAATGCCTCTTTATGACGGGGAGGGAGGGCTAGTCCTGGTCCCCTTTCCAGAATAATACATGTGAAAGCCGTCTGCACGACAGGAAATGGCATCTTCCGCTGCAAAAAAAATGCACGGCTATCATTGCCTGGGAATCAATGTATTTCTCTAAACTGAATATATCATTATCAATTGATTTTCCTTTTCCCTCTTAGCACTGCAGAGTCCCGGATGGCGGGGGGAGGCTTTAATGTGATATGAAGGATGAGGACAGGTGAATAAGTTATTGTAAACTAATTCTGCCTTATGACGAGCTTCTCTCCGACGGCGCAGTGGGTCTTTCTCCGAGCCTCTCAACTGGATTTTTTTCAGCTGCTCCTGACAGGCACATGCAGGCCACACCGAAGAGCCATTTTTAAGCAGAAGGTGGCAAAAATATTATTTTTCCCAAGGATGGAGTGCTCCCTTTATGATGAAGAAATAACCTCGGCTGGGAGGCAAAGTAAGCCAAGGTCGCCATTTAGTTCTGACACAGAGCCAAAGCCGTGAGTCCATTTCCTCTACCAAACTGATGGGAAGCACGCGGATCAATCAATCCCTTTGGCCACAAAGTATTGACAGTCACTGGGTGATAATAAAAGATCGATGGATTTCTGGGAACTATCCTTGGCAGGTGCTGGTGAAGACAGAGGTCGAGGGGACAGATCCTTGAGGATCTGACTCATTTATTTACCCATTCGTTCATTTAATGCATATTCATGGACTTTCTGTCACGTGTCCGGCAGTGTTCTAGGCACTGGGCACACAAACGAGCAAAAACAGAAAGACGAAAACAAAAACGAACCCCTGCCGTCGTGGAGCTCATCTTCTAGAAGGTGGAAACATAGAATAAACAATAAGCCTAAGAATAAGCGCAATAGGAAAGAAAGTTTGTATTCTATCACGAGTTAATCAAGAAAGGGATATTGCCTATAAATTTAAATTATGCATAATGGCCCATTGCTGGGAACCCTGCCTCCGAAGTAATGAGCATTAAGCTAAAATATCTTTGTTCAGCTCGTGGGAAACATCCTGGCCAGGCCTCCCTGCGAATGACTTCAGGAAGGAAGAAACGAGTAAGCCCCTCCTGGAGCCTGTGACCAGAACCAGGAACTGTCTGACTTGACTCTTCCCCTTTTAGCATAAAAGAAGCCTGAATCCCAACTCAGGCAAGACGGTTCTTTGGGACACGTGTCCACCATCTCCTTGGTCTGCCAGCTCTCCAAACGAAGTCACTATTCCTTGTCCCCAACAACTTGTCTCCCGATTTATTGGCCTGTCGTGCAGCCAGCAGTATGAGCTCGGACTCGGTGACAAACGCGCGGACTGCAGAGTGTATTAGAAGGCGCCCAGGGCTCTTCAGTAGAGCAGAGGGGAGGAGAGGCTGAGTGTGGGGGTGGTCAGGATAATAAGTCTCACCAGAGGATGACATGCAAATGCCCCAGGGGGAGCGTGATGGTTGTGTTCCTGGATCCACACGGCCGGACACCAGAAGGTCTACAGGACATTTAGCTGGAGGGGTGAGAATCCAGGGTGCACAGGGCCTTGCAGGCCACAGTAAAGGCTACTAACTGAGAGCCCCAGATCCTGGTCACCAAGTTTCAGAGAGAGCTCTCCCTTGAGACAAACCTCCCGCCTGCCAATGTCAAGTTAATCTGCCTCTCTTCTCTCCAACCCAAATGGCTCAACTGTCCAGACTGTGCCGGGCCGACACGGCACCGTCCGGACGGGCGCGGAGGGGCAGTGGAGAGGGCGAGCCACCAGCGCCGTCTAACCTGCTCTGAGGACAATGGCCTCGTCCTTCCTCCTCTGTGGTCCCCAGAGGTGACTTCTGGAGGAGACAACCGAAACGAAGTTCTGAACAAAAATAAACCACATGCGAAGTGCTTAGGAGCAGATCCTAACGTGAGCTGACGGGTCGCAGGCTGTGCTGGGAGCTTCTGCTGGCTCCTCCAGGTCTGCTTTCCATCCGCTTCTGTATCCTGGGAGGCCCACCTGTTCTGCGTGGAGGGCATCCCTGCAGCTCTGAGAACCTGCGACTTCTAGTTACGTTCAGCCAGTGCAGACGCCAGGGGCAGACCGGGGACCGGAGTAGGGAGAGAGGGGCTGGGTGTTTACTCCCCCACTTCCTTTCCTCCTTGCAGTGTCTGCATGGGACGACTGGGGTGGCTGGGACGCCCTGCTGAAGCTCATGGCTCTGGTTGGTGCTGGGGAGAGGGGGCTCCGCGTAACTTTCTCTCCGCCTCCCTCCCCTTGCCCCCGTTAGGAGCCTGGGCTATTGCCCTAATCCTGCTGTGTCTACACCTTTGTGAACAGTCCTTTCTCTGAACTCTCTTCGAATCACACGTTTGAATGTGTCTGTTTCCTGTCAAGAGCCTAATGAACACATTCTCAGAGACGGTTAGAAGCAGGACTTAGAAATCAGACATCTGAATTAGAATTCTAATATGGCCCTTAGTTTTGTGACACCGGCTAAATTATTTAATGTCTGCGAACGCTCGTTTCCCGTTCTTAAAACTAGAGAGGCTGGTACATGATTATCATCCTCAGCGTGGGCATCAGCGTGTCACTGTCACCATCAGCTACTCAGAGTCCCAGGGCAAGTCACACCTCCTTCACGACACGTCTGCCCACCCCAACCAGATGCTCTTCCCTGAGGGGTTTCTAGCTGTTCTCGGCTCATAGTTGCTATTAGCTGATGTCTCCGTAATTTCATTTCTTTGCTCCTCTCGCTCTTCTTTCTCCCCTCCCCCAACCTCTACTCCTTTCATTCAAGTCCTGGGCACCCTGAGAACAGACATTATCTCACTCTTTGAGTCTCTGGCCCCAGCACCCACCACATGGGGGTGTAAACAGACCTTTCACCCCTGTCTTTTCTTCCTAGGAGGCCAATAAGCTACTCCATCCACCTAAACACATTCGACCCAAAGGAGATGAATGGTATTTAAAGTGATTTTAAAATACATGACTAGAAACTGATTTCTAGCAATCATTTTGTTCCCAAGTCAGTACTGTAGAACCATAAGTTTGCAAACGCCCCGGCCTGGGAAAGCGAATAGCAGGGAAAAAACCTGGGAAATCGTCACAGCGGGACAGGCACGGCTTTCCATCCCCAGGGGAGATAAAGGTACGACCTCTGGACTTGACTTTTGACATCCCTGGTCTTCTTGCCCACGAATCACATCATCGGAGGGCAGCTTTCGGGCTTGAGGAAAATAACATTTAAAAAGGCAAAGGACAAGGGACTTTCTACTTTACAAAAATACTGTAGGTAATAAGTCAATGCCTGTGAAATTGGTCTCAAGTCCTTCACCTTCTCAAGGCCCTTAAGAGATGCTAATTGAGTTTGACAGGGCATAAAGACCAGTATGAAACCAAGACCCACAAATGGGCTGTTTGGATTAAATAGCTGCCTAAATGCTGGGAGAGCCTCAAAATTAAACTCAAAGAAATTTCTGAGACCCATTCTAAGTCTATAAATAAAGTTGGTTGCTGACATGAATCGAATTGATAGCCAAGAAAATTATAAACAAGGGTCCCAGGATTTTTTTTTTTTTTTTACTTCCCTATAAAAGACAACCAGTCTTTTGGAGAGAAACTTGCCTTATGAGAGGAGAAACCAATTAGGGAGGCTCCTGTCTGATGCAGGATCAGAGAGCAGCCCTGCCTGGGTCTTGACCATGCAACCCAATTATGGCTCCAGCGCCAGGCTAGCTCACTACCCTTCAGCCAACAGGAAAAACCAGGATTCTTCCTTCTTTGGAAGAAGAAAAAAGCAAAGGAACCGGAGGCTGTAAGCTACAGGGGGAAAGCCAGCTCCCACACCCTCCTTCCTGTCAGCGCGGGTGCAGGACCCTGTGGCACCCCCGGCATAGGCTCGGGCACTCGCTCTGACTGTGTCCTGCAAGGGCAATGCTCATTTACATGCTCTTTCTTTTAAGAAGAGAGGAAAACAGGCCATCCATTAATAATATCAACCACGGGTTCACCAAAGCCGGCGGGCATCTTGCCAGCCCCCAGATGAGCACTCTCTGGGAGTGTTTATCCAGGTTCTTGATGGTTCATGGACTGAGGCGTACAGAAGGCATTGCTTTTAAAGGGGGGGGGCGGGTGTTAAGATGCAAAGGTGGAGCGCGTGAGCCGGCCCAGCACGATGCCGAGTCTGCTTCTGTCCATTAAGGAGCCCGAACTGGCCCCCGATGAGATCCACTGCATAGTCTCCACAAGAGGGATGCGATGCCCGGTGAGCAGTGCCGCAGCATGCGTTCCTCAGAGAAGGAGGATCTTCGGAGGCCCTGACTGAAGGATAACAGCCATTTTTCCATAATGTTCAACGTTTACAAAGCCTCGTCGTCCATGGTTCCTCACCTACCTTTTCTGCCAAGTTTATGAATCTGATCCTATTAGTACCCCCGTTTTATAGATGGGGAAACGAGGCTTGTGGAAAATAAGAATTGCCTTAAGTCAGAGCAAGTGACCGAGGGAGGCAGCTAGAACTGGAACTCTAGAGCTCTACCGCCCACCCCATGACTTTGCTCTGAATTTGGGCCCACTCGTTCCCGGGACCCCATGAAAGAGGAGCTTAGAGCTGTCTTGTGCCTCCTCTGCAGTCACACCCCGGGCTGAATACAGGCACAGGTGACAGTGGAGGTCTGCCTTCCGCTCAGGTGCTGGTGAGCCCAAACCAGCCCTGTGACCCGACTGGCTACTCCCCCAACTCCATCACCTGCTTCTCGGCAGCCCCCAGATGTCCTGGAGGCGGTCAGACCCCCCAGGGACCCTCTCACCTCGTGCAGTCCCTCCCACCGCAGAGAAGCCACAGATGCCACCCCACACCTCCCACAGACCTCTGTCAGCAGGCCCGCCGCTCACCCGGCTGCTCTGTGACTATTAACTCAGTGTGCCCCAGCCTTTTTCTCATTCACCCCCACCGCCACTCCCTCCACCGGAGAGAAAAATTAAATTCTTTCCAACAAGAGAAATCCAATTCAAAGGTGTAAGTGTCTGTCGGGGGGGGCTGGGGCTCTGGCGGGTCACAGCCATCGCACTGAGGCTGGTTTGCAGATCCCCCACCCTGCAATCAATTCCGCCCCCGTCCACCTGAGGCTGCACGGGTCTGGGGCTGACTTTCCTCCACACCTGCTGCTGCCAGACCCTCATCTCAGGACCGGGCACCGCCATCTCCCGCAGCGCTGCTCAGAGCAGTTCTCCCCGGTCTCCGCTACGGCTGCCCAGGTGAGGCCCCCGCACCTCTCCCTGGACCACAGCTGGAGCCCCCCGCGTGGCCCTGCCACTACCTGAGGGGTGCTCCGCCCCAGAACGGGTTACGTCACTCCCCGACCAGAAGCTCTCCGTGGCAGGGGCCCGGGAGAATCCACACCAGTCTGGACCCCTCCTCCTCCTCTGCCTGGGCCCCTTGCCCCCAGACACCCCCCAGCTCTAAGCCATTTCTGTGGCCAGATGCACACCCCGTGTCTTTTCCTAGACCTCCTTCCCCGTGCCTCCACCCCTTCTCCCCCTGACAACCCCCCTCCGGGAGTCCTTCTGTTCTCTCTGGACTACAGACACGCTCCAGGTGAATCTCTGGAGAATATTAAGAAAAGGGCACAGTGTCACCAAAGGAGGCTTCTCCTGGTCCCCCGGGCTAGTCCGGGTGCGGAGAATGCGGAGATAAGGAATGGGGTGCCTGCCTGCCTGCGCGCAGATCCTAAGTTACACCATGACAGGGCCCAGGACCAAGGCATTTCCGGAAAAAAAAGTTGCAAATCAACCCCCCCCCCAACACAAACCACTTTCTTGCTGCATGGCAGACCCCTCAGCAGCTCACTTAACTAGGATGCCCCCAACCAGTTCCGCCGCCCAGTACCAGCACGTGGACCCAGCCTCCCAAGTGACTAGATCCACAACTGCGATGACCTGGAGCTTCCTGAAGGCGGCAAGCTGGAGGGAAGGGCAGAGGTGCCGACAAGCCTGTTACACCGACTCAGCCACGTAGTGTGGCATCAAGAAGGGAGGAGCGTGGAGCACCTGGCACGCAGTAGCTGCTCAGTAAGGCTCCGCAGAAGGAAGGAAAACGCCTCCAAGACACAACTCATTTTCGACAATTTTGCTTTGAACATCTGGACGTTCACACCACAGCTTCATGATGAGAATGCGAACAGTTTAAAAAAAAAAAAAAAGGAATTCAGACACTGCCTCCAGATTTCACTCTTACAAACAGGCCCGCATCCTCCTCTTAAATCGCAGTAATTCCTTCCCAGATGTTGCTTCTCCTTTAGACCCGCACATTTCAGCTTTTCATGATGACGCTTCACATTTGCCTGGCGCTGTGGGCTCTCCGGAGTGCTTCTGCATCTCCTCTCCCTCATTAGACGGCCACACGGACCTGGGAGAGGCAGCGCGGGCGCTGGAATCCCTAATTCACTGACAGGAAGGCCAGCTGCTGACGCTGCCAGGCTGGAGCCTGGGGATGGGGGTCCGTCTCCTTCCTGGCGCTGAGAGACATACAGTCCCTTCCAGGTCGCCGTGTGGGCGGGTCTCAGTGGCGGCTCCATACCCACCCCCCACCACTGCAGGCTTAAAACACAGTCTCAGGAGTTCCCGCTGTGGCGCAATGGATGGTCGGCTCCTTAGGCGCACTGAGATGCAGGTTCCATCTGTGGCCCAGCACAGTGGGTGAAGGATCCTGCGTCGCCACAGCTAAGGCTGAGGTTGCAACTGCGGCTTGAATGTGATCTCTGGCCCAGGATCTCCATGTGCCGTAGGGCGGCCAGAAAAGAAAATCAAAAAAAGCCCCCAAACCACGGACTCAAACCTGAACGAGTCTCTTCCCCTGGTTCTCCCTGCAGCCCTGGAGCCAGGCGGTAACATCTGAACAAGACTTAGCTAGAGAGCTGGGAAGCAAAACAGAGCAAGCAATAGGTCAGGAGGTGGGTGACAGCAGTGGGAAGGGAGAACGCAGCCGGGTGAAGCTGGCTCGCTGCTGTTCTCCAGCAGGGCCCCCGGGCCCTGGTCAGGCCCATTCTGGCTCCCTGGGGTGGCCCCCACGTGGCATCGACCACTCTGGAACTCACACACAGGCAAGAGCCCCCGTCAAAGTCAGGGCCCCACAAACAGAACCAGAGAGCTTAGGATTTCCGTCCTTTCTCCCGCCTTCCCGCTCCAGCGTCTTTTCTGATTCCTGTCCCTTCCCTGGTGACAGACTCTGGGGCTGCCTCGGTTCTTCTGGGGATCCTTTACCTGGACCCCAAGCATCAAGGAGCCAGCCACATCGGCCCACAGCCGTACGTGCCAGAATGACAGCAGCCAAACAAGTTCATGGGTTCGCCGGGGGAAAAGCAGAGAGTGCAACAAGGCTGGCTTTAGACTCGGCGGGTTTTTGACCTCCCCCCGGAGGTACAGAGAGCTCTGTGAACCCCTTCACCCAAGTCTGCACCCCGAAGCCTCGCTCACGGTTCTCCCATCAGAGCTTCCCCTGGATTTTCATCTCTGACACAGCTGGGGTCTAAGGGGCTGGCTTGGTCCGTGTGGTGGACAAGAGCATACAGAGGATTTATAATCTGAGAGACCCGGGCCCAGAGCGGTGACACCGGCCAGTCCTCTGCCTCACTCCCACCCCTGCCTTCATCGCCTCCTCTGTACAATGGGGATATTACTGAACATCCATGATTGTTCTGAGAGTTAAATATCTGACAGCAAGAAAGGCACTTGGCATAGCCCATGGCACATATAACCGGGGGCCCTAGCATTACTCTTACCTGGCCTGCCACCTGAAGAACAGGTGTCCCTGAAATACCTACAGTGCCACTGGGAGAGCGTGTGCCTTTCCACCCACCACCTCGCCACTGAAGCGAGACAAACCAATGGGACAAAGCAGTGGGGTTGTCCTTGGGAGCCGGCTGACCAGGAGGCTGACCATGTGTGTAGCGGTCCTGGGTCTGACGCTGGTCAGCTATCACTCCTTGCTCACTCCAGCGATCCCCCTGAATTTCTTCCAGGAGGCCAGTTTCAGCCTTTACTAGCTCCACCCCCACCCACCAGCCAGCAACTGATAAACCAACTCCAAGTCTGAGGGCAGGTGCTGTCCTGGCTTGCTTTCCTCGTTCCCCCTCTCCTCTGAGTCCAAGCCATCGGGCCAGCGGCTAAAATCTCTTCCCACCCAAGTGGCTCTGAATGGTATTGCTTCCTCATCCAAGAGAAGGAGATTTTATTTGAATAGATCTGAGACTGTTGCTATACTTTCAGAGGGAAAAAAAAAATTGTGAAAGAAAAGCCTTTGGAGATTACAGTACTTTTTACCCAGATATGATGAGTTATCCATTTAAAAATAAACCACAGACAGGCAAGTTTCTCCATAGCCAGGCAGAAAGCAGTCATTACCAGGAATTTCTGTAAGTTTTCTGCTTTTCTTGGCCAATACAGAAACAGCCTAGGAACTGAAAATAGAATTAGAAGCTAATTCTGTTTTCCTGATTTCTACCAAAGTATGAGGGCAAGTGGCTTGATCGTACCATGGCTTCTGATCCCATCTGAAAAACCATGGAACCACGGCCCACCAACCTCATGGCATTTCTACAAACGAACCCAGCGACCAAGGAGTCCGACCGGAATCCACAGCAGTCCACGCAAATGCACCAAATCACTGAGCTGCAGCCTGCTGTGGCTGGATGTTCAGATACAGGCAGGAAACCGAAGCCCAGAGCCGGCGAATGACAAGCCCAAGGTCACACAGTTGATAAACAAGAGAGCTGGGACCACAACGCTGGCTTCCAAATTCCCCTGCTGCTGCTTTCTCTCTCTCTTTTTTTTCACCCAATCATCTCTGTACAGTTTAACTGGAACTGAAGATTCCAGGAAAGTCCCCTAGAAACGTTAGACAGCTTCTCCCAACCCAGGCTTCCTTCCTATAGAAAGTCCCAACTGTCTTCAGCCTCCTTTCCAGGGAGCAGTGAATCGAATATTCCTTGCTGCATTATGTTTCAAGCTCGATGTTTTTAAATCCAAAGACATCTATAAATAATACATACTCATTTATATGTACATTTAAAAGATTAAAAAAAAAAGCCATAACAAAGATACCTGTAGATTCTTCTGAATACCAACGGCCTACTCAACACACAGTGGAGGCAGACAGCTAATGAACACAGGTAAGCGCCTGCCTGAATTTCCCTCCACTCCATCTCGGGCTCATACCCAGCCGCTGGGGAGCCTCTGTGCCGAACCCACTCCATTCACTGCTTCTCTCCCACGGTCACATTCAGCCATCTGCTGCTTCTTTTCTATGTGGGACTGCGGTATTTTTTTTCCTCTTCAGTTTTACATGAAACATTTAGCAATAACAAGTCGCAAATAAAAATACTACATATCATCTAGAATTCAGATAAAATTGTAGCTGGCTTTAACGCATCTAAAGGTTGACAAAAAGAAACACATAGACGCTTCTTAAAGGCTTGTTTATATTTTATTACACATTACACACATCTCACTCCATTGAGAAAAATGTAGAAGTTTTAAAGTGGTTCTCGCTGTCACAAGCTGGCGTGGCAAAGATTACCGCGTCTAGAGAACATGCTTCCTTTGGAACACAATGCACTTGTTCTGGAGGCTACCCCAGCAGACAGAAATGGTGCAAATAATCCACCAGTGCTCCCACCAGTCCTTGGAAGGAGGGGTTTCTGTACTTTTTTTTTCCCCTCTAAAGTGCGCGCTCTCAGTGTTGTCTGGCTGTGCCATCCTCCACCCTGCTGGGCGTCTCTGATCTTCACTCCAAACTGAGGATATGGCTGGAGCACCCTCACCTCTAAGAGAGGTGTTCAGAGAGATGAGCAGCTGGCAGAGCTGGTGCCTCCATCACAGGCTCACACGCAGAAACAGGGGCGGTCCCCAGGCTGCGGACGGACGGCGCGGGCTAAGTGGACTGCGTGGTGGGGATGAAGGCGGTCAGAAGAGGCAGAGCTCCCGGGGTGTGGGAAGCTCCGGGCCAGGACCTAACCTAGGTCTTAAAGGGGAAGCACACCCGAAAGGTCAAACATTCAGAAGGACAAGCATCTTAGTTTGAGTTTCCAAAGTGGACCCTGAAACACCAATTTGAATGCAAGGATTTTTTGTTTGTTTGTTTTTTGTTTTCTAAGAGGAGATCCAAGGAAGCACCATGTGGATGTAGGGCCACGAGACAGGGAGAGACAGGAAAAAGTCAATCAAGGACGTATTAACCACTGGGTGACTGCTATGGGCAACTGGGGCTCATTCGGGCTGGGGATGCTCTTAGAGGCTGGGCAGAGCACGTCTTATTAAAGTTGTCCCGCCAGGAGACGAGGAAGGAAGCCAGGGTATTTACTCGTTACCTCTCATCTCTGCTTGGTTGACAGGAGCTTCCCAGGTGTCAATCCCCCCGACGCCTCCAGCCTGCCCCGTGAGTGGGCTAGGAGCCCGCACACAGAGAGAGGCAGGAAGCAGGAACTGTCAGCACGTGGTCCCTAGGCTGGGAGTTGGGGTGGCACTGACGGCCTCCTTTAGGGCAGGTGAGCTCCTGAGCAGTGCCAGAGTCTGCAACCTCAGTACCTGTCCAGGTGCCTTGATCTCTGGGAGCTCCCCTTGTGAGTGAGAGGGAGACACACACTGCTCGCTGCAGTAGGAGACCTGGAGTCTACTCACCAGCCCCCAACCCCTGCTGTGTCAAATGCGTTTGTAATGGGATCATCTGCTATCTGTCGGCAGAGCAGCAACCATGTATGAAAAATAACATTGAGGAGCAAATTAAGTGATGTGTCTGCAAGCAGCCTGTTTAGACGAGCAAGGGCTGCCGTTGACAAATCTATTAAAATTACACATAAATTACCTAAGAGCACACAGATACATGTTCAGAATGAGGACCTCAATTATGGGTATTTAAAATACAACCTGGGTTAAATCATCTTGTCTCACTCGAACGGGGGTGATAATACTTAAGAGAAGAGGGAGAAATAAATTATATCCCTCACCTCCCTTACCAAAGGAAAAAAAAAAGTTTTCACTTTTCATTTTTCAGGATGATGGTGACTAAAAGCACGAAGACTTCTGGGTCCTGTAAAGAATCCTCCAAAAATGCTATTCAGTAGAAAGGCCTCCGGGGGGCTCTCCAAATGGGAAGGGGAGAGCTGGGGGGGCCAGGTCTGTCATTCTTGGGCAGCAGAGCCCAGACAAGGAATAAGGCGAGTGTTTTCTATGGAGAGTGATGCCAGAAAGCTCACGGAGGTGAGTGGGGGAAGTGAGACAGGTAAGTGAAGGAAGCCAACAGAGACTGTCCTGAATCTGCAGGTCACCACTGTGCGTTCCTGAGTCAGTTTCACTGGGGAACCTCTGGGGGACAGAGAGGGCCACGTCCCAGAGCTGTCTCACCTGAGATGCGAGGAACCTGGGATATTTGCCATCAACTCCCACTGCGCATTGGCTGAGAGCTCCTGTCAGTGACTTAACACCTAGGCACTTCCAGTCTGTCCCCAGTCGCCAGAAAAGGCTCAGGGGAGACGGGGCTGGGGAGGACTCTGGGAAAATGAGCCTCCAACATGTGCAAACATACTGCGCTGGAAACTCATAACCTCTGATTACTTGGATGGAATTCAATTTGCCATTTTCAAAAGTCTAACAAAAACAGACTCTCCCCCGTCCCCCCTCGTCCCCATGTAATCACTTAGTAATATTATAATCATTCTGCATGGAAATTGCATTATTTCCCTGATGGAAGCATAGGCTTTGAACCTCTCAGGGCTTCACCCACTACATTACTTTTCAAAGTGTGAAGTAGCAGGTTCCAATTACCTGAAAAAAAAAATTTAAAACAGTCACAGCACAATACGTAGTGTGATCCAGACAGAGAGAATGCGCATTCTCTAGGACAGGCACCTTGATTAGTGACTGTGACTGTTAAACACATTTCAGGTAATACAGTGATAATGGACATTAATAGAAGCAATAGTGCTGAAGTGCCGGAATATAATGATTTCTGATTATATTACCATTTGTGAAGCACAGTGCATATTTCCAAATAACACTATGTCCATTAAACTACACAAAAGCGCAGCGGCAGGTCGGCAGAGAAGTAGGTGGCCAGAAGGGGCTTGCAGCTACTAGCATTTGGGAAGTGGGGAAAGACGGCCGCCAGAGTTACTGGTGGGGCTCAGCAGACTCAGCGCCGTTTTCTGTGATCTGTATTCACGGGACATGCCTGCCTGTGTGGACAGATGTCAACTCCTGAACGGCCAGGAAAGAAAAGCTCCTACGTGCAATGTAATAAGCCGATGGGTGTGAGAGAAGAATTTGGTAAATTAAAATTTTTTTTTTGTCAATGGCCAAATAAATGGCCACCTTACCCCTGCATCTCCCATTTTCCCTTAGAAAAAAAGGGTATTCTTATCTACAACATATCTAGCATATCATTCGATGGACTACATCAATAAAAAGACGCGTCTTACAGAGCTCTCCCACCTAATTTAGTTAACACAGATGCAGTAATTATTCTTAGGATCATGCCTTCATGATTTTAGGGTTTGAAAAGTCGCTTTGAAAGAAATCCAGCAATGGCTAGGTGCTGCAAGCAATTGTGACTACTCACCTAGAAGGCATTCGAAATAAAACAAAACAAAACACACAACTGCCTAGCTTATGGGAATTGAGGCCTGTGGCTTGGAATAAAATTTTGAAGGAAAGCAAAATCTGCAGGTTCAAAAAGTGCCTCTTGAAAACGTGAATGGAAGTGAGGCTCATGAGTTCTGGAAAGCTGTCGGAAGACTGAAAGAGCTGCTCTAGGGAGAAAAAAAGAAAAAAAAAGAATGCTGGGAACAAAACATACTCTGGAGTTGAAACTGCACCTGACAGGTTTGGATAGTGACTCATGAAATGCAAGTGGGAGAAAGTAGTATTTAAAAATTAACAGTTTACATATTTTGTAATTTTAAAGATGTGTAATGCAGGAAATTAATTACATCTTATAAGTAAAACAGTTTGCTGTTTCATTCATACTGGATTCCAAAAATATTCATATATTCGGGTTGGCTAAAATTTTTTTCAGAGCCCTCTTCTCTTAGAAGTGGGGAACGACCTAATATTTGGGTGTAAAGTGAGTTTTCTTAGCACCGTAGGCATGTAGTCGCCGTTCTGGCAAAGACCTAATTCCATCTGCAAATTGAACCCACTAGGGCACGAGAAGATCTTTTGTCTAACAACCCCTTCACTGTGTAGACGGGAAAACTGAAGCCCAGAGAATACTTTGACCTCCCACGGAATCTTTTTTTTTTTTTGGTCTTTTTGCCTTTTTATCTGGAGCCGCACCCACGGTATATGGAGGTTCCCAGGCTAGGGGTCTAACAGGAGCTGTAGCCGCCGGCCTACGCCACAGCCAGAGTAACGCGGGATCCGAGCCGCGTCTGCAACCTACACCCCAGCTCACGGCAACGCCGGATCCTTAACCCACTGAGCAAGGCCAGGGATCGAACCCGCAACCTCGTGGTTCTTAGTCGGATTCGTTAACCACTGAGCCACGAAGGGAACTCCTCCCACGGAATCTTTAAAGGAAGAAGTGAAATGTAGAAGTAGGCCTGGAAGTCAGAGCTTGGCTTTTAAAAAATTAAGTATAGCTGATTTACAGTACTGTGTTGGTTCCAAGTCTACAGCAAAGTGATTCCGTTACGTATTATATTTTTTCAGATTATTTTTCATTTTAAGTTATAAGATATTGAATTATAAGATATTGAATATTAGTCCTCGTTGCTTATCTGTTTTATATATAGTGGTGAATATCTATTAATCCCATAGTTCTAATTCATCTCTCCTCCCTTCCTTCTCCTTTAATAACCATAAGTTTGTTTTCTATGTCTATGAATCTGATTGCTTTATAAGTTGATCATTTTTGCTTTCTCTCTCTTTTTTTTTTTTTTTTTTTTGCTTTTTAAGGCCACATCCATGACATATGCAAGTTCCCAGGCTAGGGGTTGAATTGGAGCTACAGCTGCTGGCTTACGCCACAGCTACAGCAACGCAGGATCCAAGCCACATCTGCAACCTACACCACAGCTCATGGCAACACCAGATCCTTAACCCACTGAGTGGGGCCAGGGATCGAACCGCATCCTCATGGATACTAACTGGATTCATTTCCGCTGATCCACAAAAGGAACTCCTGCATTATTTTTTAAATTCCACATATAAGTGATACCGTATGACATTTGTCTTTCTCTGTCTGACTTACTTTACTCACTATAATAATCTCTAGGTCCATCCATGTTGCTGCAAATGGCAATATTTCATTCTTTCTAAGGCTCTGTAATATTCTATTACATATATCTCACAGCTACTTGATCGTTTCGACACTTAGGTTGCTTCCATGTCTTGGCTATTGCAAATAGTGCTACAATGAACACTGGGGTAAGTATATCTTTGCAAATTAGAGCTTTCGTCTTTTCTGGATAGACGCCCAGGAGTGGGACTCCTGGATCAGATGGGAGTTCTAGTTCTAGTTTTTAAAGGAACCTCCATACTGTTTTCCATAATGGTTGTACCAACTGACGTTCCCATCAGCAGTGCAGGAGAACATAGCTTCTTGCACACATGTCCCATATGACAGTGGCCGGGCCTAGGCCCTGCCTCTGTTAGGTGGGGATAATTTGAACTGGTCAGAAGCAACCTCAAAGAATCCTTGAGTAGCAGGTTATTCTGCTGCACTGACACCTCCTTTTCTTCTGCTGGGTTTTCCCTCTGGGTCCCAGACCAGTCTGCATTGCCTCAGCCCTGCCACCGCTTTAAAAAAAAATGAAGGCACGTTTATTTAAGAGCATACATAAATATGAAAATACATCTGTATCTTTGCGAATGAGAGGAGCCCTGCTGAAACGTGCCAGGTGGGAGTCCTCTGGTCCTCCCTCTGTCCACACCCTCGACATCCCTAAGCAGCAAAAACCTCTCCTCCCCCACCCCCACCTGCAAGCCTGAGCCTCCAGCTCTTTCTGTCTGTCAGTCCTGGGCCAGGGCTGTCACACTTGACTGTCCCTCCTAATGGGAGGAGGAGTCATGGTAATTAAAACCCAGCAAAGCAGGATCCATACTGTCTAATGAGGTAGCTTTGGGCCCCAAGACCTATTTTACGTTTTATTAGTCATGCAAATCCACCTCCCCCCACTCCCAGAAGAAAGAGAGGGGAAAAGGTGCATTTGATAGTGAAGCGGTGTGTGTGTGGGGGGTCCGGATGGAGGAGTCACGTGAGGCTACCGGGGTCCAGTTAAAGGTCTCGGGCAGCAAAGAGTGAACTTGATTGCCCGAAGAAAGTGTTTCTTTTTCCATGGGGCATTTCAGCCACAAAGTCTCTAAAAAATTAACAGCTACACGAGAACTCCTAATCAGGAAGAATTACACTGGCTACCTCACGGCCACACTCCTCAAAGCAGCAGGAGGGAGCAGCTGCAGGGAGAGCTGGAACATAGGAATTGAGGCTCTGGATGCTCCAGTCTGGTTCCGGAGCCCAGACACGCAGTGGAAGACAGGGAGAACCCAGTCAAGGCCTGGCTGCCCTGTTTACAAGCTCCCTGAGCCCTCTGCCTCAGCCTCTTCAGCTGTGTAATGGGAAGAGGAGCACCTCCCGGCACGGCTGCTGGGAGATGAAATGAGGTGATTCAGTGCTCAGAAACGGGCTCTGATGCCCAGCAGGATCTTCATAAAGGTTGGTGACTATTATTTGACCTTGTCTGCCACCAGAATGATCTTCCTAAGACACAGATCTGAATTCCTCTCATTTGGACCCTTTAGCAGCTTCCCACTGAAGAGACAAAATCCACAAGGCTTGGTAAGCTATCTGCCGCCTTAGCTCTACTCTAAGTGATTTCAGCCCTTACTGGCCACGGTGCCTCTGCCCTGACCTTCTAGAAGCTTCTGAGCGTGCACCGTGCTCCCTCATGCCTGTCCCTCATCTTCTGCTTGGCCAGCTCTACCGTATGCACTGAAGTCGTCATTCTCTGAGCTCCTGCAGTTACCGCCTCACACGTTTTCCCTCTATTCATGTTTGAGATGGGGTGATTCTGTGTGGTGGGGGTGGTCCTGGACACTGCAGAATGTTTAGCAGCACCCCGGCCTCCGCCCACTAGATGCCAGTGGCATCTTTAGCTCCCCCTCCCACCCCCTGCCCCCAAGTCATGATCACAAAATATATCTCGAGACATTTCCCAGTGTCCCCCAGGGAAGGGAAGTGGATCAAATCACCCCAGTTAGTAACAGTGCACTAAACTTTAAGTCCCGTGAACACACATCTATAACTTACTCAAGTCTCTATCACAGGGACCTGGTCCACTACTTGGCAAATAGTAAGTGCTCAATAAAAGCCTGTTGGAAAGAAGAAAAGGAAATAAAATGTATTCAGTGCTCCTAACACAGTAAATCTCTCCCCCAAGGATGAGAGAAGCATGTTGGATCGAATAATGAATAAATGAAGGAGATGCGGAAAGAGTTTGGTTAAGTGACTAAATACGCAGTGGGAATGTTGTAACATCTTAAAGAAAACTTTTAGCCCTGCCCCTCGCCTTGCCCCCTTCCAGCTTCCCCTCTCCCCATCCTACTAGGCTCTTCTGCATCTCAACCTCTTCAGGGGTTGCTTGGGCCTCCATCTACTTCCTCGGGCCCCATTCCTGCTTCGGCTCACCCCTCAGCCCGTCACTTCATCTCTGGTTCTCTGGCCAAGGTCACTGGCCATATCCTTGGGGCTAAATCCAACGGAAGGTTTCCACTCCTCATCTAGTTTGCCCTCCAGACGCCTTCCAGCCTGGTGATCACGCCCGGAAAGCAGGCACGATAGTCATGATGCCAGACAACTCCACGGCTTGGGCACTAACCAATCACAGAGGAGGCACTGACCAGTCAGAATGGCCCAGTGTGCTGTGTATGCAGGCTGAACACGAGCCCGGCTTAAACACTTCCGTTAGCTTCCAAGGCACAATGATCTCATATTTTTTCCCCTACTCCCTTGGTTGTTATTTCTATTTTGCAGGATCACTCCGCACTGCCTGGCCATTAAATATCTGAGTTCTTCAGTTCCCATTACTGCTCAGTGGGTTAAGGACCTGATGTTGTCTCTGTGAGGATGTGTGTTCGATCCCTAGCCTCATTCAGTGGGTTAAGGATCAGGAGTTGCCATAAGCCACACCATACGTCACAGATACGGCTCGGATCTGGTGTTGCTGTGGCTGTGGCGTAGGCTGGCAGCTGCAGCTCCAATTTGATCCCTGGCCTGAGAACTTCCATATGCCACACGTATGGCTGTAAAAAGAAAAAAAAAATCAGAGTTCTTGAGGATTTCTCCTAGGCTCTCTTCTCTTTCTTTTTTTAACTCCATTCTCTCCAGATGATATAATCCATGCACAGGGCTTTTGACTACCCTCCATATGCTGACAAGTCCCCCCAAACATATTATCTCCATCCTGCGCCTTCCCTCTGAACTCCAGACCTGCACGTCTCACTTGCTTGTCCGACACCTCTGATGTGATGTCTCAAAGGCGACTCAAGCTGCCAGTGCTCTGGTCTCAGCAGACAGATAGCACCAAGCATCCGGCTGTGCCAACCCGAGACCCAGGGGCCTCTGCCTCCGTCCCCACCCCCTGGACATCCCTTCTGAAATATTAATCTCCATCTGCCTCTCTCTGCCACCTCTCTCCTCCATGGTCCTCTCGCCCTATTCGCCTAACTCCTCCCTGACTCTATCTGAATCTGTCCTCATGCCGCAGCCAGAGACTTTTCTCCAAATGCAAATCTGATCCTGGGTCTCCCCTGCTACAGGGCTTCCTCCTTAGACTCAGGCAGACTGGAGCCCCAGCAGGGCCCCAAGGCTGTGCCGGGGCATGGTTACTTCTTCTCATCCTGCTTCATCTTATGTCTCCCACTCCTCTTCTATGCTCCTCCACGCTGGCCTTTTTTCTAGTTTCTGGAATGTTCCACACTGGCACAGGGCCTTCCCATGAACTCTTTCCTCCTTCTCACCTGCTTAATGCTGATTCAGAGACCAACTCAAGCATCAGCTTCCGAGGGAAGCCTGCCTCGACCTGAGACCATGTCTCATCCCCACTGACAAAAGTATGAGAATTTCTCTCTCCTTCAAGAACCCATGTTTATAATTCGTGTTTGTGATGATACGATTCATCTCTGTCTTCTTTGCCTGGAGTGTAAGCTCCATATAGGCAGAAAACAGGTCTATTTTGGTTTATCTCTGGGTTTCCAGTCTAGGGGGCGGCAAATGGTGCTCTATGGGCCAAATCTAGCCAGATGCCTGTCAATCAAGTTTTGCTGGATCACAGCATCTGTATTGTCTATGCTGCATTTTCCCTGCAAGAGTTGAGTAGTTTCAACAGCGACAACATGGGCTCTCAAAGCCTAAAATATTTACTGTACAGGAAAAGTCTGCCAACCCCTGCTCCAAGCCAGAGCACCAGTGCCCAGCAGACAGCTGATATTCGATACAAACTCACTAAATGGGCAAGGAATAAGTGAGTTTCTAACAGATGCCTTGGTGTCTGCGGAGCGACTCAAATCAGCCCTCTTGAGGGCTGCGCTGGCTGCTGCAGGCCAGTATTAGGACCAGGGGGCAGTTAGTAACGTGTGGACCCCCACTTTTTCCCTCCAGGAGTGGGGATCCTGGAATTTTCTTTGGATCTCCAGCAAACAGTTCATCCCAGGCAAGGAAAGGACCATTCATCTGACTATGGAGCCCTCACTCCTGGTGCATCAGGGCCAAGGAAACTCCCACTGGCCACCCCCTACCAGCTGGACCCTGCTGAAATCCTGTGACGGCCCTAAAGGAGGAGCAGGGAAATCCGGAGCCACCCCACGGCACGTACACTGGGGGGACTCACCGGGTCCCAAGACATTTCAACCACACCGTGGGGGTCCTGGGTGGGGAAGGAGCCCAGAACTACTCCGAAACCCCTAAAGTGACAGAGAAAGATGGAACTAGTGACCCCTGGCTATCTCTCCTCTTCCCCAAAGCCCCTAGAAGCCTGCAGCTCATTGCTAACACCACCCCGAGTAAAAGATCGTCTTTGCCTCTTCAGGCCCCAAAGACCTGGCCCCCCGTGTCCAGAGCTGGTTCTGATTCAGCCTTTTGTCAAACATCATCCTATATCGGTCACTGTATTTGCAGGAGGGTCCCTTTCTCTATATCCTGCACTGCTTTGCCGGCCCTCCTGTCTCTGCCAGCACCCCCAACCCCCGGATCAGGAAGGCACAGTGCAAAGCACACCTGGTGCTGGTGGGGGCGGGTCTCAGCAAACACCTGGGAAAGGCCAACAGGCCTTGGAACACACTGGATCCCAGCTGCACCGCCCCTGACACCTGAGACGCCACCCCCCAGCTCCCTCCGCCCAGGCCTGCTTCTTCTGTGGTGTGCATGACCTGAAGTGACCCTGCCTCCTGCCTCCCTCCGTCCAGCGCGGGCTCGGTGGGGCCCTGTCAGCACATTTCAAACCAGCCCGGGTGCATCCACCAGCCAGCCCTGGAGGTTCCTGGACTCCATATAGGCCTCTTCTGGAGCTGCCAGCCCGGTAGGGGAAGACTCCAGAATTTTAATACTCATAAATAAGTTGTAGAAAATTCCCAAAGCAGTGATCAGGCTGCATCCAGGCTGAGGCGTTAAATGTGGCAAGAACAGAAAACGCAATATGAGCGCTTACACCCAGGCACGAACAGCCGGAAACCCGCAGAGCTGGCGCGGGAGAATATTTCCGACTCTTTACTCGTGGGTGCTGGATGCAGGCACCGCGTGGCTTTACTGGAGAAAGCGTTGCAGATTTCGTCCTCAGATGTTTCTTGTTCAGAGCCGTGGAAAAGAGAAGGAGCACTCCTGAGCAAAGCCCAAAGCACTGCTCCACGGATTCCAGAACACCCTCCCTCCCTGCATCTTCCCGGGTCCCTGGCACAGCTCTGGGAACACTAAGGGGACCGCCCTGGGAGGTGGCTCCCCCTCAGCCCTGTCCCTGCCATGGCCCCACTACATCAAGGGCCTGGGGTCTCCTCTGCCTTGGCTTTTCCACTTACAAACATGGACAGGATGCCGGCTCTTGTCACCACACAGGAAACTGCTCAGAAGTGGAGTCCTTTGAAATAAGCTTGGTGGCCGTATCAGTCAGCTAGGCTGCCATTAGAAAACACCCTAGGTGGCTTCAACAGCAGAAACTAATTTTCTCACAGTTCTGGAGGCTAGAGGTCCAAGCTCAAGGGGTGGCAGTTTTGGTTTCTCTGGAGGCCTCTTGTCCTGGCTTGCAGATGGCAGCCTTGTCGCCGTGTTCTCACTTAGTTTTTCTTCCATGTGTGCACACATCCCCTGTGTGTCTCTGTGAGTCTGAAGTTCCTCTTTTTCTAAGGACCCCAGTCAGATTGGGTTAAGGCCCACCCATATGATGTCACTTTAATGGCGTCTTTAAAGGCCCTATCTTCAAATACAGTCACATTCTGAGAGGTTAGGGGTTAGGGGTTCGACACACTGATTTTGGGGAGAAAACTCAGTGTAGGACAGCGGCCAAGAAATGAGCCAAAGGGCATGCCTGACCACGTCACAGCAGAACTACTGTGAAATTAAGGAAAGCGGGAGATTACCCATGTGTGGATTTTTCACCCAATGGATGTAGCCAGTGGAAAATCTGCCCTCAGAGAGAGTTCTTGAGGAGAAAGGCGAATACAATTCATAACCCAAAATATCTAACATTCACTGCGTTTGCACATATTCACGTGTTTCTAATGAAAGCCTTCAGTGAAAACAGATGGACAAATTAGTGATGGCGATGAAGATAATAAAATGATGATGGCGATGATGATAATGATGGTGATGATGGTGATGGTGGTGATGATGGTTATGGTTATGGTAATGATGGTGATGATGGTGATGATGATGGTGTTGATGGCGATGATGATAATAATGGTAGCAGCAGACCAACCACCAACCAACAAAACGAAGCAAAGCTACAAAAACTTCTAAGTTAAAATTGGTTAAGTTGACAAATGTTGTTTTAGACCTAAACTGTGACTCTGACTTACATGGCATTTATAAAATATGTGTTTAGCAAACTCTTACACAGTGTTATAAATCAGTCATAAAAGGCCATGCTTTCTAGAAGTGGTCCAATTCAAGGGGTGAAACAAAACGTAGTTACTGATCATTTAAGAGACTAAAGGCATTGACTCTACTTACAGGAGCCAGTCCTGAGAAGAGTCTGTAGAGACTCCAAACCAGCAGAACATGGGGTGTGGACAGGAGAAAAAAAACAAATGTGCCCCTGCCTCCTGTTTCTACAGGTTGTCAGACTCGGCCAGGCTCATTCTTCTTAAGCCCCAGGCTCTGTGGAATGAGATGATGAGAGCCAAGGGGGAGGCAGCCTGGATGTTTTTCCACCCTCTACTTACTTGGCATAGGGTCTGGTGGGCAGCAGGCACCAAGAAATATTGGTCTTACGGAATCAAAGAAGCACATTCCCTGTGGACAAGATCTGGGAAAGAGGGAAGACTCTAGAAAAATTCAAGAATAGAGGGAATGGCAAAAATCAGAGACACAATGAGCCATGCATCCTAGTGATCCTGAGATGGTGCAAAGGAAACAAGTAAATCATCATTCAGGTTTCTGATATGATTACAAAAGGGAACAGAAAAAGCGGAATAAATAATTACTTTTAAAATGGATAAGATGCATCTTTTCAAAATAAACTCAGACTTTTGCAAGGAATGTATATCAAAGCTGTACAAAACATTTAGGCCATACGTTTTATAGACCGATTGAAAACCTGGGAGTTTAAATAAAATCCATCCTACTAAGCATAAAAATTAAGTTATTTTTAAAAACAATTACTAAATGAAATAGGGAATAAACATACTAGCTTGCTCTTCTACTAAGCGCACTATTCATTACAATCCAGTGAGTCTCCACGACTGCGTGGAAGCGCTGGGAGAGGCTGATACACGAGGCTAATAAGAGAGGCTGCAGTCGGAGCACCAAGGGTCTGGCCGAGAGGTTAAGGATTTTGTACTTTCTCCTCCGGCAAGGGGGAGCCAACCGGGGTTTTAAAGGGAGAACTGGCTCCATCCAATTTGTATTTTCAAAAGATGACTCACCGGTTAAAAGCCCCTAATGAAAAGAGTAGCCATCAGCTGAAACAAATACGAAACAATTAGGCATCGAACAGGCCCTTCAAAGCAGACATGTTCTGCTAATTTGCCGTCTTCGCTGGACATTAGATGGCAAGTGGGTCCTTGGTCCCACGTTGAGGGCTCCCTGCCCTGTTTTCAAAAAGCTGTGAAAGCCCTGCCACATAAATCTTCTCCCCAAATGCGGTTCTAAAACATCTTCCTTCTTAAAGAGTAAATGCAGGTCAAGTAAAGAGGACCGAAGCTTGCCCGTTTGTAAGACGGAGCCTGGATTTTGTTCGTCAGAGGATAAAAAAAAAAAAAAAAACCAAATACCAATCCCTCTTATTTTATGATCTGCTTTTGCTAAATATTCATATAAGCTGACCTTTTCAAGGCATTGCCTGGAACTGAAAACATGCTGGTAATAAATCGTGTTTCTCTGGCTTAAATGAAGCAGTGTCTCTGCTGTGAGTCTGGAGTAGTTCCATTCCTTGAAATGCCCAGAGAACCAGGCTGTCAGGACCCAGCAGGGGCTGTGGTTTTAGGGTAAAAGCCCACTCTCCTCTTAGGGAGGATCGGGATGTGTGTGCGTGTGCGTGTGCGTACTCGTGTGTGTGTGTGTGTGTGTGTGTGTGTGTGTGTGTGTGTGTGTGTGCCTGCGAGCGCGCAGCAGTCCCCGGGCATTTCCCATCTTCAAACTCTCCAAAGCACCTTCCTGGGAACTGTTACAAGAGGAGGGGGCCATGGACACATTTGGCAGCCCGGTGAAAAGCCTGTGGACCCCTTTTCAGAATAATGCTTTTGCATACATAAAATAAAGTGCATAGGATGATAAAAGAAACCAGTTATATTTAAGTATAGCTATCAAAATATTAAAATCAAAATGTTAAGGTAGTAAATGTCCTTTTTAATTAATGCATTAAATAATAAAACCACCATAATTTCAAAGTAGGGAGGAATGTAATGATATTTTGAGGCATATGCAAGAAGGCAAAAAATATCTGTGATTCCCACGGGTGACAAAGCCACATATTACCATGATTTGTCACCGACATTCATGAATTCAAGGGAGTACCAGGTTTCACTGGGAACATAAAGACACATGACCCCCTAGTCACACTCACAGATGCCCTGTGCTCGACCAGGGATGGAAAACCATTGGCCCACAAATGTGCCCTGCAGTGCTCGAAGGTGGGGACCCCACTTCCCAGCCCAGTTCAATCACAGAGTGTCTCTTGACCTTTCTGGGGATGCTAGTGCTTGAACTCTATGGGACTGCTGTGCAGATTTAATAACTTCTTTTCCTTATGGCAAAGGTTAAGAAAAAAGCGATCAGTGCAAGTGATTAGAAGTCGGTGCACCCAAAGCGTGGACTGGTACCCCTGGGAGATGTGGGCTCCTGTAACACACTCCTGACCTCAAAAGGAAGCTTATGAGACTCTGGTGGGAAAGTGGGACCACGGGCTTTTCCCACCATGAAGGACACTTCAGAGCAGAAAGACTGAACTCTGAAAACATTGTTGTTATTCCACGTTTTCAGGTGCGGCCAATGCAGCAGGAAACCCAGTTCCCCTGCTACCAGCTGTGGGACTTTGAGGCTGTGCTTCTTTTCTATGTCCCAGTCTCCTTCCTGGCAAATGAGCATCTCTTCTTCAGAGAGTTTTGTAAAGGCGATGAGATGATAATACTATGTCCCGGGCAGGGCCCGGCGCACAGTAGGCCCTCAGTAAACATGAGCTGCTTTGTTATTTATTACAGCGCCATCTCAGGCCATGGTGATGCCTCAGTTACTGCGCCAGACGCTTCCTCCTTCATCCTCCTAGTGTCTGAAATAAAACAAAGGCCCAGAACAGAGGGTGGGTTCCTCTCCCAGAGTCCCCATATGGCAGGGAGGAAACTTTTATTTTCAATAGTATTTCCGAAAAGTCTCAATATGGGAGATGCAGTATAGGCAAACAAAATCCTGCAGCTTGGGGGAAATCCCGCCTCTCGGCCTTCTGCCGGCCCCTGCTGCATTTTCCCATCATCTTACACAGCACGCGAGGTTCCCGGGGCAAGACACCGCTGGGCAGACATGAGGGAGGGGAAGTGTTTGCCAGGCAATTTCCGGAGGCACCAGATCCTTACATCAATAAAAGAACGTTGTATGCATATATAAGAAATATTTAACAACTTTTACTATTATTTATTTTTTTTCATGAAACACAGGCTCTTATCAAAGGAGACAACACAGTACTTGTTCTTTAGAAGTTTACAGGCTCTCAGGGGAGACAAACCCAGACATGGAAAAGACATAAAAAAGCACAAAGATACCAAGGTCCCCGTGTAAAGAGAGTGGTTACACAGAAGGGCTGCCCTAGCGCCCTGGGGTGAGGGAAGTCCCTGTTCTCAGGGTCTCCCCAGTAAAGCCCACTGGGTCTCATGAAATTCTACCCACCTGGAGATGGAAGGAAGAAGACTCCAGAAGGAAGTCAGTAAGCATCTCAGGCTTGAGTTTCCCCTAATTTTATCCCGTGCCCTTTCTAAAGGTGTTCGTGTCACTCTACGGTTAATAATATTAATGCTAAGGTGTCGGCAAAGCAGATGCAAAGGGAGACTGGCTCCATTCTACCCGGGGCTGTGGCTCTTGGTACCCTCTGCCAACCTCAGAGTGGAAAGACTGAGGACACGAAGGGGAGGCCCTGCAGGGGACAGTCCCAGAGCTGTCTTGAACCGCAGAGCCCACAGAGGGGCCAGGACGCTCCTCGGCAAGAGGCGGGTGGCGTGCACACCCACGTAAGGGCTTGCAAGGCGCACGCAGGTTACCCTTCGCTGGGTCACAGGTGCAGCCCCTATGCGGACAGTCGTACAGGCTGCAGTAAATATTTGCCGAGGGAAGGAAAACAGAGAGGTGGGGCCTCCCAAACAGAGCTAGGAAGGTCTTCGGGGACAGCCAGGACAAGGAAGACGGTAAAAACTCACGGTTCCCAAAGCCTGTGTCCCACGCACAGCTCCGGGCCTCCACGTGTGTTAACACAGGAACTCTCCCCATATTAAGATGGGGAAACTGAGGCTCCGAGCGGTCAAGTCATTTCCCTAAACTCCAACTGGCTGTGGAGCCTGGATTCAAACCTACCCATTTGCCTTCAAAGAGGCAACCTGAAAAAATTTACTCGGCTTAAGCTAAATGAAAAAAATCCAGTCCCCAAAGACCACACATTAAGTGACTCCATTCATTGATACGTCCAGAATAAGGGAAATTATAGAGAAACAAAGCAGATCAGTGGTAGTCAGGGGCTGGGGGGAGCGGGAACGAGGAGTGACTGCTAATGGGTAGGGGTTTCTTTTTTCTTTTCCTTTTTTTTTGTTTAGGACCGAAAGTGAGGCCTGTGGAGGTTCCCAGGCTAGGGGCCTAATCGGAGCTACAGCTGCCGGCCTACACCACAGTCACAGCAACGCCAGATCCAAGCTGCGTCTGCGACCTACACCACAGCTCACGGCAACACTGGATACTTAACCCACTGAGCGAGGCCAGGGATCGAACCCACAACCTCATGGATCCTAGTCGGGTTTGTTAACTGCTGAGCCATGACAGGAACTCCTACGTCTTTTTTAGGTGATGAGAATATCGACTGTGGTGACAACTGCACACACCTGGGGATGTATTAACAAACATTAAACTGTGCACCTTAAATGGGTGAGTTGCCTGGGATGTGAGTTATATCTCAATGAAGCTGTGAAATTTTTTTTTACTTAGTTAAAATTAATTTCTTGAGAAGCAAACCGGTAAAGACACAACTCTGTCTTCCTGGGGTTCTGGGGAGGCAGTTCAACTCTGTTTCAAAGGGAAAGGGACCCGGTGGAAAAAGCGGGAAGGACCTCTGTCTTCCCTAATACTTTCCAGGATCCGAGCTGCTACCTGACCCTTGGGCCTGTGGCTGGAGCAGCCCCTCCGTCCTTCAGAGAAGGGGAGCTGAAGGGTCTTTGGTCTCTGCTCTGTGCTCACAGCCCAGCCACCGGGCAGCACCATCAGGTGATTAAATATGGATTAAGAAAACGTAAGATCTGCCCGCCGAAATCTAAGCTATGGAAAAACAACCCTGACCCTTCACATGATCCTGCTGCGTGGGCAGAGTGGCTGGCGTGACCCGGGGAGTCTTAGGAGAGTCTGGCTGTGTCACCGAGAAGCGGGATGAAAGCCCGAGGACAAGGCCAGCGCTTGATTCATGGCTACCTCGCGCGTGTTCTCCCCATTTGTGTTCTGAAGCGCAGAACTGTTTTCCCTGGTGTTTGTCACATTGAGGACGTGAGCCTTTTAATTGGTGAGTGAGCAGACTTGCCGCTTGAGATGTCCAAAGACAGTCTTTACTGAGCAGCGGAGGCTCTGTGAGCTCGGACTGGGTCTCTGAGTCAGCTGGTCAATCTGGCCTGAGCGCAGACCCAAGCCAGCCAAAAGAACAGGTGGTTTAGTTGATGCCGAGCCTCAGGGGACAGTCCCTGGGGGCTGAGTTTGCATTAGATTGGATGCTGTGGGTTCCAGAAGGCCTGGTCCTCCATGCCCCCCATCTAAGCAGTCTTTTCTATGGCATCCGAATGCAAGGGCTCCTCTGAGAGGTTAAATACGGTGCCTAAGGTTGGTGGCCCCAACTAATGGCCACCCTGTATTCTTACCCTTTGCCCTGGAACTTTGTAGTACCCTTTGCACATGACCCTGAGCATGACCGTGGGACTTGTTTTTGGAAAAGTATACATACATTTCCACTTCCTCTCTCATGTCTCAAGAACCACTATCAGAACATGCTGGCTGGACTTGCTGGAGGATGAGAGACCAGCCTACCCAGCCAGAGATCTGTCAGCCAAAACAAAGCCTGAGAGAGGCTGGCCAAGATAATAGAGCCACCGACCCTCAGCTGACCACGGACACAGAACAAACTTGCCTAAGACCAGAACTAATCATCCTTCAGACTAGATGAACACTAGAAGTTTATTGCCTTAAGTCACTGAATTTTCCGGTGGCTTGTTGCATAGCATTGTTGAGTCAATATGTAAATGGTTTACGAGCTAGTAAAGAGATGGAGATAATCCATGGAAGATGAAGGTCATCAGTCTCAGCAGTACTGGCCCTGCACCCCCAAATCCAGAATCTAATTCTAGAGGTTCCCCCTTGAACCATACAGATGCATGGGCCAGTTGTAGACCTGCTAAAGGAAGAGAGCACAGTGAAGGCATGTCATGGCGGCCAGCCAGGCCAGGCATGAGCTCATGGAGAAGCAGGAGAATTTACAGAGCTTAGACTCTGGAGCCAGACAGTCTGGCTTCAAATCCTGGTCACCCCACCTCTTGTGTCATCTTTAGGAAATTAGTTAATGCATGAAACCATAGCCTGGCTCAACCAACATCCATTCGGCCTTCCTCCTGACATGCCTTTCCTGTATTTCAAAGTCAAGAAAGCTACTCCCTTGCACCTCCAGAGATCTAGATGTATTTGAAGTTCTACCAAGCAGATGTGCTTGCATACGATCTGAGAGGCCAAGGACATGAGGTTGGGGCCATCTGGCTGTACTTCTGCTGTTCTCCTGCCAAGCAGAGGTGAGACCAGTCACTGGCTTTGTGGGTACGTGGGAAATCAGAGTGTCCATGTGGCAGATGTGACCAGACTTGGTGAACTTTCCTGGTCCCTAGACGGCAGCCACAGTGGGTGTTCCTGAGGTCAAGAGCTCCCAGAATGGGGCCCTGACTCCCACCCTTCCCACCTGTGGAAGCAGCAACCCCAGTGGTTCATTCTGCAGTGTGTGTTGAGAATCACTCTTGGAGGCAGAGCCTAGATCCTGCTCTTCTCATGATTTTGGAAACTCCCAAGGCCCTCTGCTTAAATGGCCAGAGGTTTCTGTTTTCTGACTTCTGATCTATAACAGGGGTTAATCTCTCTGGGCCTCAGTTTCCTCATCTGTAAAAGGATGGTGATATTTTATGCCCCAAAGGGTTGTCCCGAGGATTTGGTTAGATAATCCATGCTAGGCAAGTAGAGCAGTGCCTGGCATGTGAAAAGCACTTAAAAATCTTATTATCATTAGATTTCTAGAAACTTGCTGGTGTCAGGGCATCCAATGTTGACAAATTATAGGAACAGCAAGATGTCCAGTTACATTCTAATCTGAGGACCTTTCTTGGACCTCATGCATGTCTTGTGGGTCTCCCATGGATGAGGGAGTTCTTAGTATACTGATTGGGTTTGGATATTTTCTAAGTCTTGGGAAACATCTATTTTCACTCTTTGTGGCATGGGTCACTTCTCTGAATGAATTACCTTGTTGGGCCACACCGGCAGCATATGGAAGTTCCCAGGCTAGGGGCTGGATTGGAGCTATAGCTGCCAGCTTATGAAACAACCACAGCAAAGCCAGATCCGAGCCACATCTGTGAACAATACCATGGCCCACGGCAATGCTGGATCCTTATCCCACTGAGCAAGGTCAGGGATTGAACCCACATCCTCATGGATACTAGTTGGGTTCAATATGGCTGAGCCACAATGGGAACTCCTTGAGCTGCTGGTTTTATACAGGTTCATATTATCTTATCCCAGGTCCTTGGGACCAGATCTGCTTTGCAATTTGGAATACGAATGTCATATATCATGATACTTGCAGGGGGTTCTGAAACAGCACTGGAGAATCAGACATACTAATATTTCTATAGTAAAAGTATGAATATTTACCTTTACTGGGATCAATAAGGGCTCTAAGTGGCCTCATGTTAGTTTTGGTCAGGTTTTGCTGTCAAAAGATTTGTTTCTAGAGCTTTTGCCATTTCAGATATTTAGATAAGGGAGGTGGGTCTGGGCATAAGGAATAAAATGGCCTGAGTGCTGACACTGAACGGAGTATGGCTGGCTACGAAGGGTCATCTGGGTCTGAACCAAGTCTGTAGTCAGTGTTTGGAAGACATGGCAGGCTGATGTGTGATTTTTTTATATTTGCAAAGACGCTTGACTGAATGTAACCAATGCAGGCATTTCCCAAGCCATGACTCCAGCAAAGCTATTTTCTCTTTTCAAACACTGAAAAGAACAGGAAGACCAGACACCAAAGGAAGACATGTCTGGAGGAACAGAGGGCAGTGTCACCACTTTGGGAAGGAGATGACGAGGGTAGCAGAACACAGGAGGAAGTTTCATGCTTTGAACCAGTGGTCACCAGTATCCAGAAACCCCCTTGGTGGCAGTTTAATTTTGAGGTTTGTTTTTACCTACAGCTCTGAGCCTCCCCAAGGAGCAATCTCAGGACCACGGCGCCCCCCGCACTGGGCTCCCTGCAGAGCCTGCACCACGAGTGCTGGTGCCCCAGCCGTCTCTCTCAACGTGCTGAAGGGCAAGGTCATGTCCCACCTACCCGTTTCCCTCCTCACGGGACTGACGGCACAGGACACTCAGGGAAGGCCATCCTAGCTCTGGGATTCTAGGTACACACCTATGAAAAGGGCGGACTGAAGCAGGAAAGCAAGGTCAATTTCGTCACGCAAGGTACAAGCAGAGCTGAGGGCTGGGGAGGCTGGAGCAAGAGAATTTAAAGGGAACAAGGCAGCCAAGATTTCCTAGCTGTGGTGTGATCGACACACAGGTTTAAAGGGCTGTTGGACCAAAGGACTAGGACCAGGAAGTGAGGGAGACAATGAGCGCATGGTGATGAATGCCAGCAGAAAGGTCTGCCTTTGGTCCATGGGCCAATGCAGCTTTCACTCCAGTGCAGGCCCACGACGGCAAAGGTGAGTCAGGGTGAAGATGTGTTCAATAAAGTCAAACACGGATGCCTCAAGCTGACTTGAGTCGCTAGAACACTTGTCTGAACCTGTTGCAGTCTTTAAAATCCTTCTGTATTTATTCCTCTCTGATCTAAAATGATAAGGTTTAAAGGATGAAAGCTGCTTGACCTGGAAGCAAAGGTGTTTTTTTTTGCATTAGATAAACCTGTCAAAGAGAAGTTCCTTTGAAAAGTGCAGTAAATCTAGCCTGAAATCAAGGACGGCACATTGTTTACATATTTCAGCAGGGCAAAACCATCCCCATCCGTCTTGTGTGAGTCCCCGCCTCCCTTCCCTTCTCTTTTGAAAATATATCCCTCCACTTCAAAACTATTTGCAAAGATGAATTTTAAAAAAAAGATACAAGTAAAACAGTGTCAGGAAATCAGGATAAACATAGAAAAAATAAGATAAAACCAGAAGGGAGAGAATGCATAACAAACGCTCAACAATCTCCTTGAGTTCCCCAGGGCTTTTCTTTAGGCACGTTCCTCAATATAGGCCCATGAGAAGTCACCAGAGTGTTCACCAAAAGCAATGCCACGGGGAGCCCATGGAGACTGGTACATGGTACCTAAGTGTCCAGCACGACCCAGGAAGGGCTTTTAGAGCACCCACCCCTAAGGACTAGATGCAATGGCCATCTCCCAGCCCCGCTCTGTACATACTGTTCCCTTTAACAAAGCTGCTGGTACAATCTGGGTGGCCGAGAGTCCGCTGTGATGTCCATCACAACCTGACCGTATGGACTGTAGCTACTCCACTGCCAAGGTTAAGGGGTCGGTCATGAGTGTTCACCCGCTGGGGCTGGGCTGACCTTGGACAATGGATGGATATAACAGACATGGTCTCTCCACCCAGAGGTGAGTGAGTCAAGGTGATCTTTGTGAATCTTAGGTCTGACAGCTCCATGGACAGAGTAGAAAACTGGCAAATAGACCCAAATATGTGGAAATTTGGTGTAGGATGAAGGTGGCAATCAAACCTTGGGGGGAAAGATGTGTGGCCTGTTGAAAGCAAACTAAATTTGAATCCATATCTCATATCATTCATTGGAATAAACACTAAATAGATTAAATGATCTAAATGAACAATGAAATTACACATGAACTAGAAGACGACATGAGATAACCTGGGAGAGAAACAGCCTTCTAACTTACGATTCAAAGTTCAGAGGTAATGCAAGATTGATAAATTTGCCTACATAAAAATAAAATAAGACAAATGCATGGCAAAATAAAATAAGCATAATAAGATAATGATTATTATAATATTAATAATATATTACATTACTAATATAATAATATTAATAAGTAATAAGAGTCAAAAGACAAATGACAAAACTAAGAAACATTTGCAACTTACATCAGAGACAAAGATCTAATCTCCTTAATATTGGAAAAAGCTCTTAAAACAAAGGATGTATGGAATTCATAGCGAGAGAACAGGAAATGGCCCTTGGACCTATGAAAAAAGTGCTCATCCTTACTCAAGATAAATATAAATGAAAGCTAACCCGGAATATCCTAGCTTGCTCATCATACTGGCAAAGATCCAAAAGTGTGACAAACATTTTGTGGTTAAGGCTGTGGAGACCGGGGCCTTTTCACATGTCACCGGGGAAATCCCAAATGGTACAATGCCCAGAGGGGAGCAGCCATCCTGTAGACGAGATTGCGCATCTTTTCTCTTTTTTCTCTTTTGACCCATTAATCCCACTTGAAGATACACCTTCTCACCTATGAAAAAGCACATGCTAGAGATTGTATGGAATTGCTGGTAAAAGACCTGAAACAGCCCAGCAGCCACGGATGGGGACCTGCCGAATCCGCTGAGGCGGGGAGATGCACTGCATACGGGGAGAAGGAGGATGGGCTGTCGTGCAGGGACTTCCCGGCTACACAGCAACGTGGGCAAAGAAGGTTAAGAAAAGCACATACGCTATCAACCACTATGTGTCTAAGAAAGAAGAAGAAATGAGAGCAAATACAAAAAAGATAAACCGAAAGCCAACAAAATGGTTTCCTGCGTAGGGGGATGTCAGGGAAAAGGTGTGGAATCAAGATCTCTGGGAGCTGACCTCATTGTATAGTTTTGACTTCTCGACCACGTCAATGTTTTACACTTTCCAAAAAAAAATTAACTTAGGAAGGATTAATTTAACTTAAACTTTACAATCCAAAACAAATGTCAGCAAACGAAGGTGCTTATCAAATTGATAACATAATCACACAAGGAAGGGCTTTCGAGCACAGTACTTGGTACTTTTGTAACAGGATATATTTTAAGGTCAAATGAAGTGCAAAGAGAAACGTCACTCAGTTTTCCTGTTAGTTATAATACTGGTCTTGTAAGTTGAAAACTGTTTTATGTGTATATGTGTATTATGTTAAAAAATATATGTTAACGTATAGGATTCAAAATTTCAGTTCGAGGAGATACAAACATTAAGTCCAAGAAGAAAAAAAGCCTTGAGTATTAAATTTGAATTGGAAATATCTATTGAACACATAACTTGTTAAATAAATATATTTCCTGGCTCTATCCACGAAATGGCCTTAAAACGAGCATCCCTAGTGCCTAGATGTTGATTTTAAGTTCCGCACTAAAAAGAACCAGGGTTCCTCAGGAGAATGACAGATTCTAGGTCAGAAACAGTGAAAATACAAGGTCTGTCTGGGACATATTGTGTGTAAATGCTAGGAGGGGCTAATTCCAGCTAGACGATGTAGAAAGAATGATAGAATTAGGAAAACTCACCATTCTATACTGGGCTTGCGAAGGGTTCTCAAGGGATGCAAAAGCCATTAGGTGAAAAGTTATTGGAAAGAGCATATTTGCCCAGTGCCAAAATATCACCCAAAGATTACTTGCAATTACAGACCGACCTCTGCAATGACGTCACCTGAGGGTCGCCATTTTTACCCCAGTGATTAACTGTAACTTCACCAACAGGGGGCACTGTGCCTCTGGGTGTGAGGCCACATGAAGGACAGAGCATCAGCTATGAAGTTTTCTTGACAAAAGTGTGTAACTCGAATCCAGTCAAGCCTTGAAACACAACTTCCAATTTACAGGAAATTCAGTGATAGAGGAACAAGTCAGACACGATTGGGAGGAAATAACTGGGCAAAACTAGGATGGGGGACATTCTGCAACACAACTAGCCTGGTCTCTTCAAAAAGTCAGTGTCCTGAAAGGAGAAAAAGGGGTGGGGTCGTTTTAGAGTGAGAGACTGGAGAGACTAGCTAAATGTCACTATGAATGGATTTTTAAAAGGCTATAAAAAACATATGCTTTGGCCACTGGAGAAATTTGAATGTACATCAAATGTTAATGATAGTGGGGAAGTATCTTTAATTTTCTTAGCTGCGATAATAGCAATGTGGTGATACAGGGGAATGCCCCTACAGTTAGGACACATATGCTAAAGTATTTAGGGAAGAAGGGCTGTGATGTCTGCAACTTTCAAATGATTCCACAAAAAATTTTACCTCTCTTTATATCTTTCTTTCTATATAGATCAACCTATAGATCAATAAATAAGCACACATATATAAATTAAGTAAATAATGGCAGAATATTAACAATCTAGGTGATAGGTACCCAGAAATTCATTGTGCTAGTCTTTTAAAAAATTTTAAAATTACAGTTGATTTATATTGTTTGCTGCACAGCAAAGTGCCCTGGCCATACATCCATATACATTCTCTTTTTCACATTATCCTCCATCATGTTCCATCACAAGTGATCAGATATAGTTTCCTGGGCTATACAGCAGAATCTCACTGCTTATCCACTCTAAATGCAAGTTAGCATCTACTAACCCCAAACTTCCAGTCCCTCCCCCTCCCTCCCCCACCCCCTTGGCAACCACAGGTCTCTTCTCCATGAAGTCCATGAGTTTGTTGCTTTTCTGCAGATAGGTTCATTTGTGCCATATATTAGATTCCAGATATAAGTAACATCATTAGTATTTGTCATTCTCTTTCTGACTTACTTCACTTAGTGTGAGAGTCTCTAGGTTCATCCATGTTGCTGCAAATTGCATTATTTTGTTCTGCTTTATGGCTGAGAAATATTCCTTTGTGTATATGTACCACATCTTCTTAATCCATTCATCTGTCATTGGACATTTAGGTTGTTTCCATGTCTTGGCCACTGTGAATAGTGCTGCAATGAACACACGGGTGCATGCATCTCTTTCAATGAAAGTTTGTCTGGATAGATGCCCAGGAGTGGGACTGCTGGATCATATGGTACTGGATCAAGTACCTCATTAGTTTTCTAAGGTACTTCCCTACTGTTTTCTATAGTGACTGTACCAATTTACATTCCCACCAACAGTGCAGGAGGGTTAACTTTTCTCCACACCCTCTCCAGCATTTGTTATTTGTTGATTTACAAACGATGGCCATTATGACCAGTGTGAGGTGGTACCTCAATGTAGTTTTGATTTGCATCTCTCTGATGATTAGTGAAGTTGAGCTTTTTTTCATGCGCCTGTTGGTGATCTGTTACGTCTTTGGATAAATGTCTATTTAGGTCTTCTGCCCATTTTTCAATTGGGTTGTTTGTTTGTTTTGCTGTTGAGTTGTATGAGTTGTTTGTCTCTTTTGGAGATCAAGCCCTTGTCAGTTGCACCATTTGAAACTATTTTCTCCCATTCTGTAGGTTGTCTTTTTTTTTTTTTTATGGTTTCCTTTGCTGTGCGCAAAAGCCTTTAAGTTTGGTTAAGTCCCATTGGTTTATTTTTGTTTTTATTTCTACTGCTTTGGGAGACTGACCTAAGAAAACATTTGTATGGTTAATGTCAGAAAACATTCTCTAACATTCTCTGTGCTAGTCGTTTAACTTTTCTCTATGTTTAAATTTTGTACAATAAAAATTGGGAAAAGGAAAAAGAATATTAGATTGATTCTAACACAAGGCCCTAAAGTGGTGTCACATTCAGCACGGTAGTAACATTTTTAGCTGGAAATAACTATAGAACATAGATAACTAAATGCTCCTCTTGACCAGGAAAATTATAAGACACCCCTACAGTATTTAACTTTGAGCAAAATAATTTCCTGATGAATACCCCATGATACTCTAGTTTGTAGAACGCATCCTGATTTGCAGGGCAGACTGCTATGCCCAGTGAACCGAGGCTCCGGTATTCACTCTGTCTAGCTCCCTCCCACACTGACTCCGGACTTGGCCAGAGTGCATTGGTTTCCTATTGCTGTTACCAGAAACTTAGTGGCTGAAAATAACACAAGCTTGACATCTTACGGTTCTGAGAGTCAGAAGTCTGAAGTGAGCCTCACTGGGCTAAAATCAAGGTATCCGCAGGGGCTCCCGGAGGCTCTAGGTAACAATCAGTTCCCTTGTTTTTCCAGCTTTGAGAGGCTGCCTGCATTCCTTTGCTCATGGCCACTCCCTCCATCTTCAAAGCTGACCTCTGACTTACTCCAAACCTACTTCTGTCCTCGTATCCTTGTCTCTGACCTTGACTCTTCTGTCTCTTTTATTTATAAGGACTGTTGTGACTATATTGGACCCCCATCTTAATCCAGGGTAACCTCTCCACGTCAAGATCCTTAAATTAATCACAACTACAAACCCTATTGCCGTGTAAAAGATTATAACGTATGCACAGTTTTCAGGGATGTGGATGTGGACCTCTTGCAGGGTGGTGGTCTTTAGGCTGCCTGCCACACCATGTGACTTGCTCAATGAGACGTGAGCAAGCATGATACAAGCAGAAACATGATATGTGCTTGCACTGTGGGGTTTGTCCTCTGGGAACTTTTATTCTTAAGATACTTCCTTGCAGAATCCAACCACCATGCTGTGAAAAACCCACGCTAGCCACAGGGGGAGACCACAACTGCAGCTCTGGTCAACAGCCTCAGTCGAGCCCCATCCAGCAGCCAGCTCCAAGAGCTATCTTGGAAACGCACCTTCCAGCCTTGGTCCAGGCACCACAGCCAGCATCGCGAAGGGCAGAGATGAACTGTCCTGGCTGATCCCTGCTGAACTGCAGGACCCTAGGCAAATAAATGACTGTTCTTTCAAGCTAAGTTTCGGGGTGGAGTTTTGCCCGGCAATATGTAAACTGAGACAGATGTTTGCTATAAGCCAGCAAAATGCTGGAGAACATATACCAAAAGTGTTGGCTTTGGCTTTAGAATAATTACTCAGCATCCATATTTATGGTAATAATTAGGGAGTAAAGCCTGTGCTCTATTAGGCCGTTTCTGGATCTGTGTAAATAAAGCAGCCATGTCACCCACGTTAACAAGAATGCCTTTCATCCTAGTTTCTCTAGTAAAAGGGATGCCTCCAATCCCACTCAAGAGTGGGATTAAATCATTAAGGACCACATTCAAATGAAGGATGGTCAGAACACCAGAATACTGCAGGATCTTTGCAACTGCCATCTGATGTATCAAAAAATCCAACCTCAATCTCATGGCGTTGCAGGAGTTCTGAGATAAACTGCTGCTCCCGGATGTTGATGTCTCCCAAGTCCGTTGTTTAAAGTAACCAATTCAGATGCTGGTTCACACAGACTTGACCTACTTACCACACCTTGAACTAGGGCTTTCAATCAAGCCGGTGACCCAGCTAAATCATAGCGTGGGGGATTGATTTTTCAGAGTCTTGATGTTGCGATGAGCTTTTGCTACACCGAGTGGAAAGCAGTTACTGTTCGGACTGTGAGAATTTGTGTTTGCAGTTTTATTCCTCTCGGAAGTTATGCTGAAAATCATTCACCCTCCATCCCCTTCCTTCTGGTCTACAACGCTCCTAGCAACATAAACAGAGCCAGCTTCTCGGCAGAGAGATGGCACCCGAGTCTAAGGCATATTTTAAATTTCTAGCTCTGGGCATGAAAACTTGAACTAGAAAGACACGGGCATACATGGTGGCCCCAACGGCAGACAGCAGAAATCACTCTCATTTTCTCCATGACTGCGGAAGCCTGGCTGCATCGCCAAAGGACTCTCAAGTCTACACATAACTCGACCCCAGACCCTGAAAACCGTCAAGACTCCTCTTCCCGCTTCCCCGCGCACCCCTGTGGCTTTGTCCCAATAACGACAAGAGCCGCCCAGCAGATCCACACCTCTGACTCATCGGCTTTTCTCTGTGCGGCACTGGGAGCCTAAATCTGCAAACAGTGAGGAAAGGCAGCCTGAACCTGCTCCGGAAGCAATCGCCAAACAATGAATACCACACAGAAGGCAGGAGAAGCTGGCTCTGCGGTGTGGCTTTGGAACAGCAGCTGACAAAGACTACAAGGCACACTCCTTTGATGATGGAGAGGAAGGCAGAGGCCTATCCACCTCTTGCAGGTCCATGGGTGTTTCCTGAGCAGGGACAGTGCGCCCAGCAAACTGCGGCCAGGCACTGCGGGTCCTACCAACAGAACACAAAATTGTGCCACGTACTCGAGTCTGTCATCTGCGATGAAGCTATGGAGGTGGAAGTGACTGGAAAGACCAGCCAGTTCAGGAAGGAAACAGCCAGCAAAATGGCCACATACTTTAAGAAGCGCTGTGGACTTGAAAGGCTTGGGGCCGATTAGAAATAGCAGGAGCATGACGATCCTAAAAGCTCTCCAGCTGAGAAGTGACAGCTGGAAGCAGAGAAGAGAAGAAAGAATGGGGAGGAAACAGTAGCTTTTCTTTCTACTTTTAAAGAGAAGACACAGGACTAGCGCAGTACAAGAGCCTGGGGCTGTTCAGTGCTGGGGCAGGGGGTCCCGACCACCTCTACAGGCCCTGAGGCCTGGCACACTGAGGACAGTTATGTCTGCTCATAGCAACGGTCCTATCAAACCGCTGTCACGTTTCTTTCGACTTCCTTTGCTTAAGCAGGCAGAGGGTGACGTTCAGTGGTCACTGTTTAGAAAGCCTTCTTCCAAAAAGAGTTAAGTTTGGGCGCTTAAATGAAGAAACTTAGTGGAGGAGAAAATTGATTTACGTGCAGCAGCAGCTCATTTCCCAAACTTGGGAGCTGAGCTTGGCTTCTTTACCACGGCACCCAAACTGGTCCCCAAGGCTGGCTGCTTCGGGCCAAGGTCACAAGGACTGTCCCTGATCAGGACTGTGGTATCCATCTGGACGGTAAGCTCCCAGTGGCCTGCGGCTTCTCCCCCAACCAGCCCAGCTTTGGCCTCCACTTGACAGGCCCTTCGTGCTGCTGTGATGCTGTCACTCACATGCCCAGGAGACAGACCTCAGGATGGCGTTCGGGAGCTTTTAGCCTCTGACCCAGGCTACCTCCCCAGTGTCTGTTCCCAACGCCCCACTCGGTGCCTTCGATGCTTACTATGCATTTTTCACGTTTGTACCTTTGGACCTGCTACCCAGAATGCACCTCACCAACCTGCCACAGCTGCTGACCCGCCTCATCCCAGAGGCCACTCTCATAGGCTGCGTGCATGAATCACACCTTCGTCACCCCTCCATCACACCCAGTTCCTGCCTCACACGTGCCCCCAGTAGGTTGCACTGTGGAAGGATGTTTCCAGCAGCTCCGCGGAGTCTTATTTGTGACAGCTCCTCAGCCAGCCCCAGCCCAGTCCTTCTTCCCACTTCCCAGATGCTCCCTCAGGCAGGTGGGGACAGTCCAAATTCACGGACACTCACTTCCCCCCAGGCCTTGACGGGCTCAGGCTGCCCAGACCACACGATGGCGGGAGGCTTGCGTTCAGCTCACAGCGGGTCCCACTGCCAACGGGCCCTGAGGAAGATGAGAAGTTAATCACGGTAATGGCTCAGGGCAGCCAGTTTCGCCCCATTAAGGACAACCATGTACGGCATGTCAAAGCCCAGCCCCCTGCAAAGTCACTTCATCTGTCCCACATATTTGTCCTTTTGTGAAAATGTGTATAAAACCCCAGCAACTGGTTCACCAGAAATAGCCCGGGGGAAGGAATCTTAAGCTCTCAGTGTCTTTTCTTTCTTCCTTCCCTTCTAAAAGGCCCGAGCATGAAATCGGGAGAACTTCAGAGTCCACTCTGGAACTGTAATTTAGTGCCTGCCTAAAGTTTTAATTAGGATTGCATTCTTGACTGGTGCCTTCACCCTATGGGGGGTTTGGGCAAGGCCTTTCTCTCCCACAGAGAAAACAAAACCATGGTTCTGTGCTTTGTCAAAGCACAGCTCCCAGCTTTGGACCATGTCCCATTGGCCTGGCTTTTCTAAAGGACTACACAGTCGCACACACCCCACTATACACACACCCTTCAAGAGGGAAAAAAACTTACTGCACCTTAAAGGTTGCATTTTTCATCTCTTAAAAAGTTATCATTACTGCTCTGTCAATTAACCTGTTCGCCTATGGGAGGTGCCTCCGACTGGCATCCTTCTCTTCCCGGCTGCTGCCTGGAATGCAATTCATCCCCAGTCCCATGACCTACAGGTGGCAGGACACCTGAACAGTGCTGCAGGGTGGTGTGTGAGCCTGCGGGCTCTCATCTAACCCTGCACTCCCTCTCGGGGACAGTCGAGCAGCAGTTTTAGGACAACAGGATCTGGGAAACATCCTAATAGATTTCTAGCCCTGGTAACTCTATAAAGAAATTTTAGTACCTATTTGTCGGCCTTCTAATCTTTCTGCTGGCGGAGACTCAGGCCCGGCACAGACCTCCATCCTGTAAAGGACTGGAGAGCCCAGCAGGAGGGTGAAAGCTGGTGGATCCGAGGGCGCTTTGCAACCCGTTGAGGGAGCTGGCCAGTTCAGGAGGCCTCCCCTTAGAATCATCCAGACAACTCAGGGCACTCACCCTGGAAATCAGAGAGGAGGTGGCACCAGGCTCCTCATGGATGAACCTAGAAATCTCCTTTGCTTCCTCTACTCCTCCCCGCAAGGCCCCATCGGCAACAACTCCAAAATAAATCTCACATCCTTTCCCGTCTCTCCATCCCTCTGCCGCCGCCATGCGCCACACTGTTCCCAGAAGAAAGACTACATACAGACTGTGACCTTTGGGTCCCCAGTGCTCTGGTCCCCCCAGCTGCTCCAGCCTCGTCTCAGGCCAGTTGCCCCTTGATCCCTCCCTCTGCCTCCTTCCTCTTCCTCAGCCACAGCGGCCCCTCTTCTCTCAGCCCCTGTTCATCTTGCTCAGCCCCGGCTTCTTCTCTGGCAGCTCTTGGCTCAAATGCGCCTCATCAGAGAGGTCTCCTCCCTCGTATGTGACACAGCGGCTGGCACACTGCAGGAGCTCAGTGAGTATCTGTTTGAATGACAGAATAAATAAGCTTCACCATTTAAAAAACGCCCAGTGAACTAACTGGAAGTAACAGGGCAGTACACAGAGATGGTGAGTTGTTCCTAGGGCCAGGTTTGAAAAGAATTTAAGTAGCCAACAACAGAGGGTTGTATAAATCAAATGCTTCAGCATTATTAATTATTGAATGCTCTTTAACAAGGATGAATTAGATCTTCAAGCGCTGACATGCAACGGTGCCCAAGATACTCTAAGTGAACAAAACGTGTTACAATATACATAAGCAAGATTTTATTTCTGATTAAAAAAAAAAAGTGTAACACCAAGTGGCATGTTTGTAGGTAAATAAAAACCTAAAATGAGAGAATGAAGAGAAAGGAAGAATGATCTGGAATTGAGACCTAAATTTTATTTATTTCTTTATTTTTGTCTTTTTAGGGCCACTCCCGCGGCATATGGAGGTTCCCAGGCTAGAGGTCCATTGGAGCATGCATCTGCGACCTACACCACAGCTCATGGCAACGCTAGATCCTTAACCCACTGAGTGATGCCAGGGACCGAAACCACGTCCTCATGGATACTAGTCAGGATCGTTACCTGCTGAGCCACAACAGGAATGCCTGATACCTAAATTTTAGACTGTGATTATCTTTGGGATGGTGGTATGATGAGGTATTTTCATTCGTTCCTTTTTGGTTCATATTTTCTGATTTTTAAATAATGAGCATATATTGCTTCTGTAATAAGAAAACTATAAGAGCAAATCTGAAATGAAGAACAGTCTTCTGCCATCCATATTCATGGCAGCCCCCAAGGAGTAGCTGCAGGTGGAGGGGCTGAGGGCGCAGGACCAGCCAAGAGCCTGTCACACAGTCCCCCCACCCACCCAGGAGAAGGCGGAGGTGAGGCTGCCAGGGATAATTATTCTTGCCCCATTTTGAGCATGCTTCAGAGAAAATATGCTTGTTAGATAATAAAAACATAAGCCTCCAGGCATACTTCCTTCCCACAGAGAAAGACCAGCTGTGGCTTCTTCCACATTATTCACTCCATCCTGAGCTCTGCACACAGGTCACACTTTTAGAGGAAGGTCCCTTCTGCAAACTCTGGGTACCTGTAAACTCAGATCCGGCCCCTGGAGAGTCAGAGGAGCTGGGGGTGCCTTGGCTCGAGTGGACCCCTTGTAGATTTCTGGAATCTGGGATCTGGCACCTTCTTCAGCGGCCACCTACCCAGGTGCTAGAGGGGCCTAGGGCGAGACCACAGCAGTGTCCAGAGGCAGTCCCCAGGCTGCACAGCAGGGAATGGGGAGCAGCTGCACGCCGTCCATCTTTTGGTGCAGGGGTAGCTGCGAAGTCATTTCAAACAGTAAATGTAAGCCATCTAGAGGGTCAGAAACCAAATCTATAGCTGTCATGGAGTCAATTCAAAATGCAGTTTATAAGGACAGTGCTCTGTGTGACCTGGTTATCTTCACCTCTGGGCCTCAGGTTCATCATCCACACACTAAGAGGGCTAAACCAAATGTTCCCCAAGGGCCTTGTTGGGCTGCTGGTCTGTGCCCTGGGATCTGAGGGGCACTCTCTAGAAGAGACAAAATTCATTCCCAGGTTCTAATGGTCGAGGCCATCAACCACAGTAACGCCCATGTTACTATGCTCAGCAAAGAAGAGATCCCCATGGACTGGTGCAGGCAGAGTGGGCTTCCTGGTGGAGGTGAAAGCTGAACTGCACCTTGAAGAATGAATGGGACAGATGTAGGTGATTAGAAACGGTATGGGGCACTGATGTAATGATCCAAGGTACTGTCACTTTGGGACCAGCTGGAGGGCCCAGAGAGTCCCTCAAGGAAGGATCTATCTATAGTTGGTTTTCCTAGGTTCCCAGCTAAAGACATAGCTGATATAGCTTATAAATTCCAGAGCATCAAGTAATCAGCAGATTTCCTTTAAAGATCCTGCACCAAACCATGTAGGTGCTGGAGGCGACGTCTGTGAAGTCATAGAGCCACGCAGGGGGTGCTTTTACAATGAGCAGGGCAATCAGGACACCGAAGTAGGTCTCCACAAGGGAGCAGTCTAGACAGACAGGTGCAGTGCTTCTCAAAGCGTGGTTCCCAGGCCAGCAGCACCCGCATCACCTGGGAAGGAGTTACAAATGCAGCATCTCAGGCACACACCTACGGAATCAGAAATGCTAGTGGTGGGCCAAGCAATCTGTGTTCTAACAAGCCCTCCACGTGATTTTCATACAGGTGACACTTAAGAACCACGGTGCTCGTGGAAGGAGGGGAAGTTCTAGGGCCACAAGGCAGGAGTTCGAATCCCAGCCCCCGCAGCTGAATAGCCTCAGCAACACTGCCGACCTCCAGTCAGTTTTCTCTGCCATCAAATAGGGTCCATTAACACCTGTCCAGCAGGAGTGTGGCGAAGATTCAAGCAATTAATACATGTAAAGGGCCTGGTACAGTGCCAAGCACAAAAAAGATGTTAAACACATGTTTGACACAGGGAACTACATTCAATATCCTGTGATAAACCATAACGGAAAATAAAACGAAGAATATATACGTGTATAACTGAATCGCTTCGGTGCACAGCAGAAGTTAATACAGCATTATAAGTCAACAGTACTTCAATAAAATTTTTAAAAAAATGTAAAAAGTAAAATCCACACTTGAAAAATCACTGGAAGGAAACTTACAAAATGCTCGTGCCAGCTCCCGGGGAAAGGGTGTTACAGGTGATTTCCTTTCCCCCCATCTGCAGTTTTGAAACTTTTGGTAGGGCAGTTATATTAGTTATAAAGCAAAAGAGAAACATTCATCTCGCTCAGTGAGGACCCAGGACTGGGGCGCTGTTCTATCCTTTGGGGCCGAATGGCGGTCTACGCGGCGAGGAGCACCTTGCAGGTGCACGTGGCAGCCTCTCCCAAGATATGTGGCCGCCCAGCCCCAACGCCAGCGACCACAGCTCCCTGGGCTGCAGAGAAGGGACTCCCACGGAGAGGACAAACCTTGAGCTCACTGGCAATGGATCAGGAGCCAGCTGAGCAGGTACGCACATGTGTGTGTATTTGTGCGTACATATGCGTCCAGGGCAGGCTTGTGTTGATGAGAGGCAAATGTTCACAACCGGAACTCAGAGCTGGTCCTTCGTTCCAAGCCGCTCCTTGTGTGCTCGGGGAAGCTGAGGCCCAGACGGGAGAAAGCACTTGCCCAGCCACGTTTACACCTTGAGTTAGCAGCAGTCAGGAAGAGCCCAGAGCCCAGCCTCGCCCCAGCCTGGGCTGAGAGAGGGAGTACAGAACTTTCCACGGGTTGTCAAGAGAGGGGCCTTCGAGGCAAAGAGTGGGGCATTTAGAAAGTGAAGACCAAAGAAGCGTCTGGAGGCCTTGCTGGTTCTGTCGGGGAAGAGGAAGCCCTCACTCAGATGGCTCTTTGCATCTGGAGGGATCTTATTAAAATCTTAGGGTGTGCTGAACTGCGATCCTTCCTCACAACTCAGCCCTATGCTCCTGTTTGATGCGTTTCTTGCCCTGGGTGTCACCCCAAGTCAGCCCAGGTGACATAACACGATATGTGTGAAGGGCCTGGGGCGGGGGCAGGATGGGCTGCTGTTCTTGACGCTGAGATGGGATAACCCAGAGGTACCCAGCAAGAGAGATGCAGACAGGTGAGGGTAGGTGAGCGATCAGACCTGGTCACTGCTGGTCATCACACAACATCGTAAGTCAGTGTCGGCCTGGGTAGGTGAGAGACCGGACCCCGACAACCTCCTAACCTAAGACTGGCTGGAGTGCTTATGGAACACGGCAAGGAGGGTTGGGTAAAACTAGTAAAATCTTATGGCCATGTCGATCCTAAGCCTCCCAAAAACATTTCTAGGGGAACGTGGGCCTCAACTCCCAACCTTCACTCGCAGGGGGCAGAGGGACGCAGCAATGTGTCCCAGCGTGACTCCGCCCCCCTCCGCTTCCGCCCAGGCAGAGTCCTAGAGGCTGCCCAGCCCGGCATTCCAAGGCCTCCGGCAGACACAGTCCCCAACTCCCTTCCCGCTAGATGGCTTGTCATGGCTGAGGCCGTGTGGCAGGTGCTCTGTCATTAATCCATCAGTGGCGACAGCCTGTGACGCTCCATCTGGGTGTGACAGAGCTCAGCACCAATCAAGAAATGAGCCCGTGAGCACGCTGATGGCTCATCAAGGCTGCAGACGGGGACACATGCTGGCTCGCTCATTATTGGCATTCTCTATTAAACTGGAGCCGCCCAGGTATAAAATAGCTGCCCGGATAGGAACCTCTATGAGCACAGGAAGGCGGGCAGACGGACAGCTGCTGGGCCCCCAGGACTGTTTTCCGTAACCACAAAATGCCAGGGTATTCCTTCAGAACAGCTTCCAGCGTTTAAAAATATGTCACAGAACTTACATCGAGGACCTTGCTCCTCAACCGACAGGCTTTTACATTTTTATCTTTAAATATTTCCCAGTAGGTGAATTACCCAAATTAGTCAATAATAGAACCCCAAATGGCTATGTTTAGCCAACTGAGTGTGACACCAAAACGCATGACCGCATGAGCCATCTCTCCACAAAGCCACTGTAACAGGACTGTCCGCAGGCACCCAAGGGCTGCAGTTTTGCTGGGATGGTGGAAGGCTGCGGCGGAAGGTTACAAACTAACCAACATGTGTGTGGACACGTGGAACACGCCACTCTCTGCGTCTCATGCAGTCCTCAAAGTTACCATTAACACCTAGAATGTTTAAAATGTTATTTCTACCCGTATCAATTTTTCATCAGGACACATCGTTGGGAACCTGACTTCCCGCTGCTAGCAACTTGGGTTAAAGGAGTCATTCAGTCAAGAGTGATTTTTGACCGATTCACCCGTTTCCTGGGATAATGTCGCATTGTGAAGTTCATCTCCATTTTGGTGTAAATGCAGAAGAATGTTGTAGAAATATTCAGCCTAGAATCACCTGGACATACTGTGCTTAGAAAAGGCCCTTGCACAATTACCCTGCTGTGTAATTAGCTGGCACTTTTTGAGTGACTTTTCGGGAGGACCCTGAGCTCCAATTAGGTTGTTGGAAAAGAGAGGAGGGACATTCAGAGGTGCCTCTGCCGGTCACCTGGCCCTTGAGAAGCCAGGTCAAGAGGCCTAGGTATCATTACGGAGCATCTCAAGTCCATATCACTCTCTAAAAGGGTGACAGCACTTTTCTGTAGAACAGAAAAAGGCCTGGGAGAGAAATGTTCTTTCTGAACGACACATGTGGTCCTTTTAGAAGAGAAATTTCACGGCCCTTCCTGCATGCCTCACCCTCATGCCAAACTGCATGGCCCCCACTAGAACATAGAAGCTTCCAGAAATGCTGTCAGCTGTGACCGGGCCCAGCTGCTCAATGAGATCGTGGCTCACAGAGCTGGCAACCCTGCCCTATGCTGCCTGGTCATCACTCCAAACGCTGCATTTGGTTCTCGGGCCGCGCTTTCCACGGGATGTGGACAAACCGCAGCCCATTTAGAGATGTGTGACCGAGATGCTAAGAGGATGGGAATGGTCTTGTGTGAAGAGCAGGGGAAGGAAACGCTATTGCTGCCTTGGCATTTGTCTGCAGCCTTGGGGAGGGTCTAGTCACCCCCTGCACATGTCCTGCGGTGGGCGGGCCAGGTAACAAGAACCGGAGCCGGAGGGAAAGAGCTGGCGGAGCAGGGCCTTCTCTCAGCCGGGCTGTGGCTGGAGGAATGGACAGCCATGTGGGCAGCGTGCTCCTGCCCCTGGAGGAGACCGGCAGCGGCCAGGAAGGCACCTGGCAGGGGAGCCCCGAGGGAGCTTGTGAGTCAATGATTCTATAAATAATAGTACCTTGGATTGATACATTGGAAGATGGGCTGTGGCAGGTCAACCAACTGGAATAGATACAAAGAAATGTTCCCGCAGGATGGGTCACGAAATACCTACAGAGCCTGGTCCGCTTTAGAACGGTGTCTGCTTTTGCTTGAGGTAACCCTCTGCCCTGAGCACAGGCCCCCTCCCCGGTGGGTGCTGCCTCCCAGAGCCTGTGCTGTCCTGCATGAGAGCCCTTCCCCTGTCCCCGAGGCCATCTCTCAGGGCGCGGCAAGGGCGCAGTCATCCTGTGATTAGGGCCTTTTAAATGGCACATATACTTGAACTAGACCACCCCTGAGGACCCCCCAGAAAGATGCACACAGGGATCCCCCTGGGCCACCAGGAGGCTGTGCACAAGCCTCCTCCCGTCTCTGGATTTGCCATGTCTCCCAGGCAGAAAGAGAACTGGCCTGGAAGGCAAGTGCCTTAGGGCCCTCCGCGCTCTCACAACTGGTACAGGGGACGAAATCCTGCCTCCCGCCAGCCTCCGGCCAAGCCACGTGACAGCCAGTTCTAGGAACAGCACCGCCTGCACCCGGTACGCCCAGTCTAATCCGAGGCCAGCCGGCAAAGCGGCTTAGCTGGGGATGAGCCTACGGGGCACACCTTTCGGGGCTGCTGTTTGGAAGATGCACATTTCATCAGCGGCTGCAGGAGCAGGGTTGGGTCTCGCTGCCCACTTGGGGCTTCGATCTTAGAAGGATGCCCATTCCATTACGACTTGGTTTCAGGAATCAAAAGGTAAAGGTAACACTGCTCAGCGCCCTCACCTCTGACCAGCTCTTGGCATTCGCTGTAGGGACGGTGGCTGGTGGGTGAGAAGTGAGAGGGTACCTGCCAGCGCACACGCGGAAGCTGCCCGCTCCGGTCCAGGTGGGGCCGGTCCCTTTCCATGCTCGCCTCCGCTGCTCGCCTCTCTCCCCTCGTTCCTACTCACTACTGTGAGTTCCTGAGTTTTGTGTCTCTGGATTGGCATTTCTAATCCCATTTTTGACTAATGAACTCCAGTCACGGTGATCTATAATTTCACAAACCCCTTACAATTAAAAAAAAAATCACTTTATCATCTTTGCATGCCTTATGGTAAAAAAAGACTTTTAGCTAAATATTTTATAAGGGTATATTATTCAAAGATTATATTAAATGAGCATTAAAAGACAATTCTTAATAACGTTCATTACGTGTAAGGACACATTTCAACATTTTCTCATTTAACAAGTTACACACAACATTTCGTTTCTTTTAAATTAGTCGTGCAAGGAAAGACTGATTTGTTGACAAATAAAACACGACATTTTGGTCCTGAGACCAATATATATTTAAAACATAATTGAAACTTAATTATATGCATCAGCTTCAAAAAATAGATGAGGACTGTGTGTGGTGACCTGATCTTTAGAATTCTTGCATTTTGAGATTAAGAAAAATCAACCGCATTATTTTTGTAATGGTCACAAGTTATCTACAGTAATAAGATAAAGTGGGATTCAGAGACAAATTTGTAAGTTCTTCAAAATAACACATTGCTAGTAATATTTATTTTTCCAGTTAATAAAAAGACGAGCTAGTTAAATTTTCTCTATATTTTCCATGGACCCCACCCTTTCCCTTTCGTCCCTCATTTGACCTACTAAATACGTTCAGAAAACCTCGATGAGAACTTGAATCCAATGATCACAGCTTACGAATGTCGAAGAAATGACTGAGGCAAATCTGCGGAATTATTGTTCTTAGGCTCATTAGCTTGGGGTGGTTTAATATAAACGTTCTTTATGTTTTCTGTCTTTGTCACTTTTTATAGCCACACTGTGGCTATAAATGAAACTGTATATGACAAGTAATAAAAACAATTTAAAAGTACATAGCAATCCAGTTAATCCAAAGTGATAAGCCACTTGGTGACTGAGAAAAGAGCACGCTCGCCTGACCTCCGCTAGCCATGTGTTCTCACATGACACACACCCAGGCACACACACACACACACACACTCAGAGGTCCCCAAAGTTACACACCCGGGAAAAGCACTCATGTACTCACTTAAAAAAGATATGACCTGAAACAGATGCATTTCCCACCCCGAGCAACTGTAAGCTCCAAGCACTCGGTCTAAGAGTACTGGTTCTACCTTGGTTGGAGAGGAGCCGGGGTGGTGCTTTTATTAAAAGCAAAGCAGCGGGAGTGACACGGACTGTCCTGCAGGGAGCTGTGCGTGGAGGGAACAGCAGGTGGGGCCCACGGAGGTGAAGGCGGGGGGCCGGGAGGAAAGCGAGTGAGGCGAGGGGACCAACATCAGTAAATGCCCTACATGCGGTGAGTGGGAGGGGAGAGTCTGAGCGGTGGTCTGGATCAAGAAACTTCCAGGAGGTCAGAGGCTCCACAGAAGCTGTGGGGGTGCACCCTGGGGATGTGGGGGCCCACAGAGCCCTACTGGGGAAACCTGTTACAAAGCTCCACCTTATTGGTCAGAAAGACTCTCTGCTGCTGTTTCATACACGTAGCTGCTGGAGCCTGGCCCACAGGGCGCAGAGCTCTGCTCGGGCTCGGGCCTACAGGACACTTGAGGATGGAAAAGGAGCTAAGTGGGGGTCCCTGAGCACAAGCCATGGCCCAGGAGGCTAAGAGGCTTGAGCAGGTCCGCTAGGGAAGACCTGGGTGACGTTCCCCTGAGGTCCCCCGTCCCCACCGAGGCCAGGCCTCTCCTGACTGACCGCACCACCGGCAACAGACCTACCCAGCTTCCAGGGTACTGAACTGAACACTCCAGAAACCACCCAGGGTCCCTCCCTATAAGGGAAACACAAGTCCAGGGTTCTTCTTTAGGTAGTTTGGGAATCTGAGAGGCCAAGGCATCGACTCTACAGCTGCTTGAGAAATTCTCAAAGAGGATCTGAATGCAAGCAGAGAGCCCCCGGCAGGGCAGAAGCAGCCCCTTCTGTGACGGGAAGGGACCTCGGGGCTCGGGGAGCTGACCACGCAGGGGCAAATATCAGCCGGGCAGCAGGCCCCAGAAGAGGCCACCCACCCCAGCCCACGTGGCAGTTTAGGAGACTTGCACAGGCATTTACCTTCCCAGAGAGAAGAGAAACAAGAAGCAGGTGGGGGAAAGCCGTTTTCCACGACGTCAGCAGCTCCTCCGTGGAACCCAGCCAAAGCCACGAGCTCATCGGGGACCTGCAGCTCTGGGCCGAGGCGGTGATGGAGCCCGGCCGGGCCCGGCCCAGCCCGCTGCGCCCGCCACACACACCCCGAGGCCCTCACCCTGGACGATGCCAGAAGAGCGTGTTGCCATCACCCCCAGAAGAGGCCCTCATGACTCGCCCAGACACACCTCCAGCGGCATGCTCTCCCCGGCCCCCTGCACATATTTCCGCTCGGGAGGACCGGCCCAGCCCAGGGTGGAGCCTTCTCAAATCCTTTCCAGCCCTGTCCACCTTCAGCGCCGCGAGGCTCGGCACAGGTCTGAGCTCGCTTCCGGGCGAGACTGCAGGATCCCCCGGCAGCCTGGGCTCCTGCCACCCCGCGGGCCCGGCCTGGGCTCCGGCAGAGCCTGTGGGCCTCTGCGGCCAGGCCCCCAGGTCCCGAAAGGCAAATCTGCAAGACCCATTCACAGGCTGCTTTGGTTGAACGACTGGAGGTTTTCATTTTCTAAGAAACAGGGACATAAATGGCTTGTTGGCATTTCACCGACAGAGGTGTGGGCGACTGACTGGATCCCTCGCAGGCTTGGTGCTGAACGGGAAATTAGAGGCTCCAGAGGGAGCACGGCGTCATCTGTCAGGAGCTCAAGGCAGCGCCCCTGCCTGCTGACACTCACACACAGACACACACTCTCACAGAGACACACTCTCACACACACCCACACTCAACACACACAGAAACATACATTCTCACACAGAGACACACACACACTCAACACACATGCTCACACATAGATGCACACTCACCCAAACACACATACACAGACACACACTCTCCCACACCCAGACACACAAACACTCACACAGGAACACACACAGAATCACACACAGAGATACACACTCTCACACATAGATACGCACTCACACAGACAACCAGACACACATACTCACACAGACACACACTCTCCCACACCCACACACTCACTCACACAGAGACACACACTCTCACACAGAGACACACTCTCACACACAGAGACACACTCACACACAGAGACACACTCTCACACACACACACTCTCACACACACACACACACTCACACAACCAGTCACATATATTCACACAGACACACACTCTCCCACATCCAGACACTCACACACACACTCACACAGAGACCCACTCTCAGACACAGACACACACACTTACACAGACACATGCAGACACCCAGATGTACACTCCTCCACAACACACTTCCACAGACACACACACAGAGATACCCAGACACACACCCACAAACACACACTCCCACACCCAGGCACACACACTTACACACACACACATACACACAGTGACATGCGGAGATACAGAGAAACCTAGACACACACTCACACACAGATACACACCCACACGCACATCTAAAACTTTCTTCCTAACGTTCAGGACGAGCAGAAGAGACTCTCGCAGAAGTCCTGCACCTCCCCCTCAAGGAGGGGACGTTCAGGCAGAGGACAGAGGAGAGGCCGACACTGCCCAGGTGGCCGCCATCCCCTCCCACAGGTGAGCCCCGGTGGTGCCGCGTCCTGCCCTCCCTGCGCGGACCCCACTGACCCGGGAGGAGCAGCCACACCGTGGGCAAGGCCAGCCAGAGATCAGCGCCACGCAGGCCGCCCCCGGGAGGAGCGGCCACACCGTGGGCAAGGCCAGCCAGAGATCAGCACCACGCAGGCCGCCCCCAGGAGGAGCAGCCACACCGTGGGCAAGGCCAGCCAGAGATCAGCACCACGCAGGCCGCCCCCAGGAGGAGCAACCACACCGTGGGCAAGGCCAGCCAGAGATCAGCGCCACGCAGGCCGCCCCCGGGAGGAGCAGCCACACCGTGGGCAAGGCCAGCCAGAGATCAGCGCCACGCAGGCCACCCCCAGGAGGAGCAGCCACACCATGGGCAAGGCCAACCAGAGATCAGCGCCACGCAGGCCGCCCCCGGGAGGAGCAGCCACACCGTGGGCAAGGCCAGCCAGAGATCA
>PVHT021183518.1:9577993-9756235 GCA_004024745.2 Catagonus wagneri | reverse complement strand
CCCGGGAGGAGCAGCCACACCGTGGGCAAGGCCAGCCAGAGATCAGCGCCACACAGGCCTCCCCCGGGAGGAGCGGCCACACCGTGGGCAAGGCCAGCCAGAGATCAGTGCCACGCAGGCCACCCCCAGGAGGAGCAGCCACACCGTGGGCAAGGCCAGCCAGAGATCAGCACCATGCAGGCCGCCCCCAGAGATGTCACCATCTCTGGCAATGACTCCAACCACTGCCTCGTGCTGGAGAGCAAACGAGGGCTCAGGGGCTCTGAGGGGCTGGCTCAGGATGGAACCAACACTGAATGGGAGTCACGGGGTGGAGTCGAGCCTCGGTAGCAGCACCGAGCGAGCCATGGGACTTTTCGGGGCCTCGGTTTCCCTTCCGAAAAGAGGAAATGCAGTTCCCAGAAGGGCGTAGTGAGCTAAGGGAGGAAATGTGGATGGAAGTACGGGGAGGGGGCCCGGCCACGCCTCCGCGTGGTCTCTGTGGACAGGGCAGGGGGAGCGACACAGAGCGAAGGCAGGGCCTGACCTCCGTGCGGGTGGGAAGGGGGCAGGACTGAGGTGGAGGGAGGGGACCTACCAGTGCCCTCATGCACCCAAGCCCCTCTTTTACGACGCCCCCTTGTCCAGAGCTCCTGCAGAGGGGTGTGGCCTCAGCAGGACCTTTCCGGGAAGAAGGGTGGACACAGGTGGGACTAGAGGTGGGCCCTTGACCCAAAGGCAGTCAACATTCAGCCCGGTGGACGATCTGCGGGGACAACCACAAATAAGGAGCTCTGCCCATGGGGGCAGTGCCAGTTAGCTAAGCCCGCTGGACTCCCTTCCTTTGGAATTCTCACCGGAAAACACACATTACCCATCAGCTGATGGCACGGGAAAAAAAGGAAGAGATAGGAAAGGAAGGGCTGGGCCCGAGCGGGAAGCAGAGCCTGAGATGAAAGTGTGTGGATACCCTCGCTGGCGGGGAGGACACAACGGGACAATCTGGTCCTTGGAGCCAGCAGTCTTCAGTCCCCTTGTGGTTCCACTTCCCTGGGGAGGCCTGTGACTCTCGTAGCCGGAAGGGCCGGAGGCAGCAGTAACATGGTCAGTCTCCTGGGGGCAGGAGACTGCGGATGGGGGGCAACCAAAATGTGGGGTGAGTTCTAGCTGGGATCACAGTCAGAGCTGGTGGGGTTCTTCCAGGTCGACTGGCCCAGTGTGGCCCAGCGACGGGCCAGGGAGTGGCCTGATGGAGGCCACGGTTCCCGTGTGCTTCCAGAGAAGCCCTCGTCCCCGGCAGGCCACCACAGGGGGCTGGAATCTCCCGTTCCACAATCTCGTGCTCCAGGGGAGAATGAACGCGGCAGTGCTGATCCAGCCTCCGGGTTGCGTTACGTGCAGAGAACACCCCGAAGTAATGCAGAAACTGGCCGCCCCCCAGTTTCGAACCGCCCTGACCCTGCTCGAAGGCACCGCCGTGGGCACCGAGTGAAAACCAGACTCATCAGGGCTGCTCGTGTCCCAAAGACTAATTCTGCTCATTATTTTTCAGGGAAAGGGCAATTAAAAATCCATTCTGAACAGAGTGAAGACATATTTTTAGAATGAAATTGAGAAGACGCCCTGAAAATAACACAAACGGTCCAAGTCCAGAGTGATTAAAAAGGGATAAATCAGCTGCCTGGCACTAAGGAGTCCCCACGAGGGGCCGCTCCCTGGGGCCGCAGGGAGGCTGGCCCCGAGGCCAGCCCAGGACACGGCCAGCCTCCTCACATTCATGCCTAGAGGTGGCTTCCTGGTCCCGGCCGGGCACAGCAAGAGTCAGGGGGAGGGGCCCCACCGTCACGCAGTCACAGTCACACTGGGGGCAAAGATCCAGCTACAAGCCCGGGCCAGCCTCCCCCAGAAAGTGTGGGGGAGCAAAACCCAGCCAGCAGGTTGTGCTGTGGCCGTCCCCACCCCAACCAGGACCCATTAGGCCAAGGGGAGCTTCTAGAAGGACAGGGCCCTTCACCTGACCACCCCCCCACCCCCCACCCCCGCCGACTCCAGACATGGCAACAATGACGGTGAGAGAGAGAGAAATAAGAAGAAAGAGAAGAGTGAGATGGTTTGGCGGTGGTTCCAGGGTAGAGCCAGCATCTGCAGGGTTCAAAACTTCAACTCACAAACTTGACTTCATCAAATCTCTTCTTCTAGGGTGAATAACACTGGCCTGAGAACCTAGAAGCCTAGTTTCTTCTGATTCTACTCATTTTAATTTGGTCGCTAGGACAACTGACTGAGAGCAGTCTACAACTCTAGACTCTTAAAAAATACTGATGGGGGAGCCCCACTGCGGGTTAAGAACCCGCCTCGGTGTCCGAGAGGATGCGGGTTCAAACCCTGGCCTCGCTCAGTGGTTAAGAATCAGTGTCACTGCAAGCTGTGGCGTAGGTCACAGATGTGGCTGGAATCCAGTGTGGCTGAGGCTGTGGCTGTGGCCGGAAGCTGCAGCTCTGATTGGACGCCTAGCCTGGGAACTTCCGTCTGCTGCAGGTGTGGCCCTAAAAAGAAAAAAAAAAGTGGCAGGGCTGGAGGTGGGTGGGTAAGCAGAAATGTCTCCTTTTAGGAGGAAAGAGAGCCCATGCATGACACATCTATTCCTTTTACACTGAAAAGTATCCTAAGTACCATCAGGCACCTTCGGGAACCGGAGCCACAATAAGCCAGACCTCACATGAGTGCTAAGGGACAATCAAAAGGGGATAAATATTTATTAAATGCATACTAAGAGTCAAGCACAGTATGCTACATTCTTCTTTTTTGAATCTTCACAACAAACCTGAAGGGGAAGGTATGATTATCCCATTCACAGCTGAAAGAGCGGACACACAGAGGGGTGACGCTGCTAACAAAGTTAGTGAGTGACAGTGCAGGTGTCCCTGATGGGACTGTGGCCCCTGGAGTCCAGCTTTGCCCGCTACCCCACACTGGTTACTGTTTAGCACGGGCTGAAATCTAATCAACCAAGAAAGTTCCTGTGTCAGCAACAGCCAGTGGAGGAGAAAGCGAACATTAACAAATGCCTGATTACTGTAAACTAGCTCAGAAATGCCAGGGCACTAAATCACGCTGAAGGCTAACATTTCCAAACCACGGCACTCCATCTGCGTCCCTCATTGTCCCCCTAGAGACCAGAGGGTGGCTGGAAGGGCCAGGAGTGAGCCTGGATCTGCCCCCAGACCCAACAGGGGGGTGCCGATCCTCCCAAGGGGGTCCTGAAAGAGCCCGTGTCCACACCATCCCTTCGCGGGTGGACGGCCCAGAAGATCCAGGAGGAAGAGATTTGGGGGTGGGCTTGGGGAGAGAGGCCGGGGGCAGGGTCAGAAGGCGCCTGTGGGATGTCCAGGGCAGACGATCCTGAGCGAGCTAGTTTTATGGACCCGGTGGTCAGCAGTGGGGTCTGTGCTACAGATACGGATCTGGGAACCACTGTTCCTGGCAGTTCAGAACATGACTCAGAAAGAACATGCAGAGTAAAGGATAGAACAATCCAAGAGCCCTGGAAGGGGACAAGTGAACCTGGCCAGTTCGGTCACCGAGGGTATGGCTGGCCACGTCCTCAGATCTCGTGGCTCCTGAGAGCCACGGGAGGAAAGAGCAGTTTCTCCAGGGCGAGTGTCAGTCACCGCACGGACAGTGGCTCTATGCGGCTTTACTGACGGCGAGTTGGGAACAGCTCCAAGGACAGGGTGCTGTGAACCTCACAGGCAGCAGAGGACAGTGGTTCCCTCCAGCCCAGGACTGTACCCTACGTGCACTTGCACGACTAGAGCACGGACTTCATCCTGGGCTCTGCCACCCACTCGCTGGCCAGGTGACCCCAGGCAGTCGTCTGCCTTTTGCTAGATGAGGAAATGGAAACGTGCAACCGGAGAGGACAGCACAACTGTCCAGTCCATCCTGACAAGGGCTAGGGAGGGAGACAAAGGGGAAAAATGTCCACAGCCTCGAGACACCAAATCTCTGCCTCAGGTGGGGCTTGGGCTGTTCTGGCTGCGTTGCCACTGGCGGGGCTCTGCGTGGTTAGGGCTTCTGAACCTGGGCTCCTCAGTGTTTGGAACACAGTGGCTTCCTCCCAGCCTACAGGTGTCAGCCGAGAAAAAAACAGATGACGCTGCCCAGGGGTTAAGGATGTCCCCAGGCACCTATTACTGTGACGGTGTCTCTCCAACAGACACACAGACAGGTTCTCAAGTGTCCTGGATTATTCTGGATCTGCCTCTAGAAAGTTGTTCCGGTCCATTTTGACGACCCAGCCCCAGAGTATCGCTGATTCCTTATTGTGCTTCATCCATATTTTCTTCACTGCTCGCCACATCCCTCTGGAGTAAGGATTATGACCTTTATTGTACATACAAGAAAACGGGGCCTGAGAAATCTGATGCCACCCCCATGCGCCCTGGCCCACACCAGAGCCACAGCAGTGCGGGATCCAAGCCACATCTGCGACCTACACCACGGCTCATGGCAACGCTGGATCCTTAACCCACTGAGCAAGGCCAGGGATCAAACCCGCAACCTCATGGTTCCTAGTCAGATTAGTTTCCGCTGTGCCATGAAGGGAACTCCTAATATCCCTTTTTAAAAAGTGTTTTATATGTTTAAAAAATTAAGTAGACACATGGAAGATATTTTTAAAAGACCTAAACCTGGGAGTTCCCTTTGTGGCTTAGCAGTTAACAAAACTGATTAGGATCCATGAGGATTTGGGTTTCATCCCTGGCCTCACTCAGTGGGTTAAGGATCCCGTGTTGCTGTGGCTGTGGTGTAGGCTGGCAGCTATAGCTCTGATTTGACCCCTAGCCTGGGAACTTCCATATGCTGCAGGTGTGGCCCTAAAAAGCAAAAATAAATAAATAAATACATAAATAGGACCTAAACCCAAACTTCTCTTAGAATGAAAAGCACAGTTGGAGGACAAACACTAGCTGATTACATGACATTATAAAACTACAGTAATCGAAACAGTGTGATATTGGCACAAAGATCGTAAAATACATCAATGAAATAGAATGGAGTTCAGAAATTAATTTTTCCCCAATATAGAAGTACAGCTAGCTGATTTTTAAAGGCAATTCAGTGAAGAAACAACATCTTTTACGTATTAATTTTCCTGCTGCACCTGCAGCATATGTAAGTTCCTGGGCCAGGGATCGAACCCGAGCTATAGTTTCAACCTACGCTGAAGCTGTGGCACTGCAGATCATTTAACCCATTGCACCGGGCTGGGGATCGAAACTGCACCACCTTTTCTGCTTAAATTAGCCAGAACTGGTTTCCGCTGCTTGCTTCTTAGACTCTTCACTGATAGAACATAATCTCAGAACAAAGAGCAATACTTAAATGGAACGCATGTAGCTGCATGGAAAGCTCACTCCCGGAGTCTGTGGTCTTCCACCCAGCGTCTGCAACAGACTGGAGTTTGGGACTGTGCTATTCAGCTTCTCTCCCCTCAGGGGGTCATAAACCAGAACAAGGAGCCCCATGATGGTCCCCACTGCTCACGGGTAAAGGTTACAACTGACCTCCCCAGCCCCAGCTCCTCCTCTCCTGCTCTCCCTCCAGAGATGCTTTCTGCTCAGCCTGCAGGACGCAGCCGGCATAGCCCCGCTGCTCACCGTTATCCACGCTGCTATCCACGCGGCCCCTGTTTTCCGCTCTTAAGAGTTCTACTCATCCTCCCAGCCCTCCCACAGCCCAGCTTCCCAGCCCGTGGAGATCCCTCCTCATCCCAAGGAGGGATCCATTCATTTCTTGCTTTTAAAAAATTTTCTTTTTAAAAAAAGAGGGCTGGGAATCTGGCTTTCTGGCACGACATGCCCTCCAGAGCCACCCACTCTCTGGCCCAGGCTCCCTGCACCCTCCAGGCGGGGGGCTAACCAGAAACTCTGCTCCATCCTTTCAGGTCCACTTTGCCTTCTCTCTCTCGGTGAGACGGGGAACAGCTCATCTCCGTGCTCCTCAGGAGGGTCCTTCAAAGACAATTAAGTCCCTCCTCGGCCTCTTTCTTCTGAAATGAAATCATCCCTAATCCTTTAGCCTGTCTTCAAGAGCCCTGTTTCCTGGTGCTTTAATGGAGTGGACCCATCCGAGCAGCACCACAGCTGGGAGGGCTGAGGGGCTCAGGCGTGGGGTTCACAGGCATCTATGAGAATAGCAGCCTCTTCTCAGATCATTTGCAAAGTGGGATTACCTGCCTGTTTACCAAAAGCTGCCTCAGTTCCTCATCTGGCTTCTGATCCCATTTCATTCCACAGCAGGGCGTCCAAGTCGCCTCTGTGAGCCAGGGTGGGAACCACTCAAAGGGAGGGAGGGTGACTAGGGACAAACTGAGGACCCTGAGTGCTAAGTTCAGACAATTTAAATAGGGAACTAACAGGAAAATGAGCAGGCATCTAGGGACGAGCAGTAGTACAGCCATGAATCTGCTTTTCCCTGGTGGCTCAATGGTTTCCCTCAAGGTGGGGACCAGGTTGTTTTTTCTTCTGTCACCCCCAGTGGTATAAAGTTAGACTTGGCATTGGAAAGGGGGCGGGTTCTTTCGGGGGGGGGGGAACGGTGGTGGATCTTAAAAAGTGAGTGAATAACTGCATGGACTCAGAGTAGTCACCTCTCCCAAGTAACGGCAGTCCTGGCTCAGTGGACCAGAACGACGACACCGCAACAACTCCACGGGGCTGGAGTGATCGCCCCTCTGCCGCAGAGGGAAAGATCACACAGCATGTGGGCATCGTTAGGACATTAGCTGTAGGCTGGGTGGACGGCACCCAAGTGCCTCCCCCGCCCATGGGCTGGTCCCATGGCTGGCTTCTGCATGCAGACGGCTTCTGTAGTCAACTCGGTGCTACTGTGATTCTGCAGATGAATGATTTTACTCACAAATGACCCCTAACACGGTTGTGGAGTGGCCTTGATCTTTCTGGGAGCAAAAGCCTTACGGCTCAGCCACACCCTATGAGTTCACCAGGCCTGACGCCTCACAGTTCAACCAGTTCATTATATGCGTCCTGGGCCTCACCTTTCCCCAAATGAAACAGAGAACTGCAGGCATTTTCTTGAAGGCAAACAAGAAAATTGCCCAAAAAACCAAGTAATCTTCAAATGTCAGAAACATCCAGTGCGTGAATCACGCTTAAGTAAGAGCACAGGAATTTGGCAAAGTGACAAGCAGTGGTTTACAACATTAAAGGTGACTTGGAGACAGTCAGGAGCTGAGGGAGAAGGATGCCTGGTCCAGCCCGAACCAGCCATCTCCCTCGACAAGCTCAGCACCTGCCCATTTCCTCATTTGTGAAAGGGCACTCGAGCTGTGAGTTTCTTGAGGAGGAGATAAGTAATCCTCTGAGCATCTCGTGGACCCCAGTCAGCGTCCTCAGACCTGGCTGAAAAGCTCTGCAGCACTGTCTTGGACCCCTGGGCAGAAAGACCTGGGCAGGCCCTCAGGCAGCGGCCCAAGCCTGGGACCCACCACCTTCTCCCTCTCCCAGACGCAGCATGAGTATCTTCTGAAAGATGCCGCGAAATCCTTTCCTCCAGGGCCAGGCGATCAGAGGAGCTTCCAAGATACTTCAAGGCCACCATAATCCATCGCCGCCCCCTCTGATTCTCACAGTGCTGTCTCCAGCTCTAGGGCTCGCAGGTCCCCCTTCCCCCAAGACAATGACCTTCAGTCCCCACAGCCTCTCCCCAGCCTTGGAAGGCAATTCAGATTCAGTCCACGCAGCGGCATTTATTTATGCCGGTCCAGCGCTGAGCTCTGCGGTGCACGGGCCGGCGCTGCTGATCCCCGGTGCCTCATCTCCAACGAGCTCCTTGACTCCTCTCCTCACCTCCCTTTGCCCCAGGTGGTGCCTACAACCCACTGGGCTGGGTGTTTAATAAAGAGCGGATGACAGCCTAGTCTAGGAATAGTAAACCCTGCTTGGGATCTGAAGTCAGAGCGATGGCATGGATTTGTTTCTATTCTTTCTCTGAAATTCCTCCACCATGGACAAGCCCCGAGCAGATCCACGTGTGAGCTGGCTGCCCCATGACCCTGTGGCACCCTGGTCCCTGGATCTGTTCGGAGGTGCTGGAGGAAGCTCAGCCCCAGCTAATTTAGGTCAGAGCCCTGTGACATTTTCTGAGGAGCCTGGCAGTAAGGCACGCCTAAAGGGAACTAAAGGTCATTCCAATGAGAACGCGAGTCAGAAAACATCCATGACTTAAATGTTGGCGCCTCCAGAAGGTGACTAGTTATTAGATTGGGCCCATGCATAGGACCTAAGGGACTCAGATAGGAACTTAACTGTGTAAACCCTGCCAAGAAAAGCCCATGGAGACCCTCAGCACAAACCACGCGACAGCGCTGATGTTGGGAGCTACCACTTTCACATCTGGGAAGTAGAGGAGGCAGGACCAGCAGCACCTGTTAAGATTCCAGTCCAGCCTTTCATTTCCCAGTGCAAGAAGAATAAGGATATTTTTGTCTCATCTCCTGACAGCAGGAACGGATGAGGCTGAGAAAACTCTTCTGGCAACTGCACACAACAAAAGGAAATCCGGCCCATCTCACCGCTCTCCTCTCCAGGGCCTGCGCCATCCGGATGCTGCTCACCTTGGCAGCTTGGTCACGGCACCCCATCTCCCTGGATCCACCGCCGTTCCCCGGCCGGTCCACCCCAATCACACGCACGCCTTTTGGACACGCATGCGGTAAATTCCCGCCACGGAAACCGGTTCACATTCCCCAGTACCTCCTCTTACCCCAAATGCCTTCAGTGCCCCGCCCGGCCCTTGGCTACCTGTCAGCCTCACCCCAGGTCTTTCCTGATTCCACGCAATATAGGCCCCTCCCTCGCCTTGCTTTGCTAAGGAGGTTTGGGACATCCTTCTGTTCTGTCACATGAATACAGTAATCCCATCTTTTCCACCTAGACTTCTGCTTGTTTTGGAGGGGTACCGCTACGTTTTCGTCACTGTTCTTATCCATGCGGCTGTGCCTGGCACACACCGGCAGGGCTCGTTTTATCGTGTTTCATTTGACTGTGCTTTGTAGATACTGTGGCTTTTTATCTTGTTTTGTTTCACAAATTGAAGGTCTGTGGCAACCCCACGTCCAGCAAGTCTATCAGCATCATTTTCCCAACATGATTTGTTTACTTCTCATTTCGCTGTCACATTTTGGGAATTCTTACAATATTTCAAAATTTTTCATTATTATATTTGTTACGGTGATCTGGGATCTTTGCTGTTGGGCTATTGTAATTGTTTTAGTATTTTTTTAGCGGTAAAGTATTTCGTAATTAAGTACACACTTTTCTTTAAGACATAATGCTATTGCACACTTAATAGACTGCAGTATAGTGTAAATGTAACTTTTTTTCTTTTTATGGCTGTACCTGCAGCATATGGAAATTCCTGGGCCAGGGGTCAACTCAGACCTGCAGCTGCCCGCCTAGCCATGGCCACGGAAACACTGGATCTGTGACCTGTGCCACAGCTTACGGCAATGTTGGATCCTTGTCCACTGAGCACGGCCAGGGAGTGAACCCTCATCCTCACAGAGACAACACTGGGTCCTTAACCTGCTGAGTCATGATGGGAACTCCAGCCTAACTTTTAAAGGCACTGGAAAACCAAAGAATTCCTGTGACTCACTTCATTGCAATTTCTCTTTATTGCGACGGTGTGGAGTCGAACCCACAGTATCTCTGAGGATGCCTGTAGTAGGTGTTTCATAAATATTTATTCAATGATGATTACATAAGTGATCTTAAACGGAAGCAAACAATGTTCTTCTTGGCTCGTGTAATAAATGATTGGGCTAGGTATTTTAAGGCTCATCATTCAGAAATGAGGGACTTCGTGGAGGCGAGGAAGGCTCAGGACCAAAAAGGGAGGGGGGAGGAGAGACCCCGGTTCCATCTCTGTTACTCAGAGACACTCTGCAGGGTGGGACCTGCGAGCCTGGAAGGCAAGCAAGTTTACAGACTGCTGAGATGTGTGGTTTCTCCACATTAATGCCCTTTTTACTGTCACTGGTGTTGACTCAGCCAGCACATTGTGGAGGCTACACAGGAAATATCTGCCCCCCGCTGCTCCGACACGGGAAGGCACCGTCTCTGGAAGCCAGGGCATGGTATTAGAGAAGACTGGGTCCGGCTGGCCGGCCCAACACATTCTTCTTTCTGAATCTAATCTGGATAATTCCACCAAATGTATGTCTCTGGCCCTGATCTCCCCCATGAACAAGAGCCAGACCCACACGTTTAGCTGTCTACCTGCCACCATCGCCACATCTCAAGGGACAAGCCTCAGCCCCGTCCTAAAAAACCCTCAGTCTTCTCCAGCACTCCGAACCCCTCCCAGGGCTCCCAGCACCATCCACGCCACCACCATCCATCCGTTCCTCAGGCCAGAAATTTCGGTGTCACCCTTGAGATGTCCCCTTCCCAAATCCCAGCCACTGCACAGTCTGCCACCTCCCCTCTACCTTTTAAGTATCTCAGACTCATTGACTTCTCTCCATCTGCACCGTCACCTAAGTCCCAGCTGCTGCCACCAGCTCTCACCTGGACGCTGGCAACCATCCCCTACCTGAACCCCACATCCTTCCTCAGCACTTTTTAGTGGGTTCCCACAGGACAACCATTGGCATCTTAAAAAAGAAAAATGCCATTCCCTTGCTTAAGAACCATCCAAGTCAGGCAGTGCTCCTGCAACACGGACAAAGGTCCCAAATACACCCTGCTCCCTCCCCACCTAATTCTCCAGTCTCCTCCTGGACCACGATCTGCCTTGCTTTCCCGGCATCTGTCTCTCTGGCCTTCCCTCCTTTCCTGGAGTGTGTCACGCTCCCTTCTCTCCTGGCTGCAGGGCACCTGTCTCCTCTGCCTGCATGGCCTCATCTCCTCCCAGCTCAACCACCCTTCCAGTCCTGAGGTCGCCCATTCCTGTAAATCTCAGCTCAGTCGCCGCCTGCTCCTCGGACACAGGATGCGGTGAGGCTCCTTGTCACAGCACACTGTACCTTCCGTCTGGTCTCCCCAGTAAAAACCTTCTCCCCCACTAGACTGGAAGCTCGCTGAGGGTGAGAACCAGGCATGTTTTTGTGCGCAGTCGAGTTCCAATGCCAAGCACGGTGCCTGGGGCGCAGAAGGCACTCAGATATTTTTCTGGACCACGAATAACGGGTTTGGGTTTTACTGCGGGAAGATGCATTGCCTTGGAGTCTGGCTTCAAGGCAGTCGGTTACATCAGGGAGGATGTGCTGATGGCAACATCTTCCTTCTGAAGGAGATTTTGAAGTGGGAGAAAAACAACCTTCTCAAACTGGCAAAAAAATCCAAGAGTAAAGGAAGAGTTGTCCAACGGAGGAAATAGACGTGGTTGGTACATTCACAAGCCGTCTGTGTGGGGGGGTGGGGAGAGTCTGCCCCCGCCCCCAGCCATATGCTAGGGAGAAGCCGGGGAGGAGCAATCCTTGCCTTTTCCAAAACCCAGAGAAAGCCTGCCTTTGGAGGAGATGCCAGTGGAACGTGAGCTCAGGATGGCTGCCGAGAACCAGGTGCCTAGACTCGAGAGTTAAAATCCTGGGCGGCCTTCTTCCCTTGGAGGGGCTGGCTTTGTGCTGTGCATCGAGATCTTGAGGGTCCTTCTGGGCTCAACAAGTGGGGCAGGTGGTGTCTGACTGTTTCTTTATTCTCCAGTTTGTCTGGCTGTGAGTGCACATCTGAGTGCAATGAAATCTAACTTCAGTAGCCTCAGACTCCATCCAACTGGTCTGAGACATGTCAGGGCGAGCTCCTCCAACGCTGTGTATGGCTAGTCCTTCCCACCACCCCCCACAAGGCAGGGCCTTGGACCCCAAGCCCCAGTTTGAACACTGAGCCCTTTAGCACATCAGAGTCACTATAGCTACCTATCCTTTAGGAGAGGCGCTGCACGCTGAGGCTGCATGCCCTCAGTAAATTCTATTACAGACTCAGGCTCAGCATCAGAAAGAAATTTCATTGAAACAGTAGATAGGATACAATCAGATGCCATATTGCTTTAAATTAATAAAGATTCTTAAATATGATGACATAAACTCTCCTGGACACTACCGGTTGTACAATCTTTTGGTAAAATGATCAGCATGTTTTGAAAGCCTTAGAAAGTCTCTATTCATTAAAAAGCTCAATAACCCGGCAAGTTAAAAAATAAATACATAAAATTTAAGAGCCTTCTTACTCGTCAGTAATAAACAACTCATTAGAAAAATACAACGGGACGAAAAAACCTCACTCTGTATGTAGCATCTGAGAATGAAGTGTCTAGGAACAGTGCAGAGCTCATATGAAGAAAACCACAAATGTTTACAGAGAGATATGAAAGTAAACTTAAATAAACAGAAAGAGAGAGAGGGTAAATGGAATAGTACATTCCTGAATGAGCAGACTCAATATTGCAGTGAGGATGTCAATTTTTCATAAATCAATTTATAGATATCATCTAATTCATATGACATCTTGTTAAAAAAAAAAGTCAACAAGAGATTTTTTAGCATGTTAAAAATGGTTCTAAAGTTCACCTGTGTTGGAAAGAGTAGCTAAAAATATTTTGGAAGATAATAATAATAAAGTTGATCTGTAAACCAGATTTTAAAACATAATATAAACATAAAAGCATCTCCAGTTGTAATAATGTGGTATTGCACTAGGTTATAGAGAGAATGGAACAGAGTAAATAGCCTGGAAAGGTGCCCTAGCTTATATAAGAATTTAGTGTTTAAGAGAAGTAGCATTTCAAATTGCGGGAAAAGAAAGACCATTCAATAAATAGAACTGGAGGAATTATATAACCATTAAGAAAAAAGTTAAATTCCTATCTTATATCTTACAATAAAATGAGATAACTTAAAACTGGATAAACTTTGAAGCTGTAAAATGAAATCATGACAGGTAGAAGAAGAGGTGAATGAATAGATATTTAAAACCAGGATATGAAAGGATTTTCCAAGCATAAAAATGAGAGGAAGCATTAAAGTGAAAAAGGCTGATAAATAGGACCACAAACAAATTAAAGGCTGCTATATAGTCAAGAAACCATAAACAAATTTAAAAGACAAATGACAAACTGGGGAAAAAAAATTTCTAACATTACACCAAAAGGTTAATATCCTCTTATGCATAAAGAGCTCTTACAAATCAATAAGAAAAAGATGAATATAAATAGAAGACCAGGCAAAAGACAGGAATATCAATAAACACAGAAACAAATGCTCCAGCCCACTGGCAATCAAGGGAGTGCAAATTGAGACCACGAGATACCATCACTCACCGATCCAACAGACTGAGATGATTTTAAAAATTATAATAGGTAAGCGTGGGGCAAAATAGATGCTCACGTGTTATTTATGGGAGAGTGTATAGCACAGGCTTTCTGGGGGCAACACAGATCAGTGTCTTCTGCACACTCCCACCTCCGATTTGGTAATACCTACACTAGGAATTAACCTTAAGGAAATAATCCAAAGTGTCTGCAGATATTTATGTTCAGTAAGACCTGATTTCAATGTTATTTATAACAGCAAATCACTAACTAAATATCCAACAAGAGGAAGTCAGTTAAATAAAATATGGCACATTAACATAATGAAATATAATGAAATACAGCCTTTTAAGATGTTTCTGAGTGTGTAAAGACAACGGAAAATCAATACAAAGTTAAGGAGGAAAAAAAGCAGGAGATAAAATGATATATAGAGAGGACAATCCCAATTCTGCTCCAAGTGACAAATAATAGACTCTAAAAACGTTAATTGTTTTTATCTCCTAGTGATGAGATTAGGCATGGTTTTTCTTTTTGCTAAACTTTTCCATAAAGAACATTATTCTTATAATTAGAAAGTTACATAATTTTACAAGATCAATCCTTGGTAATTCTATTTCTAGAACTCCATCCCAAACATTCTCTCATGTAACTCTCACAACCACCCCCTGAGGCCGGTACTATTATCTGCACGTGAAACGTGAAAGACAGAGGCCTGGGTGGATAACATGATGAGGCTGATGTTACCCTCCAAGCTGGGCCTTGTCAGATCTGTCTGACGCCAAAATTATAAACCAAAACGATACACAAGAGTGTTATAGTAGGAAAAAAAAAAAATCCCCCTGACGAGTGGGATGGCTGAATAAACTAGATTGCAGCTCTGATGGATTACCACCTCGGCACTAAGAAGTAATGTTTAGGAATCACTTTTAATGACATGGGGGAACTGCTCTAAAGTTTTAAAAAGCAAGAGGCGAAATTTCACCTGCAACATGGCACCGGGAACTGCAAACATGCAAAACAAAAGGAAGACTAGAAGAAAATATGATAGAACATTAACAAAGCCATCTCAAGACAATAAGGTTTTAGAGATTATTACCTGCTTCATTACGCCTGAAAATATTACACAGTGGATATTGCTTTTACCACCAAAAATGTTCCACATTCAGTTAAAAGAAATGAACATGCTGCCCATTATGACTTTCTTACTCATACCTATCCTTTAAGGTCAAGATGAAGGCTCACCTCCTCCATGAAGCCCGCCTTGATTCGCCTAGCCTATTCTGCTCTGGTCTTTCAAAGATTCTTACAAATCAATAAAAAAAAAAGATGAATATAAATAGAAGACCAGGCACAAGACAGGAATGTCAATAAACACAGAAACAAACGCTCCAGCCCACTGGCAATCAAGGGAGTGCAAACTGAGACCACCAGATACCATCACTCACGGAACCAACAGATGGAGATAGTTTTAAAAATTACAATAGTTAAGTGTGGGGCAAAAGAGGTGTTCACGGGTTATTTAGGGGAGAGTAAATAGAGCTCTGACTTTGGCTTCAGAAACTATCACATGGGTCTCCAAGGACATCAGAGCTCTTGAGCTGAGGTCCCTACAAGTATCCTGGAACCCCTAGGGTGGGAAGCACAGCACCAGCTTCTGCTCTTGTGTCTCATATGTGTGGCTGTGAGCTGGGCAGGCTTGCAGAACTGGTGCCAGCCATTCCTGTATCAGTCCTGCAGCTGGGGTCTGTTTGGGGAAAGGGCAGGCAATTATCTTGAGCAGGACCAGGCCATGATGAAGTTCTCACAGTTCATGGAAAACAAGAAAACTCAAGAGTGCAGCAGAAATTTGACAGAACACGGAGTTCCCGTCGTGGCTCAGCGGTTAACGAATCTGCCTAGAAACCATGAGGTTCGATCCCAGCCCTTGCTCAGTGGGTTAAGGATCCAGCGTTGCCGTGAGCTGTGATGTAGATCGCAGACGCAGCTTGGATCCTGCATCGCTGTGGCTGTGGTATAGGCCAGCGGCTAACAGCTCTGATTAGACCCCTAGCCTGGGAACCTCCACATGCCGCAAGTGTGGCCCTAAAATGAGAAAAAAAAAGGCAAAAAAAATGACAGAACACTGTAAACCAACTACAATGGAAAAAAAAAAAAAGAGTATGCAGTGAATTTACCAAAACACTAAATGTATTCAACTCTCCTATATTCTGGGGGTATATTCTTCCTACTCGCTGGTGTTAAAAACACTCGTTTTTTGAAATAATGGAGAGTAAATAGTAGATGGTAATTTATAAATGTTATTTAACAAACAAATAACTAACTGGTAACTTCATGTTGCTTCCCCCATTTCCATCATATTTCATGGTCCATAAAACACTGCAACTAACTTTGCAAGTAAATTTTTTGAAGAAGGGAGTTGAAAGAATTTATTACATTTGCAACCTAAACAGTACTGGCAGCCACTGAACAAAATTGCAATATTATTTGTTACCCTTCAGAGAAGTGTTCCTACCTATCCAATCCAAAACAGTTACCCCTCCCATTTTCCCAACTATTTTCCCTCACAGAGTTTAGAATGACCTAGATTATACTCCCGTATTTGTTTTCTTTTTTATGCTAAGTCTCCCTATGGAGAACATATGTTACATGAAGACGGGGTCTTAACCTGGTTCACTGTTGACACATAGTGGTAGGTGCTCAATAAATACTTGTTAAATAAAGGACCTTGGAACCAGACAGGGTGGCGGGCTTTAGTCAGAGTTTTAAAATACTAGAAAATCAAATTTAGTCCTAAAGTCATTGATGGGTAAAATTTCAGTTCTGGAATTAATCCTAGCTACTTACTAGATGCTAGCATGTGGTACCTTGTATCCGGAGAAAACTCTTGTAAAGGTTTCCTTTGGTGCCCAGTCCTTCTGGGAATAAGACATTAAAAGCAGTAAACACACTGGGCAGAATTCCTGGCCGGTAGCATGGCTGGCTCACCGGCAGGGCCCATTAAGTGGAAACACACATACAACTCAATTGCAAGCAGCTCCCTGTCCCCTGCTTCTGATTATCACTCTGCTTCCCCCAGGCCTTTCAGCTTCTCTTTAAAAACAAATCCATTCTACAGTAGTTGATGAGAAAATGCCCTCTTGTGGGCGTGACAGTGGACCACTTCGATAGTGTCAAAGATTTCTGAAAACGTGGTTATTGAAGAGAACTCCTTCATTAGATGTAAAGATTTTTTTTTTTAATTTCAAACATCAGCCCTTTGTTAAAGTGAAAATGCATTTTCTAAAAGGCCATTAAATAGCACTCAATTCACTTCTGCATGTCTAACTTGGCGATGCAAGTTCTGATTATCTTGAGCAGCATCATCACAAAGATAATTACTCTCTTTTCTAAACTTCTGTACGATTTGCTAATGACTGGGTGACTTTTTTTTTTTATCGTTGCCCAGAATCTGCCTCCTTTCTGCTCCCAGGAAACCATCACCTGAGACTGACAGGCAGCAATTGAAAATAATAAAATTATGTAAGATGAGCTTGTAATCACCAGCATTTCACAAGAAGCAAAATGCATTTCGCTCTGGCTGAGGAACAGAAAGTTTCTTCCTCATTTTAAATCTGTTTCAGAGGTAAAGCCTTCTATTAAAACACAATTCTCGGTACACTTAGAGCCTCTGGCAGACTGCCAAGGAGATGATCACCGAACTATTTTTGCGGAGAAGCAGCCCGTCAAAAGCATGGAGGAGCCCTCCTGAGTAGGGGCGGGGTCTCTGGAATTCTTGGAGGGTTCAGCTCATAGCCACGCTCAACCCTCTGGCCAGGCTCCATGTACATAGTGTATATATATATATGTACACACACACACACACACACGTACACCCTTCTGGAGGGCTATGGGGTAGGTAAACATTCAGAAAAATCCTTCCCTGTCTTTTGCTCTACGCACGCACGCGCGCGCGCACACACACACACACACACACACACACACACACACACACACAGAGGCTTTATTCTTTCCTTTCTCCTTTTTTGTTGTGTGTTGCTGCCATCGTCATTATTAAATTATAAACTCTGTGGTCCAGGACCTGGTTAATTGCAACCTTTTTGCTGGATGTAATTTACAGGTACAAGTGACCACTTGGGGGCACAGTTATTTGAGAAGGCTGGCACTCAGCTGGCATTCAGCAAGGCAGGCTTTTCGGGTTTGGTGCTTAGCTATCTCTGAGAAGAAAGCCCCCCCTGCCCTCCACCCCCCAAGTCTTGGATGCGGCAGGACTCCCAGGATGGAACAGAACCCTGAGAGAGCCGTTCACTTAAGGTGAGTCTGAGGGTCACTGAGAGGGACATTATATACGGGATGACACGAAATTATTTTATTCCTTCCTCCCTTTTAAAAATGGGTTGTTTGAAAAATCCCCTCTGCATTATGACCTGTCCTTTTTATGTTTTCATCAGTATTTGTGTGGGCACCCACACAAACACACTGCTCACTAGCGTGGGGGGGGGGAGGGTGGCAGGTGGCAAAAATTAACCTTATTAGTATAGCCAAGTTTCCTTCCCTTGTTAAATGGCTTTACTTTTCCCGTTATGAAAATCATGCTGGTTTTTTAAAAATCTTCTTAAATAGAGAATTTTTAGGTAGAATTTTAAAGGTAGAAGGATGGCTACCGTTAACATTATGATATATTTTCAGTCTTTCGTTCTATGATCTTTTTTGTTTTCACATACCTGATGTCATAATATATATATGTGTGTGTGTGTACATATATATATACACACTATGTACATGTATATATAATATGTATATACATTTTTTTATAAACCAAGTTTCCTTTTTAAAAATGATTCTCCCAAATAGATGAACTCATGATAAAGTCACTTTATAAATTTTTGTCCTCAATCCCGGAAGAAGTGTTTTGTATTTTCCCTTGAGGTCTCCTGACCAGAAGAAAGGCAAGGAATGCTTTTCACGCCACCTCTTGCCAAGCCCACCCCAGCACCCAAACACGTACTCCGAGAACAGATGTTCCCTGAGACCAACCAGGCTGTGTGGTTCACAGCTGGGCAGAGGGGAGACACACCTAGGTGGGGCGTATGAAGGAGAATATGGTACTGGGGGGTGCATGGGCAGCACCTGGGAGCCCATACAGGCTGGGCTTTCACCAGTGACCCCAAGGTCCAAGGCCTTAAGAGGAGCACACAGGTGAGTGTCCCGGGAACACTCGCGTGTGGTGTGTAGGCAACATGGAGCAAAGGTGATCTGTGTGGCTCAGAGTTGAAGGCACCACCATCGCACCTCCTGGTGAAGGGATCCTTATCCAATCACACATCTCAGGAGACCATCCCTGCTTCCATGCAACCATAACCAACACGAGCGAGGAAATTCCCCAGGGTTTGTTTGCACTTTTTCACCCAGCACAGACTGAAACAGCACAGGAATCGCAGGAGAGGATTGTCGCCCAGACCTGCCACTGCCCCCCCTCCTTGCACACTAGTGACGCTGTTTCCAGGCTCCAGGACTTGGGGATCCAGCCCCAGCTCTGTCCCTCACGGGCACGTCTTAGATGGCATTTCGCTTCTCTGGGCCTTGCTCTATCAAACCGTGACTTGTGCCCAGCAGTGGCCCAGGCTTTTAGAGGAAAATCAACAAAGGAATATAAACAAAAGGAGAGGTGATTGATCCCACAGGAGCACTTAGTCAGCTGGGGACCCCTAAGAACCTGGGTCAGGGGCTCCTTCCAGAGAAAGCTGTGAAGGACACAAAGGATCTGAACGTGGCAGAGAGCTGGGCAAACCTTCTGTAAGAGACAAAATGGGGGCGGGGGGGCAGAGGTGACCTCAGCCTAGGCAGAGTGGCTCCTTAGAGCCGGCTGACAGTCCCTCTGTCACCAATGCACCTTCCCGGCCCCCAGCCACATCAGGGACATAGCTCCCTGGGGCCCACGGGTGGGTGGGCAAGGCTCATCAGGCCCTGCCTTGCTGAGAGGGGTTCCACACTCCATTCCTCTGTCCTGTGAGCATCAGACTGGGGGCCTCTGGCCAGGAAGCCGACCTCAGAGGGGCTCAAGCACCCCCCAGCTGTGCCACCAATGTCTCTCAGAGGCGAATTCGGAGCAATGCATCCTTTAGAAGTCACAGTGCAAGCCCACACTGGCCTTCCAAGCTTACCCCTCACGGGAGACAGTAGGTCTGTTGGCTGCGTTGAGCTTGTGAGCTGGGGGACTTGGGACGGGGGTTGGGGTGGACAGAGGGAGGAACCTGAATGGCGAGGGGGCGACCACCATCAATCCCCCCCACCCTGGGAGAGCTCCAACAGCTCTGCTCCAAGGGGTTTTCCAGTGTCTACGCCGGCCCCGACTGGCCCCCATGTCCCCACAGTCTCTACTGAAGGCCACAGTTCCGGTGTCACCCACGCGCTCCTCCTGTGTCGTCTACGTCACACAGTGAGGCACCGCCCAGGAATGCGGACACAGCGGAGACAAGCGAATTCGGCTTTCACACAGACGAACTCTGTCTGCATTCCTGGAAGGCAGGAATCACCCCCAACTCCTTTCAGGCCCGTTACAGGCAGGACGGAGGCCAGCAGAGCTATTATTAGTGTCTTATATGAGGTGGCTGTGTTCCAAGAGATGAAGTAACTTGCCTAAGATTTCGCCATTTCCGGGTGGCCCAGCTAGGATGCTGAGCCCAGACCCACCTGGCAGTGAAGGCCACGGCTCGTGAGCACAAGGCCTAGTGACCTCAGGAGAGGAGATGCTGCTCAGAAATGTGGGGTTCAGACTGCGGACTCCTCAGAGCACGGGTCTGAAGAGAGAGGGCAAGGTCACGGTAAAGCCAGTGTAACTCTCGGGCTACGGTCTCAGACAAGAGTTCACCGGGCTACACAAAGAATGTGTCAATCAACCCTGAGGCCGCCAACCAGAGAGGAAGGGGCCGAGTTGGGGACCGGCTACCCCGTCCCTACACCCTGGCATCTGGTCAGCTCTGCAGGTGGCTGCCTGAGCTAGGCAGAGGCGGTCACAGCTCAAGGACACTGATCTTGAAGACCATCCACCGACCTCCTGTCCCCAGTGCAGAGTCACCAAGCAGCCTCCCGAGAGAGATGCAGCTTCTCATGCGACGCGACTGTGGGGATGAAATCTGTCCAGGAGCAACGCGAGTGTCTGGGCCAGTGGTTGCCATACTTTTGGTATAAATCACCCAAATGCCACGACCTGGAGACTGTTCAACTCTGGGTAAGCTGCCTGGAGAGCCTGTTTGACAGCCCCAACCCGTGGGGGCACACCCAGTCGGCCAGCTAACATCCTCGCTCGCTGCCGGTTGTCCCCAGACACTGCACCATTCAATGTCCATCCACAGCTGGGTGGAAACACCAACTGCGGTACAGGCCACGGAGTCCCACGTCGAAGTAAGGAATGAACTACCGGGACATGTGTCAACGTGGACAAATGGCACATGGAGTCCGCTGGGTGAAAGCGGTGGCCACCAGTGTACACACTGCATGCTCTGTTCATGCAGCAGTCAACAGCAGGCAAAGCTCTTCTACAGTGACTGACATCGGAACACACTCGGGAGAAGAAGGGGGCTGCTTGGAGGGACCACAGGGGATCTTCCCCAGGTGATGAAAATGTTTTACATCTTGTTTTGGATGGTGGCTACACAAGTATAATAGTTATCGAAAACTCGGCGAACCGAATGCTTAAGATCGTGGATTTTATTGTATTTCCTCAACTATTATACCTCAGATAAGTAAATAAGAACAATGCCCAGCACAGGGCAGGGCATACAGCAGGTGCTCAGATTGTTGAACTGTTATAAGCAAATGCCCTTTCCCCCTAAGCAAATTATTTAAAGAATTTCTTAGGAGAGCCAGTCTGGAATATGTTTAGAAGTCTTTGCCGTTGTGGTTGTGGTAAAAATATATAACATAAAGTTTACCGTCTTAACCAGGTAAGGGTGCAGTACAGCAGCTTTAAGCACATCCATACTGCTGTGCAAACCGCACCACCATCCATTCCCACAACTTATCCATCTTCCCGAACTAAAACTGTACCCACTAAACAGCAACTCCCCATTCCCCTCTCCCCCAGGCTCCTGGCGTCTACCATCCTACTTTCTGTCTATAAATTTGACTCTTCTAGATACCTCGTATATGCAGAATCATGCAATATTTGCCTTTTTGGGACTAACTTATTTCATTTAGCAAAATGTCAAGATTCATCCATGGGTCAAAAGGCCCTTCCTTTTCAAGGCTGAATAATATTCCTGTGTGTGTGTATAACAAATGTTATTTATCCATTCATCCACTGATAAATACCTGGGTTGCTTCCACCTTGTGGCTATTGTGAATAATGCTGCTACAAACTGGGTGTATAAATGTCTATTTGAGTCCTTGCTTTCACTTTTTTGAGTATATGCCCAGAAGGAGAATGACAGAATTATATGCTGATTTCATGTTTAATATTTTGAGGAACATCTATACTGTCTTCCTGGGTGGTCACACCATTTTATTTTGCCACGAGGAGCACACATGGGCTCCAATTTCTCCACATTCTCACCAACACTTTTTATTTTCTATTTTAAAACGATGATAGTTATCCTAACGAGTGAGAAGTGGTAGTGATGTTGAAGATCTTTTCATGCGCTTGTTGCTATGTCCTCTTTGGGGAAATGTCTATTCAAGTCCTTTGCCCATTTTTTAAACCAAGCTGTTTGTCTGCCTGTCGAGTTGAAAGTAAATAAGTTTTCACTGTAACTTTGTGCAGGACTGTGGACATGCTCCCTGCCCCACCCTCCCCGCTGTCACATGCTCAGTCCCTTGATGTCGACCTCCTGTTCCTGTCCCTACCCGCGGTGGCCCCCAGGTCACAGAGAACACAGAAGCCAAGAGTCAGACACATGACTGCCTCCTCCTTTTCTCAGGACTAAGAAGACTATACGTGGCCTAGGTGTCTCGTCCAGATATCAAAAATGTTTCTGAAAAGCAGACACTCTGGGAGGCACACCTGGAGTAAAAGCAGCTGACAGCTACAGCTCTGGAATTGAGACTTCACAGTTCAGGGCGTGCCCCCCCCCGCCCCCCAGCCTCCCCAGGAGTCGTCACCAACAAAGATGGCTTTCTGTAGTTTCTGCAGAAGCTAGGAGAGAAGCTTTAAATTCCTAGATGGGAACCTGAGCAGGGCGGTGCCTCTGGAATGCCCGTTTCCCTTGGGGATGTGAGGGAGAGGGCATGGTAGGGGGGCTCCCATCACTGCTCATCTGGAAACCCCGGGTGGGAGCCTTTGCCATAGGATGATGGTCTGTGTGGCTTTTTCTCAGCGAGGCAGTAGCCTGAGCTGCTTTCCTATTCGTCACTCCACTGCCTGTGACCTTGCCCTCACATCCCATCACCTGTCACTGGCATCTTTCAGGTCACACAAACCTTCCCTCCAGAAAGCCCCATGGGGCTCTGCACCCTAGACCCCACCCCCAGGGGTGGTCAGAGCAGAGCACCTGGGGCCAGAGAGAAAAAATGTACCCTCAGTTACAAGAGAGGTGGTGGCATTGGAAAGAGGATAAAAAGCGACTTCCATGAAGCACGGTTTCCATGAAAGTCATTTTTCTCCTTGGGGGCAAAGGAGGAAATTTGCCATCCTAGTGCCATTTGATTGTGGAGAAAGGCAATTTTCCCACAATGCATGAAACAATCAGGGCGCTCCCCCCCCCTTTTTTTTCCCCTGCAGTGTGTTGCCAGAAATCGTAGATTGAGAAGCTTCAGAGCTTCCACTTGGCACACCTATGTTTCAGCGAGAAAAAAAGTTCCTTTCACAGTTTGAATATTATTCGAGTTTTGATGATTAAAGTTGGTTGGAACAGCATGAACCGAAGAGATGAGAGCACGCCTCTTACAGCAGGTTCTTCGCTAGCAAGATCAGCCAGACACACCCGCTGCTTGCAGGCTCCGGGTCTCACTAACCCGGCTTCCAAATGCGGCACTTACGCTCTCCAAATTCTGGGGCTCTGGCTTTCGGGCAGAAAGCCAGAATCGGAGCACGGTCATCTTCTCTCTCTTCAGATCAACCAAACACGCTAATTCACTGGTAAAATAGCCCACCCCAAACAAATATGCTGATGCAATGGCAAAGTAACCTAGCTCAAGAGGTCAAAACTGCAGAATTGCAACAGAAGAGCCTCATACGAACCCACGCGGGTATGAGGGTCCTGAGCCAAGACCCTAAAGCCCTCACTCGGCATCGGGGAGACGGCTGGGGGTACACATAAATGCAGAGCGGAGGCCCACCTGACACGGCAGTCACTTCAGAACAGACCAGGCAGCTGCCCCCCACTATAGTGAGCACAGCTAGCCTGGCCAAAATTCAGTCTGCCCCTTGTCCCAAAGGTGGCAAGGCTGTTCTCACTGAGGAGGGGTTCGAGATCGCAGCTTCAGAAAAACCACCGCTCATGCTTTGGCAAGAAAACTGCATTGAGGCTCCCATGCTGCCCTCTACCCCATCTGTGGTGAAAGACCAGGTTTGGGGGTTTTATTTGCATCTCCAATCTGCTAAGAACCAAAATGTGGTCTTAGCACACATGGCGAGACCACAGCTCACATCACATGCTGCTCTCTCGGCAACTCACGTGGGAGTCTGATGTGGCCCAGGAGACGTGGTCCACACCTTCAGTGAAAGAAGCCCAAGGATCACGCTCTTGGCTGAAAAGTTTCTAAATGCTTATCCCCATTTTATCTTGTCACAGACTGGTAACCAGTTGGTAGCCTGGCACCAATCTGAGGACCAAGTCTAGAGAAGCATTGTTTTCAGCTGGAATGGACCCTCACCCATCTCACTCCACCTGCTCTCCACAGGCTGGGGGCTTCTGAGCTAGACTGGGACCTCATGGTCGGGGCCATGCCTCAGTGAGTACCCACAATGCGCCAGGTCCAAGGCCAAGAGACAAAGCTGGTCCTTGCTTTCAAGGAGATCGTGACTTCCAAAATGATTCCAGAAATAACCACGTGTCCATGTGATTCGGAGCAGAAACCAACCCATCCTTACACGTAGACGGCAGTTTTGACATGCCTGGTGCTATTCCAAGCACTGTAAACAGGAACCCATTTCATCCTCAAATATTCGATTCTCTCACATGTAAATCAGGGCACCCTAAGAAGCCTTCTGACCACAAAGAAAAGAGGAGCCACTTAGACCTAAGCCTTTAAGGTAAACTCAGGGTTGAACTTTTGTGAGCTTTACAAATGATGATGGCTGTGAGTTTAAGCGTGAAGGTACTTGAAATTGTACTAATGGGTCTCGGTTTCAGTTTTATTTCAAGCCTTAAAATACAATCAGCGAGACCTCAACTATGTCAACTGCAGGAACCAGTGAGCAACGTGGCTAAGCGTATGTATATTCTATTATCTTAATAAGCAACTGATGTTCCGTATGAAAGGGAATACTGGGCCTCTTGCTTCTTCAGAGGCTGGCGGTCACCTGGAGGTCAGGCTGGTGTGTCCCTTTAACTCATCCAGCCACCCGAGTTTGTCTGTCTGGCCTCAGGCAAATGCTCTGTCTCCCTAGAGCTCATCTGCAAAATGGGACTAACGCCACCCATGTCACAAGGCGAGCCACAAATGCGATGCCACACGGCAGGAACTGTTTTCTCCATTGTCCCTGCTCAGTTATCAGCTACCGGGTCTATACTCATTTAGACGCTCCAGGAGATGAACATATATCATTAAACTTCCTTGGGAGGCTGAGTTCGGCTGTGATTTTGATCTGAAAGCAAATGCTTAAAGCTAGACATTTGAAAAGAGAAAAGAGAAGGGTAAGTTTTTCGTTTTGCTTTTTTAAAATTCACGTTTCACCTTTCCCTACCATTTCTCAATGAGCCTAAATATCCAAAAGGAAAACAGCAACAACCTGGCAACTGTTCCGTCTCCCCTTTGGCCTAAGCCCTTGACTTGACTTTTGCTTTTCACAAGGCGGAGAGAGCGATTCCTCATGTCTGCTCTCGCTTCCTCCGTTCCCACCCCGGCCCTGCTTCTAAGAGCTTTGCAGGAACGTCTGAAGAAAAAGAAAGCCTCCTGCCTGACTTTACCTGGAGGGGAGAAATGAGCCGGGAGTAAGGAAGGGAGTGGGGGTGGAGCTGGCCAGGCAGGCACCCAGAGCCCAGCGGTCTCACCCTCGCTCAGCTTTATTTCCCGTGTGCTCACTCAGTTACAAGTTTCATCAAAGGCACCATAACCATGCTTTTCTCACAGTGAATCTTAACCCAGAGAAGCCATTCCTTGCCTGAGCAAGGGTCGAGAGAGTTAAAACAGGGAGCAAATGAATCTTTGTGGTGCCTCCCCCAGGTTTTGTTCACACCCTCTCACCCATCTCCCAAAACAAGCAGACACCCCCCCCCCACCCCGCCCCGCCTAATCTAAAGAATAAAGCTAGGACAGGAGAAGCTGGGAAATACAGCCTGATTGCTCTTTCAGAGTGATCTCTATGATTGCGAGCTGTTATACTGTTCCTTAAAACAATGCTTTTATGAAATGTCATAGATTAAAAATCTAAGTGGGGACAACACCTCACAAATAAGTGTGATATGAGGGATGGACTAGGATGGACTTCGTACCGACCCTCAAAAGTGCCAAATTCAAGTTATCACTGGAATGAAGAGGCTCCAAGAAAATTATTCTTCAAAGTCTCAAGTCATAAATCCTAGAAGATTCCATTTAGATTAGTTAGAATTCATCAACAAGCATTTTTAATAGATATATGCCCAAATATAGCGTCTAAAATTCCACAAAGTTATAGCTACATAGCTACTGAGTGAAAAAGCAGGCTTTGATGCTTATTACCTGACACCTTCTCTAGGTATAAATTTATCCAGGCAAACAGTTTTACTATCAAGTTTTATACCAGGCACTGTGCTAGGCACTGGGATTCAAAAGTGAACACACCCAGATCAGGCTTTAGTGGTCCTGGATGTATCCTGAATCCTTTCCACATTGCTTCTACTCTTCAATTTGCTACGTATTTATTATATTGGCTCCACATGGAAACCAGATGCCCTTCAAGCATCTACAAGTTTTTCTCATTAGCCTTCCAGGAACTGGAATAAATGGAAGCAGGTTAGGCAAACCCAAAAGTACTGTGAAGTGTTGGTTGATATTCTGATTTAAGCTCACGTGCCCTCTGATAGAATTATTCTATTTAAAATGTTAATTAGCACAGATAATGCAGTAACTGGCACATAAGAGGCAGTGTGAGATGGTGCAAATGCAGAGACCCAGTTTGGAGTCTCAAACACACACACACACACACGAGAAAAGATAAGACGGATTGGTAGTTGACAGATCTGGGTTCAAACCTAGAGGTACAGTGTGGCTAGATTTGTGGCCTTGGGCCAGTCGATTACCTTTCTGAGCCTCATCTTCATTTGTAAAATGTGGATAATCCCTACCTCGCAGCGTTGATATGAGGATTAAAGATAATGTATGTAAAGTACTAAAATACAGTGGGCAGCCATAACTGGAAGCTATTATTATTATATTATTGGGGTTTGATACAGGTTTGGTGATTGAATAATAGGTAGATTAGGTGACCTCTAAAATCCACATCCACTCTAAACTTATGATACTAAAAATGGAATTAAAAGTTCATATATCCAATCCACTCAAAGATATTTTTAACTATTATAATTGCAATGCAAATCTCTTACGCCTTTCCGAATAAGTCCTAATAATGAGACTTGCGGGGTACAATATATTTATACACACACTGGCATACCACGAAAGCGTTTATGATCAAATCTCACAGGATAGGTGTCTGTGGTTTTGGAGGTCTCCAGGGGCTGTTGCCGCCTTTTCTATCACACTACTTCACCGAAGCTCTCTTTTTCTAGAACCCTTCTCCAGGCCAGACACTGCGGTGCAGGTTTTACCAGAGTTATCTTGGCCACGATTATTCCCTTCATTTTCATAAAAGAAAACGGAGGCTTACTGAGATTAAGGAGCTTTTCCAAGGTCACAGGGCTGGCAGGCACCAGGCCCTGGACCTCAGATCTGACACTGAGCCCTGCCTTTACCCGCTCTGCCGTATCACTGCAACTCAGGCAAGCCCTAAAAGCGAAATGTAAGAGATGAGAGAGATCTGTGAGGAAACGTACACACAGAAAAGAAAGAACAAATGTCAGTCACACCTACTGCATTCTTCATCTGACTGCACTCTGTTGACTGCATTTGCACTACGTGGCTTCAATAGAGGACCACTGTAACATATCCGTGTAAAAAGTGGAAGAATCCAGCAATCCCTCTGTGGGGTAGATATATCCAAAAGAACTGAATAAGTTGTATCTTGAAGAGATATCTGCATACTCATGTTCATAGACGCATACTTTAGGATTCCCCTTACATGAGGCATCTAAAGTGGTTAAATGTATAAACACAGAAAATAGAATGGTGGTTCCCAGGGGCTGGGGAGGGGGAAATGGGTAGTTGATGCTTGATGGGTGCAGAGTTTCAGTTTTGCATGGCAAAAAAATTCACAATATAAATATTAACACTCCTGAACCATATACATAAAAATGGTAACAGACGCTATGTTTTAGGTTATGCATTTCCTTTTACTACTATTTTAAAAAATAAAGTGACAGAATATATATCTGTATATATGTGTGTATACATATATATTATATATGTGATATATTTATTTGCATATATGTATATATACATTCTCTTACACACACAAATATATGACTTAAAAAGTCAATGATTTAAACACTTCAAAACTATAATATAATTATAAAAACTGACACCTGTGAGGCCCATGATAGCCTTTAAATGTTTGGGGAGCTGACCTCTTGGTCCAGACCTGATCCCTTCCACAAGGCTCTGCAATCCCTGTTCCGGCTTCTGAATCATCATCAGCTGCTGCAGAGTCTGGAGTCTGAATGCTATGAATTTCACACAGGTATCCCCCCCTCCTGGAAAATGAGAAACCTCCCCTTTCCCACCCTGAGGGTGGAGAGGCCCCAAGACATTAAAGTTCATTTCATGAATAACTGTGTTGCTCTTCCAATGATCAAACTACCTCATCGTTTTTGCAGCTTCAGTTTTTCCTGTTTGCAAGTGATTTCCTTAAAGGAAGTAGAGACTACCTGTCTGACCTAGGACTTGGAGAAAATCAGTGGGTAGCCGTCGTAGGAAGAGCCAGAGTTTGCTTGCAGAGTGATCTGGATCTCAGGATTTTTCATCCAACAGGCAGGGAAAGAATTTTGACACATTTTCCCTTCTTAACCAAAATTATTAAGACCGTTTTTTAGCATACTAGGAGATGGCAACCTGATTTCTTGAGTAATAACAAATGACCATCTTCTGTACAAACTACAAATATTCTTCCAATTTCTCAAAGCTTGGGTCTATGTGTGCTTTATCTGTCGGCAGAGAAACTTCTTCTCCAGTCATCTGACATAATTTCTGCTTTGGTTTATCCTCATCCACCAAAACCAAGGGCTAGATTTCTTATTCCTGGTATTTATTCCTCCTCCTATCCCCAAGTAAGCAGTTAGTTGACTGATTATAGAATCACAAGATTGGTTATAATTCCGTTTCTCCATCTGACTTTGAACTTAAGTGCTCCAATTATTTCGCCTGATCCTAATAAGTCAGCAGTGTGCTAATGCTTGCCTTGATATTTCTGAAATATACAGGGTTTGATTAGCATGGGACTGCATCATTAGAAAGCAAAGTTGAAAGCGAGTGAGCAAAATCATCACTTGTATTTAAGCAAAGCTGCCTGTGCAGTGAACTTACAATGTTACAATGATCCTGGAGACACTGTATGCTGTGACTAAATGTATACTGTATTGCTAAAATCCCCTGATGCTCCAGAACCTTCTGTCTTGGTTACTACCGGAGAGAAAAGATCCTTGGAGGACAGGCCTACTCCAATGCACAAAGTCCGGATGTCTGTTTGAGCCAGATTTAGCTGAGGACATAAAGAATCCTTGAAGCATAACAGGGTAGGGAGCGGGGAAAAAAGAAGGAAGGAAGGAAGGAAGGAAGGAAGGAGAAATGGAGGGTGGAAAGGAGGAGGCCAAGATGGAGGAAAGGAAGGAGGGAACTAAACCTTTAGTCAGTTCTGCTAGGTTGGATTGACATCTCCAGGCCATAAAACAAGAAAGCTTTAGGGTAAGCCTGCTAGAAGAAGAAAAAAAATACCCATGCACACACATATATAAAACGAGATGCTAAAAACTACATTAGCATCAGTGGTATACATGAGTCCATTAAAAAAAAATTAACCCCTTTATATCAGTTTGCAACCAGGAATGGTATAAACTTTTGGGAACTAGCAGAGAGAGAGAGAAAAGGAAAAAAAAAAGGGAAACGCTTTAAACTGGGAATGATTTGCAGCCAAATCAATTGACAGTGGAAGAAAAAAAAGATGGTACAACTGAAATTGATGCCAAAGATTTATAAGGTTGACTAAGTAAACAAAAATGGAATGGATCACCATGGAAATGCATGAATATTGAAATAGGCAAGATTTGAATAGACTAATGATATGCCTCACTTAGACTGACAGGTGTTGATAACAACTGTGACACTCAATCCACACCAACAGCCACACTTCTAACATGTTTATTCCTAGAAAACATGGGCTGGATTTAAAGGTTCTTTGGTAAGAGCTTAAAAACAAAATAAAAATTTTCTAATCTTAAAGGGACTAATTCAATTCTCATCTACTTGAAAACAAAAAAAGGTTTTATCTATTTTCTTTCTGGGTATGAGGAGCCGCAGTTAGCAGGAGTCATCCTCCTGGGCTCTACTAGTCTTTGTTCCAATAAATCTCTCACAAAACTGAATTCTCAGTCTTGCTTATCTCCGCACTGAGTACTTGAAGTATGACCACCACTCATTAGAAGCATAATTAAAAAGACAAAACACTAGATTCCTCCCTCCCATCACATACAGACGAAAACCAATAACCCTTAATCTATTTGTTACCATGGCTACCATAGGATATTTTATTTCAGCACAACTCTAGGTATTTCGTTTGGATTGTTGCTTGCAAATGAAAGTTGGAGACCTATAAATTTCTGTTAACTGTGCTAGAAATGGAGAGACCAAACAGAAGAAAACGTTTTTCTTAATCATGGACAAATATGGTTTATAAGATGCTTGTGCAGAAAAGTTATTAAAAGCGGTTAAATGCACCAGCCCATAAACCAATTTAAACACGATTAAATTCATATAGACTTTAAGGGCACATATGCTAGCAATTCCCTGATTTACAGTGGGATGATAAGTCAAGTGCACTCAGAACAATGTATGGGACGGAGACTATATTCATCGGTGGCACACAGCTTCATACTAGTATAAATGCCTGTAATTCATGACTACTCAAATACATGCATACCAACCACCTTTTAAAGTATTCACCTGGGTATTATCTGACAGTTTATTGGCCAAGAGTGGGAATGAATAATCTATAAAGTTGTTCATCATGCCCCCCCCCAAAAAAAGTGAAAAAGTAGCTCTACACGCCACAATGTAATGAAAAAAAAAAAAAAAAACCATCACGAATGAGGTGGGCTAATTAAGTCTGCTGTCATTCATCCTAAACCATAATAATTCCTTAAATCTGCCCTCCCAGGTCTGAATTAGAGATAAGACCACAGGACAATACATGAACTCTGTGGTTACTAGACAGACGACTTTAAAGCAACTGAAATTAGGGTAAATACAGCTGTAACCAGGACAGATCTGTCACTGCAAGAGGAGTCCGAATCCCGGCGTAGCTGGGCTGCTGAGAGGCTGAAGTCTGCTGCAGGGGAGCCCGACTGCCCCTGAGCTGACGAAGTGGAAGTTTCGCGGGCAGAAGCAGCTCAGCGCCTTCAGCGGTCCGGTCCCTCCAGTGCCTAGATCTCCCTAAAGCTACATGAATACCTGCGTCCACGCTTGTCCACGATTCGCCCCGGGCGTGCCGCGGCGCAGGCACCGCAGGGAGGGCGGAGAGCGTTTGCAGAGCGGCGGGATGGCAGAGGCGGCGTCTCTGCACCCATCAGCATCCCTAGGGACCCCCGAGAGGAGACGCCAGCTGAACACGTCTGCCATGGGCTCCAGAGCCCCGGAACGACCTCCGGCTTCTCAGCTGGCGGACCCAGGCACCCGAGACCCGCGCTTCGGCCCCATTACTGTTGGCTGCAGGCAGGCAGCGCGTCCCCGCCTTTCCGAAGCCGACGCAAACTCGACCTGCCTGGAGCTGCCTCCGACCCCCACCCCGGCTCTGGACTCCGTTCTCCCGGCCCCGGGGGAACGCGCCTCTCCCCCGGGGCCCGGGGCCCGCGCCGCCCAGCGCCCGCGCCCGCGCCCGCACGGCGACCGCAGATAACCCTCGCGCTCCCGGCCCGCTCCAGGCCACAGAGACCCGGACGTGAGCCCTCTGCCACCCGGCATCTCTCGCGGCAGTCGGGGCGCGCGTCCACACTCCCACATTACACATCTCCCTGTCCACACTATCCCACGCATGAGCACCCCTCCCCACCTGACACCACATCCTTGCCCCCTCACCATCCCCGTAATCCCTCCTTTCCGCGTCCCATAAACACGCTGGCACCCGCAAGGTGTTAAGGGACGAGGGGTCACAACAAGGTCTGTACGGGTTTTCTCTCTGTGGTTTTCACGCTCCTCTACCTCGAAAGTTACTTGGGATTGAGTGAAGAGACCCGGTCCCCAAATGCGGGGTCTGAGGAGGGGAGGGAGCAGAAACCCCAACCTGGCTTCTCGCTGCACAGAGGCGCGCTTCCCCCCAAAAGGCCAGACGCGTGGCTGCCCCTGGGGTCCGGCCCTCCGGTGCCTCCTCCTGGCCCCCGGCCCGGTCCGGGCCCTGGGCCGCTCAGGGGAGGTGGCTTGGAGAGGGACGCTCGCTTTCGGGCCCAGCCCGGCGGGGGGGTGGCTACCCCGGCTGGGGGGGTCACACTCGCTTCCAGCACCCCTTACCGCCGCGATATTGGCCCCAGGCAGCCCCCGTGCATACACACCCGGGGGCAGGAAGTTTTTTTCCCCCCTTTTTTTCCCCCTGGAGCAGCGCAGGCGCAAGGGCTCCTGCAGCCCTGTGAGTCCAGACGCGGGAGGCTCCTGCCGCCGCCGCCGCGGGAGCCGAGCCCAGCGTTCCCGGTTCTCCCGCCCCGCTCCCAAGCCCGGCCCAGCCCCACGCAACCTCCAGGACCCCGGGACCCCGGCGTCGCATCCTTGGCGCCCTAGCTTGGCTCTTACCTCCGGCCGCGCCGCCCCGGCCCCGGCCCGACGCGCAGAGAGCCTGGGGTAGCGAGTGGGCGCAGGAGGGTTGATGGATAGGGGACGGCGCCGGCGGGTAGCGATAGCTGGGGCCGCTCGGGTCCTGGCCGGGAGAAAAGGATCCAGGTCCACCTCCTCGCGTTCCTGCTCTCCGCCTTCTCCCCCGTTTCCTTCTTCTCCTCCTCCGCCGCCGCCTCCCGGCAGCCCAGGGAGGATGCCCGGAGAGGGAAGTCAGTCCTTCTGCCTGTCAGCCTGTGCGGCTATGCGCGGCGCGAATCTCACCGAGGCGGCGGTGGCGGCGGCGGCTCCGGCAGCATCGCCCCCCCGCTCTCCCCGCAGCCGCGGCGGCCGCGGGGCTGGGGTTGGCTCCAGGCTCGGGGCTCGGGCTGCGGGCGGGGGCTGAGCTCAGGCGCGGCGGCCGCCGGGGCTGCGGGCGGGCCCTGCGGAGCCGGGGCCGGGGCCGGAGCCGGAGCTGCAGCTAGATCCGCGGCGGCGAGGACGGCGGCGGCGCGGGGGCTGGCGCGGCCGCGGCGCGGGGACCATGCTCCCTTCTGGCTCGCTCCGCTCCGGGTACCGTCTGCTTTAGCTGCGAGGGAGGCGGGCTTCGGCGCGCAGCCAGGGGCGGGCGGAGCCAATCACGGGCGCCGGAGTGGGCGGGGGCGGAGGGTGGGGGAGGCGGGGCGCCCCCGGCCGGGCACCCGCCGCTGCTCCCGGGGCCCGAGGGATCCCCGGCAGCCGCGCGCCGGGCCTGGGGCTGAGTGCTCGCGGGTGTGTCCGTCCGTCCGTCCGCCGCCCCCGCCCCCCTGCGGTGGCTCCCGGCTCGCCCGCGTCGGCGGCCGCGCCCGGCAGATGCAGTGCGCGTGGTCCCGGCTACTGGGCCCGGGCCTCCCGGCCCCGTCGGCCCAGGGTTGGGGGACGCGGCTGAAGCGACCTCCCCGTCTGCTCTCAACACCTGAGGAAACTGGCAGAAAAGTTTGAGAACGAAAAGTCCAATCGTCTTTCAGCTTCCGCCCTCCCTATGACACTCCAGCCACGGTAAGGAGCAGGAATTGTCCAAATCTCTCAAGAACTACGGCTAGCCCTGCAAATCCTGACCCCCGACCCTCTCTAGCCTGTCAGGCTCGACTCCTCTCGGTGTACAAGGACTTTCTTGTCCACACAGAGCCTCTTGAATCCGCAAGACCTCTCTCTGTTTAGACAGCCCCTACTCAGGCCACACCAGCCTTCCATGTCTACATTGACTCCCACTGTCTACACTGACTTTCTTAGTTCCATCCCTGCTCCGTCTCCACACGCTGTCTACTCAGACCCCGACTTCACCCCGAATAGGAAAGATTTGACTGGAGGCCGGTGACAGCCCCAGCGAGGGCTTTTCCATTATGCCAGAAATTTCATTTCTGCACCCGCCTTCCCTTCCTTGGTAATTCTCAAGATCTGGTTTTTATTCCCGGACCTCTCCCCCCTCCCCCACCGTTTGGTATTGAATTTCTGAGTAAATATATCATTTCCCCCATCCCCCACCTCCAGCCCGAAGGTGAAGACTTGTGGGGCTTCAAACTCTCCCCTCCCCCCTCTCCTCGCCCAGGCAGAGCCGCTCAGGCCTGAGGCCTGGCTAGAAACTGGGGAGCGCGCGTGGAAAGGTGGGGAGCTGCTTGCTCTTTGGCTTGAACTGGGAGGAGCCAGCCCGGGGCGGGCTCTGCCAGGCCCCGCCCCCATCGGCCAGGGCAGGGGGAGGGCCGGTTGGTAAATCTCTCAGCTCACTCCTGTGATGTCTGAATCCGGGCCTCTGCTCTCCTTGGCTGTAAACCCGGTGCAGAATTGTGTCTACTTTAATATCTTGTGGGAAGGCAGAGTACAGTGTGGCGGCTGATAAATAATAAATAATAATCATCTACTGAGGGTAGCAGGACGACTGTTAGTGCAAAGGAATGAGCACACCGGGGAAATGGCCCGCTGGTGTTGGAGTAACTGCTTTTCCTGGAAAAAAAAAAAAAAATCGAATGAAGTTTTGGTGTGTGAAGGCTGGGGGCGGGGAGAAGACAGAGCAAAGCACTGCAGGGAGGAATCCATCCCTGAGAGTAGGGTCAGCCAGGAAAAGTGGTGTGCCTTTAAGAGAGGGTGACAAAGGGTGCCTCCAAGGGGGAACAGGTGGGAGGGGGGGAAAGCCCCCCACGGTTCCTGCAGCAGCTTGAAGGGGAACTCGAGATGTGGTTTGAATGCTCAGTTCTTAACATGTGTTTGAAAAATAATTGGAGGGTCATGTAAATGGGAGAAAGCAGAAAGGGCTTAACGGGGAATTTTAAAAAGGACTCAGGTAATGCATCGTGCACTGAAGGCCAAGAGGAGAATAAAGGCACAGGTGAGTCTGTTCATTCTTGTTGAAGGAAGCCTTTCTCTGACATGATCTGCGTGGGTCTGCCAACTGTGAGCATGTGGGATCCACCTGGCTACCTTTCGGAGCAGCGGCCCACAGCATGGGTGTGGGCACTATGGACGTGTGACTAAGATTTGCAGGGTTAAGGGACCAGTTAAGCTCTGGCAAGGTGGGGCACGCATAATGTCTTACAGATCATTTTAAATGATTCTCAAATGCAAGAAGCAAATATGCACTCCAGGAATCCTTCCTCAGCTACATGCCTAGGTGAAGGTGTAAGGACTCTCCCAGTATCCCCGCAGGTGTTATCAGAGAAGATGGGCTGTGCTGAGTCTGCGTCCCCCCACGTGATGCCAAGGGTGCTGGTTCCGGAGTGTTGCAATGCTCTCAGGTTGGAGCTTGATAACAGCTCACCGGGGGTGCCAGCTTGTTGGGAGAATGAGAAAAGCTGTGTGAATTGGAATCCTAGTCGGCTTGTGTACCCTCTTGTACCCCACCCTTCTTTCATTCCCAGAGCCTGAATGCAAATAAAGATTTCAGGAGTCTGAAGCCTAGATCTTCCTCTGCAGTGGGGCTCTGCCCAGCGAGGAACTGTTGGGTATGGACTTAGGAAGGGTCAGCTCTGATCAAGATCTGAACTCTGTTTCATCTGGAGTGCTGTCATTCATGTCGTCTGCCCCTGTTCCCCCAGGGTCTCGGTGACATTCACCAGATCTGCTTTGTGTTGTGTAAGAGATCTCTCTTTCTACATAGACCTTGCTGGTAGCTGAGGCTCTTCTGGGTTATTCACTGCCCTGCTTTGTGGCATTTGGGATATGCTGCATGGTTGGCACGAATCTCTTTTCTTGGTAAGTGATATTTGTTGGTTGTTACACGTGGGGGCTTCTTCGGCCCTGGTCAGAGATTTTGCCATGGAAGTTCCCATGTGGTGAAGTGGGTTAAGGATCTGGTGTTGCTACAGCTGTGGCACAGGCTGCAACTGCAATGTGGGTTCAGTCCCTGGCCCAGGAACTTCTACATGCCACTGGTGCAGCCAAAAAACAAATTAAAAAAACCCAAAAAACACTTCTCCCTGAAGCACAAAATTAGCTCTGCGGAGTTTGCTTCAAAAGCCAGTCTTCCCTGTCTTGATGGAGATGCTCCAAGCTGGGCTTCGAGGTCAGGACTAATGTGTGTGCTCCAGGCTGGGTTGTAAAGGAGTGGACTTGTGATGCCCAGGGAGGTGGACTAGAATGCTCCAGAACGTGCATTCCCTGCTCAGAGCATAGACCATAATCTGTGCAGTCCATCAGACAAGGACTTGGTGCTGGAAAAGCTACTACTGCCATGTAGACAGGCATCAGAGGAAGGCAAATTGCCCACTGTGGCCGAGGTGGGCTTCACTCCTTTTATTTATTTATTTAGTTTGTTAGGCTGCACCTATGGCACATGGAGGTTCCCAGACTAGGGGTCGAATTGGAGCTATAGCTGCCGGCCTACACGACAGCCACAGCCACAGCCACGCCAGATTCGAGCTGCGTCTGCGACCTACACCACAGCTCTTGGCAACACCGGATACTTAACCCACTGGGCAAGGCCAAGGATCAAACCCGCAACCTCATGGTTCCTAGTCGGATTCGTTTCCGCTGCGCCACAATGGGAACTCTCTTTTTTTGTATTTATAATAATGATCACAACTAAGCCGTGGTGCACTCAGTGGCTACAACACGCCAAGCATTGTACCAGGTGTTCTACCCACAAGACCTGGTTAATGGTTGTAGCAACCTGTGGAGTTAATGTTATCACTCCCAAATGCTGAGTCACAGAGAGGGTAGAGGATCTCCTGAAATCACACAGCCAGTAAGTGGCAGAGCTGGAATTTGAGCCTGGTTGGTTGGTTCCAAAGCTTTTGTTCTTTTCAGGACACTCAACACGCAAATGCAGTTTCTTTTGTCATTAACCCAGTGCTTTTCCCTTGGAGAAGACACCGTGGTTGCTGATTTTCCCTTTATCAGCAGCCAGCCTTGGATGCAGGACTGGAAATCAGTCTTAGGGCACATTCAGCTGATGTAGAAGCGAGAAAAGCATCTCTTTGATTACTGGATGCACAGGCCACTTGCAAGAGTGGACGCCTCATCAGAAACCCTCAGGTCTGAGAGGACAGCTGTTTCCAGGAGCGCAGTGGGTATAAATAGAGCGGGAGCCAGTCTCTCTGCTGGCTAGGTTTTGTGTTTGCTGTTTTGTTTTTCTAACATTATGCTCCACGAAAACCACCCCATTTGGCATCACAACCATTAACAAATCCTATATAAGTCACCGTCCTTCCAGTGGTTAATCAATCCATAAAAATTAATTTAGCACCTACTGTGTGTCCTGCATTTCAACCCCATGGTGTTGATTAAAGCAGGAAGTAAGAAGTCACAGCTGCTGTCTTTTCACTGTGGCCACCCTGTTCTGCAGATGTGTCGCCGAGGCACATGCTAATCATCCAATCAGCCCTTTGCCGAGGCCCTGCCAGCTCAGCCTTGTGTAGGGTGCTCTCAGGAGTACAGGGAAGGTACAAGTTGGTTCATCTCTGCTCATTTTTACCTTGCCTGTTCCTCAGAGGGTGCTGAGGCATTCAAATACAGTACAGGAGTCCCCCCCCACGCCCCCATCCACGGTTTCAGTTCCTTGTGATCACCCTTAGTTTGAAGATATTAAATGGAAGATTCCAGAAGTCGATGATTCATAAGTTTTCAATTGCATGCCCTTCTGAGTAGCGTGATGAAATCTCGTCCCGCCCTGCCCAAGACTTGAATCCTCCCTTTGTCCACCATGTCCACGCTGTGTATACTACCTGCCTGCTAGTATAGGAAAAACAAAAACAAAAACAAAAACCCAGTACCTTCTAGGTTTGGTACTATCTGTGGTTTCCTACATCTGCTGGGGCTTTTGGGATGTATTCTCTGCAGATAAGGTGGGACTCCTGTACTTGGTTCTTATTCTTGGTGGAAGTTAAGGTAACAGCGGTTGTTATCTTGAAACCTGACTTGGTGCTCATTTGTGGGGAAAAGACCCCTAGTGTTGTAGGGGTCCTGGGAGGGTCTCAGAGCTGGGCAGGTCAGGGTGGCTTCCTGGAGGAGGCAGGTCTCAGACTGGAGCTGAGGAAGGAGGAGGTTTCCATGGGAGGCAGGAGCCCAGAGCAGCCAGAGCAGGGGGCAGGGGCCCGCAAGGCAGGGGAGGTGGGATCCCTGGACCAGGGGGTGGGGATTCCATCCTGGTAGTTTCTGCAGCACGACTTGTTCTTAACAGTCCTTTCCTTTGGGTAAAAATGAAAACGTATTTTCCTTCTTTGTCCCCATCAGGGAACTATTAGATTCTTAGATCCAGAGTGAAACCGATGGTATCTTTTTTGGCATTCTCAATGGCAGGGATGCAGCACCTTTTTTTTAGTACCACTTGTTTGCAGGTGGCAGGGGTGCTAATTAGACAGAGCCACAAGCAATTTTCCTGGATGGTTCTGGCTCCCAAATTGACAAGAAACACTGCTTGGGCGTTTTTGGAAAGCAGATTCTACTCTCCCCATTGATAAAGTGATTCTTCAAGCACGGTGGTCAAAGGAGTGGGTTTAATAGTTGCTCAATACATATTTATTGGCGAGACATGTGAACAATTGGCTGAATTGTTCACAGTGACCAGAATTCCACTTTACTTCTTTGATGTTTAAGAAAGGCCTGCTGTTTCTGTATGACAGAGCACAGCAAGAAGACCCCAACAATTGGGAGGACAGTTGTAAGGAACATTTTATTTGAGTGTTAGAGGATTCCTTCGATCATTGACACAGGTTTCCACTAAAGGGAAAATTCAGGAAACTTTTGAGGGAAGGTTGAATCCTCAAAGTTCTTTGCATACATATTTTTAAGCTGTTTTTAAGGATAAAGATGTTACGGGCTAGCTGGTTCCCTGTTGGATTCCAGAATCCACTGGGTGCCAGTTGTCTTTCATCTCCCTCTGAGATTTCAGTAGAAATTAGGGCGAGGGCCGTGTCATTAGTGCGGTCATTTTTAAAGCCCCGAACTGGGCTAGATGCGGGAGAGTGACCATCCAGGGCAGGTGACCGCCCAGCTTTGACTGACTCCAGGACAGCAACTGACCCTTGTGTTCTCTGCCCTCTGCTTGGGCTCGGGCTGTCTGAGACAGCACACACTCCGTGTGGGCTGGGGAGGGAGGCAGGCAGCAGAGGGACCACCATGCAGAGCCTTTGCCACAGATATTTTCATCAGCTTTCTTACGAGCACGGCGAGGTCCAGGCCTCTGTCTCGGGAGTTATTGTTATTTCATAGCCCCAAAGCTGAGGCTGCCTGTTGTGTTCACAAACAAAAGGCAGCCCCTCCTCCAGGGAACAAATTCGCTCTTCTCCCCAAAGACGGAGGGGCTGGGAATCAAGCTTCAGGCACTCTCAGCGTCTGAGATACATTTCATCTTGCAGGGTGAAGGATCTAATGGTTTCAGCTATTTCAGGTCCTTCGGTACCCGTGCCCCTGTATTTCATCTTCATGTTCATTTCCCCTAGAATCTGTGGAGCTGTGTGCACTTTCTGTGCAGTGGGTCTGGGAGGAGGAATCTGTGAGGTCATGCCCGCTGGAAACACGACTGTCAACACATTGGCCCCTGAGGCTCTGTCCCTAAGGAATCAGAGGCAACAAGGAAGAGAAAAAGCAATAGGGCCTGAACTCAGGGTACTTACTGAGTATTTACTAAGGGTCTTAAAAATAGCCTAAGTCTGTGATAAAAGTCACTGTCTAGTCCAGGTGCATCTTGCTATAAGAAAATACAATATATGAAAATTCAAAATGATGAAAACAGAAGGATTTGCTAGTTTCTATTACAGAAGGATGCATGAGCTGCCTGTCCGTGAAGGTTTCCCCTTTGATATTTAATCTGTGGCTGATTTACTAGACATTCTGTTCATATACAACTAGTCAGAAATGTATTAATTTATTTTTGTTTATTTAAGGCTGGTTACCTACCTACATTCAGGATATCTTGAGCAATTTACAGGCTAAAACACGGACCGAAGGAGACATTTAGGAATGAGACAGAACAGACAGAAGCAGAAGGGAGGAGGTGGGATTCAGCACTAAGCATTCAAGATGAAGGGGTGCAACGACTAGGATCTCTAAGGGAGGAAAGAGCAAATGTGCCAGGTTACCTGACTGCATAATGGAAGGTGCATTTGTGTCAGGTCAAAAAAGATGTCTTCAATAGAAACTGTTTAAAAAAATCAGACACTGTTATAAATGGAAGAATGTAGCATTATTGAGACAAAAGTTTTCTCCATCAGACTTTGCAGACAAATGCTGATTGTGGGAAAGCGTAACACTACAGGTCTGTGATGTTAAATTAACATTTTTCACTACTTCTTAACCTTTGAAAAATATTTACCAGGAGGTTTCATTTAGAAAAACATTTCAATTCTTCATAGATTGACTTTTTTTGCCGATTCAGGAAAAGGGTGACAAATCGGACACATTTCATTTAGGTGGATATGAATTTTCCTAGAAAGCAACTGAGTCTGTCTCTTCTAGCTTAGGTCTAAATCCTTGATAATTTCATGATAGCTTCAGGTCAATTTCAAAATTTACCAGAGAGTTTTGGCTAATGTAAAATTTCATTAGAAATATCCAGAACTTAGCATTAGAACCAGCAGGTTTAGAAAAACCTAGGAGGATTTGGAAAGAGCCAGAACAGTATTTGGAATCTGAGATGTTTATATATCGATCTGCAGACAAATCCTATTAATGAATTTAAGATTTTGAAAGGATTGCAGATATGAATTCCTCGTGACAGTCAAGGTGGTTTTTCCTGGGAATCAGATTGAAGTGTGGCAGTAGATGTGTATGTGTTGTTCATAAGGAACAGAGGTGTTAGTTGGGGGTGACAGTATATAAAATAATGATGTGCCAGCAATGCAGATGTCAATAATAGCTGATACTGGTTTAGTACTATGTGCCAGACCCTGTTCTAAGCCTTTGATTTTCTTAAAAAATTTCCTTCTATTCCTTAGAGCAAAGGATGTGGGACTTGATGAATCCTGAGTTTAAAAGTTTTAATGCAGACTCATAGAAAGAGGGGCAGATGTTCTCTTATCAGTAAGGAGTTTGATGCCACCCATTGACTGGAGAGGGTATACGGCTGGCCTTCCTGAATACAAGTCTCAAAACCGGAATGGAAGTTGGATGTCATGTTGTGCCTTTTCACTACCTAAGCATGTAACAGGTGCCTCTCACACGGGTGAGCTCTGGGCAATCCCCTGCTGTGATCGTACCACTCAGGACACTGAAATCTGACCTGGAAGGTACTATTGGAATGAGGGAGAACCCAGTGGTACTAGTTGTCTATGGCTGCATAACAAATTTCCACACACCTTTAGCAGTTTATGCAACATTTCTTATCTCACCCAGTGCCAGAGGGTCAGGGATCCAGGAGCAACATGGTTGGATAGTTCTGGCCCAGGATTTCCCATGAGGTTGTAGTCAGATGTCAGCTGGGGCTACAGTTATTTCAAGGCTTCCCCTGGGGCTGGAGGATTTGCTTCCAAGTTCACTTACATGGCTGTGAGCTAGAGGCCTCTGTTCTTGCCATGTGGGTCTCTTTAGAGGGCTTCCTCAGGACATGGTAGCTGGCTTCTCCCTGAGCAGCAAGTGACATGAGCGAGAAGGAGAGAGAGGCCAAGACAGAAGCTGTAATGTCTTTTATAACTTAAATTTTGGACGAACAACATAGACCAACAGAGGTTTAATGTGAAAAGGGACATAGGCTGTGAATACTGGGAAGTGGGACCTCTGGGAGCCACATAATCATCTTAGATTCTATGGGTTACAGAGTGGGGACGAGTGGGCATGGTTTGATGTATGTACTGGATTTCAGACTTCTCAAGGTCCCCAAGAAATCAGGGGACATTCCATGAGACTTGGAAAGGGAAGCTGGCTCAGAAAGTCTTGAATTCTTTACGTGTGGTCACTAATGCTCTTAGAGAGAAGTTGTCAGGTGGCAACGGGTGTTGACAAAACCAGAGTGGCTATGGGAAAGTTCACCTTTAAGTGCCGCTGGTAGAAGGAGAGAAGGGGCATATGTATTGTAGAGTTACACACACCTACCTAGGTCTAATTAATTAAGGCAGCAAAATGGACAGGATAACAACAAAAAACTTTTCTTATTTGACATGAGCAGAAAGTCAAGAGAGGATCTGATTGGTGATCGTGGTAAGATGTCCAATGCTGTGGATTTCTGTGGAGCAAACTCTTACTGGGTGCCACTGTGTACCAGGCAAAGGGTCAGGTACTCAGGATACAAAGATAACCAAGGAAAGGTTGCTGCCCTCGTGGATCTCCTCATCTAATGGGGAGACGCACATATAAACAAAGGCGTGGTCAGTACCGAGATGAGATTCCGAACAGGTAGAACAGAGACATTAGAAAGGGCACTGCCAGTGCTAGCTGGGGGCAGCTGGCTCAGGGTCAGAAGAGATTACACTTGAGCTGAGTCCTTAAGGATGTGCAGGATTTTGCCAAAGAATGATAGGAGGAAGGTCAGGAAGAACAAGAATCGCCAAGCACAGCTTAGGCTGGGGAAGCTTCTAGTGCTTCACATGATTAGAGCAGGATGGAGAATGCGAACAGGGCTAGAGTGGAAAGAGGAGCCTATCTCATAAGGGGCCTTGAATAAGGCTCTGCACTGGGGATGCACAGGGCAGTGTGGTTCAAAATGGGGTCTTACATCAGGATGATGTGGGAGGCTGATTCCTAAGTGTAACCCTACACCCACATCAGCAGATTGTTCACCATAACCATTTTCTCTTCTTCCTGGGCTAGACTCCATCTCCTAGTGTCCTTTGCAGTTGGACTTCATCTTCTGGCCTCCTTTGTGGTTAGACTGTATTGCCCAGTCTCTTTTATAGTTAGGTGCACTCGTATTAATGGAACATGAGTGGAAGTAATATTTCCAGTCCCAACCCATTAAAGTCTGCCTTGCATGCTTTCCATGTTCTTTTCCATGCTGATGCAGGCAAACGTAGGAATCTTGGGAGCCACATGTTAAAGATTGCAGGGCAACAGAACCCAGGAAGCTCTGGGCCTCTGAAATTGTGTTTGGAGAGAGCTACCCACTGATCTGAAACACCCATTTGGGAGCTTCAAGAAAATAAGCAATAAAATTCTATTGCATCTGATCTGTTTTATTATTTGGGGTTGGTTTGTTTTTGCAGCTCTTGGTTACCCTAACTGATAGAGCAATGGACTCAGCCTCTGCGAGAGGAATTCTCTGGAGAATCTGCATTTTTAATAAGCACCTGAGGGGAGTTTGAGAACCACTGCTGGAGGCAAAGGGGAACCAGCCACTCATGGATTTAGGGTAGACCAAGTAAAGTGATACTATTTGCATTTGAGAATGATACCAAGAAAGCAGAATTTGACCTCCTTTTTCCTTTGCTAAGGAGAACAATCTACTGACTAAAAAAAAGAAGAAAATGGTGCTAAGAGAAAATTGAGGTTCAAGATGAGTAAAGAGATTATAACAAGCACCGGCCTGCTGTAAATGAGCTCAAGTCTCTTGGCCAGGACAAATTACACCCCAGGGAGCAGAGAGAACTCACCGTTGAAGCTTTAGAGCCTCTGCTGATAATCTCTGAGAAACATGGAGAGTGGGAAAGAAAATGGAACACTAGAGATGGGAAAATATAGCTTTTATTAGCAGAAAGGGGAAAAGATTCTGCACACTGTAAAAGTGGGCATATCCTATTCACCCTCATTAAGTTGATTATTTAAGGCTGATTTGTGAGCATATGAAAAACAGAGAATTCTCTGGAAGCCTGCGTGGCTTCTTTAAGAGCAAGCCACAGCAGGGAAAGTGTATTCCCAGTTTTGTGAAGGACTTGCTAGATTCTTATGTCAGGGAATTGCCTTAGCTGTGGTACAGTCAGCACACCTCAGGTTGGTATTTGTCAGGGAATCAAATGATAAATTTGCGTGCAAGATAAAGTAATTTCAAACTGCAGACTAATATTTGGGTAATACCTACCCAAAGAGGCTAATCAATGTCAGTATGAAAATACATTTCTAGTGAAAGGCCACAGTCATGGTTCCAGCTGATATTTTCATTAGTGGTGCAGACATAAAGTAGTTACATTTCGAGATGACCTGTAGAGAATACATTGGTTGGCATAAACAAGGCCCAAAGAATAGGCTCAAGTATTAAGCTAAAGGTAATGAAGTGAAATGAAACATACTATAGGATTGAGCATGTGGGTCTGAGCAGTCCCCTGCATGAGTCCAGGCAGCAGCTACAGCTACTGAGAAAAACCCTGGAGGGTGGCGCTAGTTGGTGATGTTGTTAGGTGTACAGACTCAGAGGTTAGCTGAGCCCTGTAAGCTGTTACCTGAACAGGTGTCAGGAGCAGAAGGGCCCAGGCAGATTTCAGGTCCACCTGAGAATGAAACTCTTTCTAGCCATCTCCCAGCTGCCCCAAGCATTGGGCTACTTGGAGACAGGAACACCTGTCACTGAACATGACCAAGTAGAGAAAGAAAAAATTCCCTGTTAGGACTTCAAGGAAGGAGTGAAGCTATCTGATGGATGTTTGACCATCAAAAAAAAAAAAAAAAAAATCATAATTAGCCCCAATATTCGCAGCTACTAGTACTGGGTACCACTGAGTGATAGCTTAAGTTGTGCCAGGGGCAATACTAAGGTGGGCTCAAAAATCCTGTATTAGTTTCCTTTTGCTGCTGTAACAAATTGCTACAAAGTCAGTGGCATAAAACGGTACAGATTTGTTACTTTACAGTTCTGGGGGGTCAGAAGTCCAAAGTCAAGGTGTCTGCAGGGCTCAGTTCCTTCTAGAAGCTCTAAGGGAAGATCTTCTCCCTTGTCTTTTCCAGCTTCAAGAGGTTGCCTATATTGGCTTATGGCTTCAAGGTTAGCAGAGTAGCATCTTCAAATTTGTCTTCTCTCTTTCTCCCTGATTCTCTTATAACGTCTCCTCTGACCCTGATCCTCTAACCTCCCTCTTAGAAGGACTCTTGTGATTGTATTGGGTCCATCTAGATTCGTTTCCCCATCTCAAGGTCCTTAGCTTAATTACATCTACCAAGTTCCTTTTGCCACATAAGGTAGCATACTCACAGGTTTTGGGGCCTAGGATGATGACCTCTTGGGGAGGGCTGTTATTTGGTCTACAACAAGCCCTTTATTGATTCTTTCTATATTTAATTTAATCGCTCACTCTCTTGAAGAGCTGGGCAATATTTCCACATAACAAATGGGGAATTGGAGCCATGGAAAAATTAAGTAATGCACTACACCACCATGAAGCAGTGAAGCTGGGGTTCAGGCTGGGTTCTGAGTCTAATAGCTGGGACTCCACCACTTTGATGCTATACTGCACATGTTATTCTTCTTGCTAGAGCCCATAAGTCTAAGCACTAATAATCACTTTTCTTTAATGGCGTTAATTTAGCAGTGACATTATTATAGCTTGTTTTTCTAAAATGTCATGTAAGGCAGACATTTCTGGCTACCTAGGAAATTTAAGTGAACTCCCCTGCTAGCTAGGAAATTTAAGTGGCCTCCCCTTAGCATCCTAAGCTCACAGCTTTTACCCTTCCTGGATTTTGTCACCTTGGGCCTTCTCGGCTACAGGAGTTTGGAACAGTGTAATTTTCTGAATTCAGATCTGACAGGCTTTGTAGACTAAAGGTTACACAGCTGTAAAAGTTTGTTTGTAACCCAAAGTAACAGAGTTGTCAGGTGGAGTGTGAAAAGATTCCAGAGATGCAGCTTAAAAACCGAATGATACCGTGAGTCAACAGAAGCAGCCTGGGCTGCTCCCAGGGCAGGAATAAAGGTGGGGGCTTCTGGTTGAAGACAGAAGTTCAGGGAGTTCAGGGCCTGCTGAGGTGGGCAGTGGAGGAGTCTCCCACCCAGGCCTTCTGTGCTGGAACGTTTCCTCCAACCTCTGTAAAGCTGAGGGGGAGACAAACCAGTGCTCCATTTTACGGATGGGGACCATGAGGCTCAGAGCTGTGTTCATGGCAGAGGGACTGTATCCAGTGTCAAGGGCCCTGGCTTCTAGTCCTGGCTCTGCCACTCAGTGCTGCTCTGGGACAACGAGCGCGACCATGAACCCATCATGTCTTTTCTCTGCTCATCCCTCCAGTGCGCTCCACCTTGACCACCGGTATGTCAGCTGTGTCTACCCTCCATCTGCAGCCCGGGTCTCATTGTGCTTGGCTGTGCAGGCCTGGGCTCTGGGTCACGCTGAGCTGGATGTGGGTTGTGCGCGGCCTTGCTGGAGAGAGGCCTGGGGCACAAGGCGGCAGTGGGGGGTGGGGGAGGGAGGCTCACCGGGATGTACTTGCTAGCAAAGAATTCCGTAGCACGCAGGAGGGCCTTGGCTGGGGGTGAAGGCTGTGATCTGTGACACTGAGTGGCTGGGTGGTGGGAGAGGGGGAGAAAGGCCTTGAGTCCACTGGCTTCAGCTCCTGTTCAGTGGCTGGGACCCAGCTCGCCCCCTGGCAGGGGGGTTTCTAGACGGTTCCCACCTCAGTGTCACGGCAGCTTTCATCCAGCCCGTGTTAAAAGATTTGTATTGATGAACACCTGGGAGTCTAGAAGGGTAGGAAAGTAACATTTTGAGCACCTTGTTTACGGCAGGTACTCGGCTAGAAAAGACAGAAACTGCCCTGGGAACCTATTTTGTGCTAGGCACTAGGGTTTTTCATGGACCCTGAGTGCAAGGAGGAATACACCATTCCTGCCCTAGGGGAGGTCAAAGTCCACATGGCTGTGGATACTAACCTTTACTAGACAACGTGAGCACTGAACAAGGCGGTAATTATTAAAGACAAAAGGAAGTAGCTGGGGCGGCAATGAGGATGTGCTGAGTTGACAGTACCTGGGGTCTTTGTCCCTCCAGAACTATGGTATTAAGGCATGGGAGGTGCTGCTTTGAGAACATTTCCCAATAGGGGGCTTGATTTCCTAAAAATCACATTCCACTGCTAACTTGCGTTTACTGTTCAGTTTGTGGTCCACTAGGGCTCTTGGATCTTCTTTTCCCCATGCTTATATCTCGCTTTTGTGTAGTTAACACCTTTCCCTGGAATGATCCCTTCTCAATACAGCATTTCTGTGAGGAAGAGAAGAAACAAATATATTTTTTTAGCTTTTTAAATATTAAAGTATAGTTGATTTACAGTGTCATGCCAGTTTCTGCTGTACAGCAAAGTGACCCAGACATACGTATATACACATTGTTTTTTTTTTTTTTTTTTTTTTTTTTTTTTTTTGCTTTTATGTAGAGCCGCGCCTGCGGCATACGGAGGTTCCCAGGCTTGGGGTCTAACAGGAGCTGTAGCCGCCGGCCTTCACCACAGTCACAGCAATGCGGGATCCAAGCCGCGTTTGCAACCTACACCACGGCTCACGGCAACGCTGGATTCTTAACCCACTGAGCAAGGCCAGGGATCGAACCCACAACCTCATGGTTCCTAGTCGGATTCATTAACCACTGAGCCACAACGGGAACTCCCACATTGTTTTTTTCATATTATTCCCCCACTGTGGCCTATCCCAAAAGTTTGGGCACAGTTCCCTGTGCTATGTAGCAGGACCTCGTTACTTAACCCATTCTAAATATACTAGTTTGTATCCACCGACCACAGATTCCCAGTTTATTCCCCCCCCGCCCCCGCCCGGCAACCACAAGTCTGTTCTCTTGTCTGTGAGTCTGTTTCTGTTCTGTAGATTGGTTCATTTGTACCATATTTTAGATTCCATGTATAAGTGTTATCATATGGTATTTGTCTGAGAAAATGCTTTTTAAAATGTTCCATTAATTTTTTTGTTTTTTTCAAAACAACTTGGTTGAGTTATAATTTAGAGACCAAAACATTTACCCGTGTTAAGTGTGCAATTTTAGTAAATTTACAAAGGTGTGCAAGCATCACCACAACCAATTTTAGAACATTTCCCTCGCCAGAGGGAATAATCTAAGGGCACAATACAGGAAATATGGGTGTATTCAACCTACTTGAACATGCATTTCTGAAATTATCGTGTGTAAAATCTGTCAGCAAATTTTGAGTTACTTCACGGTATACTTTTGCAAAAAAAAAAAAAAAAGGCAAAATGAAGTGGAAAGAAGAACCCCCGTGCTTTAAATCTTAAGAAACCATTATCCATTTTGCAGATCACTTCATTAATAAACAGAGTATTATAAAAGTAATTATTTTAGAGGTGGCAGCTGCCGTTAGCTAGTACTATGTTGTTGTCTACTGGGAGTTATAAAATCTTTTTAATTTGCTCTTCAAAAATCGCTTACACCCACAAAACCACTTCAGTCAATGAAATAAATCTAGGTATGGGCAAACCTTAGTTACCACGGCAAAAACGGCTTTCCCTTTTTCCCTTTCTAATTTGTTTCTTTCTTCTCCAGACGCCCTGATTTGCGGGAGGATTTGTCTAGGGACTCCCATCCCTTTGCAAACGTGGCCGCTCTCTGGCAAGAAAGGCTCCATTCAGTATACAGCCCTTCAAGGGTGAAGAGCACATGGACTACTAGATGCTTGAATGGTTTCTGTTGTAATACCCATTTGAGAACAGCCAGTAGTCAGAAAGTTAAGACGCTGCTGCTCGCTCCTCTGCTAGGTGAACCATTGCCTGCTTGGCTGGTCCCTCTAATAGGGCTTATTGGTGGGTCAAAGCCCCTCCTTCTCATCTCACATTCCATCCTCCTTATGTGTAGATCCATCGAACATAGAGAATTGTTTGTTCCCAGGCAGGAAGGGAGTTATTATTCCAAAAAATGTATAGGAAAAGCATGATCCTCGATTGGAAGCCTCTCAGGTTCTATTTGTAGGAATGTAAAGGGGTTATATACTGTCTTGCTATCAACTGTTTCTGAGAAAGAGGTGCCCAGGAACGAACTTGCGTCAGAGATTTATTTAGTATTTATCTGCAAGTTAAAAACATTAAGTTGTCCTACTTTCAGAGAAGTACACGGTCTGAAGAATCCCGATAAGTTTTCACATAGTGAGCATACTCTGAGAACATGGTCCACACTCCCAAAGCCTCCTGTATGCCACTCCCAGTCCTTACCTCCACAAAGTAATCAAAAACTGTCTTTGATGTCATATGAATGGAATCACGCAGTATGTACTCTTTGGTGTCTGACTTTTCCCACTCAACATTAATGTCTATGAGATCCATCCGTGTTGCTGCCTACAGCGGGGTTCAGCTTTCACCTTGTTGTATGTAGTGCTCCATTGTGTGAATGTACCATGATACGGTTAGCTTTCCTGTACTGATGGACGTTTCAGTAGCTTCTCGTCTTTAACCTCTTAGGAGGAGTGTCCTTATGAACATTCCTTGCACCTCTTTCCGTCTACTTTGGTAGGCATTTCTCTTGGAGTAAAATTGCTGGATCCTGGGAATGCAGCATTCAGCTTTAGCAAATAGGATAATTAAAACTTTCTAATTCTTCTTGTGTCAACATTTTCAGGTTGTAATTTTTTTAAAAGAGAATTTGTTTATTTCATCTAAATTGTCAAATGTATCGTCATAACATCTTTTCATTGCCCCTTTGATGTTTGTATGAATTCTAGTGATGGTGCTGTTTTAAAAAGATAACTGATATTAGCGGTTTGTTCCTTCTTTTCTTCTCGAGCAGTCTTTATAGGGATTTGTAAATTTTATTAGTCTTTTCAAAGAACCAGTTTTTGGCTTAGTTGATGTTTATCTATTCTATAGTTTTTGTTTTTCATTTTTCTAATATTTTTATTATTTATTTCCTTTGCTTTAAATTTGATGTTCTTTCTAACACCTTGAGGTAGTCATTAGGTCATTGGTTTTCTGTTTTTCTTTTTTTTTCTAAAAATATAAATTTAAGGGTATCAATTTTTCCCTTGAAGCCTGGTTTAAAGTCTGTGCTACAAGTTTTTAACATGTTGGTTTTCATTATTTTTCAGTTGAGAATATTTTCTAATTTCCATGCAGATTTCTAAGTTCTGATTTTTTAAATTACAGGTTATTTAGAAGTGTTAGTAATTTTCAAACATTTGATGATTTTAAAAGTATTTCATGTTGATTTCTAGGATTTTTCCATTCTAGTAAGAGGACATACTCTGTTTAATTTCAACACTTTGCATTTTATTGAAATCTGCTGTGTGACTCAGAATATTTATTTTGTTGAATGTCCCATGCGCACTTGAAAATAATGTAATCCTGCTATTGCTGGGTTCAGTGTTCTGTGTGTGGCAACATGGTCAAGTTTGTTTATCACATTGTTGTTCAAATTTTCTTCATCTTTACTGATTTATTGTCTGCTTTATTGGTTGCTGAAAGATGTATTTGAAATTTTCATCTATAATGCTAGGTTTATTTGTTTTTCCTTTTAGTTCTGTCGGTTTCTGCTTTGCATGTTTTAGGTTTTGTTTTTAGGTGCATACAAATTTCAGGTGATTAAATATTCCTGCTGAATTGAATTTCTGCCATCGCGAAATGTTCCACTTTATCTCTGGGAATACTTTTAACCTTAAGTCATGCTTTGTTTGATACCAGTATGTCAAGACGATAATTTTTTGGGTAGTGTTTCAGGGCATATTGTTTTATTCTCTTTTATGTGTTATAACATTTATATGCCTGTTGTAAGCAACGTAGAGTTGGGTCTTGTTTTTTTGCATTGTTTTTCTAGTCTGACAGTATTTAATTTTCATTGTATTTTGGAGTCCATTTACATTGAGCACATTTCTGGGGGTTTTTTGGTGTTAATTCTATCCTCCTATTATTTAGTTTATATTTGCTCTACCTGATTCTTGTTCTCTTTTTCTCTTCTTTATTTTAATAAAGTGCTTTTGTTATTCTATTTCCTCCATTGGATTTTAGTTATAAATTCTTTTAGTATTTGTCTAGTGTTACCCTAGGGCAGGTACTGGCATACTGTTTCTATAAAGGGAAATATTTTAGGTGTTGAGGGCCCCATATAGTCTCTGACTCACTTCCCCTCTCCTTCCTCCCTTCCTCCCCTCCTCTCCTCCCTTCCTCCCCTCCTCTCCTCCCTTCCTCCCCTCCTCTCCTCCCTTCCTCCCCTCCTCTCCTCCTTCTCCTCCTCCTTTTCCTTCTTCTTCAACTATTCTTTAAAAAATGCAAAACCCTATGATATTTGTCTTTATCTAACTTCATTTTTGTATAATTTCTAGGCCCATCCATGTTGCTGCAAATGGCATTATTTTGTGCTTTTTATGGCTGAGTAATATTCCATCGTCTCTCATATGAGATCACTAATAGGTATAATCTGGTAGAAATTATACAATAAAATTTAGAAACAGACTCAAGTATTTTGAAACCAAACTTATGTTTACTAAAGGGGAAATGTGGAGGGGGAGGGATAAATTAGAAGGTTGGGATTGACATATATACACTACTATATATAAAATAGATGGGTAACGAGGACCTACCGTATAGCACAGAGGAATTTACTCAATACAGTGTTATAAGCTATATGGGAAAATAATCTGGAATGGAATGGATGTATACTTATAAGGAAAGTATATATATATGTGTGTGTGTGTGTGTGTGTGTGTGTATATATATATATATATATATATATCTAATTTACTTTGCTGTAACCTGAAATTAACACAACTTTGTAAGTCAACTCTATTCTAGTAAAATTAAAAAAAAAATGCAAGACCATTCTTAGCTCCTAAGCTACACAGAATAAGTTGTGGGATGGATTTGGACATGGTAATAGTTTGCCAAGCTCTGCTAGAGATTTACCACATTCCTTCACAGAACGTACTCTTCAATTCATAATGTTGCTAATTCCTTGGCAATACATGGACCCTACAACATTTATCAGCCCAACTTTCTTGTTGGGAATTGTGCTATTTTGATCATGTATTTTACTTCTCTGTGTATTTGAAATCCCATAAGAGATGATTATTTTCACTGTTTTAATATGATTTACTTTTAAATTTACCATTTCTGAGGCCCTCTACTACATTCTGCATTACTGTTCTTCCAACTGGGATAATTTTGTCTGAACAGCTTCCTCTAATATTTCTTTCAGAGTGCATATATGTTGACAATACGTTTCTTTAATTTTTATTTGCTTGACATTTTGGTCTTAATTTAAGGGAGTTTCTGCTGGGTATAGGATTCTAGATCAGGAGTCCTCCCCACCCCTCTGCATTTCAGCTTTGCCATTCTCTTGTCTCCTGACTTCTATCGTTTGTTGAAAAGGCCTTATTGTTGCTCCTAATGTGTCCTTTTTCCTCCTCTGCCTGTTTTAAGATTTTTCTTTTTGTCTTTTGCTTTTTGAAGCTTTACCAGGATGTGCCTTTGTGCAGTTCTCCTTGTTTTACACATTTGATTTTATTAGAGCTCCTCGAATCTGTATATTGATGTCATTCTTGGTCTTTATCTTCGAATACTGATTCTTCCTGATTTCCTCTCCTCTCTCTGGGATTCAAATTCCATAATGGTTATTTTCACTGTGTCTTATTTTTTTCTTTTTTTAAATTCTCTCCATCTCTGTTTGTGTGTATGTATGTATATGTGTATATATGTATGTGTTTAATCTTCTCTTTCCTGCTTCAATTTGACTGGTTTTCTATGGACTTATTTTCCAACTTACTAATTCTCTTTTCTTTTGTGTCTAATCTGGTAGCAAACCTATCTATAACCTATTCATTGAATCCTTAATTTTTGTTATTGTATTTTTCAGTTCTAGAATTTCTGCTTGTTTCTTTTAAAACAGATTTCAGTTTTATATCTTTTCATGTATTTGTTTGAAGGTATGAATCCTAGGTTGATAAAGTCATTGATAATTACAGTATCTTGTTCACATTAATGTATCTTTCTAAAGTCTTTGGCTTTTAAACATTGGTTTATTTCCTGTGTCCTGGAATGCTGGGTAGTTTTCACTAAACAGCAGTTATTGCAAATGAAAAATCGTCAAGGCTCTGGATGATGTTACCTTCCTTTAGAGAGGATTTTTTTCCCTTCGTAGACAGTTGAAGAGTGGGCAAATCACCTTGATCTTCTTAGAAATCGAGATATTTTGAGCCTGGATTTTGAGTTTTGTGAGGGCTAGTCTCTCTCTTTTCTCCTAGTATATAATAATCCTTTAACGGTCTCAGTGAAAATCTAGGTTATTTACCAAAACGTCTCCTCCTTGTTGGGCCCCAAACGTCAATATTTTTTGTTTCTAACACTTCGAGATCGCTCACACTCTGATGGATTTCCCAGCATTTCAGAAGCTGTTTACTGCTTAGTTTCTTGGCCTCTTGCCTATCACACGGAAAGCTTAGGAATGAGAAAATTCCTTGAGGGGAATTCAAATTTGGAATGCCTGACTTATTTCTGTAGGGCCCTTTTCTCCCAGATAAGGGTTCCCTAAGTTCCGGCTTCTTTGGTAGCTTTGGATTCCAATTTGTATTTCTCAGACTATCAGGGCTGATGTGGTTCTAGACTTATATGACTTCTCTGTCTCAGTGATGCCCCTTGGGAACTGGCAAATGCCCTGAGGTGAAAACCTGAGGGGCATTTAGGATTTACTTACTGCATTTCCCTTTTCTCCAGAATCTTGGCCCCTAAAGTCCTGGCTGCTTTTGTTACTCTCCTATGACTCCAAACAGCTGTTTTCTGCAATATATTTAGCTTTTATAGTTGCTCTCAGCAGGATGGTTAACCTGATACAAGCTACTCTGTCAAAGACAGAAGCCAACATCTCCAGATATTTATTTCTGAAAGTGGTTTCCAGGACATGTCCTCAGGCTATTGCACATTTAGCTCTATCTCCTGCATTTCTTTGAGGCTTCCCCAACTGAGGCCTGGCAAGGTCTTTTGGCATCTTCAACAGTATCGATAATAAATTATTAAGCTCTGTTTAATATAGTTTCTAAGTATTAACTATTTTGTAAGTATTTTGAAATTGAGATTAATGTGCCAAGCATGATCTTTCCCAGTCATATCACTCAGGTTACCATAATGCCGATTCTCTATGAAATAAAGTTTTCCATCTTTCACGTCATATTGTGAGGCATTCCATTTAAAACTGCACACACACACACACACACACACACACACACACACACACACACACACCATGCCTCTTTCCACCCTTCTGGGAACCCTGACCTGAGCTGATACTAACTCTACTGTTACATTGCTATATGGCTATGGCCAAGCCTCTTTCAACCCCTGGCCTTCAGTTTCTTCATTTGTATTATGAGGTAGGAGTGAGGACAGGGTTAGGGCCAGGCAAGCTCACAGGGTCTTCCCAGCTCTGATGGTCAATCTGCCTTCTATCCCTTGGTTTGGAAAATCCTTAGTAGAACAATCAGACACTTAGGCTGAGTGGTGGATCTCACTCAGACTGCAGAACTCACTTCCAAGGTCAGCCAGTCTCTTGGCTCTGGGCCAGTCCTCTCTGGGACATGGGGGATGAAAGGACTGGGCTGGGGCTGTGTTCCTGGGGAGGCAGGTGCCCTGGTTAGTGGGCCTTCCCAGGAGCTACACCCCAGTGTGATCAGCAGAATGAGAGAAAACTTCTTACACCATGCCCAGCCCCTCAGACTTGCATCACTTAGCCATCGCAGCCAGGAATTTCAAATCTACAGGTGGTTGCCTCTCAAGCTTATTCAGAATGTCTCCCTCCTTTTCTTTCTGAATATGCTGTCTTGGAAGAAATGTCTGGAAAAATCAGACCCATTCTTTCCCCAGTAGTAGTTTTAAAATCTTCACTTTAGAACCAGAACTGCATCCGAGCCTGTCCGCCCTTCCCCCGCTCAGCTCTGGGTCATGGAACGCGGTGCTGGCTGCTCCTCCTGGCTCCCCCCCCCCCCCCCCAGCAGGCTCTTGGCTGGGTTTGACCAATGAGAAGCACTGGAAGAAAACTTAGGGCAAGAAGAAGGAAGAAGCCAACATATTTCTCTCCCTTTCTCTTTGCTTTGGGTTGATTAAGTCCTTGGCAGAAGCTGCAAATTCCATGGCCCCAGCTCCTCATGGATGCGCTTGCTGTGGTTTTTCGTGTCTACTGTTCCCGGCTCAGGTAACCTTGTGGCTTTTCTTTATCCCTCCAGCCGAGGAGTGGCCATAGTTTCTTGCTGCATTCGTCTCAAGGGTGCCCTGCCATCCCCTCTGTTTTTCCAGCCTCTTTTCTCACGTGCAATACCAATAAGTGTTATTAAATCCCCTGTGTGTGAATACTTGGAGGGCTTACAACTTTCCCATTTAGATACCAACTAATTGAGTTGCTAAAAACTGTACTTCAAGCATCTTTTTCTTTCGTGTGGATCTAATTTAAGCACCACTGAAACACACTTGTTTCCATTTCCTTTATCACCTCCTGAAGTAGACAGAATTCATTCATTCAATAAATATTTAGTGAGCCACTACTGGATACCCTAGCCAAGGACTGTGCTAAGGGGCACAGCAGTGAACAAAAGAGGCACAGTCTGTAGCTTTGCAGCATTCACAGCTTTGCGGGCAAGGCAGTCCCAAATCCCTAGGATAGAGTATGTTGAGAATGAGACACTGTTATAACATGCAGACTAGGGGACGGTTGGGCTTGGGCTCAGACCTCAGCCCTGCCACTTACTCTAGGCTTTATTGACACAGGTAAGGGACTTTGCCTCCCTATACCTCAGTTTCTTCTTCTTAAAAGAACCTTCAGGAGTTCCTGTTGTCACTCAGCAGGTTAGGGACCTGATGTTGTCTCTGTGAGGATATAGGTTCTAGCTAGGCTGTGCTCATCCAGCGTTGGCATTAAGGATCCAGCATTGCCACAAGCTGTGGAATGGTCACAGATGTGGCTCGGATCTGGCATCACTGTGGCTGTGGTGTAGGCTGGCAGCTGCCGCTCTAATTCTATCCCTAGCCTGGGGACTTCCATATGCTGCAGGTGGGGCCGTAAAAACAACAAAAAGAGCACTCAGTTAACAACCACTTTACATGTTCGATGAGGATGCTGATGCTATTAAATTCATAGGATTGATTGTTTGTGATTAAATGAGCTGCTATTAGAGAAGGAGACAGATGCCTAGGAAACAAAGTCACATCAAAGGTTTATTTACTTGTTTACTAATTATTTTTTTTTCTTTTTAGGGTCATACCTGCAGCATGTGGAAGTTCCCAGGCTAGGGGCTGATTCAAAGCTGCAGCTGCCAGCCTATACCACAGCCATAGCAACACTAGATCCCAACCACATCTGCAACCTACTCCACAGCTTGCAGCAATGCCAGATCCTTAACCCACTAAGCGAGGCCAGGGATCAAACCCATATCCTCACGGACACTGGTTGGGTTCTTTACCCGTTGAGCCATAAGAGGAACTCCAAAAGTAGTTGGAGGAGTTTCTCCGTGGCCTAGTGGTTAAAGATTTTGTGTTGTCACTGCTGTAGCTCTGGTTCCACCCCGGTGTGGGAACATCTGCATGCTGTAGGTGCAGCCTAAAGAAGAAAGAAGGAAAGAAAGCAGTTTTCAGGGAGCACACATTCAGTGCTGCTTAGAGTCAGATCAGAAAGGCAAGGTGAGATTAGAAATGGAATAAGAAAGGGTGAAGTCCATAGCTTGGCTGGAGACAGTTTCTGGGAGAAGCACCCAGAAACGAGGTTGGAATTAAGCCCATGGCATTGTCGACTGGCAGTCAATCTGTGGCCACACTGTCTGTGTGCGAGTGGAAGTAGGACCCTTCTCTCCTCTTTGCTTGGCCAAGATGTCACTCCCTCCAGGAGGGGCTCACTGACTTCTAGTCCAGGCTGGATCTCCCTGTGCGTTTCCTGTGATTGTTCTGATTGTGGCCATTCTCATCATCTTCATCACCATCACATCATCCCTAATGTTTGTTGAATGGAGCACCTGCCATGTTCCAGACATTGTGTTATGGCTTCTTGTGGCAGAGACTGGGTCAATTCCAGTGCTTTCAGATTGAAACTTCCAGTGGTCTCCAGAGGGAGAAAAGAGGTGTGTGTGTATGTGTGTGTGTGTGTGTGTGTACATCTGCATGTGCCACAATGATTAAAATTTGAGGCATGATATTTCAAACTGTCAAAGATTCAAAGTTAAGCTATAGAGAATATGATTTCAGAATTAATTGTATTGCAAGTTTTTGAAAATTTAGATGCCACACGAGTTAGAGCCACACAGATGTTGGCTGTAGTCAGAGTTCAAAGGGCCTGAATTTGTTGCTTGTTCTTTGTTCTCATCGTCATGGCAAGTCTCACTGCGGGTCCCTGCAGCTCTGGATCTATTTTCCTGCTGCCCTCTTGGGTCCCCTGCTTGATTACACTCTGGGCCCTCCTTGTGGCTCTATCATCTCTTTGGATTCAGATTTAAATGAATCATTTACTTACCTTTTACTCACAATTTTTAATCATTCTACCAACAACATTTTAATAGCATTAAATGATTGCAAAATCTAATAAAAACAAATCTTAACCTCCCTGGAATCTCATTAAGAATAGGGCTGCTCTTTTTGCTAAATTGTTGAAGATGCTATTGTCAGGTTTTGTTTTGTTTGCACTGCCCAGGAGAGCAGAGGCATAGATGAAGTCACAGAATGTGGGTTAACACACTCAAAATTTTTAAAAAATTCACTTTCCTAAATTTACAGATGAAGACACTGAAGTCCAAAGAAGGGAGGGGATTTTTCCAAAATCACACACGAAGCGTGTGGCCATTAAGAACCAGCATGCAGGCCTCCTGCTCCTTAGTCTAGCATCTCCTTGCAAGATCTGGGCTTTGGGCTCAGGCATTGATTTATGGATTTTGATGAGCATATTGTCAATTGAGCCATCACCAGCTGATCAGATGAGCACTCATTCACGGAGCAGGTTTGGAGCCTCCGGATGGAAACTGGCAGGTTTGAGAGATGCAGAAGAAACAGGACCTGCCCTCTGGAGAACTGCAAAGCCTCCAGGGAATCAGGTTTATATGTAAACAATGAGACACAGTTTCCTTAAGTGCTTGCTGTGGTCATGCTGCCCACCTCAGCCTGAGGGTGGTACCTCCTGCAGTTCTTCTCAGTACAGGCAGGTGCTGGCAAAGGCTTCCCATGGCCCCAGCACTGAGACAACCACAACTCCTCATCCTCTGTAATCAACAACATCTCCATCAAAAGAACTCACTTGGTAGGACTGAGAAGTTCACAGGCCAAACAGGAGTGGGGGAAGAAGGCTCAGGCAGGAAGCTGTTTTATGATTTATGAACGCACAAATGCTGGCATCTCTCTCTCTCTCGAAAAGGAAAAAAAAAACACTGCTAATATTAATAATTATGCCAGCTTTTGTACAGCACTTTGCAGCTGACAACGTGCTTTTGAATCCATTATCTCATCTCAGCGTGTCTATGGGAGACTGGGGAAGCGGGAGCACACCGAGGCTGGCGTCTTTGGGGAATTAGCAGCCTTTGTTTCCCCAGGAGGCCAGCTCGGCAAGGTGGGTGGGGGCTGAAGCTATTCTTGCTCTGAATGTCCAGTCTAGGATGACCCCCTGAGTGTCTCTTTTCCCAGGGAAACTTTAGCAAGACTCTCCAGACCATCAGCTGGGGTTGGTCCACTTGTCCTGCCTGGAGCTTCATTTCTCCTTGAGCTGAATGCTTAGCTGGTGTGGGACATCCTCCCTGGCCCCTGCAGGCCACCCTGAGAAGGGCTGGGCTCTGTCCTCGTGGCTGTAGCTGTGGGCAGAGTCTTCCTTCCGCACAGCTGGACCTCCACTGGGGCACAGTTGCTGCCCCTGATTGGACATAGCCCTGAGATTCCTGCTGCCACATGTGTCCATTTATGACAGAACCCTTTAAACACTGAAGGTGGTGGAGGGGCTGAAATGTATCTGACAAGTATCAGTAGCTGCAGGAGAATGCAGCTTTTAAAAATTTTCCCCAGGACCAGCTTCATTTTGCTCTTTTGCTGATGGCGGGAAAGACAGCAATAACAAAAACACAAATATCACCACCACTACCACCACCAAAAACAGTCTTTAACTTTGACAGTGAAAGTAGCGTTATCTCTTCTAGTTTAAAGTGAGCGTTTCCTCTGCCCCAGTAGGGAAATCACTGAAAGTGCGTGTTCCCCTTTAGGTCCGTGACTCCCCTCAGGAGGGCTCTTCTCCGCTTCCTCCTCCTGCCCACTTTCCTAGGAAGATGTTTGGATTCAGGACATCGCCTGCTGGCTTTGGTGGGCTTGCCTGGTCCGTGCATGGTCCTCTGGCTGACCTGCTTGCCCACTTGTGCTGGGGCAGCCTCTGGCCTCACCAGCTCCACCAATGAAGTGTCCACTGATGGGGATGGGAGGCTTGTCGTCTGTGCTCTTGGCACAGGCAGAGCGTGGCGGTTGACTCTGGAGCTTGCCGGGAGAGAGCTTCTTGGGTCCTGATGCAACACACTTCTAGTGCAGCAGGCGACGCGGGGTTGAGGGGGTGCCGTCTTGGGCCAGCTAGACCACTCCTCACCACTTCCAGTTTGCCACCCTCTGCCGCTGTGGGCCCCTGGCCTAAGAGGTGGTTTTTCTGCAGGCTCTCTGATTTCCTGAGATATGCCCTGGGAAGTCAAGATAGACAATGGAAAATTATTCAGCCATAAAAAATGAAATAATGCCATTTGCAGTCACAAGGATGAATCTAGAGATTATCATACTAAGTAAGTCAGAGAAGGACAAATATCATATGATATCACTTGTACGTGGAATCCAATAAAAATGATACAAAAGAACTTGTTTGAAAAACAGAAACAAACTCACAGATTTCAAAACCAATCTTACGGTTACCACAGGTGAAACCATTGGGGAGAGGAAAGAATTGGGGGTGGGGAGTGGGAAGAACACTCACTGCTGTAAAATAGATGATTAATGAGGAGCTACCGTACAGCACAGGAAAATCTACTCAATAGTTTGTAATAACCTATATGGGAAAAAAGAATGGATATAGTCATACATTTTTCAGGTAGTTGGGAGCATCTTTATGTCACACCCTGCTTCTCTACTCTCCTTTTTGAAGCCTTCTTTCACCTTCACTGGGCAAAAAGCTTTATCGTCTAGCCTGGCAGAAGGGATGCAGGGAAAAGAAAAAAAAAAAAAACAAAAACACGGATCCATGAAATTACACTGGGAATCATCTCCAAAAAAATCATGGCACTTTATGACATCAATGTTGCTGTGGATTGACAAGCCCCTTGGACCTCGTAATTCGGTCACTTTCTTTGATCAAGTCCCTGCAGCCCAGTTCCGCCGAGCCAGGCCCTCTCCCCTCTTCATGCAGCCACAGTGTGAATGATCCAAGGCTCCCACCCTCGGCTTTCCTTATGGGCCCTGCTTACTTAAAACAGAATTATTTGCCAAAAACCGGGCTGGTAAATACTCTGAATAGAATTTCAGCCAAAGATTATTCTCTTAATTTCAGAGTCTCTTTACATGCACTCAAACCCGGAATCCAGAAAGTGTACCCTTCAGATATGTTTTTAAATAAAATAACACGTTTTTGTTAATTTGGGGACTAACCTTTCACTAAACAGATAGAGCTAGAGGCAGTCTGAACCCTGCAATTTGTGCACCCCTTAGGATCTTTTAAAATAAGATGAATAGTGGGCAGTAAATGCCATGACTTTATGAGAGTCAGTCGGCCAGAGGGATGAGTGGGGAGAGGGGGGCTTCTGCTTTATTTGGGGATAGAACAGCACAATTTGTTAACCTGCCCTCTCTTTCTCCCCAAACATCTATATAGTTTGGAGCTTGGCAAAGGAAGGCAAAGCACACGTTCTGAAAAATTGCATTACAATTTGAAGCTGCCTTGTCCGGGCATTTGCAGTGAACGTGGAGTCAGGACTGAGCTGAGCTGGACCTGTCACGGGGTTTCAGGTGAGATCCTGCCTGAAGACAGACTCTTGGGTTCTGTCAGCTCCTCCCAGTGCCCACCTCACTGCTCTGCCTAGGGCCCCACCTTCCTCTCTGCATCTTATTTCCGCTGCCCCCCAAACACACCCTGCCTTCCAGCTTTGGAGCTGTGGGCCCTTTCCCTGCTAGCACCTCCTCTGTCCTCTCTCTGGATCCTCCAGGACTCTCCCAGCTCAAGGTCACCTCCCCTCTGTGCTTGCCTGTACCCCCTCTGCAAGGCGCTGTCTCCCCATGGGCTCCTGCAGGGTTGCACTCTGAATTACGTGGCCTCTCCTCCATGCAGACTGATCTTGCAGTGAACGTTGCATACGCCCTTCTCTTTGCTTTTCCTGAGACTAGGGCTGGGTTCCCCTCTCCTCTGTTCTGGTGTCTGGTGTCTGGTCTGTGTCTTGACCCGTGGTCACAGTCGATAACTGATGACTGCGTGATTGATGACATCTTTCTTTTCCTCCTGACACTAGTTCCTTTATATCTGAATCATCCCTATAATTCCGAAGTGATTGGACAAAGCCATATCTGAACAAAACCATGCTAATCCCTCCTTCCCTAACTTAGGCTTTGTCTGCCATCCCCACTGCACCCACGGCTGGGGCCCCGTGGCCTGAGAAGAGGCTGAGTCACCCCATTCTTAAACAGTAAAAGTTGGAGTTGTCTTTGCCTCTGCAGTGGGATTGTTGAGCAGCCTTTATTTTCACCCAGCTTTCCCTGTAAAATCATGAAAACAATGTGATCGTGTCTCAGAAATACAGAAATATGCCAGCTTTTCTCAATGAAAGAACCCAGAGCAAATTTTTTAGTAATGCTGCTTTTTCAGAAAAGTAAAACTTAGGAGTTTTTCTGTAAATTTTAATTAAAAAATTTTTTTTACTGGCTGCCCCCACAGCATGTGGAAGTTCCCGGGTCGGGGATTAAATCTGAGCCACAGTTGCTATCTATGCCACAGACGTAGCAATGCTGGATCCTTAACCCACTGCCCCGGGCCAGGGATCGAACCCGCTTCTCCATGGCAACCTGAGCTGCTGCAGTCGGATTCATAACTCACCGCACACAGCGGGACTCTATGGAAATTTTTATTGAATAAAACAAGTCTCTTTATCAGCAGAGTGGTGGTGATGATGGTGGCGGTGAGGGCGGAGGTATATGGACGGTCAGTACTGACTGGGCTTCTTCCTTCCCCTTTGTCCCTGAGTGTAGACACTCGGAGCTTCAGTTTCATCCCAGTCTTTTGCTGGTCAGTATTGGCTGTGTCGTGACAACGTTTCTGTGGCAGCGGTGACCCACTGACCTACAGTCTAACTGCTTAATAGGAGCATGTGTTCCCACTTGCTGTGTCCCCTTTGCTTTCACTTGGTCAGGGGGATGTGCGCGGTTTGTGTATTTCCACGTCCACACATGGAAACAAACCCGTGATCGACTGGAAGAAAGGTTGCTCACTCAGACTCTTATTTATCTGGGACCAAATGGCTGGAATCATCTGTGAGTTTTTTCCCTGTTTAAACTGAGAGGATTGACTTATTGTTTGACACCTGGGCGGCGCAGATATAGAGAGAAACTTCAGAAGTTTCAGAGACCTCCCAGGCGACCTCATCCATACCTGTCCTTTATTTTATTTTATTTTAGTTATTTTTTTGTCTTTTTTTTTTTTTAAGGGCTGTACCCTTGGCATATGGAGGTTCCCAGGCTAGGGGTCTCATCAGAGCTGCAGCCGCCAGCCTACACCAGAGCCACAGCAACGCCAGATCTGAGCTGTGTCCACAATCTACACCACAGCTCACGGCAACGCCAGATCCTTAACCCACTGAGCGAGGCCAAGGATCGAACCTGCGTCCTAATGGATGCTAGCTGGGTTTGTTAACCACTGAGCCACGATGGGAAATCCCCATACCCATCCTTTCGATGATACCTCTCCTCTGACAGTCTCTTACTGGCATCTCTAGGAAGCCTTCAGCTCGGAGCTCCGGGCTTCTGTCCGATTGCTGCCTTGACCTCTCCAGGTGGGGGTCACACAAGCATCTTAAACCAACGGCGTCTCTAACGGAGCTCTGCATAGCTGTCTTAAGCCATTTCTTCTCCACTCTTTTCCACCTCAGTAGACAGCACTGTCGTTTACCTAGTTCCGCAAGCCCAAACCCAAGCACCATCTGGGATGTGTCCCTCTTCTTACGCCTTCTCTCCGGCGTGACTCTCACCACTTGTCCGCGACAGGCGTCGCTTCCCAGCCTCCATGAGAGCCTCCCAGCAGGGTTGCCTACCTCTTCTCTTGCTCTCCGGTTCATTCTCCTCACAGCGGTCTTTTCTTTCCTTTTGCTTTTATGTTTTAAAGTTTTATTGAAGTATAGTTGATTTACAAGGTTGTGATAATTTCTGCTGTACAACAGAGTGATGCAGTTATACATGCATATGTATCCGTTCTCTTTCAGCTTTTTCCCCACATAGACTACACAGCGGGTCCCTACTGGTCAGTCATTCTACACACCGCAGTGTGCATATGCCGATCCCAAATCCCCAGTCCATCCCTCCCACTCCCCCCACCTGTCCCATTTGATAACCATAAGCTTGTCAAAGTCTGTGAGTCTGTTTCTGTTCTGCAAATTAGTTCATTTGTATCCTTCTTTTTTTAAAAAAAATATTTTACATATAAGTGATATCCTATGATGTTTGTCTTTCACTGTCTAAGTTCACTGGAATATTACAAAAAGGAAATAATGCCATTTGCAGCAACATGATCTAGAGGTTATCATATTAACCACAGCAGCCTTTTCAATACTGAAGTTGGATCCCATCTCTCTCCTTTCCAAAACTTTTCTCTGAATCCAACTGCACTGAAAATAAAATCTGAACTCCTTATCCTGATTTCTAAGTCCCTTCCTCACCTGCCCCCAGTGTATCTCTGAGCCCTGTCTGGTGCCTCTTCCCCTCTTCCTGCATCCAGCCACAGTGGCTTCCCCCGTTCCTGGACTACTCCAGGCTCATTTCCTCCCGAAGCTCTCGCTCAGGCCGTTCCCTCTGCAGGGAACACCGTCTCCCTCTGACCACGTGGCTGGCTCCTTTTTAAGGTTGTAGTTGAAAACATCTTTAGGGAGGACTTGCCTGACCACTCAACTGAGTCTATTCTCTGCCCACTTGGACGTGTTCCCTCACCGCTCCCTCTAATTTTTATTCCCAGCACTTCGGCTTTTGTCATAACTTTGTTCTCTGCTTGTTTAGTGTCTGGTTTCCTCTCTGGGCTGTGAGTTCAGGGAGGGCAACACTATCTTGGTCACCTGGACTCCTAGTATTCACCTTGGAACAAATATTTGTTGAAGAAACATCAGAGGTCTGCAGAATAGGGCTAGCAATACATTCAGGCACTACCCCACTGGGTTAAATGAGGTCGTGGGTATGAAAGTGCTGGGTCAACCAGATAATGGTAACTGTGATGTCAGTGGTTAACCGAGTACATGGGGAGAAACAAGCATGGGGTGGGGGGACTAAGGCTCCATGCTTGACTGAAAACCAAAGAGCAGCTCTACTCTTTTAATTCTAGGAGAAGAGTGAATTCGAGAACTGTTTCCAACCCCACAGTGATGCCAGTGGGGCAGTATATAAGGTACACTTCCCTATACTCCCCTTTTTGCACTGGCTGTTAAGAAGCTCACACCTAAATTGGGACTTGGATATCATGCAAAAATTAGCTCAAAGGTTTCTGTTAGAAACATAGAATGTTTTGTGTAAGTACCCAGCCCTCTGCCTGACACACAGAAGAAGCTCAAACCAAATGGTAATATGTGAGTAGCCTTGGATTTGATTGTATCTTTGCCATTTTGAGTGTAAACTATCTCATATCCTCTTTGGTGGCAGGGACAACATCAAGCAGTTTTGTTTTTATTACTATAACAATAAAATTATTCATAATAGCCCAAGGTGGAAACAACCCAAATGTCCATCAACTGATAAATGGATAAATAAAATGCATGTATCCATACCATGGAATATTATTAGGCAATAAAAAGAAATGAAGTCCTGGCACATGCCACAACATCAGCTGGCCTTGAGAACCCTATGCTAAGGGAAGGAAGGCACTCTTTAAAGACCGCAGACTGTATGATTCCATTTATGTAAAATGTCCAGAATGGGCAAATCCGTGGAGACAAAGTAGATTGGTGGTTGCCTAGGGCTGGGGGATTTGGAGGGAATGAGGAGTGACTGTGAATGGGTGTGGAGTTTCTGTTTGGGGTCATGAGAGTGGCGATGGTGATGGACGTACAACTCTTTGAATATAGCAAACATCTTTGAATTGTGCTTTAAATGGGCGAACCGTCTGGTATCGTGAATTGTGTTTCAGTAGAGCTGTTAACATTGATTAAGTAAGAGCACCCCTGGCTCTCTGATGAGGGCGTGACTGAACAGGCCAGTCGGAGTGGGTGTGAAGCCAACGCCAGCTTTGACTGGACGTGAGTCATGGGTCCTCTGTCTCTCTCCCTTCTCTCTGCAGCTCTTCCTCCCCCCTCCTTCACTTACGTATTTTCTCAGCGTTCTTCTGGATTCGCTGACCCAGAGATAAAGTAGACAGGGCCTTCATCCTCCAGGAGCTAGATGTCATTGCGGGCAGGGCAGGGTGGAAAGGAGCTCTGGGCAGGCTGAGCACAGTGAAGACGGTGTAACTCACTGGGCGCAGACAGAGCATCTCGGGGCTTCTGGCCAGACAGATGGTCTTTGTGTAGAGGAACATCTTTTGTCACAGCAAATACTATTCCATTTCTTCATTTGTATATGAATTCAACAGACAGTTACTGTGCATGGTGCTAAGGATACAGAGATGAATAATAGCGGAGTATCCCCGACGGGTGGGGCACGTGACCGGGCAGGGGCTCCAGGCTGCGGGGAGTCAGGTTGGGGATGCTGGGGTGGGCGTGGGGAGCAGCCGTCCGGTGAAGCTTCCTGCACAGGCGGTGCTGGAAAGATGAGACTCCTCGGCCTGGCAGAGCAGCCCAGGGACCTTGCCAGAGGCTCAGCGGGGGCAGGTCACACAGCTTTCCTGGGCTAACCGAGGCAGAGGGCAGCCTGGAGACGTCCCCAGGTCAGGGAATCTGCTGGAACTCCTGGCTGGGAGACGCTGGAGGCCAGAGGGGCTCCTCCGCTGTGCCACGGACTTTTCTCTGGAGCGGGTGAGACGGCCCTGGCCCCCAAAGCTGAGCAGGTCACCACTGCCACTCGGGAGAAGAGGACAGGCGGCGAGGTCGCCAGGGGAGAGTCTGCGCGGCGGAGAAGGCTCGCGGTGGAGACGCCGGCTCCGTGCGGGATGTTTGCCACTAGAGGGCGTGCCGGGTCGTTCTCTCTCTCAGGCACTGGGCTCCCCGCTGAAGCAGGCCTGGGCGGCAGCCAGCGCTGGAGGGTTCCTGGGAAACTCACTCCCTTGCCCTTTGCCGTTTCTCAAAAGCAGCCGGACTCAAGCATCCTCAGTGTTGCTTGTCAGGAATTTGCAGAACTCTTGGGTCTGGAATGCAGCGTCTGACCTGTTGCAAACCCTGGGGTGACTGTGGCTGGGATTCTGGAAGCTCGCAGAAGCTATCCTTTGCTCCCAGCATCTGAGGACCTGAGAAAAGGCCTCACTTGTTTCCCATGGGGATCTGGTTTGGCCCTCAGAGCTGCAAAGGATAGGCTCCTGGGCTCTGGGCAGCGCCTCAGATCTGTGCCACCTGGAGAAAATAGTTAAGTGTGTGATATGCGGGAGAGAGAGGGAGCAGGGCTTAGGAAGAAGTGAGGCCAGGCTGGCAGGACCTGGAGCTGGTGTCAGAGACCTGGGGACAGGGAAAGCTGTCTCCTAATGTCTCAGACAGGGCCAGGGAGGCTGATGGGCACAGTGGGGTGGGTCAGAGGGGCAGCACCCGAATTTTGAAGGACTCAGCTGTAGCTTTTTTGGCGCGCCCTTTAGGTCAAGGGGAGCAGAAGTTTACCTGTGGATGCTTCTAATTCTTGCCTCGAGGGGCTCCCATAGATTCGGGTCAGGATGGCCTCCTGCATTGACTGCTGATGGCTACCATTTTTGAAAGCAGGGCTAGGACTGGACAGGGAGTTCAGGGAATAAGCCCTGGTCCTTGGCCACCACTGACACGGTCACTAAGATCTTGGGCCACACCCTAGACCTCTGTGACCCCAGCCCTGCTCATGGTGCCTGTTTTCTCCCTCTGGCATTAACTCCTGGGTCTGGCAGATAGACCATCCTTCGCAGCCCTGGACACAAGCAGCAGGGGTCCGAACGGGGGACCTCTGTGCTGCAGGAAGCCAGCGCACCATCTGCAGTGGGAGCAGGTCAGAGCCGGCTTGCTGAGGCTCCTGTCACTGCCGTGGTTAATGCTGGTGATTACCATGGTTACCCGAGGCTGGAAGCTCCGACAGTCAAAGGCAGAGCCGGAGAAGGGTGTCCTCTCCCTGCTCGGAGCCACACGCCTGCCTCCGCCTCCCCAGACCGCGTTCTCCTGGCAAACATAAGAGCCTGGACCAGAGAAGTTATTCTGCCACGGTTCAGCCAATACACACATTATTAATCGCCAAACATTGGGGGGCCTTGCGGGGCCCTGTGCTGACCACGTGCAGTGTGAGGGAGGCAGAGGGGGTGTTCGGGCCCTGCCCTCAGACTTCTCAGTCTTCCTCCTGAGAGAAAGAGGAAGAGATGGTGGTCGAGTCCTCCGGAAGCTCAGAGTCTGCGGAGGGAAGCAGTTAGAGGAATAGGTGAAGAATTCAGCATAGACTCTTGGGGACACAGGGCTGCCTTTCTGGGCCTGTGCCTCCAGTGCCAGCTTGAGGCTGTGACTGCGCCTTCTCCACACAGGGCCCTGGCCGGGGAGTCAGGACACCTGTGTTGCTGGTGGTTATGAGCTCCAGCTCCTGCTGGGTTCTGGTTTCTCCATCTGCAAAATGGGGTTAATGATTACTAATTCCCCACGTCCTTCAAGTCCGTGGGGAGGATTTCTTAAATGAATAATTTTGTGCATTGAAATGAGCCAACAGATTTCAAGCCTTTGGAGAAAAGGTCTTATTTATTATTATCATCAACTCACTGAGCAGAAATTCCATTTATCTCCTCTGCTGCTTCTCCAGTGCTGCATGAACTAAGAACCATATTACCTCTGTTCTCATTGAGGGGCTCTGCACAGGCACCCAAATCTTAGCCCTGGGGATTCCTGGGGGCCTGGGGAGGCTGGGTGGGGCTTCTTCTGAGCTCTGAGGGGATTCTCGGGTCAAGAGCAGAGCAGGAACAACAGCTCCGTCCAAAGATGTCCAAACACGTGTCGCCCAAACACGACAGCACAAGTCTGAAGCTTTTCCAACAGGGTGCCTAGCCTGGGGGGTGAGAACTGAAAAGGAAGCAGAAGCAGAGTGGCTCTGCAGCTCTTTTCCTTTGGTTCATTATCATTATGTTGACCTAAAAAATGAGGAAATACAGATAAGCGAAAAGAGAGAGATTGAAGAAAGAAAAGTAAATCATTTATATTAATTAAATTCTGATCCTCAGTTCTGGTAAAGTGGCTAACATAGAAAGTCCCCATAAATATCCAAGGCAATGAAGGAACTCAGGAGACTGGAACCTATCTGATAAATATCTGCTCAACTTTTTTAAAAATATAAAGATTGCATTTTTTTAAAAAGAAAAAACCTAGTGTGGTTTTAGGCTTACTGCGATATTGAGGGCACCGTATGGAGCGTTCCCATGTTCTCCCTGTGCATAGCCTCCCCCATCACCAGCATCCCTGAGCAGAGGGGACATTTGTTGCAGCTGATGAACCTACACTGATGCGTCATTATCACCCAAGACCCATGGCTTACATGAGGGCTCATTCTTGGTGCTGTATGTTTCCATGGATTTGGAAAAATGTATAATGACCTGCACCCTCTGTTATGGTACCATCCAGAGTTTCACAGCCCTAAAAATCCTCTGTGCTCCATCAGACTTCCCCACCCCAGATGTATGCACATATAAATACTCTACCCATTATAGTAATAGTATATTTTAAAAGATGGGATTATAACATACATGCTGATTTCAAACCCGCTTACTCTCTGAAACACGTAATGAGGATAAGAGGGTTGAAGTACCTCCTTCTCGATAATCTGGGTTTGACCCTCGAAATTTTTGTGTTATTTAGACAAGACTGTGAGGCTCAAGTGAGGAAGGAGGACACACCGTGACAAAGGACAGAGTCCTCCTGAGGTTGGGCAGGGGAGGGGACAGAGCATCCTTCAGCCGCCCAATGGGGTGCTCCTTACCTCTTCTCTGTGCACACCTGAGACCCAGGTGTGGATTCCAGTCATTACTTCCTCTGCCAGAGCTCCTTGCTCACTGGAAAAAAGATGCCTGCTGGGGAAGATATATCTGTGTCAATATCTTTATCTGTCTATCCATCTGTATCTGTCTAAATATCTATATTTACATGTATATATTTTTTGGCTAGGCAAGCCTTTCTGGGGCTTCCTGGGCTCCCAGCAAATCAGCAGGTGTCTCCTGGGTGTCTAAGGGCCTCCTGCACTCAGGCTCAGGAGAGAGTCCTAGGACCTCAGAGTCTGTGATTGTGCAAAGCATCTCCTCTGGCTGTCTTATCTGTCCTGACAGCTACCCTTTTATCCCTGGGGGTCAGATCCTCAGGTGTCCTTGCCTACTGGGCTGTGCTCAGAGGGACCTACTTCCTCACTAGTCCTCTGGTCTCCACCTATCCTGTCTGCTGGTCCAGACCTACTCAGTGATCCATGGTGATGGTTGGCGGAGGAGATGGAAGTGGTGCTGCTCTCCCAGTGGGCAGAGCACCAACCCACTAAGCAGGGGTCACACTGGCATGTTGCTGAGTCTGACAGAAGCAGGGCCCAGATATCTCCTTCTCCCAGTCGGGCAAGACTCTAGGGGTGTCTGACTGATGGCAGGCAGGCTCCAGCTCGTCTGGTTAGGACATTTGTTTCCCTAAGGATGCATTTGGTACCCCTGTTCGTCAAAACCCAGGGTCTGTACCTCGCCGTTGGGCTGCCTGTGTAGGAAGATGAACCATTTGTTCCTGAAAATCGTGGCTGTGAAGGCTTTGCTTTTAAAGTTCTTCCGCCAAATTTTTATACCTTTTCTGTCTCAGGTGATGTGCCTGAAGGCTCTACTGTTCACCCATTAGAGTCATGTTTCCTCCTGGCCTGACCCATATCAGTGGCACAGAGCTCAAGGAAAAGCTGGCTTGTTGGTTCACAGGCTGGATTAAGGGGCTTAAATCCACAAAGTGAAACTCAGCTGGGACAAACATCAAGCTCTCCAGTTGGGCCTTCTCTCCACCAAGGATCACATGAGCATGGATGCCCTTGGAATGACCCGAGCACTGCCGAAGATCCACGATACATCATGCCCTTTCTTGCTTAAAGTGCATCAGTATCTTCCTACTGTGCTCAGAATAAGCTCTGCCAACCGACCTGCTGACCCTCCACCCTCTCTGTGTACCCCCATCCCCGCTCACCAGGTGGTGCCACCTGACCTGCCTTCAGCTGCCTTCACGTCTCAGCCCTTGCCTTCCACAGGGCGGCTCCTGCCCAGCCGGCTTCCTGCCACAGGAAAGGGCTCCTCCTCTTCCTGTCGGCCTCCTTCTGGGGCTTCGGGGATTCATCTCTTCGGAGGGGGCTCCCCTGGCCACCATATCTGATGCAGCTTTCCCCTTCCCCCCCTCCTGTCATCTACTCTTTATTTTCATAGCGTGTTTTCCATTTTCTTGTTTTTCGGTTTCTTAATTCTTTTCTGTCTCTCCAGTTAGCCTCCATGAGAGGCAGGATGACGTGTGTTGTTTTGTTTGCCACTGAGTCCCCAGCGGCTGACAGGATGCAGGCGCTGCTATCAGTGCTCCATGAGTAGGTGACCGATGAATGGTTTAGCAACATACTTAAGACTGTCTTGACTCTAGGTGACTCTAAGCTCAACCTGAGTAAGAGCTACAACCAGTCACTCTCTGAAGAGGATCACACCACTCAGCTTACGCAAATGTTGTGGGTCTGTAGCTGTGGGCTTAGTTCTGGGCTCCCGACATAAGAAATGCATTAACAAAATGGCACGTGCCTGGAGGAAACAATGACTTGAAACCATGGGCTTTAGAGGAAAGAAACTCAAGGCTATTCATTTGAGTGAAGGCTCAGGGGTCACCTAAGAACTGGACACGGATGTCTGAGTTATTACCATGCTGCAGAAGGGGAAGGCTCACTTCGTGTGCTTGGAGTGGTTGCTTTGAAGGAAATGATCTCCCATCAGTGGGACTGTTACTAGAAACTTCCCTGAGTGAAGCTGTAGGACTAGATGGCATTTAAATTTGCTTTCATTCCCACATTGAAAGATGATTTTGAAATGTCTTTGTGGAGCTGTTCCCACCAGCCTGAGCCAGTAAGAAGAGCAGGCAATTCCTATTTTGCAGAACTTGTGGCCTCCCAGAAAAGCAGTTCTCTCTGACTGTGTGTGTGTGTGTGTGTGTGTGTATTTGGCATAGATTTTCACTCATTATCCCCTCTCTCTTCCTCTTCAGGGCGGTGTACATGTATTTGCATCACTCAACTCGAGCATGGCCATGTAACCAGTGTGAAGAAGTGGGGATGTGTCCAGGCCTTGGGTGTTTGCATTTGCCCTCTGGTGCTCCTGCCTCCACCATGAGATCTGTATACCCTGGGTGAATTATGGTTCCACGTTAGAGAGACACATGGAACAGACCCAAGCCAAGCCCAGTGGAGTCCAGCCAACCCGCGGAACCACGAGTGAAAAGAAAGATATGTCTGCTGCAAACTGCTGAGATCTGGGGATTATTTGTTACATAGCAGTATCACAGCCAAGCCTGACTAATGAGTGTTCATGATTTTCTTTACATGGAACTGCTCCAGTACTTGGATCTGAGATGCTTACTCTGATGCATGTCGTTGAGGAATCGAGGTTTAGTAAACAGTCTTTACCCCTTCAGACTTCTGTCTGTGGCCTCTTCCCAGAGTGTGCATCTCCTACGTTTTCAGTACAGTTAATTGCATTGAAAAATTCTGCCCAACAAGCCACTCTATAGGCTCTCAGCCCTGACAGCGCCCGAGAAGGGCTATTCTTGTCGTGGGAAGACCTCAGCTTTATTGGGAGGATGATGGGCTGAAGCTCAGAGAGACAGAGGAGCCTATGAAGCTGCAGCAGCAGGAGCAGAAGGCACAGCCACAGGGCCCTCTGGAAAGAACAGAGAAGAGGAGTGGCTCAGTGCTGGCGCCGTACGAGGATGTCGCAGACCCGAACCAGGATGTTCTTTGTGATGACAGGTGAGCTGCTCCTTAAGCGTCTCTCCCTCCCACCTACCCAGCACAGACATGCTGGAAAGTGGCTTTTCAAATGCCTTTGACTCTTATCTCTCTTACATCACCCTCTGAAATGAAATCTCAAACACTTTAGTAGGGTTTGATGCTCAGAACAGTAAGCAGATGGAGTTTCAGGCTGAAACAGAACAGGAGTCAAAAGCCCTGGAGGAAAGTATGAATGGGCTTGGAGAGGACAAATAAAATAGCAGAGGCATTTATACGGGTCTCCCCTACCTCTCAGAACAAAACGATTATGAGATAGAGAAGCATGGATGGGAGGAAATTCTTTCATTTTTCACATTGTGAGCTAGAGAGATCCAGTAGCCTGTTTATGAAGAACAATAAAGAAGATACATGAACTCAGTAAAGAGGTTGTTACAAATATATGGGGTGGTTTTGAAAGGCCAGGATTTTCTCCCCCCCCTTTGGATAAAGCTGCCGGCTAAGTATTAAAAGGGTTTCTTTTTTCCTCTAAAATTTTTTTTTTTTTTGCAAAAAGCAATAACTGGCGCTAGCAGTTTGTTACAATTGGCAGAATGAGTTATCACTTTTATTTAGGATTTGGAAATGCAATCAAAGGGGCAGATTGGAGCTTGAATTAAATGAAGCTTAAACAAGCAAGAAGAAAAATCTCCACTGGTCTTTTAAACAAACAAACACAAAAATTAACAGCTCCTTGTTGTTAATTTGAAACCATAAAAAGTTTGTCGCTCACACTTGATAAAATGGTGCCAAGCAGAATGACTGCTACTTTGTGTATGTATGTGTATGTGAAGGACTGAATGTTCTGATCATTTTAAAAAATAAAAGTCATTGTTTTGGGAGACTCTGTGGTGGAACCTGACCAGCTCATTGCCTGGGAAGTCACAGTGACGATTCACTCTCTTGGCTTTGGAGGAAATGATTCTTCCTAGGATAATTTAAATAGACAGAAAAGCTGGGAAGGTTGGTTCTGTTTAGCTGCCAGTTTTTCACATTTGTTGTGTTTTGTGATTCCTGAATACCAAATTGCCCCCGAAGTTGTGAAAACATTGCCCTCGATTATTATTTCAATTTTGCTTGACTCATCCTCATGTAGAAAGTCTTCAGGAGTTCCCAGTATGACTCAGCAGCTTAAGAACTTGACATAGTGTCTGTGAGGATGTGGGTTTGATCCCTGACCTCGTTCAGTGGGTTAAGAATCCGATGTTGCTGCGAGCTGTGGCGTAGGTCCCAGATGTGGTTTGGGCTCTTCGTTGCTGTGCTGTGGCGTAAGCCAGCAGCTGCAGCTCTAATTTGACCCGTAGCTCCAGGAACTCCCTTATGCCTCAGGTGCAGCCCTCAAAAGGAAAAAAAAATGTGTTCCTATTACCTGGTAACTTATCTAGATCACAGCTCTCAGAATCAGAATAGACGTGGAAAAAAAAAAGTTCCCTTGAGAAGATAAAAGACATGTCACAAAATATTTGCTCTCTATCACCAGCATTTTACCTCCAGGTCTGCGAATTCATTCAAGGTTCTTCAATTCCAGCTAGAGCAGCACCCTCATTTTAAAACCCGGAGTGAGTTAGAAACGAGACGAGGTCCTTTTGTGGGCAGGGCAGTGACCATCAGCAGTGACAGCAGGCGGTCTGGTAATAAGAGACAGAAAAACTACAAAACGGATGCAAAAGCAAAGAACGCAACAGCAGTTTGGGTCTACTAAGTAACAGGGGTAGATTCTTTCTCAAGTGAGATGTTTAATTTTATGTGTCAACTTGATGGGCCGTGGGGTACTTAGATATGTGGTCACACTTTATTCGGGGTGTGTTCTGGCCGCTTGAGGGTGTTCTGGTTGAGATTAACCTCTGAACTGATAGACTGAGGAGAGCAGGTTGCCCGCCCTCATGTGGGTGGGCACCTTCCAATCGGCAGAAGTTTGAGTAGAAGAAAAATGCTGACCCTCCTGTGAAGAGGAAGGAATGCTTTCCTTCCCGACTCTCTTTGAACTATGACATTGGCTTTGTCCTGCTTTTTGACTCAGACTCAGACTCAGACTGGAACTTAAACCATTGGCTTTTCTGGGCCTTCAGCTTGTGAATCTGGAGCTCCTGGGACGTCTCAGCCTCCATAACTTCATTAGGCAATTTCTTATAATTCCTTACTGTCTGTCTGTCTATCTCTCATTTATCTATCCATCCACCCATCTCCCTCATCCTGTTGGTTCCGTTTCTCTAGAGAAACCAGACAGAGACCAAGCCTTACTTTGGTCTCGGGTTACAAAGGGCAGGGACAGGGCTTCTCCTCTTGTCACTCAGGTCTCAGGTCAGCTGTCCCCTCTTCTGGACTCTGCCCAGCACTGGCACCTGTGTCTGTTATGCCTTCTCAGGGCCATTCCTAACTGGCTGTTTCAGATTTTGAGCATCACTTCAGCTTCTAGAGAGACCATGAATGGCTGGTTCTTTGCTGTCTCTGTGCCCACACGCAGTGACTTATTACCTATAAACCCTTGTTGGATGAATGAAGGTTCTCTGTAGCCTTTCACAATGGCATTGAGTAGACATAGTTGAAGAGTTTTTTTTTTTAATAGCTAGAATTTTCTAAAAAATGCTAATGTTTAGAGAGAAAACTCTCAGGCTTTGTAAACACTGTTACCTTATCCCTCGGCACCCACTTCCTTTGCCCTCCCCCTCCCCCCATCACCTGTTGGTGTGAAATGACACACACGGGTAACTTCAGTTGTAGTAAAAGATGTGGTTCAAGGACACAATGCAGATTGGCTCTTATTTCCTCCATGAAACAATGCTACACTAAGGGGTATATTCTTTATTCATGACTTTTTATAGAAACACTTGATACTTAAATCCTGAAGTAGATGTTGGCTTGGAATCAGAACCTCAGTTGAATCCTGCTTCTTCCAGCGGATGCTTTATAACTGTGGGCAAGTCCTTTAACCTCTGTAGGTCTCAGTTTCCTCATCTACTAGGTTGGAAAGGACACCCCACTTCACAGGGTGTTTGTGAAATTAAACTCAATAACGTATGTAGAGTACTGCATGTATTACCTGGCACGTAATAAGTGCTCAATGAATTTTAATTCCCTTTCTCTCCCTTCTCCTTTCTCCAGTTCAGTCAAGGATTATGATAGATGTGTTTTTTGTGCAGTGTAAAGCTTTTAAAAGTGCATATAAATCAATTAAATAGGCCAATGCAATAATTGATTGTGTAACATTTGTTTAGGAGATCCTGGGGGGAGGGACAGAAGATCGGGGGTTTGTGGAAACCTCTAGAGAGCTCCCAGGAGGGGGCTGTTCAGACAAGGAATCCTGGGCATGGCCCTTGCACCCCTGCTCTAAATTCTGTGAGTAAGAGTGGGTGGCATGAGGGGCTGTGACTTATAATTCAGGAAAGTGACCCTGAGTGGCCTGGCTGCTGGGCGGGCCCCCATAGGAGAAGGCAGTGTGATCTGAGAAGTCACTGAAATGGCCACCTGACCCGCATTCCTTCTGAATGCAAGGCTCGTGAATAAACCTCCTCAGTGAGGGCAGAAGATAACCAGGTGACCCAGTTCTAAGTTTCTTACCACTTGCCTGTTGTGATGAGACAGGCGCCCTTCCCCTCTGACTGCCTCAGTGCCGCCGGCAGGACCTGGGTGGGGTGGTGGCTGTGTGTGGGTAACTCTGGAGAACGCAGTCCCTGGCGGGTGGGAGTGCCGTGTGCCACAGACAGAACGGAGGGGATTGGGAACTGCAAGGGGTGCTTATTCAGTGGCCAGAGAATGGCCTCAAAAGGGACTTAGATTCCAGGCAATCCTAAAAAAACCCTAGAGCATCTTCTTCCTGGGTGGGTGGGTGGGGGATTCTGTTTGCTCACGTGTGGCTCCTTGCTTCTCTGGACCCCACGGACCCGTGTTTTAGAGTGGAATTAGGAGGCGCTCTTCACAACGAGCTGCCCGTGGCACGAGGTTGTCGCTGCCATCTCTCAAGCTCAGGTGCAAGGACTTTCCCTCCCGGAAGCATCCCTGCCCGCCCCATCCTGTGCTCTCCCCAGGGACGAGGCAGGAGCTGTCACGGGAGGGTGGGACGCTCCTTCTCTGTGCTGTGGGAGTGTTATGAGACAATTCCCTGAGGGTTTCTTACAGTTCTGGAAGGCTTGTGAGCAGAGGCACTGATGGCCTTTGTTCTAGACTCTGTCTTCTGGGATCTTTGTGTATAGCAAACAGCCTTGGAAGAAATAGTGTCTCCCTCTGGGCTAAGGAGCAGATAGCAGGTATTTTTACAGTCCAGTGAAAATAACCTCTTCCTCCAGGACAAAAGTCAGGTGGGTTTACACCCGTTTTAAAAGGTTCAGATTTCCTAAGCGTGACTTCTGTCAGTTGTGAAGCAAACCCACTGTGTGTGCAGATCGGCGGAGCCCTTCCATGTTGTCCTCAGGGGACTGGGCTGGACAGGAGGTGCCAGTGCAAGTGCTTGCTGGACCATAGGGGAATGAAGAGCTTTGTTTCTGGCCAAGAGTTTTCTTCTGCCCATATCTGTAAAACTGGGGCTAACTTGTGAGCTTGCAAGAGGATGAAATCCTGCACCCTCCACGGCTCTTGATGGTGCGCAGGAGACTGGTGGCTGTCTGGCGCTGGGAGCAAGGCTGTATCCACTCATAGGAGGCTGGCAGAATGCCCAGAACAACCTGGGCAGCAACTTTATCTCGGTGAACTCCCTTCCTCCTTCTGCTCCCCCGCCCCCGGCCCCTCATCTCTTCCTGTCTCCTGGCCTCCCCCGTACCTACCTCCTCCTGCTAGGATTTTCTGCGTCTCTGGGACTCCTGAGATGACTGGGGTTTTACCTCCCCCACCTTTCCTTGGGGCTGGATCTTTGGGCTCCATCAAGCTTTGAGGTCCTTCACTCCACAAGGAAGAGTTCCCGTTGAAGTCTTCTGGACCGAACTCCTTCTCCCCTCCCACTGTGTCGCTTCCCTCTTTCTTCACATGTAGGTGTGGCCTGGTACATCTTTTCTTCCATCTGATCCAGTCCTCGATGGCCCACTTACCTCTGACCTATAATGTACTTTTTGCAAATGCTTCACTGAGGTGGGCTTCCCTGGACTCAGTTATTCCTGCTGAGTCTTCAGCTAAGATGCACCCACCATGGAACTGAGTCCGAATCCTGGCTGCAGATCTCAGAGGCCAGGACGCTTATGACAGAGGGCAACTGACGAGGCCCCTGTCCTGAAGATGCGTGACTGTGGCACATAGTATGCAGCAGCTGTTTGTACCACGGTTGGGAGAAGCTCATCTAACATTTTCTAATGTTTCCCCAATTGAATGAGTGGTCTGTGGGTGCTCCGAGAATTCTCATCTGTCAGTTTCGACAGTGTACCAGAGTGTACATTATTTATGATGAAAATAGTCTGTGCCCAACATGAGGCTCTAGTGGCAGCACCAATAAAGTCTTAAGCTTCTGCCGGACCGCCCCTCCCTCAGAGGTGATTGACAAAGTAATTTTCTGTTGTGCTTTACTAAACCAGACGGCACCATATACCCCAGCAGCCTCTGTAGCCCAGTGGCAGCACTCAGGCCCTGTCTCGAGGTCTCCTCCCCCAGGGTGGTCCGGTGACTGTTCCTGTCCCAGTGGGCCGTTTTGGGGGATGGTAGAGTCCAGAAACAAGGGTGGCTCTCGGGGGCTTGAGTCCACCTTTGACTCCCTCCATCAGGAATGTAGCCACAGAGCTGCCATTTATTGAGGCCCTACTATGTGCCAGCCCTGTGCTGAGGACTTTACCTGCGTGGTCTGTGGTTTTCACGTCAATCCTAGGCAGTAGGTACTCACATCAGAGGAAGCTGAGTCTTCTGAGGACTCAGAGGAGAACTTGCCCCTCCTGTGTGCACCTTGGAGAAGGGAGGTGTGATTCTGTGAACTGTAGGCTGGATGCTGCTTTCTTTTCAGGGTCTCAAAGTTGGGAGCAACAGGAGGTGGAAAGATGGTTTTCAGGGGGAGGGGCAAGCTGAAGAGCTCCAGATGGTGCTTGCCTGTTTTCTGAAAGACTGTTGAAGGCCCTTGCCTTTGAATTTGGCCACATCACCCCCAAATCCCTGCCACGTGTTTCAAATGCAGAACGTGGAACCCAGAAGCTTTGGTTTCATTTTATGTGAGATAAGACCAGCTCAAACTGCCTCAGCCCTGAAAATGCAGAGAGTGCAGAGCAACACATAGTAGGTACAAAGAAGCACACAGTAGGTACAGAGCAGCACACAGTAGATGCTTGTTTGTGGAATTAATTTGAGTCACTTAGGGTCATGGCTCTTGGTCATGGCACGGCCCTCATAATCTTCCAGATGATGCTTTTGAGTGTTTGCCTATGACCTGGGAAGAGCAACATTCTGGGAGTGCATTCTGTTGTCAGAAGGAACCTGCCTGATTTACTCAGAGGCTCTTACCTCAGATTGGAGGCCAAGAGTTTGAGACTGGGCTTCATTAGCTAAAGATTCACTGATGCTCCGAGCCCCTGCAACTGCAGGACCTCAAGGGACCTGCAGTATCTTTTTAATGGTGTTTTTGGACAAAAAGAGTAGAAGACAGGGTGGCGCCCATTGCCCAGTCCAGTTTTTATTCCCCGCTTCTCTGAGCATGAGCTTATTTCAGAGAGCATGAGGGCCAGGCTGGCTTCCTGCGGAGTCTGGATCTCCTGCCTTCGCCCTGCGTTTGTCTCCCGGCCACAGAGCGCAGCCTGATTGGAACTGACTTTCCCCCAGGCGCTCAGCGCAGGCCTATTAGGCTGACAGTCTGTACTGTGTTGGGAGAGGCCCGAGTTAGCACTGCTCTCAGGTAAGCCTCCCTCTGTCCCTCGTGGCTGGAATCACAGATGCTCCCTGACACCTGCATGTGCCTGGGCCCATGAGAGGCTGAGTGGGGGACCCCCTGCAGGGCAGGCCCGAGGCAGAGGGCTGCCCAGGAGGACCTGGGGATCCAGAGAGGAAGCCTGCCAGGCTTTCGCCAGACCCCGGGGCAAGGTGGAGACGGGCAGAGGGTCAGGAGATCGGCTTTCTTGTCTTGGCCCAGCTGTCAACCAGCTGTTTGGTCTTGAACAAGTCTTTCTGGGCCTCAGTGTCCCCCTTCTGTACAATGATGAGCTTGGACTATAAGATTTCTAAGAGTTCTTCTCCCTCTGATATTCTAATTCCTTCTTAGCCTCTCTTCTGCCCCTGCTCCTGGACACAGGTTGGAACTGATCACACAGTTGGTGCTTGATAAATACTCATTGGCCAGCATTATGCACCACAGCCCAGATCTCTGAGCACGAGCGGTCCCTCAGTTTTCCTTTCGTCTCCCAGAGATCTAGGACTGTGGGCCTCACCTCCCATGCTGCTAGAGAACTGACTGCATCAGTTTCAGGGGCTCTCAATCACTCACTTAAAGGATGCCGACTGCGTACATGGCTCTGGGCTGGTGGGGCTTGGATGCAGAGGTAAATGAGGCCCCGGCCCCCCATTTGTCATCACTGGCTAGCCTGGGAGGAAGGCCCAGCCCTTGGTTACATGGGCACCCTTGCCATGGAGCAGCATCACACTCAGGTCAGGAGACATTTATGTCCTGGGGCTTCCTGCCAGTGCTCCATCTTCCAGAGCATACATTCAAGGTCTTCGATAGGGCTTTGGCTAAGAAGAAGCCATTGCATAGATGCTTGTTATTCGAAGCGGCATCAGCATCACCTGATGCTGTTGGATGTGCAACTCTCCATCCCATCTGATTCTGAATCGGAATCTACCTTTTAACAAGACCTCCATGTGATGTGGATGCACAGTAAAGTTTGGGAAACCCTGGCATCGGTCGTTCTCCACAGGCCTGAGGCTCTCTGGGCTCCCACAGCCCCTCCATAGCCCATGGCCATTATCAGCCTTTTAGGTGATACACTTGTTCTTGCTGAGGCCCCAGCGGAGGGTCCCAGGCTCCTGTGTCGACTCCCTCATGTCTTTGCTTGAGAACAGCTTGCACAGAATCACCCCCATCTTCAGACCTTCAAACTCATTTATTTGCAGAAAGGCTTCCAACGTTTCAAATTGAACAAAGGTCAAAAAAAATCCCTTAGACTATGGGAAATGTAGCTGAACCTTTTCCTGTAAGCACACACATACACAGAGAGAGAGAAAGAGAGAGAGAGAGAGAGAGAGAGAGAGGGAGAGAGAGAGAGAGAGCGCCAGCCTTTAAAAAAGAGATTGCCTGTGTCATGAGTTCTTAGGCAGGGTCTGTAAGGTCTGTGGTTGGAGCTTGCAGTTGAGTCTGTGATCCTCTGAATTAATACATGGACTGTGTGTTTATGTGCATTTTCCTGGTGAGAGAGGGGTCCATGCTTTTCCAGAATCTCAAAGGAGTCTATGACCTAAAAAAGTCAAACAACCCTTGGTCGCAGTCCAAGTCTGTTTCCTGGGATTTATTGAACACCTTGCTGTTTGGAGACAAATCAGGGACTAACTGAAGGGTTCTTTATGAAAACAACTTCAGGGCTGCCAGTTAGGCATGACTTTTCTTTCCTCTCTCCGCTCCTCTAAATTTCTCTTTGTTCTTCCTATTATCTCTATCAAGGGCTATTTTCAGGGCTGATTGGAAACGGAGAATGGGTCTGGCGGCAGAGCGACAGGAGAGAGCGTTTGCCGGAGAAAGCATGGGCTCGAGTTGAGAGCAAAGGCAGTTAGCCCTCAGAATTGGCCCGTATTCCTTCCTTTCCTTTCCCCCGTTTTTTAAACAAGTGAAACCAGTGAAGCCATTTTCTAGAAAATGGCACAGCAGAGTCAGGCCTGCAATTTCCTTGTCTCTACCCAGGTGGATGTTCTGGGACAGGTGCCATGTCACCGCGCTCTGGACTGAACGGGGCGTTCTGGTCTCGGGGGCTGATTCTCCATTCATCCTCCCAGGGCTTTGCTGTAGCCCAGGTGGGGAGCACTTCTGGGGCAAGTCTGTTCCACGTGGCTGTGAGGCCAGCCCCGCTGGGTAGAAGCGAGGCGACCACTCTCAACACCGTTTTCCCCCAGCCTCCTGCACTTTTGACCCGTGTGGCTGTAGGAAGGCCACGCGTGGCATCAATGCTGCAGCTAGAAGCACTTCCAAGGACCCCCAGGCTGGCTGTTGCTTTCAGAGTCTGACCGGGTGCTGGCTTGGTCTCTCATGTCTGGATGCAGATGGCTGGCTCCTGGCTCTTGAAGGCAGACATCCAGTTTTCTGTCTTTGTGCCGTGCCTCTACTGAGAATGTGGCACTCACTTCTTCCCACCTTTCCCATCTCTTCAAATCTTCCTGGCCACTTCTAGAGATTGGTCCCTGAGCCCAACCCCAGCGCCTCTCTAGGCTTTGCCCATTGCAAGGGGAGATTTGATCAAACAGGGTCTTCACTTTAGCCAATCAACTTTACTTACTACCCCCAGACACACCTGTGACCCCCACCTGCATCTGGGCCGACACATTTACCACCTTCCTGATCTTTCTGCTTATATCCTAGCTCTTTTGAATCCCACTTCCCTAGCAGTTACAGCATTGCCCATCTGATGTATTCACCCAGTCTCCTTTCAGGCCCAGATTTTTCTTTCACTTGCCTCAGGCCTATGCACCTCTTGTGGGCAGGGGGCTCATTTATGCGATGCAGCCTCTCCTATCCCCGGGCTCTAAGCAGTGCCTTCTTTTTGTTGGGCTGAGCTCTGCCTCAGAATCTTCTCTCCACTGGTATGTGTCCTCTGGGATTGCACAGTGGGTAGAAGTGCAGGCTTTGGAATCAATAGAGTGGAGTTTAAATTTCATCTCTCATTTACTGGCTGTGTGACCTCAGGAAAACCACTTAACCTCTCTAAGCATGAGTTTTCTCATTGTGAACCGAGGCTAATAATAATACCCATTTCAATAAGTTGTTGTGAAGATTAAAGATCTTTGAGGCATAGAGTGGGCCTGAGAATAGTAGCTCTGGTTGTAATTTTACTTTCAGCCTTGCCTAAACAGTCTCATTTGGCCTTAAATTGCTCTCGTTTCGTCTCATTTTTCAGGTGTGTGTCTGGGTGACTCAGCTGACCTGAGGTCTCGGAGGGAAGGGCCATGTCTTCATCTCTATCCCCAGCCCACTGTTCTTAGCAGGGCTGGGGGCACCGTATGTGCTCATCAGTGGGTGGTTGATTGAGTCAAATCAGTAAGAAAACCACTGCTCCTTATGTATGTGCATGAAAAACCCGTAGGGAGTTCAGATTCAGCCTTGCTTAACCAAGCCTGGTGTCACCAGTGATTATTCCCCTAGCCCCTTCTTATCTCTCCACACGGCCCTGAAAAGGCACCAAAGTCGGGGTCCATCCCCTGAAGGAGGTGGGATACAGTCCCAGTGCTGTTCTGAAGGGGCTTGCCTTCTGAGCTGTGGCACCCATACACGAGTCGGCCTGGCAGCAGGTGGTGGCACTGCCAGTCTGAGAGCCAGGGCATGCAGCAGGTCCCTCCCGCAGCCGGGATGGGAGGTGCGGGAGTGTATGGCGGTAACAGTAGGGGCGGGGCCCATGCCTAGCCCTGCTCACAGCAGCATTGCCGGGACACACGGGTGCTCACTGGAAGCAGGTGCAGGGAGCAGAGGGCCCAGGGCCTGACGGATTCCAGTGGCTAGAGGGTGCTGCTTCCTGCTCCCTTTATAGGGTGCCACGCTCACCATGGACCATCTCGAAGGTGACCTTCTGGGCTGTTGAGACATGGAGAAAACCACACTCCAGGGGGAAGCTGCCTGGACCACCCCTCCTGTCCCTTAGGTCTCCCACTGCCTGTTTTTCTTCAGGCCCCAGGCAGGCTTTAATGCTTTTGAGACCGGATGTCTGTGAGATCCACTGATGCTGGGGTTTATTAGTGTCTGTCCCCCTGGGAGTGAGCTCCCCGAGGGAGAGGAGGCCCGTGTGGTCAAGGCCGACTGTCGGGAGGAAGAAAGTGTGGAGATTAAGGACTGGCTGCTTGAACGAAGAGAGCGAATCTTTCATAGTTTATGTGCCACCCAGGCCCCTTGCAGTGAGTAGGTTTGTATTCTACGAAAACACTTTTATTTATTTATTTATCGCCAAGGAAGTTGGATCAGGGGAACATTAAAGGTGGGAGAGCGAAAGGCAGAAAACAGAGTTCACAGCAAGGCGCGACTTTGGGCCGGCAGTGCTCACAAACCAAGAAGCAAAGCGACTCATTAGAAGGTGGCTCTCCCTGGCTTCCTGGATGAGAAGCCACCTGCTCCCACAGGACTGCCTAAAGGGAAACCAGACTCAGTTGGGCAACAGTCCTGGGCAACCATCCTCACCTGTTGCGTGCCTGCCTGGGAAAGGGTCGCTCCCCTGGGCAGCGGTGCTTCAGCCTGGCCGTGGTGGTGGGAGGCTCTGCCCACCAAGCACAGGGGCACCAGCCAAGAAGCCTAGAACCCCAGCCAGTTTCTCTCCTCGTAGCCTGGGGTCTTAGACTCCAGTATCTCATCTCCTGTGAAGGGTAGCTTATTAAGGTGGAGCGTGCAGAAGCCCTCCTCAGAGTGGGCCTGAAGTAATAGGAGATCAATTAAAAAAATGTTATTGAAGTACAGTTGATTTGCAATGTTGCATTAATTTCTGCTGTACAGCAAAATGATTCAGTTATACATATGTACTTTCTTTTAAAATTCTTTTCCGTTGTGGTTTATCACAGGACACCAAAGACAGTTCCCTGTGCTCTGCAGTAGGACCTTGTGGTTTATCCATTCTATATATACTAGTTTGCATCTGCTAATCCCAAACTCCCACTCCACCCCTCCCCAACCCCTGTCCCTCAGCAGTCACAGGTCTGTTTTCTATGTCTGTGAAGTCTGTTTCTGTTTTTTTGTTTTTTTTTGGCTTTTTAGGGCTGTACCTGCAGAATATGGAAGTTGCCAGACTAGAGGTCGAATCGAGCTACAGCTGCTGGCCTATGCCAAAGCCACAGCCACAGCCACATGGCAATGCCGGATCCTTAACCCACCAAGTGAGGCCAGGGATCGAACCTGCATCCTCATAGATACTAATTGGGTTCATTTCCACTGAGCCACAATGGGAACTCCCTGTTTCTGTTTTGTAGATAAGTTCATTGTGTCATATTTTAGATTCTATATATAAGTGATATCATATGCTATTTATCTTTCTCTTTCTGACTTACTTCACTTAGAATGAGAATCTCTAGGTCCATCCATGTTGCTGCAAATGGCATTACATCATTCATTTTTATGGCTGAATAGTATTCCCTTGTATATGTACCACATCTTCTTTATCCATTCATCTACTGATGAATATTTCAGTTGTTTGCATGTCTTGGCTATTACGAGTAGTGCTGCTGTGAACATAGGGGTTCATAGATCTTTTCAAATTACAGTTTTGTCCAGATATATGCCCAGAAGTGGGATTGCTGGATCATATGGCAACTCTATTTTTAGTTTTTTGAGGGACCACCCTACTGTTTGCTGTAGTGGCTGCACCAACTTGCATTCCCACCAACAGTATAGGAGGGTTCCCTTTTTTGGGAAATTAAAGGACTCTAAGGAGACCAGGTATTGCAAGAGCTTATGTTAAATAGACCAGGTGGGGAAGACCTGGAGAAAAGTGTCCCTGGAGTTTGTCCAGGAGCTTCTTACTAGGAAGAGAGGGCAGGGACTATGGCAAGTCTGGGCAGGGGATCCACGGTTTTCTTTCCTCATCTACTGCCAAGTGGAGAACACTCCAAAGAGCTTGTGGAGAGTAGGGTAGGGTCCTTGAAGGAGGGGCCCTGGGTCTCTGAGCTGCTGCTTGAGAGGAGCCACCAGGAGAGCAGTGCCGCTTGAGGGATCATGAGAAGCGAGTATTTGTTGTGTGAAGCCACTGGGATTTGGGGTCGTTTGTCACAATCCTTAGCGTAATCTTCCTGATACAAGGCTTAACTTTGCTTCTGGCTTTGCAAGCATTAGCCCAGCCCATGGACAGGACTCATTTAACCAACAAACACTTCCTGGAAATTCCTGTTGTGGCCCAGCAGGTTATGAACCCGGCTAGTATCCACAAGGATGTGGGTTCAATCCCCGGCCCCACTCAGTGGGGTAAGGATCTGGCATTGCCGTGAGCTATGGTGTAGGTCACGGATGTGGCTTGGATCTAGCATTGCTGTGGCTGTGGTGTAAGCAGGCAACTCTAGCTCCAATTCAACCCCTAACCTGGAAACTTCCAAGTGTGGCCCTAAAAAAGCAAAAACAAAGACAGAAACCCACTTTCTGAGCATCAGCTGTGAGCAAAGCAGGCAGTGGGTGGGTGAGGGGCAACCTGATGAGTCTTAAGCAGACAGAACTTCAGAGAAAAAGGGACGGTCTTAAGGACGGGGTGAAGCCTACCAAGCTGGCTTAGCACACACCTGGTCCAGGTCTCAGGACAGACATTGACCTTGCTTTGTTCAGCTCTGAGTCTGTACCTGTCAGCTGTGGTGGTAGGTGTACGTAGTGTGATTAGTCTGACCTTCAGACTTCAGGCTTTATACAGTGACCTTGGAAGATGTCACATCCCACACCCAGCAGGTCACTCAGGGTCTGGATCACTCTGAAAGCCACTCAAGAGAAATGAGTGCAGCTTCCCCATACTTTGAATGATAAATAAAGTCCTTCCACCTCATGGCTTTTACATGGGCAAAGAGAAGTGTGGATGAAGAGAGAAATGACATTGTACCCTCTGCGTGCTTGGTGGGAAGTGGTGAGGACAGGCAAGGGGAGTGCTCTCAGCGGTCGACCAGATGCCCCACTCCAGGTAGTGTTGGCAGCAGGCCTGAGAGATGCTGGCACATCTCCCCTTGAGTTGTCCACCAGCTTCTCTTAGGGCCACCAAGCTATCGCAGCACATGCATCTTTAATTTTTTCAATTAACAACAATATAGAACAAATGGAGTGGAGTTTTAATTATTCATAATTCATTTAGGAATAAAATCTCTGTAAACTAAAGGAAAGGAAGGGTCATATTACCTGTTCTTAAAAAAAAAAAAAGAGCAGTGAAAGAAGAGGGAAAATCTACTTTTATTGACCTAATTTTTCTAAAGCTTTCCCTTTGGTCCATGCAGTTAGAGACAAGAGAGATAAAAGGGAGAAATCACCTTCTTTGCTAGTGGGAGGGCTGCCTTTTACCACCACCCGACTGGTCACTGATGCACTGTGTGACCTATAGCCTATCACTGTTCCTTTCTGTGTCCACATGCTCTGTACCCACCCAAAGGACTGAGATTCCTAGGGCTGCTGGTGCAAAATCATTTCAGATCCTACATATTGACGAGTATTGACAGAGTGCCTTCAGGGTGTGTGCATGTAGTGGGTTCCGATGGGACACCACCAGGACCCCCACCAGGACTTACAGGACGGCATCTGTAAACATGTGCCTCTATTCAAAAATATATCTGTGCATAGGCACACAGCCAGATGGTGAAGAACTGTCATGGAATCCCAGATTGGGAAGGGAAACCAGGATATCTCTAGGGTCTAAATGTTGTAGTCTAAGGATCTGTGTTCAGAGAAGGGTACTAGAATAGGTACAGGAGTCAGAAAAGGCTGCTCCTGAAGTCAGCCTTAAAAGATAGGGAGGGCTTAGTAAAGGCAGGAAAGAAGGGAGGGCACCACAGGTGAGGGATGTGGGCAAAATTGTGGAGGTGGGAGGGAATGAGACTGGTCCCAGGGGGCAGAACACCAGTCTGCAATAGGGGGTGTGGCTGCACGCTGGGATCTGGGTTCTGGTTCCTCCCTCAGCCTGTCCTGCCACTGCTCTGGTTCAGACCAACATCATCTCTTGCCTGGTCTCCCTATTTTCATCATCACCCAAGCATCTCTTTGAAGCATCTGTTCTGAGGCTTTTCTCATTTGCTTAACCTCTTTAATGACTTCGCATAATCTCCAGAGGGGAGCCTAAGCATTTGCACGGGGAGGACCAGACCTTCTGCATAGCAGCTCTGCCTCTTCCTGCCTGTCATCGCTACACTCCCCAGTCAACTACACTCCCCAGCCAACTCTCCTATTCCTGAATCATTACACGTGTTGTTACCTCTTCACCCTGTCTGCCAGATCTCATCCATTCTGGAAGACTCATGTTAAATGCCCCTTGTCTGAAAGAACTTCTTCTTCCTCCCTGTACTCAAAATCCCCGGTGAATTTGATGCTTAGTAAAGGCTTGCTCAACTGAACTAATTTGAGATTGGCTTAGGAGGTGCAAAGAGTATAGGTAGAGGGTAGCATGATGTAAGGCTGGATTAGGAGGATGGCAAATTACCACACACCTGATGGCTTTTAACAAAAGAAATTAATTCTCTCACAGGTCTGGTGGCTAAAAGTTTGTAATCAGATCACAGGGCTGAAATTAAGGTGTTGGCCAAGTCTTGCTCCCTTCAGGGGATCTACAGGAGGATCGGTTCCTTGCTCCTTCCAGTTCCTAATGGCTGCCAGCATTCCTTGGCTTGTGGCTCCACTCCTCTCACTGTCTAGGCCAGCATCTTCAAATCTTTCTGTGCTCCAGCTCATATCCACATGGACATTCCTTTGTGCATGTAGGATCTCTGTCTGACTCTCTTACAAGGACACTGTCATCGCATCTACTACTCACCTGGGTGGTCTAGGATAATATCCCATCTCAGGATTCTTAATTATATCTACAAAGACCATTTTTCTATATAAGGTAACACAAGTTCCGTGAAATAGGGCCTCATATCTTTGGGGGTCATTATTTAGCCCACTATAGTCTGTTTTCTGGACCCTAAATATTCACATCCATTCCTCATGTGAAATTCATTTACCTCATCCCAGCATCCCCAAAGTCTCAACCTTTATAGCATCAGGTCCCAAATATCATTTAAGTATCATCACTTCGAAACTTCCAAATCTCATGATCTAAATCAGGTATAGGTGACACTTTGGATGTGATAGGGCAAAATTCTCCTCTATCTGTGGACCTATGAAGTTATAAAATATGTTATCTAATACAGTGGTGAGGTAGGAAGGAAATAATAGTTATAGGTATTCTCATTCCAAAGGAGAGTAAATGGAAGTCAGAAAGGAATCATTGGTCCAAAGCAGTTTCAAAATCCAGCCAGGTAAATTCCATTAGGTTTCAAAACCTGGGAATTAACATTGTGGCTCAAGGCTCAGTCCTCTGGGTCTATGCACACTTTGGTCTGCGGCTCTGAACTTGCAGTTATTTTTCCTTTTCCTTGAAGGGTAGCACATATTTGCAGCTGTGTGGTTTTATCAGCCTTTTTACTGCCTATAAATTTTGGGAGGGTCTCTGACATCTTCATTTCATCTTGCTCTGTCCCTTTCAGTGCAATCTGGCAGTGTTTCTAAGGGTATGGCATTCTCAAAAACCTCATGTGTCTCCTGTGTATTGCATCACATCATGAAACAAGTGTGTTCTCTACAGAGCTTTCCTAGATAATCCCACCTCTATTCCTGGCTTCGGCTGAAATGACTGAGAAGATCCATGAATCATATGCCTAATCTCTTCAGTAATAGAAAAAGATTGCCCAGCTATAGCCTGAGCTTTTCTTTTTCCAGAGCAGATGTGAAATTAGGAAGACCAAAAAAAAAAAAAAAAAGCTAATATAGGCTAGATTGTGTGTCTTGGATGCCATGATACCTGACGATGTTTCACGTGTAGAAATAGCTGTACTGTCAGAAGCACCTCTGCTCAGTTTCTCCCAAAGGCAGCCCTATGGAGTGCAGGAATTCACACTTATCAAGCACTCGTATATCAGCACTGGGCTATCTGCTTTACCACAATGTCTTCCCCAATCCTCACCACAGCCCCATGGGGCTCTGTGGCTCGGGGAGGTTAGTATGAAACCAAACCAAGTTCTAAGCCAGTGTTTATATTGGACCTCTCCCTCTTCCAGAGGTAGGTGGGGAGAGGGCCATTGGTGGGTTGGTGATGGGCGATCCAAGAGGCCTTTGAAAATTACCTGGGGCTGGCAGAGGACCAAGCCCTTATTCTGGTTCTGAGTCTCTGACCAGTGTGTCCACTTTTTATTCGGTTGGTGGGTAGGGGAGACGGTGGAGGGGGCAGTAGAGATCGAAAAGGTGGCGGAGGACAGAGAAATGCCTTGGAACCCTAAACTGTGGGGAAATGGAGTTAGCCCTGTCCAGATATAATCTCCCACACTGTTCTTCCCTCTAGAAAACCTCTCAGCCTCCCAGGCTGGCCACTGCCACAGCACAGACAGCCGACATGGCAAGGACAACAACTGAGAGTCATAGCTGTTCCAGCCTAGACACAGGGACACTGTCTGTGGAGTGCAAAACATAGGCTCAGAAGCTGAGTCACAGATCCAAGAAGGTGCAGAGACAGAGTTCCCCAAGTCAGGCTAGGTGCAGACCTGGGCACGGATATGTTGTCCCAGAGACATGGTCAAGGATTCTCGAGGGTGGGTCCTGAGCCATGGTTACAGGGGTGAAGAGAGCCCCTCATCCCATAGACAGACAGACAGACATGCTCATAAACATGTGGCGTGAGGACTGAGACAGAATCCAGATTTGCGATCACGGATGGAGCTGGAACCAGCAGCAAGCAGCAGACACAACTCTCAGAAGCGGTCCAGACAGAGGAACAAAGGCTGTCGTGGGAAGTGGATGGGGACGGCGTCTTCCCTGTTGCCCCTGAATGGCCAGCTCAGTCCACAGCTGAGGAAGAGGCTGGGCACTCTGTTCTCACGGTGGAGTCTGCCAGTGGCAGAGGCCAGACACCTGCCCCCAGACCGTGGTCCCGGCTGTCAGCACTCTCACCTGACCCTCTGCTGTCAGCTTCCTTTTCCACGAGAGAAGATGGGTAGGGAGAGAGGAGCCCTTGCTCGAGCCGACAGCAGTGCAGAGTGTGTGGCAAGAAGGCTTCCCTTCGGCTTTCTACTCCCCGCTCCGGAACCACGTGAGACTTCTCCATAGGGTGGCTAGAGATACCGGCATCCAGGTCACCAGGGGTCGGGGCTGCAGAGGGAGTTAGAGAAAAGGTGACCCTTTGAGTGTCAGGGTCTACATGACCCTAGGGACTGATGCCTGCTTGTCTGCTGGAGGTTTTTGAAATCAGTGTGTTCATAGAAGGGACCTGGGGGGAGTGCCTTTGAGGGTGAGGATGAGACTGGGGCTGTGGCCTTTGAGTGTTTTGAGGACCAGAAAGGAGGCCTCGATGGCTCCTGTGGCTCCCTGAGAAGAAGCATGGAGACTGGGGTGCAGGAGCCACAGGGCGGCATTCCCTGATGCCCTTGGAGGAGCGCTGGGCTGTGGACTCCTGCTGGGGCCAAAGGGGCCTGTCCTCGGTGGCCGAGGGAGCTGCGCTGACACTGGTCACACACCCAAGGAAGCTGCAGGCAAACCTACCCAACACATGTTCCAGCCACCACCAGTGACCAGTGAAACCAGCTGGAGCCAGGGCAAAATCAGGGACCCCTGCCTCCACCGCCACAGGTGACCAGTCCTGTGAGAGGACACTGGCCGTCCTTCCCATCTGCCCTCCCGACAAGAGATGAGAGAAGGGAGGGAGGGAGAGGCTCTCCGCTCCTAGTCCCGCAGCCTGTCTGCTCCAGGTTTAAACCAGATGTACCCTGTGGGCTGGACTGGACTACCAATAACTGAGAGTGACTGGGGGGCACTTGGATCCACTCAGGATGACCTTAGGTGACAAGGAAAAGTTTTGACAGAGCATGATTGAAAGCAACGATGGAAAAAGCAAAGCGCTTTTGTGATCATACAGGATTGAGACTCCTCAATAAACTCTACACAGACCTGCTGAAACGCCTCTGCGTGGCCATACCCTTTGTTCACGCGGGGCGTCGGTTCCAACTGATTGGTGTTGGACTAGTCCTTAAATATTCTGAATATCACCCCCACAGTCAAGTGTAATCACAATGACAGGAAACATTTACCAAGACAGTTACAATCAGAATGGCTACAGGTATAATCAAACAATCCCAATTCTAGAAACAGATGGTAATTATGCGCAGACGTAAGCTCTGGACCTGGGAAGTCACCAGAAAGATCACAGATATGGTCGGTCTTGGACGGGTCTGGCGCAGAGGCACAGGCACGGTCCAGGGTGGGGGTTGGACCTTGGATAAGGTATGCACAGAGGTCCCGCCGTCCTGGAAGAACAGCAGGAACAAAGCCTCAAATGCAGACACGCACGGACCCCGTCTCAGACACAGAAACCAAGCTGCCCTCGACCTTCCTTGCCTGATGCTGTCAGAGACGGTATTTCAGAGGAATGAATCTTTTTATAGTCTGGGTCATAACAAAGGAAATCCAGCCCTTTAAGTTTCGCCTCTTGTTCCTGGCTCCCCGGGAGGCCGACACGTTTACTCCAGCAGGTACGGCCACGTGGCGATTTCAGAGACAAGCAGTGGGGGTGGACGGGGCTCATGGAGCGACAGCGGGTGGAGGGGGCACGTGGGGAAGGGATGCTGTCTGTGGTTATCAGCGCTGTCGGCACGCCTGTATGAGCAGGCTCCCGGTGAGTGGGTGATGGAGAGCTCTCAGACAGACAGCCGCTGTGCTAAAGTGGCTTCTTTCAGGAGGCCCCACCCCTGGCTCTGCCTGGTCTGGAAACAATGTCCTGAAGTGATGTCAGGGCGCACTCAAACCACACGTTTGTCAACAGCGGTGTGGAGGAGTAGTCTCAATGAAGAGATTAATAGAGGTGATTGGAGAAGGATTTAATGAGAAAGATCTGGAAATGCTGACCCGACAGGGAATACAAGCATGCTTAGTACAACAAATAATATCATATTGGGTTCTGTTATGAATTTGTAATTTCTTCTCATGTAGATAATAATCTCTGCTCTGGTTCAGTTAAGATTCTTCATTTCTCCTGGGTGTCTTGTACCGTTGTCATCTGATCAGCTCTGGATTTTAGAGTTTTGACCTGGAGAAAATTCTCTGTTCCTGCCTTTGCATTTGCTCAGAGGTCTTTAATGGATCAAATTTTGGTCCTTACGTTGCTGAGCAGCTGTATAGCCCTTGAGTTCCCTCAAGGCTGAGGCTATGATCTGCCTTCTTCAGAACTGGACAACAGGTTCTTTGCCTGTTGGCTTCATATTGCAACACTTCACACCTGAAGGCTCGTGTTCACTGGATAAACGTCCATGCAAGAGTTAAGCTACTAATGGAAGTTCAGGCCTGTAAAATATTCCTCCTTCAGCAGGCATGGTCATTGTAACAATTGTTGTGCACACCATTGAATATCTTCACTAGCATCAAACACTCAAAGGTTTCTTATTCAGCCATGTCACTTCCAGCATCACCTGGGCTGCACGTCCACTGGGGTTTATCTGTGGATTTTCTCGGTACCTCCATTATGTACCTTTAGGTCATGGCCATGACGTGCAGTGAAATCCAAGGAAAAGTATGGATACTTTTGCTTTTCTGGTACATTGGTCAGCTTCTGGACTTGCTGGGATTCCCCAGGGACACTTTCCTCTTTCCACACTGGTTCTGAAAGTCTGAACTCTGCTCTTCGAACCCAGAGTTATTCTAGGGAAGCAGAGAAACATTTATCCTGGACAGATGTTTCTGCATGATTCTGAAAGTTGGTGAGCTGGTGAATGCCCTTGGGGTTGAGCGCTGCCACTGAAGCTGTGCCTGGGCTCTGGAAGGTTTTCTTAGGCATTTCAGGTTCTGCTGAGAGAGAAGAAACCTTTTGTTTATGGCCAAGATCAGCGAAGCCTTACCACTATTTTCTGTGAACCATGTCTGGGCATTGGTGACATGACCGGGAGATATATCTTGGGTAAAAAAACCCTGAAGCACCTGGGTTACCTGTTCATCTTTGGCATCCACCTCCGCCCCCTTGCATCTGGCACAGAACAGGGCAAGGCAGGCAAGGGAGAAGCTCAGTGATACTCCGAGATCCTGCTTTCTCTCTCGCCGAATCTCTTGTTATAACTCAATCTCTTTCTCCTCTTGGTTTCCAAGATGCTCCCTGGAGAAGTGCCCCAGACTATGCAACATTATTTATTGTATTGATCACCCATAACATCCCCCAAAGGCTCGATATAGAGGGAAGTGACTGGTCCTAATGGCCCAATTAGGTTGATTATCTTCTGGCTTTTGATGTAATGTTTGTGCCGCAGATTCTGCAGCAAAGGAAAGGAGCCTGGGATGTGGAGGGGGCCAGGATGGGGAATCTGGAGGCCAGAGTGTGGTTCTCGCTCTGCCACCAGCTCACTGTGTGACCTTGGGTAGACTTTTACTCCTCCTTGGTCTCCTCATTCTAAAAACAATAAACATTTATTGAGTCATGGGGCAGTGGGCTAAATGCATTGTATGAATCATCTCTTTGAAATTCCCCAACAAACCTATGAAGTACATACTATTATTATACCAAGGTGAGGAAACTGAGATTCAGAAAGATTAAGTGACTTGCCTGAGTTCTTACCACTGGGAAACCATGGGCTGCACATGGACCTAAGATGTATGAGTTTAGAGCCAACCTTCTGAAGCCCTCCACTCTCCTGAATCTTCAGCTGTCCTGAGGAGACCCGATAACCTGCCGAGAGAGGCTGCACTTGCTGCTGATCTTGATGCTTTGCAGCACCAAGGTCCATGAACATTACAAAGGTCCAGCCCAACTCGGATGGAGACTCCATCTAGCCCGTACACTGCGCTTCTGGAATTCAGAATCCATTTACATTTATATAATGCTTGTATTTGTAGCCATTTCATACATATATTTATACGTATGAACATATTTTTATTATTTGGGAGGCCTGCCCTCCCCCTCGCCCCCAGCCTGCCACTTACCTTTTTACCTTTTGTGCTCTAGCCTGCCCAGTGGAGGGCTGCTGCTTTGGATCAGCCCTAGAGAGCCTCCCTGGAAATGAGAATTGATCCCTTTGCCGTGGTGGCCACTGGACATAGTGAGAGGGGTGTTTATGTGACACCACTGGAGGCAGAAAAAGTCCCCAAGAGGGAGAGTGAGCCTGGGAAAGAAGGTGGGAGATGTAGTTGAGATTCATTTTGTAGGTAGACCCTATATGATTTTATTTTTATTTCATTTTCTTTTGTTGTCTCTGGTAGTTTTATGTATTCTTTTTTAATTTTTTGTTTTGAAAATAGTTAATGTGATTTTTAAGGGTCACTTTCCACTTAGGGTTACTACAAACCATTGTAGTTGTACAATACAGCCTCGAGCCTGTCTTATATACACACTCCCCCCGCCCATATTGCCCTCCCCCCGCTCCCCGCTGGTGACCGCTACTTTAGAGCCTCAAAGGTTTTAGCCAGAGACCTAGTGGCTATACAGATGCTCTGCTCTGTGCGGGGCCCTTCTCATTGAGGGTTTTGCTTGACTGTGGATTCTGGGAGCCTACAGTTTTCCATCCTGACCCCCTCTTTCCTTCTCTCCCACCCCGAATGTTGACTTGAACGCCAGAAGCCCAATCCGGGTGTGTCAGTCCTAGGACCACGTTTGTGTTGGAGTTTCTGGTACAGCTCGTGTGTGCCCTTGCATTTTATCCTGCTGAAGTATTAGTGTCTCTTGAATTCAGCATGCACATTTATCCCAATAAGGGTGGGCTCTCAAACTGTAAGAGAATCCTGAGAGCCCCTGGCAACTGGTGGCCACCATGCTGGTCCCAGATCTGGAGCCCGGGGCTCTGCAGGGGAGAGGGCAGGCACTCTGCCCCTGTCCTGGAGCTTGGGGTGGGGGTGGGAACGAGGGCTGCCAGGTGCGCTCTAATGATTGTTTTCGCTGAAGAATTTTGGACTCCGTGCTATACAATTTTCATCCTTTTTGCAAAATGGATGATAATTTGAGTCTGTCTTGACTGCCGGTTTTGCATTGCTAATATTGGTGGGAGGAGGATTTTTGCCCAAGTTCTCTTAAAATATGAGAATTTCAGTCCAAAATATGTGAATTTTTAATTGCAATCCTGGCAGCCCTGGGTGGGTTTTGTGTGCAGCATCTGTTCCTTCCTTCATGCTCCTCCCTTAGTCTCTGCCTTGCATCCCTTTTCCTTTCAAGCTTTTTCCTGGGCTGAGGCTGCCCCCGATCTTCCTTCCCCCTGGCAGCCCTGACCCAGCTCCGATTCCTGCCCCAGGGTGGGATTGGCAGCCCTGCATCACCGCAGTTTCCATTACAAATGCTATTTTCCAGGGGCTCTCCACCAAGTTACACACATTTGTTTGGGGTTGGAACCTGGCATCCTGGGCTGGGTCTCAGCCCTCACACAGCTTTGTGGTTCTGTGTAAAATCTCATACTGTCACTTCGGCCATTTTCCTGGTTGAGAAACTAGGCGGTGGATGAGTTCAGATGCCATTTATTCGTCATGTTTGCATTGCAGGGGCAGCGCTGGTAAAGAAACGCCCCTTCTCCACTGATCCTGCCCACCCCGCTAGTGTTCAAACACAAAATGCTCTGGTGGAGTCAGGAAGCCTGAAAATGTATGGTTTTCCCAAGCTCCTTCGCTTTACACAGCAACGGGGTCTGACATTTAAAATTAATCTACGCAGTAAAGTTATTAACGTTTGAATGTTAGCCTTGGAACATCCATGGTGACCTCTCCTCCCGCGCTGGTGTTTGTTTGATAAGGATTCCCAGGCTGTGCCAGAGCCGAGAGCAACACCGTCACTCTTGCTTTTTACTACTTGGGATGCTGGGCTTCACCTTGGGAGATCTCCAAGCGCTCCGTAGGAGTGCTCCGACTTCTCCAGGCGGCAGCCAGAGGAGCCAGAAGCCAGCCACGTCAAACGCCAAATAGGCTGCTTCTACCCGGCGAGACAATGAAGACCCAGAGAGAGGCCCGCAGGATTTTTTAATAGCTGCCAGGCGGCCGTTGTTCTGGGGCTGGAGGGAGCACATGGGTTCCCGTGGTCGTGGGGCGTGAGCTCACACCCACGCATTTCTGTGTGTCCGGGTGGGTGTGTTATTGCACATTGTGGCTACTGACCATCGGCTGGCCAGTATCTAGTGGTGAGAGGAAAGACTGGTGGGTCCGAATCTGCCTGTCCGCAGCCTGCCTGAACGTGCATACACATTAGCCTCAGGGTGACTTCTTGTTGTTGGGGGTCGTAGGGCAGATTTAGGGAGCATGTTCACTACCTTCTCTGGCAGACGAGATGGTCTAGGCAGGAAAGGCCTCCGAAAAGGTGGAACAGCATGAATACAGAAATGGTGGCAGAAAAAAGTAGGGGAAATAAATAGTGAGGAGGTGATTTAGCTCCTTGGAGGGTATCTCGATGGAGCAATTCCCGGATGAGGGGGAGGAGTTTTGCAAGAACCAGTTCATGGAGAAACTTAATACCCGGGGAAGAGGGTAGAATTTGGGGGGGCATTGCGAGTAAGCAAAAATCACAGTCGCAGCTGCACTCTGAGGATTAATACGACGGCGGGTTGGAGCGTAGACGGAGTAGGGCGCGGGAGCCAGTGTTGTCCACATGAGATTCTTGCCTTGAGCTTTCTGCTTCCTTAGCCTCCGAGCTCCTCTGCCTGCCTGTTTTCCCTCCTCCCTCTATCACTCAGATTCCTGTCCTTCACCTGCTTTGCCTGCCCCGTATAAATGAGTGTTCTCCAAGGTTCTTTTCTCTGATTAATGGCATTCTTACTCTGCACATTCTCCTTCCACTCTCACAGCACAGGGGCCCTCCGTCTGCTGTGGACATGCTGCGCCCCGTCTCCTGCCCAGACTTTGCTTGGTACCCAGCTGTGCATTTACCTGGGCCACACCCTCGAGGGGCCTCGCTGACCGGGAAGCAGGAGCTACACCTGAGCCCACCGGAGGGCTCAGTATTTAGCTTTATGACAAACCTGCTCTGGTTTTAGAGGACGCCCTGTCTTTGCTCCTCCTGTGACCTATCCAGCACGCATGAATTTCCCTTTTCTCTTTGGACCATTAGACGTGGTAGCATCTTTTGCATTTCTGCTGCCATCCTTCAGTTCATAGTCTTCATCCCTCCCTTACGTGCCATCCTTCCCTTTTATTGCTGCTGGCAGACACCCTTTATGGGCCCCGAACATGTTCAAACGTCAGCTCCTCCAAGAAGCTGCTCCTTCCTGTGATCTCCAGTGCCTTTCAACGCTTTGTTCCAGTTGAGGGGTAGGGACCTGTAAGGGAACCCTGCTTCCCTGCCCCTCTCATGTCTCCAGGGTGGGTGTTGGTTAAACTTTGTGACTGTGTGGCCTTTCAGGGGGCCAGGCCACACCCTGAAGAGAAGGGGTGGGTCTTATCCTAGGTGGAGGTCGTACCTCCTGCCCTTCATGATTCTAGGAGGCAAGACTCTCAAAGCAAATGGGACCCCTCTGAGGTGGATTCCAGAGTGAGGGTTACTTTATCCTTGGGGTTGAAAGGACCAAGAAGGCTAAGGGGGTGTGAAGGAAGGTGGCCCCGGATAAGAGAAGGCAGGCCAGGAGCTGGGAAGCCAGGGACCAAGGCAGGGCTGTGCATTTAGGGGTGTCAGCTTGTGGTCAGAGAACTGGAATGGCTCAGAGTTTCTGCCCCAGAGGGGGCAGCTGGCTGGGGGAGCCGTTTCCTGGAGTAGGTGAACCTAGGGCTTAGGCTTTCCTTCCTCTGCTTCTGTATTGACCCCACTTTGTTCTGTCCTCGTAGCAGAGACTTAAAAAAAAAATTAAAATTTATTTTTTAGAGTATACTTGATTTACAATATTGTTCCAATTTCTGCTGTAGAGCAAAGTGGCCCAGTCATACATACACATACATTGCTTTTCCTATATTACCTTCCGTCATGTTTATCCCTGGAGAGAGTTCCCTGCGCCGTACAGTAGGACCTCATTGCTTACCCAGTCTAAATGTGATAGTTTGGGGTTAGGAGGTGGGCCGAAGAACTCAGGACTGTCTCTTGGAGCTGGGCTTGGGGAAGCCAAAGGGAGTGTTTGCTGCTCTGGTGACACCCGGAGTTTCGGGGGGCTGGGCGCAGTGCCTTCAGAGCAAGGCACTCTGGAGGAGGGCTGAGGTGGTCCGTGGGCCAGCCCTCTCCCACCAGCCCCTCCCTGGGAGCCGAACTTGCAAAGTGCCAGGTGCTGTATTAGGAAGATGATGACTCCCTGACAGCCGGTTCTGTGTGGGCTCCTGAAGGTCAGGGCACCGAGTCTTTGTCATCTTAACCGAGCCCAGAGCCCGAGCGCTGACCCTCTCTCCGAGCAGACCCAATAAATATGTCTTATTTTCTTCTTATCTTTCCTTCCCCGGCTCCTTCTCCCCCTACAAACACCTGCGTTTATGGTGGGATGAATATAATCTGCCAGTTTGAAAATGAAGGTTTGGGGAGAAATGAAAGTGTCTGCACTTTTGCCATTGATGATGCTGTGTGCTGGTGTGGGAGCGCGCGCGCGCGCGCGTGTGTGTGTGTGTGTGTGTGTGTGCATCATCTGCACGTGTGCGAGGTGGGGAGAGTAGAGACGAGGAGCCTTAGGGGTGAGTGTAGTGGCCGGCGGGGAGGAGCAGAGCCCTGCGCGGACCGCAGCCATCCTCTCCTTCCAGTTTGTCTCCGTCCTTCAGACACATCCAGCCCTTGGGGCTGCGTTTCTGGGCTGAGATCCTAATGCAGCCGTGGGTGCCGCCACCGTTGGGAGGGACACTGCGGGGGGGGGGGGGGGAGCAGGTCTTGCTCTCCCGCTTTCCACCAGTTCTGCTTTATTTACAAACACGATTTGCTTCCGTTCAGCGACAGGCTGAGAGCCTTCTCCCAGCGAGAAGTGATTTCCCTGACCCTCCTCCTTCTCTCAGTTCGGAGCTATATAAATGGCAAGGCCCACCTTCCCTTAAAAAAAAAAAGAAAAAAAAAGACATTCGAATATGAGGAAACATTCCTTTCCATTTTCATGCTGCACTGGAAAATGTTCAGTCAAAATAGCTTTAAGGCTTTAATACCTAAGTCTTAAAATTTCTCTTCTGGTGCTGTGACTGAAGAGTAAAAAATCCCATTTGGTATGAAGATAAAATTATTCAAGTTATTATATAAAATCTATAACACTCAAGATATATATTTATGTGTGTACCTACCCAGAAACACACAAAAAGGCAGTGAGATGCAGCATCTACATTTTGTCAGCCATCAGTGGGCTCCATGACTTATTTCAGCATGGGACTTGGAGAAAGCCTTGGTTTCCATTTTAGGCCCTGTCACCAATCCCGTGACTGGTTTAATTTTGAAGCTTCCTTTCAAAATGTGAGCTAGTTTTTATACCATGCTTGCTTATTTATTTACGTGGTTATGGCGCACTGGGGACTATGGGAAGCCTTGTGAATCCATGCATTTGTAGCCCGACACGGAGAAGTGTTAATTAGTTACTTAATATGGCTATAGTTCTTTCCCAAGGAAAAAAAAAATCCACAAACACAACAAGTAATTGCTATTAATCTTAATTATTATAATAACCTTCCTATAAACAATAACTGTCTGGCTACCCTATCACGTGTTTATTTCATTACTGACAAGAGAGATCTTTAAACTCTCATGATAAATTAATGCTTTAGCCATTAGCTTCAGTGTGTTGGCCATGGGGAAGAAAAATGATTGCTCAGTTTACAGAGCTGTTGAAATATTTTTTTCTGCTCTACCTCTGATATTCTAGATTTCATGTCTTAATATAATTCTTGGGTTTTTATTGTTTTTTTTTTCCAGTCCTCTTCCCAATTTTGACTTTCTCTGTTTAAATGACTTTTGTTTCCTCCTTGCCCAGAGTGAATGCATGTGTCTGTTTTGTAACGATGTTTACAAGAATCCTCAAAGGATTTAGTGATTGGTCTCAATGATACAAGTGCCTGTGTTGTTGATGGTTTTCTTTTCTTTTCTTCTTTTTCCTGCCTCAGGCCACAGTAGATCATGCTTAGCTTTGTTTAAAATAACTAAGGGGATGTGTTTATCTAGCATCTCCAGATTTATTGTGAACAGACAGAGAGGTTAAGATACTTGCCCTGAGATACCCAGTGAATGAGTGACAGAAATAGGAGCAGAATGTACCTATGTATGGGTTGCCAAATGCTGGATCCCAAAATATCACCATGACAACCTGTAGGTAAGCAAAGCTGAGTTTACTGCTTACCGTGGTAAGAGAGCACCAGCGGGACAGAGTCTAGGAGCCTCTAACTGAGGTAAGAACAAAGTTGGAATATTTAATGAGTATTTCAAGCCTATTTTAAGGTGGAACTCTCAATGCGGAAGCTTGGTGAGGACCAGATAACAATTATGATTTAATAGTTTAGCGTTGGTGAACATACCAAGGCAAGGAGTTTGAGAGATGGGTTGAAAGCATTTTAGGGGATAAATTGCCATTAGATGCTTTCTATTCAAGAGCTGAGTCTTTCCGAAAGCTCCTGGTTTGAGCACCTTTTGTCTTCCCGAGCAAGAGTTCCCTAGAAAAGTGAGGTCATGTTAATGTGGACAGAATTGTGTGGATGGTTTGACTCTTAGCATGCATTCATTTAATTATTAATTTCTTTTTTTTTTTTGGCTGCGCCCATGGCATGCAGAAGTTCCCAGGCCAGGGATCGAACCAGAGCCACGGTTGTGGCAACGCTCATTCCCTAACTGTTGGGCCACCAGGGAATTCTGCATTCATTAGTTTTTATTCATCTTTAGATGTTTGTAGATTTTGTACTTGCATCGCCACAGGCTACAGTCTTTCAGATTAGCTGTCAGCAGAGCAGTGAACTCCACCACCTCGAAAAATACCAAACACTCTGAAATAGAAAAAAAAAAAAATTCAACCCCTCTTGACCTTGAAACATAAAGTCAGATTTGACTTTCATGGAAACATGTCCCTGGGTGAATGAAAGCTAGTTACACTAGCTGAAATTATTCCTTGAGACCCTGTTTGTCTGGACTTGGAGTGACTCATGAGGGATGCTTAGGCAAAAACACTTTGTGATTGAGCATTTCCAGGCTTTGAACCAGTGGTCCTCAACCAGTATGTCCTGGTACCTTAGAGAAGGGCTCATGAGCCTTTACGGGCAAGTAGCCGGAATAGTGAGCAGTGCATAAAATGAACTTTGTAATAATCGTTCCGATGGGGCTAGGAGCAGGATGGAATGTTGAGCTCAGTGGGATGGTAGAGAAGACAGAATATGTTGCAAGGATGATAGCATCACGACGCATCTGTACCACTGGGCGATTATGTGTTCACTGCAAAATGCAAGTACATTGCCTCCTTTACATGTAAAAGAGCAAGTGAATTGATCCACTTAGGCTTTGACACTGCCGAAGTGGGTAGTGTGACAATTTGCATGGAATGTAGTCCTTTCACGTTCACTGGCAAGAATTCTAACATTTGAATGTGGGCCATGAACGCAGAAATTAGAGAACAGTGCTTTTAAAAAATCTGCTAATATATTAGTTAGGTAACTCTAGCTCTTGACATAAACTGTTGAGATTCCAAAAGCTTAACACAGTAAAGGTTTATTTCCTCCCTTCTGTAACTGTCCACTTTGGATGCTTCTGGTTGACAGCTGTTTCTATAAATGGTGGTTCGAGGATCCAGACATTTTCCATCTTTAGACTCTATCGCTGCCTAAGACCTCAGAGCCTTCTGCTTCCGGTGGCAAAAACGGAAAAGAAGCGTGGAGGTGAAAACTCTGTGGCTTGAAAGTGATGTCATCCCTTCTGTGCACATTCTTTTAGCAAAGGTGGGGACATACCTAATGCAGGGGTCGGGGGGCTGGGAAATGCAGTCCCTGGCTGGACAGCAGCCTCCCAGTGACAGCTCCACAATGGAAGGGGCCACATGATTGGTGGACAGCAAGTTGTCGCTGCCACAGTCTGTCCCTGGTTTCCAGAAGCCTGTGCACACCCTCCTTCCCATACTTTAACTATTCTTGCTTCTCCCTAAAGTTAAGTTGCTGCATCTAGTTCAAGTTCCTGGAATTTAAACCTGCGTGTCTGCATATGGCTCAAGAACCAAATGACGTACCATCTTCCCCGCCGTGCTTCCACCAACCCAGGTCCATGGTGGTGCGGAGGCAGCAGAAGCACAGTAAACTTTTCCACTTAAAGAGGGAGGAATGGAAGACACAGCAGACACTGACCCACCCTGAGAACTCCCTTGATGAACCCCAATTCTGCTCCCATGGAACAACCCTTGTCCACGCTTCCCGTGGTTGCTGGCTCCATTCTCTGGAAGCTGTTTCCTAGTCCAGCATCCTTTATCTGAACACATCTGAAGTGGACACTAGGGGAGTGTTCCCTCCTTGCTTGCTTCTTCCTGGGGCAGGTTGAAGGGGCTTGAGAATTGTTTCGTAAACACAAGCTTTTTACCAAAGTCCAGGATTATATCTTCTTTGGTAATACAGTTTTGTCAAAAACGTAACAGGCTTCTAATCAGCTTGCTTTTTACAGTGGCCTGTGTCCATAACTTCACCCAAAATTCTTTCCTAGATATATGGATTTTCTTATTTTCCTTCATCCTTCTGTCTCTCAGCACGGTGGCAGCTTGCTTTCTTGAGACCATCTCAATCAGTACACCCCAGTGGGAGTCCTTAATTTACTTTTTGCTGTGTCCTCCTGTTTAGTTGAGAAAGTCTTTTCTTTCTTTCTTTTTTCTTTTTTCTTTTTTTTTTTTTTTGCTTTTTAGGTACGAACCTGTGGCATATGGAGGTTCCCAGTCTAGGGGTCCAATCAGAGCTGTAGCTGCTGGTCTGTACCACAGCCACAGCAACACTAGATCCGAGCCTCATCTGTGACCTACACCACAGCTCACGGCAATGCCGGATCCTTAACCCACTGAGCGAGGCCAGGGATCGAACCCAAAACCTCATGGTTACTAGTCAGATTCGTTTCCACCATGCCATGATGGGAACTCCTTAACTGAGAAATCTTAATGGACTTAGTTGCCAAAGAATTGTTCAGTCTTACTGTCTGGGGGTGTAGCCGGTGGGCCCTATTATCTGGATTCTCTCTATTCCCTTTATTTTTTGCTTGCAATCCAGCCAGTGTTTCTCTAGAGTGCATATCTTCTTGTTATGTTTGTAAAATGCAGGGAGAAGCAACCAACACACTGTACCCTTTTGGCTCTTTCCAACCATTTCCTTTAAGCCATAGTGTAGTAGGCAGTGTGTCTGCCTCCCAAGAAATGGCAGGTAACAATTCTGGATGTTTTGCCATCACATACCACAAGTTCCCATCTTTCCAGCCTCTGATATCTATAGATTTACCATCTGCTGCCCCCCCTCCAGGGGATGAGACACACTTTATATTTGTTGTTCTTGTGGCGTGGGCTTTGTTCTGCTGTCTGCCTCTGTGCCAGCTAGGCTGGCTTTCTCTCTCACTCCCTGACCACTCTGGACCACACACATCTCTCTCTTCTGTGGTCCCTCTATCTGAATCCAAGTTTCTGGGCTCACTGTGATCTTTCAAATGCTCCTGGCATTTTTGTGATGAGTTTCATTTGATTATTAGCCACAAATTATAGGTAATTTTTCAATTGATTTTTTGCTGCTTCCAAAGTGTGTCATTAATTAACATTATGGCTAAGCTATTGCATTCTGAAAATGAGGATAGACAAAGACTCTGAATGTGAGCAGTTCACGACTGGTTGAATTTCCATGGAGATTGATTGATTTTATGGGGACAGGTTGCAGCAACCATCCTTATGGTGAAATCAGGGGGGTGCACATTTTCTATGTCATGTACCACGTGATAGTATTAAAGTATGTTTTCTTGGTAAATAATTGAGCATGTCCGGTTCAACAGATAAAATGCTACTGACCTGGAGTTCCTGTTGTGGTGCAGCAGAAATGAACCCAACTAGTATCCCTGAGGACGCAGGTTTGATCCCTGGCCTCGCTCAGTGGGTTAGGGATCTGGTGTTGCCGTGAGCTGTGGTGTAGGTCACAGATGCAGCTTGGATCTGGTGTTGCTGTAGCTGTGGTGTAGACTGGCAGCTGTAGCTCCAATTCGACCCCTAGCCTGGGAACTTCCATATGCTGCAGGTATGGCCCTAAAAAAAAAATATGCCAGTGACCATAAAATAAAACATTTCTAATCTATGATTACTGGGGGCCACCTTTTGGTAAATTGTATATACTTAAGTTGTGTAACACAATGTTTTGATATATGCATATACATATGAAATGATTACCATAGTCAAGCTAATCTGAACACATTCATCACCTCACAGTCACATTTCTTGCTATGCATGTGGTGAGAACACCAGGTCTTTTCTCTTAGCAAACTTCAAATATACAATACAGTATTATTAAAATAGTTACCAGACTGTACATTAGATTCCCCAAAATTATTCATCTTATAACTGAAAATTTTGTACTCTGTGACCAACACTTCTCCTTTTTTCGCACCCCAGAACCCCTGGCAACCAGGACTCACATCTCTGCTTCTGTGAGTTCAACTTCCCGTGTCCACATTTTACCGTTAGGCTAGGAGGCCATTTAGTGCAGTCTAGCTTTCCAGTAGTCCGTCATACACTCTTGGAGCCCTGCCAGGTTTAACCAGCCAGGGTCCAGAGTCTGCTGAGATGGAATGTTTTTTGGTGACTAGAGTTATGGAGGGACGGAAAGGTCTGCACAGGATAGGCTGTGCTCTGCGGTGGTAATGACCAACCCTCAGCTCTCGGTGACTTGACCTAAAAAAGGTCTGTTTTCTCTCATGTCACGCTGCCATTGTCATTACCTGGGCTCCTTGGTTGCTGTGGAAGGGCCAGGGTGTGGGCAGTTGTTAGGGAGCTTTTCGGCCAACGCTGCTATGAACAGTAGAAGAAGACAGCGGTTAGAGCCATCTGCTCACGCAGCTTACTTGCGCCCTACGGCTCTGTTTGTGCCCTGTCCCACGTGTAGCACTTTGATCTTATTGTGGCTTGCCGCTGGGCCCACCTGACCTTATGCCTTGATGGGTCTGACAGAACCGGTCTGTGGTGGGTGCTTCTGCCCACATGGTCTTCTTGATGCCTCAGGATCAGATTCTCTATCTGTGCCAGGGCCTGGTATCCTGCCAGAAGCTACTTTTTGAGTGGTGTATAGTTCTCTGCTGCGGATAGTGTGGCCTTGCTCCAGAACTGCAGGGCACTCTGCTGGGATTCCCCTGTCGGAGTCCGCTGTAAACATCACATGGTATCTTCACACGGACAACGTGGTAAATCAAGGTACATACGAAGGTACAGATCAGAACAAAGAGCTAAAAGATATGGACGCGTGGTCGCTTGAGATCAGGGCTGGTGGATGAGGGGCAATGCAGAAGGCAGGAAATTTCTGTCTCCTTTTTAAATGTTAGTTCTACGTGAGTTTTATTTAGACCGTATGCATGTATTATTTTGATGCAAACAAGCATTAGTTAAAAATAAATATTATAAGCACTTTTTGCCTGTGATCTAGACAGCCATTTGTTCATGCATTCATATCAGCCTCTATTCATTCGTTCAGTCATTCAGTAAATATTTCTTCAGCTCCTTCCTCCTCTGGGGCAGAAATTGGGCTGGGACTGGAGAATGCGGGAGAGGCAAAGGATCACGGTCTCCTGCCTTCATATAGTTTGAGGCTTACTTGCGGAACAGACAAGCCAGGGTGATCAGCGCTGTAATAGCACTGGGGCTGGAGCAACTAGCTCTGGGGAGTTCTCTCTTGGTGCCTTCTGGAAGAGTTACCCCCACCCCCGCCTTCATGCAGGCCAACTGAAATGTGTGAATCCTGTGGTTGGAGGGGCTAGGTGTCTTCCTGGGTTGATGTCTTGTGAAGGTGAGCTGGGAGTGCCCCTGGGCACTGTCTGGACCTGTCCTCAGATCCAGGTGGTTGTGACCTGCCCCCTGCCTGAGCCTGGTGTGGGGAAAAGGCCCAGAGAGAAGAGAAAGAAGAGGATGAGACGGGAAGGACCGGGTGTTGAGAGGGAGAAGGGGAGGGAGCGAGATGTCACTAAATGGAGGCTACCCCTGAGAGACTGCCAGGGAGGGAAAAAGGGGCTTTTGTTTAGACATTGTTTTCACATATCGTTGAAGTGGTTCCTTCATTTTTATTTTCCATCTTGATGGAAATTTTGTTATTTTTACACTGTCACAGAACAAATGGAACTGTGACTTAGAGATCGCAATGTATATAGCTGTTTTGATGTACTTTTGACAGTTCTATCACATTTCTGACAGGCACTATTTTTTTCTCCACTGGGATACTGGGAGTGGGGAGACAGACTCCCCAGATATTCTGCTTTTGCTCAGGGCTGGGTCCCCGTGCAAAGCCTTGCTGGGGTGTGGGAAGCTTCTGAGAGGTGGCTCCAGACCTTGGGGAACCCCAAGGGCAAGGACTGGCTCCCAGGAAGAGACAAGGGGGGAGTGAGTTGGAGGCAGCAGTGGATTCTTGGGGCCAGGGCATAGTCAGCATCAGCCTCCCAATCTAAATCAAAGTCTGACTCTGCAAAGTCACAGTGCTCATGGAAGGAGAGGAAATTTGTGAGCCGAGTGGAAGGCAGCTCTGTGTGGGGAGATGCGATGAGCAAGTTGGCGGCAAGCAGGGAGATTGGGGTACCCAGCACTCTGAATTGTGGGGCATTGAGGCTGGACCTGCAGCTCTCTGCACAGAGTATCCTGAATATCTCTGGGCTGCTTCTTCACCTTGTTTCCCATGGAATGAGCAAGTGTGAGGCCTGGAGCACAGGGATTAGAGGAGCAGATGGATCTTCAGGCAGAAGAGCTTGCTTGTTGAATGAATGAGTGTGTGAATGGAGGAGGAAGACTGAAGTCAGGCACCAGCCCTTCCCTAGAGGAAAGATTGTCCAGTTGGATCTCCATTAGTTTCCATCTCATATTCTGTGTTCTAAATCCTTCGAGCAGCCTCCTGACCTGCGAGTTGGCCCTTGAAGCCTTGAGATATCTTTCTAAATTCCAGAATCAAATAGGTTTTCTAAGGTGCCTGGAGGAGAGCTCATCATCAATTATTGCCCAAAGAGTTCAACCCAGAGGGAATCCAAACCTGGACCACTCTTTAGGAGATGGGAGGGTATGGGTGAGAAATGGCTTCCAGGTCTAAAGACTCATTTCTCTCTTCTATGATATAAAGTTAACGTTATTCATCTGTCCTTTTGGTCTGTCTCTTACAGAGTGGCCATGCTGTGGCTTGTTCGTGCAAATCATGTTGCCCTCTGCAAGTGGTCTCCAGTGGGATTGATTTATATCCACATGAGACATACCCTGAACGCCTGTTAAGAACTGAGCACTCGTACATAGGGTTCTTCAGAGTTTACACAAGACAGTCAATTCAGGACATGTACCGAGACCCCCACTTCTCCTGAGAGGAGGTAAGGAGTGGTTGAGTGTCTCGCTCTAGAGCCAGACAACTTGGCTTCAAGCCTTGGCTTTGGCTCGTGCTGGCCATCTGTCCCTGGGAGAGTTACTTACGTCCTCTGTGCCTTGTTTTCCTCCATGCAAAGAGTCATTTTCTTACCATATGGGGCTTTGGTTTTTAAAAACTTTTAATTGAAATATACATGTAGAAAACTGCACAAATATGAGTGTATGGCAGATTGAATTTTCAGAGTGAATGGACCCATAAAACCAGCACCAAGTTCAAGAAACTGAAATGTCACCAGCACCTTGGAAACCTCCCTCACGCTTCCTCAGAGGAGGAGGGGGTTTACCGGTCCCCACCCCGAGGATAATCACCCACCTGATTATCTGACTCTGTAGGATGGTTCCTTGTTCTGACTCCGTAGGATGTTTCCTCGTGCCTGTTTGCAAACTCTCCATAGAGAGAATCATGCAGTAGGTGGTCTTTTGTGTTGCTTTGCTTTCCTAATATGCTTGTGAGACTCCACATTGTTTGTCCTTGTACTTATTCATTCCCATTTAATTTGGGAAGGTTCTGGTACAGTACTGCTGCAGCTGTACACATCTTTGGTGCACACAGGCATGCATTTCTGTACCTAGATATGGAATGACTGTGCCGAGAGGTGTCTGTGTAATCACTGTTGGTAGATTCTATTGAATAGCTTTCCACTGGGGTTGTACAACCAGCAATGATGGGGATTTTCAGCTGCCCCATGTCCACATCAACACCTGCAGTTTTCACTGTAGCTCTTCTGGTGGGTGCATGGCGGTACTGCCTTGAGGGTACAGTTTGCACATCACAGACACATTTGCATCTGTCTGAATAATCAGATATGTCAACTCTGAAGGGCCCTGGGTGCCAGTGCTGAGTGAGCACAAGCCATCATGTGCTGAAGCGGAGTAGGTCTTGAAATCAGGGTGTCCCCAAGGAGTCAGGGTATGTACTTCCTGATTGCCCTCTTCCAGCACTAGCTATGGAGTCTGGGGTCTGAGGTTGTCAGTGATTGAAGCCGAGATTCTCGGAATTGAGTGATTGAGGAGTGGAGTCTGGACTCCCCAGTGACTGAGTGATGAGACAGACACTTTGCTTCCAGAGTCTCTTAATGACTGTGTCCCCAGGAGGGATTTCTCTCTGGCTATCCACCTGCCTCCAGCCAAGAGTGGGGCAGGGCAGTGCCAGAGCAGGTGTGAGTTAAGATGGAACATTTTTCCTACCAAGATGCTCTGAGCTCGAGTCAGCATGAAACAGTGGGTATTGGAGTTAGCTCATCAGCACCCTGCATACTACAGGTGTCTCATGCCTCACGGAGACTGGAGTTGGGAGATGGCACCAGGTTTCTGTGGAGAAGGTCACCCCTGGGAACTGAAATGGTGGCTTGCTTCCGTGGAGTCCTTCTTCCTTAGATTTTAGAGACATCCTTCACCCCTGCCTGCAACCAGGGCTAGTCAGTATTACCTTCTCGTTCCTTAATCCATTCTCATAGCCTCTGTCTTGGATCAGCCCAAGATGTCTTTGTGTCTGGACCCTTGGGACGCCCCCTGGCCACTTTCAGAGAACTTTTTCTGGGACAACCTGAAGGTATCCATCTACTAGGTCTGCCTAAAAAATACCACAGACTGGGGAGCTTAAACAATAGGAATTCATTTTCTCACAGTTCTGGAGCCTGGAAGTCCAAGATCAAGGTGTTGGCAGGGTGGGTTTCTTCGAAGGCCTCTGTCTTGGCTTTGCAGATGGCTGCCTGCTCCGTGTCCTCATGTGGTTTTCCTCCTGTGCCTGTAGGTGTCCTAATCTCTTCTTATCAAGACATCAGTCCTCTTGGGTGACTGCCCACTCATACGACTTCATTTTACCTTAATCCCCCCCTTAAAGTCTTTTTTCCAAAGTTACATTCTGAGGTCCTAGTGGTTAGGACTTCAACATTCAAATGTTAGTGGTGGTATTGGGGACATAATTCGGCCCATAACACACATCTCGCATTTTTCTGCCTGTGACACCCTCAGGTCACATCTCCCCAAATGTGATTTTTATTTAGCTTTCTTGCCTTTTCTCGTGAGGTTCTCCTGGCGTTAGGTTCTCCCCTTCATCTTCTCTGGGTCTCCAAAGGCTCCACCTGGAAGCCCTCCATCCTCACAGAACACTCTCCTTGAGCTTCTAGCATGCTTTCCACTCGACTGAACTTTGAACCCCAATTTTCTCCTGTTCTCTGTTTCATAGAGTGTGGTGTGTCTCTTTCACTTGATTATGTGCTCTTTGAGGGCGAAACTCATGTTTCTCATTCCCTTTCTATTTTGTGCCAGGTCTGCACCTGGTGATAAATAATATTGTCGATTTATTAAAAACTACCTTTCACATGCCCTACGAGGAGTTCCTTAAACACTAAACAAACTCCTTCAGTAGGGTGGGTGGTGGGCGGAGGTCCAGGGCTGCTGTCATCCTGAACAGCTTCGGGAGCCTGCAGCAAACGCATGTTCACTTTAAGAGGCAATGAATTCAGGAACCTCAGAAAGGTTTAAACATGAGTCTTAAATTATTTGCTCAGCTTTGATTTTTGTTTTACAAGATGCTGGGGCAGTGCTGGGAGCTATTTGCAGAAGGGGTGCCTAAGAGAGATGAAGAGAGACAGGAGTGGATTTACCTAGATGGTGCCTCCTAGAAAAATATGTGTGTACTGGGCAGGGTCTTCTCTGCTTCCGAGGCATGAAGAACTCCAGGCTGTGCCTCTGGGCTCACTGGAGGGAGATTTGACTTCTGGTTCCTGTGTTTTTGTCCCTCTGCTGGGGATACGTGGGGCTGAGCCGCTGCTGAGATGGCCCCTCCGAGAAAGAAAAAGAAGATCAGCTCTTGATAGGCTGAAGTCAGACACGACCCACATTTTCAGCCTGTGATGAGAAAATGAACTTCTATTGCCTCAAGAATGCGAAAGGACAGGAGACCGATTTTGAAGCAGCTTGGGGTTTGGCTTATGTGCTTATGAAAAGTCTGTGAAAATGGCCACTTTGCTTTGCCAGAAGTCTCTTTCCCTCGTCTGTAGTCATCAGTGCCAAGGGTGCCCCTGACCTGTCTCTCCCAGGGGCTGTTGGCATATTCATAGCTGTGTGGTTGGCGGAGGGAGGGATGTTTTATACCAGGGACGGGGGAAAAAGAGGGACAGGAAGAAATGAGCAGGATACAGCATCTTATGATTTAAGACAGTGCTCTGGTTTTACAGAGCAACATCCAAGTGGCCTCACAGGAGGTTGGCTTAGATTGAACTCTTGACCATGATCTAGCTATTGGTTGGGCTAGAGCTCCTGGCCTGAGTCAGAGCTCTTGAGGAAGTTCAGAGATTGATGACAGCTTGCCTCAGCAGGCTGTATTTCTGGAGCTCTCTACAGAACATGCAAAGTTCAGTGTGTGTTTTGTCAAGTGATAAACTTTCATCAAATGTCTATTATAGGCTAGGTACTGAACTCGGTGCAGAGGTGAATAGGACACATGTGGTCCCTGCTCTGAATTTCGAGGGAGACTGCCACCCTTCCAGGCCTCCAGCCTCCATCCACCATCAGGCCCTGGCATTCACCGGGGTGCTCACCAAGGATGCCTCTGGGCTGTAGCCACGTCCATGCTGGCTCCCCCACTGAATCCTTGCCTCCTAAACTTGCATTTCTGAATAAACCCATGGTGTGAAATAGGGTTGTCAGGGAGGTTGTGTAGAATGGAATGAAAAGAGATGAGGACAGAACCTTGGAAAAATCAGCAGATGAAGTCAAACACTTAAAGGAAACAGTGAATGAGCTGAAAGGGAAATAGGAAACTAGCATCATGAAAGTATAATTTTCAGACAGTTTCAAAGAGAGAGTGACTAACAATTTTAAAAGCAGCAACATAAGGATTTGGTAATTGAGGGGTCGAAGGTTACTCTTGGGGCCACTGTTTCAGAGGAGGACTGGAAGTGGCGACAGTTGGTTGAAGAGTGGATGGGAAATGAGGAAGCAAAGACAGAATGTATCCAGAGAGTTCTATAGATGTTCATTAGATCGAGTTTTAAATTATGTTATTCAGATCTTCTAAAAACAAGCAAATAAAATGGAGTTCTCTTGTGGTGCAGCAAGTTAAGGATTTGGCATTGTCACTGCAGTGGCTCAGGTCTCGGGTGAGACCAAACAAAAAAATCTATACCAGTGTTAGTTTTCATTCTCCTTGCTGCATTAATTATTGAGAGAGGTACTAAAATTTCCCATGTGACTGCTGATTTGTCAATTTCACATGGCAATTCTGTCAGTCTTTGCTTTATTTCTTTATTTTTTTTCTTTTTAGGACTGTAGGTGCAGCATATGGAAGTTCCCAGGCTAGGTGTTAAACTGGAGCTGCAGCCGCCAGCCTACGCCACAGCCACAGCAATGCACAATCTGAGCTGCATCTGCGACCGACCCATAGTACAGCTCTTGGCAATGCTGGATCCTTAACCCACTGAATGAGTCCAGGAATCAAACCCACATCCTCATTGGTACTAGTTGGGCTTGTTACTGCTGAGTCATGATGGGAACGCCAATCTTTGTTTTATATATTTTGCAATTATATTCTTTGGTGTGACCAGTGCTGAGATACCTTCCTGGGAAGTAATTTTTTATTAATGGGTAGTGAGCATCTTTTATCTAATAATGCTTTTCTCCTGGAACTACATTTTGTCAGGCTTCTTTTGATTGGCATTTATTTGGTATATCTTCTCTCCACCGTTTTACATGCAACAGCTGTCTTTTGTTTTAAGCATGTTCCTTCTAAATGTCGTGTAACTAGGTTTAGTTTTTCTGTCTGGTCTGACAATCTGGGTTTTAATGGCTGAGATTAATTCATTTAATTTCTTGTGATTATTGATATATTTGGATATATTCTATTTTTTACTTTACCATAATTTCTCCTCTCCTATGTTCTTTGAAAAGATCACATTTCTTTATTCTTCCTTATCCCTTCTACAGATTTGAAACTTATATATCCTTTTCTCATTTTTTAAATGGTCACTTTAAAAATGATTTTGTATATACTTTACTTAACAAAGTTAATCAATAGCTCATCATCTTTGCGTTCTTTGAAATACAAAGAATTTATAAAGTTTTAACTCTGATCACAAAATTCTGTATTACAAGTTTCTTTTTCCAGTATTACAAGTTTCTTTTGTCCAGTCTTGATTTTCATAATCCCCCAACTCATCATGATTTTTATCATTTATAGTTATTGTCCAGATTTACACACATGCTTATTCATTTCTTGCTCACTAATTCTTTTTACATCTTGATCTGCTGGTTTCCATTTCCATTTTCCTAATTTTCATCCTTTATATTTGGAGGAAGAAAATTATTTTTTCAGCAAAAATCTGTTTGTGGTAAATTTTCAGTCTTTACACTTTTTCTTCAGGGATAACTCATCAAGGTAGAGCATTGTAAGTGGACTGTTACTTTTTTCTCAGGTCTTTGAAAGTAATATTTTATTGTCCTTTGTCTTCTATTGGAACTTTTAAGATATTTGCAGATATTCTTTGCAGGTAATGTAAACTTTTCATCTGGCAGTGTCTCGTGGCAGTACAGATTGACCCCCAAATGCTATTTTGCATTAACCTTCCAAGAATATTACCCTAAATTTTACATGATTGAAAAAAATGTTGACTCTACTTATTGAATTATGGCAGAGTTCTATTGAATTAGCAGAACATACATTTAATTATATATTTTTAGATAAAATATATAAGATAAAAAATAAAAGTCAAGATTCTAACATTTTATTACTACTTCCCAATAGATCATCTTATGAATACTGTGTGGTTTTAAAATTGAGTGTGCATACAAGCATCAATTTTAGAAGGCTTGCTATCATTTTAAGAAGCTTGCCTCTAAAGAAGAGGATGGGAGGGGGTAGTTTATATAGATTTGACTTTCTTGGTACAAGAGATACGCTTGACAATTTGTGATTGTGAAGAAAGAACCAGAAGAGAGGGGAATCTGAATATATAAATAGAGAAGGAAACACTGGTGAACAGAGATTGTGGAGAGCTTGACAAAGAAGCAGAACTTCTTTTCCTCTGCATTTTCTGCCTTGGGTTCTTCAGCTTTGATAACTTGCTTCCGAAGGCAAAATTCAGTCAAGCTACTTCCTGTCCCCCTACTCTGACCCTGGCCCTGATGATATTCTTCAATAATTTCTTATTGCCTAATGAAAAATGTCTAAGCTTCCAAAATGGCATCCCAAGTCCTCTGAGATTTAGGCTTTTCTTAAATTAGACCATTTCTTAAGTGGCCTTATCTCTTCTTCTTCTTCCTTTTCACATACCATGCCTGGAAGACTAGTTCCTTCCCATTTTCTTAAGTATCCAGACATCTCTCTTCCAAGGTCCAACACTAATTTCTCTCTTCCATGGTTCATTTTTCTTGTTTTCTTCAACTAGGAGGAGTTTCCTTCCTCTAGGGCCTCACAGAGCCTTGGGCCCTTCTTGGAGATAGTTCTCGTGGCCTACCTTGTATTCTGTTGTCAAACACAAGTTTTCTTCTATCAGACTAAGAACTTCTGAGGGTAGAAAAAATGGATAATTCATCTGACAGCCTTAGTGCACCTCATACATCAGAGATGCCCTTAAATGGTATTGAGTGAATGTGAAAGGGATTTTCATGTACATCTGTATCATACAAATTGCTGTCAAGGATTATGACAATGGTCTCTGCTACCTGGTTGCCTTGTGGGTCTCATGGAAGATGGGCACCTACTGCACAGTGTCTGTGAGCCCTAGGGTGGGAGTGGGCCCTGCGCTGGGCTTCCTCCTATGGAGGGGCCAAAGGACTTATTCTGCAAATGTGGGTAGCAGAGAGGGAGTGGGAGACGTAGTTGGGAGAACAGCCCTGTAGCTTCGTTGCAAGAGAGAGGAGCTCCCGACTTTGGTCACTAAGATGACTTGGCCTAGGAGTAAGAAATGACCCAGCCTAAAGCCCGCTCCCACCCTGAGATTTCTGGGAGGATGTTTGTGGCCCCTGTCCTTCTCTGGGACATCTGTAGACACAGAGGAAAAGAAGGAAGGAACTCAAAGATCCCTAAGTGACACTCTACTCTGACAGTCTCTGGAGACTTTCCAGGCAGGACCCTTGTCTCTCATCTCCTTTTCTTCTCATTACTGGATCCTTTGACTGTGTTTGGTACCTCTTGGGTATCAAGGATCAGCTAATTAATCTGTGCATCTAGCTCCGAGGAAGGAAGACCAAGAAGACGGACATTTCTGAGCCTATAATCAGTTTCTAAAGTTTCTCTTAACTTCTCCAAGGGACTTCCACAAAGTGTGTGGAAACCTGGGATTGTTCCAGAATCTGACAAAGATAAGGAGGTATCCTTGAGAGGAAGGCAAGTACCTATATCATTTGGGTCCTCACTAAACCCAAGCGTGCCTTGGCGTCTACCTGTAATTCAAAGCTGACAGCCAGGTGGGAAATTTCTAGGACATTTGTGAGATCTGAAACAGAGTAAGCACTGCAGGAACCTGTCGTATCGCGGACACATTTTGCTCCATTGAAAGAGAGCTAAGTAACTTCTGCATTTTCTTTCCAGGGCCCAGCTATTCAAGGGGAAGTATCAGCCATCAAAGACACTTCACCCTCTTGACAACCTCATGGCATGGGGTAGATCTTCGAGAAAAATTTGTGCCTTGGACCTCCCTGAACGGTATCCTTCTCATGATGAAGTCCCAGGGAAGGTGGGAGTGAATTTCCATGGGTGTGCCCTCCACATTCTAAGACCTGGACTAGGGGCTTGATTCACCTGCTGTTCAATTCCAGGAAAGTTCGCGCTGACCCTCCTTCCCTGGGAGTTCACGATGAGAATGGCAGCATGAAATACACTAAGCTTCTTGCCACAAAAATTAAAGGCTTTGTTCTGAGTACAGCAAAGGCCCTTGCCTCCAAGAACAACTTCCAGCAGCTTCCCAGTGCCCGGAGTCTGCATGAAGAGCAAACTGCCCACAGGGGGCAGAGGCATTGGCTGGGGAAATTTTATATGATTAGTGGGGTGGAGTCAGACCCTCAGCGGCTCGTAGCCCTGGCAGGCCTGCTGAGCGGCCACCCCTTGGTGGAGAACAAGGCTCTCTACAGCGCTTGTTTTTGCCTCTTTTTTTCTGAATTGCAAAATGTGGCCGAATGGTGGATAGGCTGGGGAAGAGCAGTCTGGGACCTGAATTTGCAGTTGCTTCAGCCTGTTGTGGGTTCTGGAGGGCAGGGATGGCCAGCCAGTCACTTTTAGGGACCTGATCTAGCCATTAGGGGGACAGTCTCCTCCTCACCCCCTCCTGTGTGCCCCAGAAGACCCTGCGCTGTTTGTCGTCCATGTACCAGGATGGTGCCTTCCCTTCTTGGGTGCTCTGAGTCTAGTTGCGGGGGGGGGGGTGCAGAGGCACGCTGGGAACCGAGGCAGAGTGTGAACAGTTCAGTGCAGTGTGCCTCAGCCTTTTAAACAGATGTCTCCTGTAGAGAAACACATAAATCTTGAAAATGCCTTTAAAGTTTGTGTTTCAAAAGCAATAGAGTCGCTTTTTTTTTTTTTTGGTTTCCAAATATGAAATTATAATATTGAATATATTTTAAAAACTACACATGTCCTCCCTGAGATGTTTTTAAAAAAATTTATTGAGGTATAACATGCATATATAGTGTAGGATATGAATTTTTACATACATATGCATTGGTATGAACACTACCCAGATAGATGTGGAGTGTTTCCAGCTCTCCAAGAAGCTCCTTCAAGCCTCTTCCAAGTCAATCCCCCCACCCTGCTCATTCAGAAGTCACCACTCCTTTCATTTCTATCAGTGTAGATTAGTTCTGCTTGTTCTCAAACTTTGTATAAACATACAGTTGTGATTTGTGTCTGACTTCTTTGCTTATATTACATGGTGGTGCATGTGGCAGTGGTTCATTCTTTTTTATTGCTGTGTAGTATTCCATTACATGACCCCCCCCCCGTGATTTATGTATCCATTTTCCTCATTTGTGAATCACTGGTGTCATAGCCCAAGGGCTGTCTTTAGAGCCAGACAGACTTAGAAAGGCACAGTCCTCCTTTTCTAACTCTCACGTGACCCAGAGCAGGTCGGTTCCCCGGAGCTTGGGTTTCCTCACTTGCAAAATCGGGGGAGACTGTACTTATGATGTGAGGGTAGGAGCCAATGTGGGGGAAGGCCCAGGGCCAGGCACATAGCAGGTGTTCACTGGGTGGCAATGATTATAAAGGATTGTTAGGGTTGTGCGTTTGTGACTGTGGGTGCACAGAGGCTTAAGAGTTCCCTAACTGTACCAGACATCAAGGAAGGCTTTAGCCAGGCGCACAAAGTGGGCTGCACTGTACTAAGAGGTGCCCTGGGAGGCATCCTGTGAACAAGGACAGAGGGTTGAAATGCAGGGAGTGTTGGAGGGACGGGCCTAAGGAGAACACAAAGGGGTGAAGCTGTGGGGTCTTCATGCAGGGGAGGGTTCCATGGGAGTGAAACAGAACACAGAATCCAAAGCACAAGACTGTGCCCAGGGCCCCAAAAAACCCCGCTGGGCCAAGCTGCTGGAGCCCGAGGTGGAGAGACTGTGTACTGGAGAGTTCCGGAACCATCTGGGAGACAGTGGGGCTGGAGTTGGCCCTTGAGGGCGGGGTGGAGAAGAGGAGGGAGGCATCCTATGGTGTGGACAGGAAGAAGGAGCATTGCGGAGGCTGTGGAAGTGGGAAAGCTGGAGCGGATTCAGGGGATGACGAAATCCAACCCCTGCTTTCCATCGATGCTCCACTGCTACTCTGGGTGGTGGGCTTGGTGCACCCACCATGTGCCAGGCCCTGCGCTGAGAAGGACACAGATATTCTCATTTAATCTCCATACCGCCAATTCTTTCCTCCTTGTGCGGATGAAGAGATGAGGTTCGGGGAAGTTAACTAGTGATGCTGAGGTTTTTCTAGCTGTTTCCTCCACGGTCTACTTTCCTTTGGGGGGCATGAAGCTCTAACACATGGCCTCACATCCCCTGGACAGTTAAGCCGACGTCTCTGGTGGTGGCTGTTTATCCCTTTTCAGTGCCTCTGAACTGGGAAGACCCATAACTGGGTGGACACTTTGTTCTGATACGGTTGCCCTCAAGTGCTGTGGCTGGGGAGTTGGGGTGCTCCTGAGATCCGTGAGCAATTTTCGTGTTCTTGGGAGAGACTGAAGCTGGGTATTTATTTTTCCGTCCGGGTTACTCTGATCTGACTGGAGGAGAGGGTTTGGTACAGGGTGTGTTATGGGCTGAATTGTATCCCCTCCAATTCATGTGTTTGCTTCTTAACCCCAAGTATCTCAGGTGTGACTGTACTTGGTGACAGAGAATTTAAAAGAAGCCGTCAAGTTAAAATGAGGGTATAACGGTGGCCCAAATCCAGTGCGACTGGTGTCCTTAGAACCAGAGACAGGCACACAGTACAAAGGGAAGGCCATGTGAATACACAGGGAGAAAATGACCATCTGCCTGCCAAGGAGAGAGGCCTCGGAAGAAACCAAACTTGCTAATACCGTAATCTCACATGTTCAGACTCCATGACTGTGAGAGAATAAATTTCTATTGTGTAAGCCACCCAGTCTGTTGGACTTTGTTATCGCAGCCCTAGCAGACTAAGGCAGGGTACCAGTCAAGTCATCTGAAAAGCTCTGAGAGCAAAAACATAAGGTTTTTAAAAACAACAACAACAACAATAATAACCACAATGTTAATCATCCTTGTCAATGCACTTTGCACATGTTAACATTGAAGGGCCGTTTTGTAGGTGATGTGGCCTGGGTTTAAACAGGACGGATGTGTTTTTTTGTCAGTAGCTGAATTTCCTTTTAAAATCTCCACTGTGACAGAGTCCGAGGGAGTACAGAGTTGTAAGTGCTGCCTAGTGATATTAGTTCATCCGTAGATCTGATAAATGATGAATCTTGATTTACCTGCTTGTGTTCCGAGAAGGGCTGGTGCCTCTTGCCCCCAGTTGAGGACACAGGGCTGTGGAGTGCTGGAAGGAAGCCCCGTGACAGGTCTCAGGTTCCTGCTTTCAAATATCCTTTGCAGTGAGATGTGTCTAGACTCCAGGGGCAGCCAGCGAGGAGGAGATCTATCACAGAGATCTATGTCCTGGGACAGTCATAAATGTCTCAGCTTGTGATGCCTTTGGGTGAGTTACAGAACCAATAGTTTTGATCAAGTGCCCAGCTCCACTCGATTAGCAGAAAGATAATGAGAATTGAACAGCAAGGGGGCAGGAGGGAAGAAAGAAGGGCGGCCTGGTGTGTGGGGGGAGCCGAAGGCATTGCTGTGATCAGAGGAGGCGGCTCTTGATGCTTTCTGGGTGGGACCTGACCTCTGTAGGGCTGGGGTGTCCTGGAGGCAGTACCCCCCATCTCTGGGTGGCTTCCCCTTTCAAGGCACTTTCACCCGTATCCACGCTAGTTCTTCCCCTGGATAGAGGCAGGACAGTGACAGCTCACCTCTCAGATGAAGCAACTGGAAACGGAAGTTGGGAGAGGAGGGGAACCAGAAGTTGAGGAGGAGGTGGAGGTTGGTAGGAGAGGGGACTGGAAGTTGGGGGAGGGGACCGGGAGCCCGCTGAGGCGGGTAGGAGTCGGGTGGAGGGGTAAGGAGCCAGCCGAAGTCCAGCTCTGATTCTCAGAGGTCACTCCAGCTGCGGTGTGGGAACCGCTAGCCTCAGCACTTTACTTTTTCTATATGCCCTTCTTGACTCTCCACCTCTTTCTCTTTCCTCTGTCCTTCTTCTTTCATCGCCATTCTGGTTTTCGCCTTCCTTCTCTCCCTCTCTAGTCTTTTTCTTGTAAAACCTCTTCCCTTTCTTCTTTCTTGCCTCCTTTTTTTCTTGCCCCCTTTCAATTTTTTCTTCTCCTAGTTTTCCTTCATCGCATTAATTCTTAATTCCTTCTTTAAACTAATCTTTCTTGGGATATGGCATTCAGCATGCACTAGGAACTGGGTACTAGGTACACGCTAAAAAAGAAGAGGTAGTCCTCCTGGAACTGGGGGTCCAATTTAAAAAGTGAATTGTTATAAGAAAGAGGTCCGAGGAATTATTCTCCTCTTTCTCACCCAATTTCTGGGCCAACTGAGAAATAAGATGAAAAGTTTAGGCAAATGGGAAGCCCAAATAGCACTGAAATTCAGGAGGAAGCTGCTGTTGGAGAATGAAGTTCATCTCTTTGGGCACTGGGCAACCTGACACTGAGTGGAAGATTTTGCCCAGCCTGGCCACCGGCCAAAGGTGCCTGGGCCGGGGTGATGGCATCCCAGTAAAATCCACTGTGGGAGAAGCAGAGGCAGGGGTCTGTGCTTCCCTCAGGGAACTTGCTTTGCAGAGGGAGGAGGAGGCGGGCTGTGTTACTCTGGACCAGGCTTCTCTTCATTCTCTTCTTTGTAGGCATCAATATAAACTCAGCATGCTTGAGTGAAGGGTGGAGAGAGAGGCCAGGAGCGTGATGCTGGCGGACGCATACCTCATGTGGAGGAAAAGAAGTTCCTCCCCACCCTCTCTGCTGTGTACCACCACTCACAGGGTGTGTGTGTGTGTGTGTGTGTGTGTGTGTGTGGAGAGTGAGAGACAGTGCACACAAGAGGAACCAAACCCAGCATAAAAGTCACATTTAATCTGAGACCTAAAGGACTGCTACCTACTTCGATGTAATCAAGTGCCAAGCATAATCCAGAGCAAATTAAGCAAACCAACTTCTTTCCTTCCTTCTCTGAGCTTCTTCTTTATAAAATAAAATTCTGGGGAAGTATTTCATTCAGTTATTCTGTCAACAAATGTAATGCCTATTCAATGCAAGCCACTTGACCAGGCAGGAGAAATTGAGAGATTAATCAGATGTGGCTTCAGCCCCCGAGAGCATTCAGATTGGGTGCCAGCTGAGTCACCGTCATAAACAGCAGACGTGCACAATGAGGTCTGGGTTTTTTTTTTTTTGCTCATTACTGAAACAAGGTAAGAGCTCTATGTGAGCTCCGTGAGGATTTTATGGGGTTCACCTGGGAAAGAAGAAACTTCTTAAGAGGAGGAGCCAAGCCTTGGGTAGTACATAGGATACAAACAAACAGGTGGTGCCTTCGCTTTACAAGTTGAAAGAATAGCCATCAACAAAGGCATGGGGCAGGTGATCAAAGGAAAGATATTTGCAGGGATCAGCAAGTAGTCCAGTGTGTCTTATATACTATCTAAGAAGGACGATGCCGGAAAAATCAACTTGGAAGGAGAGGTGGGGTCTGCAGACCCTCAAAAGTCAGTGTAAGGGTCTGTCTGTACTTGGTCAACAATGGTGGTGATGAAAGCTGCGGAGCTGGGAATGTGACCTGATTAAGTGGGCGTTTTAGAATAGTTGCTTTCAGGGTTGTAGGTCACAGAACTTGGAGACACTGGAATAGCTTTGGAATAGCTCATGGTGGAAGTTCTGATTATCAGCAGCGGATGCAAGGGTGGACAATGGGTAGGTTGGTGGCGTCGCCCCATTCTGTGGCTCCCTAGAGGTTCTCCAAGGACTGTAAACACGTAAGAAGAAGCCACGGGGCCACTTGCTCCTGGTGAGATCTGATCAAGGTAGACACAGAAGAAGCTCGTGGCTGTGGAGTGCAGGCCCCTGGGAGAGAGTGCTGTGAGGTGCCAGGGGGACAGGGTTTCAGGCTCAGTCCTGTGTGGCTGGGGAGTGGAAGCGGTGGTAAGAGAAGGAGACTGGAGAGACAGGCTGGTGCTCGGCGAGGCCCAGGGTTTCTGCAGGAGCTTGAGGGTTTGCCAGGCCTCTCTGTTGGGTCTTGTCTCATTATGTAAAAATTAGGTCCTGCCAAAGACAGAAACAATAGGGAAAGCAAGACCCGGAGAGACAGACTTAAAGACAAACTCATGATCGCGAAGAAGGCAGATCAGAGCAGCATTCTGAGCTCCTGCATGCAGGTCTCTGCTGCAGGTTGTCCCCTCCTGAGGTACCAGCCTTCCTCCTTTATAGCTTGGACTTCTTGACTTTTTTGTTCCCAGAAAGAGAAAGGAGCTTATTAAGTGAAGCGGCTGCCAAGTGTATTTTAAGATGAACAAAGCCTAGATCATTTTTTTTTCTCACCACATACCATACATAATTGTATGAAGGGCAGGATTTATTTAGTTTGCATTATGATTTTTCCCCCTAAACTTAATTACAGTGTTAAAAAGGCAACAGCAACTTGAAAGAAACAAGCTCCTTGGTCATGGAGACCAGCATGACCATTTTGGGTTTGAAACACAGTTTCTTTGTGAAGGGAATTAATTGTGTGAGAAACTTTGGGGCTTCTGTATAACACATTTTTATGGAAATAAACTTGAACAGTCATTAAAATGAATAGTTGTTTTAAATAGGACTCAAACTGCATGGTAGTGCCAAGGAATTTTAGATGCCTTCTTTATTGGCTTTGTTTTGGGTTCAACTCTACATTTTCTAAGACAATGTCAGGGCCCTGGAGGTAAGTCTCAGCTTACAATTGGGGATCAAATGTATAATTCCAAGGATAGATTATTATGGGAAGTAAGGGAATGAAAAACTTGACTAGCATTTCGGTCTAAATAAATTCATGAATAAGTAATTCTTGTGTTGGAGAATCCAATGTGTTATCAGGAAGTATTGCTTGATAATTTGGTCTCAGACCAAGGAACCAATTAATAGGGCTCAGGCTTACAGCTTCGGGACACTGCCTGGGCAATGTACAAATCAGAAATATGAGAGATGATCCCCACTTTCTCATCTGCCGGCATCGCCAAGGAACGTACTTGGCTTAGAGATCTGTGTAGTTCAGGGGCAAGTCCAGAGCTGAGCTCCCAGCTGGGCTAGGCTACTCTGAAACTTGAGTAGTTTAAACAATACGCTTCTCTGGGGTTGATCAGAGGTGAGACTTGGGCGGGGGGCTGCTGCACAGCTGTGTCCGGGAAGGTCAGGGAGGGTCGGACTTAGGTATCCTTGTGCTTAGTATTCTGCATCTCTCCTCTCTTGTTGGGAGGGTGGAGTTGGAGCAACACTGCTCAGCCGTGTGGGCTCAACTCCTGTTCCAGGGCAGATGGGAAAGTGACATGCCTTTTAATTGGTGGGAACTTGAGCTCATGGTCCCCAATCCTTGGAAGAATGCCTCACTGCTTTCCACACCCCCCACCCCCACACACATGGCCCCTACCCCACTAAGTCACTAGCATTTCTTCTCTCCTTAAAGTGATATCTCCCTCCCTTCACTGAGATCCTTGTGGTTACTTAGACAGAAGCCTGCATAAAAGGAGGGAAGGGAGGCTCTTGGCCTTGTATGTAGGATGTACGAGAAGGGTGTCCTCATCCCATTTTGTATTGAGGCACATAATTTAATTGATGGCCCATAGGCCTCGATTCCAGAGTAGGTCATGGCACCCTTTTGTATTTCCCTTAGGGGTGTTGTAAGATCTCAGCCAAGCAGTGCCTCATCCTACAGAGCAAGACCCTTCCCTACCCGCTTCTCCGGTTCCCTGCCTGTGGTTCTTACTGGGACTGAATAGAGAGACCCATCAGAGGCCGCCAGAAGGCTGGCAATTTGTGCAGTGAAGGGAGAGAGCACCCAGGTGGTTACTGCCAGGTGGCAGAAAGCTCTCAGGATGACGTCTCTCCTGTAACCTCCAGGGGCCCGCCTCTTACACGCTGTAAGGAGCTCTTCACTTCTGCAGGTGTTACTGGAAGCGCTGTTACCTCTGCCAGCCCCTGGGCATGTTCCTCTGCTAATTTGACTCCATCTCCCCACCACGGTGAAGGTGTTCGTAGACTGCAGGCGTGATGGTGTCCGAGGCATTGGCCCGTGGTGACTGTAACCTGGGCCCCTTGGGATAGTAAAGCTGCTTAGGTGGCTCTATTCTTATTGCCCCCCACGTCCTCATGGTCAACTGCCTGAGAGTGAGGACCAGCGAGGGAGCTCCACCTTCTGCTCCATTGAGGGACCCAGAGAAAGGCAGGGGACACGACAGGTGCTTGGGAAGACTTGCCCCATGATTTCTGTTTTTGGTGAAAACACATTTGAACCTAGAAGTTCTGAGGTACGTTTTGCTCTGCCCCCCAAAAGCATGACTGGAAACATGAAAGCTTGACACTCTGCGTCTTTTTCAGCAGCATGGCTCAGTGAGTCAGTTCAAACCCATTAAGATTTTCAGAATGAAAGGAGGAGAAAATCCTTCCACTGAACATTCTTAGGATACTGTGACCGAACACCATTTCCTTGGACCTGGACCATTTTCTCGTTCTGAAAATCGCATCAATGGCAATCCCTTCCTCGAGGCTGAGCATCTGGCTTTTAACTTTCCTATTTTTTGACACAAAAGCCTACAGGAAAGGCTGGTAGATATATGAATTACATACTTGTTAGTAACACCGTGTTGCCCCATGTTTAAGAGGTAATGTGGAAAAGGTTTCAGTTTCTCTGGAAATCGTTTGTAAAGAGAGAGTTATCCTTCAATAGAGTGGGAGTGGTCACCAGGGTCAGGAAACTTGACATGTGGACCTCCTAACTGGTCTTGTGATCCTTGTTCCTAGGATTCTCAAGTGAAATTGTGTGTGTGTGTGTGTATGAGTGTGAGTGTGTGTGTGTGTGATTCTTAAGCAAACTGTTTTTCTGCAGGAGCACAATTGAATTAAAAAAAATCTCAATTAAGCACATCTTCTCCGGGAGCACATCTGTCGCACCGAGTGGAGCCCACACCATCAACAGTTGCCTGCAGAGCAATGAGGTCATCCCCCTCTAATTCCTGAAATCAGAGGATAACAGGCCAGTATTAAATATTAAAGTTTTTCACACTTTGCTGTTCTCTTCCAGAGAACACAACACTGACATATTTTCCGGAGCTCAGGTGGATAGCTAATGGACTGGAGAAGCTTTCAACTCAACTGGAGCGACACATAAAGAGAAAACTTAATTACAGTTAGGATTCAGTGCGTTAACTGGATAAACAAGTAACCTCTGTATTTCAAGCATCTAAGACACTATTGATTTTCAGATGAACCATTATTTTATGTACCTCCGAGGGAAAACGTACTGCCAATTAAACTATGACCACGTTGCTTTATAACTTAGAATTATAATTTTATACTTACGGAAAGAGCTCTTTAAGGCTTAGGTAGACACTTGTGTGTACAGTAATGTGAAAATATAAGCAAAATACAGTGGCTGCAATATTCCTAAACTGTAGGAATTTTAGATTCACAATATGGGATCTTCAGAATGACTCTGACTTAGAGTTGCTGCCATCTGCGGTTCTCTTTGCTTTGTTCCTGGCATTAAGAGCAGTGGTTATAAGCCGTTCTCTCCCAGAGCATTACATGATTGATCTGGGACTTTTTTCCCTAAACCTGACACCCGTTTACAAATTCTGGTGCTTTCTTGATCTTACTGGAAGGTAAGAACCTACGACTCATTTTTTCCCCCCTCAAATAGTCCTTGAATGGTTTGCAGTGATGCAAACTTGCCCCCAGAACAACAGCCGAGTGTGTTCATGTGTGGGCAGTGACAATGCCATCATCTCTTCCTTGCTCAGCAATAACTGTAAGCTGTCACCACCAACACTTGAGGGCTGCCTGGTAAGTTGCTTCCTACTTCCTGTTTCCTCCTCCCTAATCTCAGATAGCCTTTGCTTGTAAGACAGTCTCAGGTATGCAACTCATACAACACAACGCCCGAAGGAGGATGCCTGATGTCCTAAATGGCCATGCCCTGTGCGTTTATTCTGAGGAAGCGAAGAAGTAGAAGAGAGGACAGAGAAGAGCACCTTACTTCGAGGACCGGTGACTGCACCCACTGACAATATGTAGTTCAAGGACTGATCCAGCTTAATAGCTCCTGCTCCTAAAGCCTTGGCCAATGCCCCTTTTGTCCTACACAGTGCTTTGTACTAGGCTCTGTCAGCATGTCTCTGTCAATGTGTCTATTGTGGCCTGTCTGAAAGGAGCAACCATATCTAGTCATCTTTGTAATTCAGTGCAGAGTGCAAAGCCCAGGGCTTGGTAGACTTCAGCTGAACATTTGTCGAAAGACTGAGATTGGAGAGGATGGGGCAGGCAGTGTCAGCCTGGTTTGGAGTTGATGGAGCTGTGCTGTTTGAGGTGGAGGTGGGACGGGAAGCAGTGGAAAGTCGGTGCATGAGGGGAGGCTGGTGCCATTCCAAGGAGGGTCTGAGCTTCCACCAGGAGGAAGCTCACTGGGCTGCACAGAACCCGACAGAGTCGGTTTCAGAGCCCCTAAGTGTATTGCAGTGTTGATGCTGAGTCAGATGACAGTTCATGTGGCACAGTGAATTGGTCAATATTAAGCATGCAGCAGATGAGGTTATCCAAAGAGACAGCTGGATACACCTGAGACTTCAGTAAAGTACATTACTTTTTAGTGGTAACATTCATTCATTCAAATATTCTACTAAGAGTAATGTGGTGTCTGTGGATACATGAGTAAATAATGCATAATTTGTCTTTGGTCGTATAAATATAGGGGATGTATGTAAGATAGCGGACTGTTTGGAGTCAGTGTGCTTTATTCAGAGTACTGTGGGAGCACAGAAGAGGTCCATCTTAACATGAGGGATCAAAGAAAATTCCTCAGGGCCTAAATGATTCTTAAAATACAACCAAGACAGGTAATTTTCCTCTGTAGAAGTATTTCCTGCAGAAGACTGGTATCTCTTGACAAAAAGGGTTTTGTGGAGGTTTAGAAAATGGTTCCTGTTCCATTCCCATCCTGGAATTCATGGTGTGCATTAGATTGCTAAAGCACCTTCAAGATCAGTAGTGAAAACAAATAAATAAACAACGAACAAAATGCCAACTTATTTGGTTTAATCTGTTGTATTTCCAAATTTAGTTGGCCACTGAATCTTTCTGTGGCAGAACACTTTTCTTAAAGATTTTTTATTTTATTCTATTATAATTGATTTACAATGTTGTGTCAATTTCTACTGTACAGCAAATTTACCCATATATATATATGTATATATACATTCTTTTTCTCACATTATCACTTTCTTAATATCTTAACACCTATTAATATCTCATATTCCTTAATATCTTCACATTATAGTTGAGGAAATATTACTGATGACTGATTTGGGTGGGGGCTTATCTAAGAGCAATGGGCATTGGCTTTCCTTTCTAATACTGTGAATTTCCGCTCTTAGAGTTCTCACAAAGAACCCTGGTTTTGTTACATGTGTGAGGATGCATCTGTTTATCAGCATGGTTTGTGTCTTTTGGCATCCAAAATTCTCTTAACAGAGACCAAAAAATTGCATGTCTGCCTCAAAAATTGCATGTCTGCTTTGAGTGGGAATGACTACTGCGCTGATATCAACTGTCGTTACACTATAAAATGCAAATAATGTTTATGCCATAACTCAGAGACTGGAAAAATGCATATGCTGTGGACCTTGTCCTCAGTGAGTTCTTCTACTAAGTAGATTAAGGGCTTTTAAGACATCCTGGCTAGTTGCAATCTTTCTTAGACTGTATGTAATTTTGGTATCTATGCAGAAATCACTTGTCAAATTACCTGGAGAGTTTTTCATCTCTGTAGCTGAATAGTGTACAGCTCAAGATAAAATGGACCCCTACTGTTATAACGCAGAAGTTCAGTTTTAACCAAGCAATAAAAACAAACGTTCACCAGTCAACTCATTCTGGAGATTCTTTTGTGCCCAGAAGGTCTGGGATGACCTTGGCTTTTTGATGACCAGTATTCTGCAATGGGACATCGCCATCAAACATGTCTGTAAAGTAAAATATCATATACCAAACCCATATTTCCAGTTTAACCAGAAATATATTCTGATTAGTAGACCCATAGGCGGTGTCCAATTTGTCTTTATTGATTGATTGGCTGAGAGTATCAAAATACTGATTTGGTCATCAGTAGTCTTCAAAATGTTCAGTCCCCTCCTTGTACCCCAGGAAGAGATTATAGCAGAGTCTAGCAAAGCATTGCCACTGGTGACCAGAAAAACATCACAAGTGGTTGTTTTATGGTTCTTTGAGATGTGGCTGCAGGTCTGACGCTGTTTCCTTTGTGTGTATTTGGGTAAAGAGAAGTTTTTTGAGAGCTGTTCGTTAAATAAATTTGGTAAATGAATGAATGAATGCACACATACCTGTCAGGTCTCTGTAAGCAACATTCACACCTGAGCTCTTTACACATGGGAGGGCAGATCTGTGGACTTCTGGGGCAGGACAGTATCCTCCGCGTGACATACACATTCATCACAAACCTGACCCAGACGAGCCTTGGTGAGTCCTCAGGATAGCTAGACCTGAAAACATTTCCTTTCACCTTCCTTCCAAAATGTGTTCCCCTCAGCAGCCCTCCAGCCAAGTGCCCCCTGCCTGGGAAAAGTGCCAGGAGGGAGGAGTTGGTGAGCAAGGCTTGAAAGGCATCTGAGGGTAATGAGAAAAACACGTCTCACTGCGCACACAGCTCCTTCTGCCTCGGCTTTGCCTGTGTGAGCTCGTGGGAGCGGCTGAAAAGCACATTCTTTAAAATCCTGGCCCTTAAAAGGAGTGCATCTTGGGCTGAAATGTCAGCTTGGCGCTGCCCGGACTGCAGGACAGTTCTTTTATTGCTGACTTTTTGACATGGTAAAACCCAGCCCCTTCCCCTGCACTCTGGGGATGGTTCATAGGACTGATGGAATTTCAAGCCCTCACTGCATCCAACTGTATTGGATTTTTATCACAATACAAAGATTTTACAAATTGCATTTCTATCCTTCCTCTTTGGCTTCCTTTCCCTCCACCCCCATCTCAAAACCATGTCTTATCTGGAACCGGCTGCATTAGATGTCCCAGTAAGCCTTTGCTCTGAACCCTGGGGTCAGCCAGGTCACATCCATTTCTCTCCACCTTTTAAAAAGCCAGTCTGAACCTGCACCTTGCTCGCCCGCAGCAGGTTGGGTCAGATTGTGGGTGGCCCGAGGATGAGGTCATCCGCTTGTCTCACTGCCCAGCTCACAGCTCATCTTACTCAACTGTCGCTTGCTGAGTTAAATCTGAGTTCCTGCAACATCATTCTTCAGTTCTTTTCATCTTGGGAGATTTTAAGCATCGCTTCTTCACATGTATTCCAACTTTGGAAATTTGGCTTTGCTGACTTCTGACCTTCCGCTAGGCCCCCTGATTTTAATTGCCTGATGTTACTTTAGAATTGACCGGATATTACCTCTTCCTTTCCCTGCATTTGGAAAGACAAACTGTGACTCCGGCCTGACCAGGGGCTTCTGACTGGCTTTGCTCATCCTTGCCCTGGATTTTCATAGACGGACTGTGTGCCTCTCAGCAAGGATCACACTGATGATCCATCTGGTGAGTCTCTCAAAGAAAGGGCTGATCCAACATTTCAGTAGACAGACATTCATTGGGTCCCTACTTTAGGAAAGACACTCAAGTACGGTCTGGAAATATCTCTGCCCATGAAGTGGCGCCGCGATTTAGACAGAAGCGTCATTTGTTCATCCATTTGTTTGGGTGTTCTGTGTCCTAGCACTGCGTGGGTAGTAAGTAGGTGGTAGGATGGACAGGCTACCTTTTAAGGGTTTAGACTTAAGGTGAGATAAGATGTATATACTCACAGCAAAGTTATATCCCAGCCAGACTAAGGTATCACAAACAAAGTCTCCAGGTTAACGGGAAGTGGGGAGGAAAACATGTGGCTGGGAATGGAGCAGACATGGTAAATGATGTGTCCTGAGCACTAGGTAAAGCTTCTGCAGAGCCTGAAGGGGGGCTGGAGAGAGGAGTTCCCCAGCCTCTAGGGACTGACAACAATTGTAGGCGAGGGGGTGCACACAGGACGCTGTGAGTCCTTGTCCGGGGTGGGGGTGGGGCCTGTCCTGAGACTATAAAAGCTGTGGCTGACTGTCGCTGTCCAATTAGCCTCAGTCATCTGTTCCTCCCATTGCATGGTGGGCTGATGGCCCCTGAAAATCACGGTGATTCTAGGAAGATTTGCATCTCCCTTTCTAGCCACATCTAGCTGGAATGACCAGGAAAAACTAGTAATCACCTTAGCTTTGGAGACCATTTTCCATCCTTGTACTTTCCTCCAAACCAGATTCTAGACATTTCCATTTTCTAGGTTCCTAAGTGACTTTGATTTTTCAATATAGTTACAAGTGTCTTGGGCTTTAAATTTAATGAAATGGCTTTTAAGTAAGTGCAGAGACACTGAAGGAAAGGGCATGACAGATTTCACCTTATTTCTCTAGCTGTTGATCCCCGGTCCTCGCTTGCCTGACCACTGAAGCACTGCTGGGGGGACAGGAGGCATGGTCTGCGGGAAGAGGGGAAGGGAGTTAGGAATCTGCATCTTGAGTGTTGAATTTCTTTAGTTTTTCAGTAGGAATAGCTCTGTGTTCCTGCCACAGAAATGGGCTGTCGTATTTTCCATTCTTCCCATGAATGGTCTCTCTGAGTAGGTGGGAAATTGCCAGGCTGAAGGGCTGATGGTACTCTGCCCTCATATACGTCCTTGAAAGTCCTCAGGCCTTCTGTTCTCATCATGCCTTTCTCCTGTATGTGTGGCACACACGTAGACACATACCCAGACACATGTGGATCCTCCAGAAGTATATAGTGTGAGGAATGCGATGGCTGTTTTGCAAACCAGATCTGTAAAGCAGTACTGTGACAAAGCCCTGGCTGGGGTATTGAGAGACTTCAGTTCTGGTCCTGGCTTTTATCCTAGCATAACTCTGGGTGACTTATTTTCCCTCTGGCCTCTTGCGTATCTCAGTTGTACTATCAGGTGTTTAGCAGTACAATCTTTAATGGCTTTCTGTGATCCTAAGGCATGGATTAGCTGTGGACATAGACCAGACCTCAGGTCCCATTGGACCTAGGGTGGGAGTGGAAGTGGAAGTGTCAGTATGGTAAGTTGTCTCTTATAGGACCTGTTGGAACTGAAGTGGACAATTGAGTCTAAATGTGTTGTCCTTCACTTGGCTCCAAGGAGACCATGAGAGTCAAGGTGCTGGGGCATGGGAGAGGGACATCAGGGAAGCAGGGCTATTCAAATGCACACACCTGCAAGGGGCTTTCATTATTTCTAGGCTCAATTTGCAGAGATGTGCTGATTTATTTAAGGGGGCCAGGATGGAATGAGTTCTGATTTTTCATATACCTTGCTGGAAATGAGAAAGTCCGATGTTCTCCTTTAAATGGGCCATATGTTTTCCTTCCTCAGTGACACGCCAAGTATTCCAGAATGAATCATTTAAAACACACTTAAGCCACATCCAGGGGATTTTTAAGTAGAGTTAGGGATGTGATATCTTCTCCATAGGTTGCCCTCAAAGACCAGAGATGCTCAAGGGTAGAGACAGTTGAGCTTACGTTATAACCCATGAATCGCAGAAGAGCTGAACTCACTAAGAATCCTGAAGAGATGCAAATAAATACTGCTGCCTCAAGATCAAGAGTCAAAAATCATCAGCTAAACCAACAGCTGAGTCATAATCAATGAAGAGACTCTGGGCAAATGTGTGAGTTCTTGGAGGAAAACATGTCTTAGTCGGCCCTTTGCCTTCTGGTCCCATGATCCGTGTAACTCTTCCTGGTAACAATTTGGAGTTTGTGAGAGTTGGAAAATGTCTCAGTGTAGCTCTTCTGTCCTAATCATGAGTTTTTCATCCATCGACTTATTTATCCACCATCCATCCATCCATCCATCCATCCGTCCGTCCCACCCATCCAAATAGCAAACCTTCCATTCTTCTGGGCCACAGGCTAATCTATGTGGTGGAGATAAGGTGGTATAATGTACATTTATTTGTCACCTCCTCAGAATTTAGTCCCATCATTTCTTCTGCCAAGAGGAAATTTTCCATGGATGTAGTTTAGAAGGGGTTGCCTGTATCTCCAGCTGCAGGCGTGGCACCGATTAACTGGATCAGTGAAACTCATTGTCACCACACCATCCTCCCAACAACTAGTCACAGTGATTAATTCGGTGAGTGTCCCATGACCCAGTTCAGGTCATCAAGCTTCATCAGGAGTCAACTCAAAGACTTTTGTTTGAGATACCATGTAGGTGGACCTCTCTCTCCCTCTGGATTAGAACCTGAAAGCATGTTCAGGGGCTGTGAGGAGCCATCTGGTAATGATTAGGGAGAGCCTGCTGAGAATGGAGCCAAGGCCAAAAAACTTTAGCCCAGAATTTGAGAGTCCTGGTCATATCCCTTGAGCCTTTGAATCAAGTTTTGCCTGAAGCCACACCTAATTCAGTTATAGAAGCCAATAATCCCTTTTAATGTTTAAGCCAGTTTGAGATGAGTTCTGTTACTCACAACTAAAAGCATCCTAACAGATGCAGAGGCAGCATTCATGTAGAAGTTAAGAGCTTGGATCGTGGGATATAAAAAGAACTTGGACTAGGCTGCTTGGATTTGAATCTCAGTCACCACCCTCTAGCCTCAGTGGCCTCTTCGTGCTTCATTTTCTTTCTTAGTAAAAGGGAGATAATCCTCCTTCATAGGATTGTTGTAGGATCAAGTAAAAGCGCTTAAAAATGGTGCTTGACTGTAGCAGCTTGGGTCACTGCTGTGGTGTGTGTTCTATCTTTGCCCTGGTGACTTTTGCTTGCTGTGGGTACAGCCAAAAAGATGGGGGTGCATGACTATACATGCCTGGGTGTGTATATGTGTCTGTATATATGTGCATATGCAGAGATCATTCCTGGAAAAATACTGGAGCTCCCCTGGCGATGCAGCAGGTTAAGGATCTGGTGGTGTCACTGCTTTGGCAGGTGTTCGATCTCTGGCCGGGGAACTTCAGTATGCTGTGGGTGCTGCTGAACAGAAAATATATATGTATATGGAAGAAACTGCCTTCAGTTTATTGCCTTTCAGAGGGAACTGGAAGCCTATGTAAAGTTTTCATGCAGTAAGCATATTTTTAAAACTATTAAATAGGTCACACATATGAAAATCTTTAGAGAAAACAGCAGTAACAACAACAACAACAAAAAAAACCCCAAATTAAAAAAGTGGTGCTTGGCACATATAAATGCCACATACTATCCAGAAAACAAAGAAGAGTAAATCGAGTAGTGAAAAACACTGGTGTCCCTTCTAGAGAAGCTTCCTTAGTTTCTCCTCTGACTGCAACCTCCATGGAGAGATGGCACCAGATAGTGGTAACACCAGTTACCACAGGACTTCCAATCTGAGTAGAGTTCTCAGAATTTGTTAACAGGACTGCTTGAGCAAAATGCAGAACTCCTCTCTTGTTTATAACCATCAGTTAGCTTTATCACTTTCATCAAGAGTGAGCTATCAAGCTCACTTATAGCAATGGCCCGGTGAGTTTGTCTCACCACTCTTAATGTGTCTACTACTTTTCTATCTCTAATGTCGGCCCATTGTATCTATGTGATGAAGACTTAATAAATGTGTGCCATGGTCATGCCATGGTAGGTTGTCTATAAAGACAATGCAAAAGATGTCACATCTGTCACTATGACATGGTGTCCCTGACATAATAATTGGTATACTTGTGTGTCACCATGATAGATGGTACCCGTCTGTCACTATGATATAAAGTACCTGTCTGTCAAGATGTCATTATGGAATATTTCCATCATAATGACATTGAATGTCAGATATGGTGACCTGGTTTACCTTTCTTACACATAGGCTCATCTGAGTTTCTCCCCCTTCTTACTCCCTATAGCCAATACATCACCGAGTCCTATAGCATTATTTCCTAAATATTCCCTTACCTGTCCCCTCCTTTCCATCCCTACTGCTCCTGTTAGAACTATGGTTCTGGACTCTCTGATTCCAGAGCTGCTCCTAGTGAATCCGTTCTTAACTCTACATCAGGCTGATCACTTTAACATAGATTGATAATGTCAGCCCTTTTCCTAAAATCTAAATTGGCAATGGCACTTTTATGTTTCCAAATGCAATAAATTCTCATATATCTCATTCTAGGTTCTCCAGGATTTGATTCCAACCAGTTTTTTTCCCCCTAGCTTTATTAAGATATAATTGACGTATTACATTGTGTAAGTTTAAGGTATACAGTGTGATGATTTGATATATGCATATTTTGCGAAATTATTACCACAAAGGTTTGTTAATGCATCCATCATTTTACATAGTAATTGTTTTTTTTGTTTGTATTTTTTTTCTCATTTATATTTTTGTGGTGAGAAAATTGCTACTTTCTTAGGGACTTTCAAGTATGGAAACAGTATTGTTATCTATAGTTATTATGCTGTAAATTATATTCCCAGAACTTATTCATCTTTTAATCGGAAATTCTTACCCTTTGACCATTGTTTTCCCATTTCCCCACCTCCCAGCCTTTGGCAACCATCAATCTACCTATTTTTATGAGTTTGTTTTTTTAAGATTCCTTATGTTAAGTGAGATCATCCAGTATTTATCTTCCTGGTCTGACTTATTTCAGTTAGTTTGGTGCTTGAGGTCCACCTGCGTTGTTTCAAATGGTAGAATTCCCTACTTTTTAATGACTGAATAATATTACACACGCACACACACACACACACACTACATTTTCTTTATTCAATCATGCCTCAGTGGTCACGTAGGTTGGCTATTGTGAATAATGCTACAATGAACATGGGTGCACATATTTATTCGAAATAGTTCCTTCATTTTCTTTACATACTCAGGGGTGGAATGCTGGAGGTAAATGGTTTTCCGTCTATTTACATTTTTTTGAGCAATCTCCATACTGTTTTCTGTAGCAGTTTATAGTTCCAGCAACAATACATAAGGATTTCCTTTTCTCTACATCCTTGCCAGTGCTTGTTATCTCTTGCCTTTTTGAGAATACTCATTGTACCAGGTGTGAGGTGATTGATATCTCATTGCGGTTTTGCTTTGCATTTTCCAGATGATTAATGATATTGAGTACCTTTTCATGTACCTTTTGACCATTTGTATATCTTTTTTTGAAAAATGTTTATTCAGGTCTTTTGCCCATTTTTTAATTGGATAACTTTTTTTCCCTATTGAGTTGTATGCGTTTTGGATATCAAACTCTTATCAGATGTAGGGTGTGCAAATATTTCCTCCCATTTCATAAGCTGTCTTTTCATTTTGCTGATTATTTCTTTTGCCATGCAAAAGATTTTTAGCGTGATGTGGTCCCACTTGTTTATTTTTGCTTTTGTTGTTAGTGCTTTAGTGTCATATCCAAAAAATCGTTGTCAAGACCAATGCTAAGGAACTTTCCACCTATGTTTTCTCCCAGGAGTTTTACAGTTTATATTTAAGTTTTCAATCCCTTTTGAGTTTTTTGAGTGATTTAAGATAGCAGTCCAATTTTCTTCTTTTGCATGTGAAAATTCAGTTTTCCCAGTGCTGATTATTGAAGAGACTATCCTTTTTCTATTGAGTATTCTTGGTTCTCTCATCAAGTGTTGGTTGACTGTATATGCATGAGTTTAATTCTGGGCTCTCTATTTTGTTCCATTGTTCTGAGTGTCTGATTTTATGCCAGTATAATAATGTTTTGATTAGTATGGCTTTGTAGTATACGTAGTTTGAAATCAGGAAGTGTAATGCCTCCAGCTTTGTTCTAACTGGACTGCTTAAGCTATTTAGGGTCTTCTGGGGCTCCATATGAATTTTGGGATTGTTTTTTCTATTTCTTTGAAAAATGTCATTGGAGTTTTGATGGCAATTGCATTGAATCTATACATGGCTTTGAGTAGTATGTCTTTGGGCCATTTTAGCAATATTACTTCTTACAATCCATGAGCACAGGATATCTTTTCATTTATATTTCATCAATATTTTATAGTTTTCAATGTACAAATCTTTTACCTACCCAGATAAACTTATTCCTAAGTGTTTTATGGTTATTGATGGTATTATAAGTGGTATTATTTTATTTCTTTTTCAGATGGTTTGTTGTTAGTATATAGAAACACAACTGGTTTTTGTATGTTGATTTTGTATCCTGCAGCTTTACTGAATGTATTAGTTTTAACAGTTTTTGGTGGAGTCTTTCGGATTTTCTACATGAAAGATCATGTTATCTGCAGAAACTACTTTAACCCTAACTTTCCTATTTGGATACCATTTATCTATATGTCTGTCTGTCTGTCTATCTGTCTATCTATCTATCTATCTATCATCTTTTTCTTGTCTGATTGCTCTGGCTCAGACTTCTAATACTATTTTGAATAGTAGTGGTAAGAGTGGGCACCCTTGTCTACTTCCTGATCTCAGAGAAAAGGCTTTCAAACTTTCACTGTTGAGTATGGTGTTAGCTCTGGATTTGTCATATATGCCTTTATTATGTCGAAGTATGTTCCTTTTATACTCTGTTTGTTGGGAATTTTTATCATGAAAGGATAAGGAATTTGTAGAATGCTTTTTTTTTGCATCTGGTGAGATGATCATGGTTTTTGTCTTTTATTCTATTAATGTGGTATATCACATTTGTCAATTTGTATATTTGGAGCATTCTTGCATCCCGGGGATAAATCCTGCTTGATCATGGAGCATGACCCTTTTTAATGCGCTTTGAATTTAGATTGCTAGCATTTTGTTGAGGATTTTTGCATCTGTATTCATCAGGGATTTGGCTTGTAAGTTTTCTTCTAATGTCCTTATCTGGCTTGGTTATCAGCATAATGATGGCCTTGTAAAATGAGTTTTTGGAGAGTTCCCTCCTCTTCAATTTTTTGAAAGAACTTGAGAAGGATTGGCATTAATTTTTCTTTTACTGTCACTACTGATCTCTACCACCTGCTTCGGCACAGACCTGGTATATAATGGGGGGAGGGGTGGTAAATAAATGGCTTTCCATGTAAGCTTGTAGTTTTCTTAATGAATTAGAGAAATCTTGTTGGATGTACTGTTTATTGCCCACCTTCGTATCCAAATTAGAGTCATAATCCAATCATTTATGAATAGATTAGCCACTTGGAAATGGGTATATTTCTGCACATATGCTTTGATATGTATGTACTAATGGCAGCAAGAACCATTAGTGAATTCATTATTTTTGAATCCAAGTTGCACTTCTACTGCTAAGGTTAATTATTGATTTGTTTTATTCTGTGATTAAAGCCATTAGCCACTCTTAGCAAATGATGATGTTTATGTATGTTTGAATATCAGCTGGGCTGCATTTCATAGCAGGGGCCCAAGCTAAATTAGTATTCTCTGGGACTGACATCTAGAATGGTGATACATAGACTTGCCGAAGGTAACCAATGATTTTTTTTTCCTTGTGATCGAAGGATAAACAGTGCCTGATTGTCTTTGCTAATTATTCTTCCTGAGTGCAGACACTGACTGGAATTTAGTTTTAGTACAGTTTGACCTCTGTCCTTTCTGATTTTGAATAATCGAAGACTTCTGAGCAGGACGTTGAGAAAGGCTAAAACGTGCCCTGGCTCTACTGCCTGAAGACTCTGATTTTAAATTTCCTTTGTCCAGGAAGTGCAATGGGCTCATTGGCTCCTGGAACTAGCTGGGAATGGAAACTGCACATCAGCTTGCTCACCTGGGCACAGCTTCTGCCCATGAGTGGAAGACACTGGCTAGAGGGCTCTCCAAGTGGGTCACATTGCCTTAACTGAAGGAGGATTGGCCCCCATATACTGGCACCAATGGAATCAAGTGGGCAAAATTCTCATACATTTAGTTGCAAGAGAGGGTGGGAACTGTAGCCTGGCAGCTCTGCCTGGAAGAAGAAGAGAACTAGTTTCGGAAATAAGTAGCCAGTGTCTCCAGTCATTTCCTTTGCTTCTTTATAGCAGGTGAGTGTAACCTATGCTAAGAGGGTTCTCTTGGGCCACTTTCTCTGTCCATCATCTCTTTCTATGGTGTCACAGGGAAGCTGACCTTCAAGCTCCTCCTTTCCTGAATAGTCTTCAGCTTTCTCTAGCCAAAGGCAGAGAAATAGCTTGAAGGCAGAGACAGCCACAAACCTGAATTCCTGGAGATCCCAATATGGTGTGGGGCACATGGTAAACATCTGTTGAGTGATGACTAACTGGCTGAATGATTTTAGGTGAACCTGAGGTTCTTGTCATCCGACTTTGACATATATTCATTTTAGAAGACTCGTCTCTTTACCCTTTGCACAAGCCTTCCTGATTGTTATCTACAGTTCATCTTTCCCAGGGAGATGGTTCAATTAAGACAACGCAAAATGAGTCCATGATTCAAAGGTACAGCTGACTGCACTCTGATTAACTTCCTATTCATCAGTCACAGAGATATATGATGGGAATTACCAGGGCAGGCAGAAGAGAGGGCAGGCGGGCTAGTGCGGATGGGAGATAGAAGATGTGAGAAGAAGGCTTTGGGGGTAAAAGAAGATGAGAAAAGTGCCATGGAGGGGGGTCCCCAAGAGGAAGAGAGCCCTGAAAGATAGCATAAGAGAACACATCTCCTTCTAGGAAATGTAACTTGATGTCTTGGCATTAGAACATCTGAATATAAAGTTAAACTGAATTTTCTTATAATGAGAAAAGGAAAATAAATATTAGGTGATAGAAAAAGACTGATGACTCAGAGGCTCAATGGAAGAAATTTTTGAGGTCTTGCATTCCAACCTTTCTCCAGCTGCACGATCCCAGTACTTGCTTGAACACGTGAGTGATGGTGCTTCTTATCCAGAGAGGCAGCTGCTCTCTCTTAGGGGTTAGAACTATAGTAAAGACCTCACCCCCCCCACCATGGTTTTATTACCAGAGACATGCTGAAAAGATAACCCCATTCCCAAGCCCAGAATCCTTACCTGATTCCAGATTCTTATATTCCAATATCTATCAAACATCTCACCTTGATAAATAACAAGGTTCTACTGTGTAGCACAGAAAACTACATTCAATCCCCTATGATAAACCATAATGGAAAAGAACATTAAAAAGAGTGTATGTATATGTATAACTGAATCACCTTGCTGTACAGCAGAAATTAACACAACATTGTAAATCAACTATACTTCAATTAAAAAAAAAAAGAAACTCACCCGAATGGCTAATGAGCAGCAGCAGCAGCACATGGAATAAACTGAGCTCTTCCTCTCCTCCCTTCCTGTGTTGCTCCACCCGCTCTGACTCCTAGCTCAGAGGACCACTGTCCACACAGTCTCTAGACGCCCTCTTTGGGCATCCTCTGTGGGCATCCTCTGTGGGCATCCTCTGTGCTCCCACTCCTCTCTCTCACCTATTATGTTCAATTGCCCACCAGATCTTACAGTGTCGCCCTCTAATCTCTCTCCAATCCCACTGCCATTTTCCTAATTCAGGCTACTGCAATGTTTGACTTGGAGTATGGTATCAGTTTCCTACCTGGGCTCCTTGCCTCCAGTCTAATTTCTGCACGTGCGACAGAGTGACCTTTCCATAGTGAAGTTGGCTTAAATCCTTGGCTTCCCATTGTCTTCAGCACAAAGGCTGACCTGAATCTTTGTGTCTGACTGCTGCTCATTTCTCACTCCTCCTCTCTGCAGTCTTGCTTTTCACTCTCTGTTCCAACCCTGGGGAAGCTTCATCCTCAGAGACAGCCTGCCCGTGTACCTCCACACCTCTACAGTTTCCTCTGCCTGAAGCCCTTTCTCCCTGCCATTTATCCATAAACATCGACTCCTTTCTTGTGAGGCAGTGTAGACATTGCTTGCTTCTCCCTTTTCTCGGCTTTAATGACACTGTTTTCTCCTGTGTTGACTTAGCATATTGCACTGCATTGGTCTTTTTCCTTTTTAGTTTTCACTACCAGCCTACTCCAGGCTACCGTGACTTCTCTCACCTGGACTGTTTCCACACCTGGCATCATACACCCAACCCAGAGCTGGACTCCCTGCTCCTAGACCTAGCCTGCACCAGTTTAACCTCCAGAGCGTTATTTCTGAAGTACAAATATAAGTCAGACTATGTCTCTGCTTAAAATTCTTTAGAGTGTTTCCCCTTGCCATTAGGATGAATTAAAAAAGAATTCTTAACAACTTTATCATGCTCCTTTACCTATTTACCTCTTCAGTGTCATTTTCCCTTGCTATTTTCATTGTAGGAACGCTGAGCTACAGCAGTTGTAGTTCGCCAGATAAACCCATATTCTCTTGCTTTACCTCCAGACCTTTGCATTTGCTGTTCCTTCTGCTGCAAGTTTCCTCTACTCCACTTCCCCATTCCTCCTGCAACTAATAACATTTTACAGTCCACTTAGACCTCACTTATCTGTCAAACCTCCCTCTAAGCCCCAAGAGTATCCCGCAGTTTCCTCCCCATTCACAGTGGGTGGGTGGGGATTGCATCTGTTTCAACTTTGTGTCACTGAGTCTGACACAGTGGCTGGTGCAAGAGCCAGGTTCATTGGCGTGTGACCCCTGCAGCTGCAAAAAGCAAAAGCCGTATGCTCAGAAGGGCCCTGCACTTGGGGCTTAATGCTCTGTGGTTATCGACTTGACAGTCTTAATAAAATTATCTTTGAGCTCGCGTTTAACATGTGAAGTCCAACAGAACAATGGAGGTGCGCTGGGGTTGGGGGTTGTCCCACACTTGCACCACATCCCCAGGACAAGTTCTCAGCTGCTCACTCCTCTGCCTTGACCTGGCAACTTCAGCTACCCTCTCTGCTCCCAGAAGGGACCTGGGGAAGGGTGTGGCACTGAGGCACAGGGAAGGACCTGGGATGGACTGAGCCAGGCCCATTGAAGTAAGATGCAGGTCTCCTTCCATACAAACCTTTAGCTTGAGGCCTTCTGCTGGGCTGGCTGTAAGTCTTTGAAAAGATGCTGCAGTCCAAAGAGATGGAGAGAGTGAGAAAGAAGGTAACAGCTTTTCCTGTTTCGGGAACAAGTAGCCCTGCATTTCTTGTATTTTCCTGTTGAAACAAGGCCTGCACACTGTACTTTGCTGAAGACAAACTATATGCCTGGTAGATGCTCAGAAATGATAGACCTCAGACGTGTGTGTGTGTGTGTGTGTGTGTGTGTGTGTGTGTGTGTGTGTGTCTTTTTAGGGCCATACTCACGGCATATGGAGGTTCCCAGGCTAGGGGTCAAATCAGAGCTGTAGCTGCCGGCCACAGCCACAGCCACAGCAACACCAGATCCAAGCTGCATCTCCGACCTACACCACAGTTCACAGCAATGCCAGCCAGGATCAAACCTGTGTCCTCGTGGATGCAAGTCAGATTTGTTTCCGCTGAGCCATGATGGGAACTCCCAGACCTCAGTCTTTTTAAATATCTTTCTAATCCACCCACATCCCTTTCCTTCAGCTTCCATGACCTTAATCGAGAACCACACTGCTCCCTTGGAAAATTTCAGCAGGCCTCTTTTAGTCCTTGTATCCAGGTGCCTAGTATTTGCAAGGAGCAGGACCACAATAGGCATACGATGAATAAATGAAGGAATTAAATAAATACAAAAGTAGTCTTTAAAGTCACATGCTGTCAGTTTTGCAAGTTAGAGTGCTTTGTTAAAGTGCCTCGCAGGGATACCATTGATAAATATCCCTGGGAAATATTTAATTGGTTCTGCACTCTGGCCTCTCCCAGGCGCTGACCAGAGCCCCGGGCTGATCTGTCTGTGTGTACAGGTACTGCTTTGCCCTTCACCTTTGGAGAGCCTTCAAACATTGAAAGCTGTTTTTGAGGCATTTGAATGACCAAGGGGCAATGTTTACTGCCAGAAACAAAACCTTAAAAAAAAAAAAAAAGAGGGTACAAGTGAACCTATTTGCAGAACAGAAACAGACTCACAGACTTTGGAGACAGGTGGGGAGGGGGAGGGATGGACTGGGGGTTTGGGGTTGGCATGATGAGGTATATGGAATGATGGGCCAGTGGGGACCTGCTGTATAGCACAGAGAACCTTACCCAATATTCTAAAAAGTAAAAGAATCTGAAAGAGAATGGATGTATGTATATGTATATGAATCACTTTGTTGTACAGCAGAAATTATCATGACTCTGTAAATCAAGTATACTTTAATAAAACTTTAAAAATGAAAATTTAAAAATTGCATTAATAAAAACCCTTTTAGGTTGTCAGTAAATATTGCAGGCCATATCTAGATAATAGCTCTGCTGAAAGAGAAAGCCATGTGGCCCAATAGCTTACACAGGAAGGGGTAGGGGTATTGAGAGTTTGGTGCTAGGTTTGGTTTTACTCCCCTGCCTCGGTTTACCCAATGGGCATTTTGCCTGTGGAGCTCTAGGAGGTTTGCTGTAGTGTATGAGAAAATTGCTCCTGAAGAAGTTGTGTGAGATTGCCCATGTTCTGGCTGGCTTAGTTTCTGCCACTCAGAAACTAAGGCTTCACTAATCCTTTAGTGCAGACTCAAAGGTTCATTGGGCTGAATCTGCTTTGTCTTCAAAGACACATCACCCAATCTAGGTTTCCATCTACACAGGCACAAAATTTATGCCCGCCCATCGCAGCGTTGGTCATATCCTCTAATGCTTCGGTGGCTCTTACTATTGAGCACCAGTCAGGATATTCATAGCTGTGGTGCACATAACAGCACACACTGCTGCTGGCACATTCTGCTGATAAAGTGCCCAGAAGTACATTTGGTGGCCTTTATAATAACATTGGACTATTTTATAGTGCAGGTATATTTTTCAGCGGTTCATGCAGATCAGAAAAAGGCAAGGTATATCTGTTAAAGGTTGTTCTGACAGGTGTCACTGCTACAAAGGGCAAGTATTGTCAGTGTGTGGAAGGTCTTTCAAAGATATGTGGTTTCATTGGCACTGGTGACCCGTGGTGAGCCGAGTGAGATCTGCTCTTATTGACCGCAGCAGCCATAAACCAATGAGGAATAAAGGTGTCTCCTTTTCTCCACCCACTTCCTTTGCTAACAGGAGAGAGAGCTCAGATATTGTAGACGATTTGGAAGTTCCTTCTGAGGTCTCTGTGGGGATCCACTGCCATATTCACACTAAGGTCTTGCTTTCTGAGGGCTGCTTCCAACCAATGACTAGGCAAAGCACAGGTGCTGAGGCAGGCCCATTTCAGCATGACGCAAGTCTGCTCCTACAGATGAATTCAGCTTGAGTAGTTCCAATGGACTTGCAGAATCTTTTTTGAAAGTATCCTCAGTCCAAGATGCCTCCTCCTGAGTCCTCCTTCCTTCCTTCTCTCCTTTCAGAAGTGTCAGTTCTGTACCATAATGTGATGAGGTACCCTTCATCCCACTGCTCCCTTCTCCAGCCACTCTCTTGCATGTCCACTCCTGTCTTGATGTCCCCTTTTTGGGGGTGTAAATGAAAGCAGTTCCTTTCCCTAACTATCCATCCTCAGGGATAAGTGAACTTGCAGTCTTTGTGTTTTAGGGTAATGGGGAGGTGGAAGTTGCTGGTGAGGGATCAAGCTGTTCTATTCGGAGGTGGAGATATAATTGGAAAAGGGAGACTGGAAATGGGGCTGGAGTTTTGGCATCTTTGAAAATTTTGGAAGCTTGCACTGCACTACATGTACCCTTCCAGAAAAACGAAGGTACAGAAGCATTGATGGCAGTGGTGGAGGTTTCATGTCCAGCCTGCATTCAGTTAGTAAGGAGTCACTCTGAGCCCACAGAGGTGGCGGTGACTGAGAATAGTAAAGACCTGATTCATAGTCAACAGCCAAAACATTCTCTATTTTCCAGTAAAAATAGAAATATGCCAAATCAAAATTTGTGGGGTGCATCTAAAATAGTACTCAGAAATTTGTAGCACTATATTAGAAAGATGAAAGCCTCAAATTTGATGGGAATTGTCAAATTACAGTAGAAGGGCAAAATTGAACCCTGCTGCCGTTTTTTGTAAACAAAGTTTTATTGAAAAACAGCCATTTTCATTCATTTATGTATTGTCTATGGCTTCTTTCATGCTGCAATAGAGTTGACTAGTTGCAGCAGAGGTCATATGAATCTCAACGCCTAAAATAATTATTCTCTGACCCTTTATGAAAAATTTTGTTCACTCCTGATCTAAGCTTCCACTTCAGAAACTAGAAAAAGAACAAATGAAACACAAAACAAACATAAGAAAGGAAATAATAAAGATAATAGCAGAAATTAATGAAATAGGAAAAACAAAAACAATAAGAATAATCAATCAGTGAAACTAAAATATAGTCCTTGAGAAGATCAGTAAAACTGATAAACCCAAACCATATAGAGGAGGAAAAATATTTTTTCAATATCAGAAATAAGAGAGATCCTACAAACATGAAAATATAATACAGGAATATTATGAACAACTTTATTACCATGAATTTGATGATTTAGATAAAATGGACAGACTCCTCAAAAGACACAAACTGCCAAAGTTTATTCTAAGAGAAACAGATAACCTAAAAAGCTCTATGTCTATTAAAGAAATTGAATTTTTAAGTATAGGAAATCCCCACAAATAAACTCTACGTTCAAATGGCTTTACTGGTGAAATCTAGAAATACTTAAGGAAAAAAAAGTTTATACCAATTCTGCACACTATTCCAGAAAATCAGAGAAAGAAATTTAAAAAAATCTCATTCTGTGAGGTCAGAATTATTCTGATATCAAAATGGGGGATAAATATTACAAGAAAATAAATTGGCAGACCAATGTCCCTTATAAAAATAAATGAAAAATCTTGAATTTTAGCTAATTATATCCAACACTGCATAAAAGGAATAATACGTCATGACCAAGTGGGGCTAAACCCCAGAGTGCAGGATTGGTTCATCGTTTGAAAAGTCAATCAGTGTAGTTCACCATACTAACGGACTAAAAAACCCCTCTGTTCACCTCAGTTGAAGCAGTAAAAGCATATGACATTTGTGATAAAAACTTACAGCAAACTAGAAATAAAAATAGACTCTCTTCACCTGATAGAGTGTACCTATGTATAACCTAGAGCAAATAGTATACTTAATGCTGGAAAAATTAATGTGTTCCACCTAAGATCAAAAGAGAGCAAGAATGTCTGTTCTCTTCTGTTCCATTCAGCATTGTACCAGAGAATCTAGCAGCTGCGTTAATGCAAGAAAAAAAATAAATAAAAAACACCCAAACTGGAAATGAATGTACTTTATTTGTAGATGACATACTTGTCTATGTAAAAAATTTCTAAGCAATTTACAAAAAAACCCCTGTAAGAAATAATAAGTGAATTTAGCAAAGTTGCAGGATATAAAATTGATACAAAAATCAATTTTATGTATTCTGTGCATTACTATATGCAACAATAGAAATCAGAGAATGAAAATTTAATTAAAAAACTGTATTAAAAATAGTACAGTAAGTATGAAATACTATCAGTGATAAAACAGAATAAACTAACTGGTGTATGCAGCAGTATTGACAAATCTCAAAATAACTTCCCAGGGTGAAAGAATCAAGACATGCTCTTTGTTCCTATGGATATAAAATTCTAGAACATGCAAACTAATTTATAGTGTTAGAAGATCAGTAGATAAATTGAAATGGGGAGAGAGTGAGGTGAGCCTGGATTACAAAAGGACATAAAGAAACTTTTAGGGGATGATAGATATATTCATTATATTGATTTTCATAATGGTTTCCCATGTGCACACATATGTCAACAGTTATTGAATTATACACTTTAAATATATCCTGCTTATTATACACTGATTATACCACAATAGAACCGGAAAGAAAGTACATTACTACTGGTAAACGGATAACAAAAATGTCTGAACCAAAATTGGGAAAACTAAAGAAAGAAAGAGACAAAGCAACGATCATAAATTGAGAATTAACATCTATTGCTTAGTTATTGATAGAAGACACAGGACAAAAAGTCAGGATGGATATAGGATGCTTGGACAACGTCATCCAAATTGATCTGTTTGACAGTCATAGCAAAATCCCTTCATATTCTTTGAGTGCACATAGAATATTCATTAAGATCAGATTCTGGACCATAAAACAAAACTCTGTAATTTCAAAGGATTGAAATTACATATATAGAAAATCGCCTACCTTTTGGAGCTTGTAAATAACTAAGGAGTCAAAGGAGAAATCACAAGAAGAAATAAGCAAATATTTCAAATAAAGTCACCTAGGAAATATAACCTAACATGATGTGTGAGATATAGCTAATCCAGTTCTTACAAGAAAATTTGTACCTTTAAAGCTTATATTAGAAATGAAGAAATGTTTGAAATCAATCATTTAAGCTTCCATCTAAAGAAGCCAGAAGATGAGCAAATTTAAATTAAACTAAGAAGAAAGAACATAAAAGAGATAAAGCAGAAATCAACAAAATAAAAAACAAATAAGGACAATCCAAAAAGCTAAAACCTGACGAGGATATCAGAAAAGAAAATTACAGAGCAGTATTTCTATATACAGGACACAAAAGTCATCAAGCAAGTTATCCATGGATCAAATCTAACAATATATGTGAGAGCCATGGTGGTTTATTCTAAGAAGGCAAAGTTCTTTTAACAGTAGAAAATCAACCCCTGTTAGTTACCATGTTATTAGAGTAAAATAACCCCACAGGATCATCTTAGTAGATGCAGAAAATCAATACCCTTTAATGATAAAAACTATTGAGAAACTAGAAATTGAAGGGAATTTAGGAGTTCCTGTTGTGGCTCAGCGGTAACGAATCTGACCAGTATCCATGAGGATGTGGGTTTGATCCCTGGCCTTGCTCAGTGGGCTAAGGATTGCTGTGAGCTGTGGTGTAGACTGTAGATGTGGCTCGGATGTGGTGTTGCTGTGGTTGTGGTGTAGGCCACAGCTTGGCAGCTCTGATTTAATCTCTACCTGGGAACTTCCATATGCTACAGATGCAGTCTTTTTGTCTAAAAAAAACAAAAAAAAGAAAGAAAAAGAAAATTATACTTGCATATTTTAGAAACAATGAAAAATGAAATGGGATAAAAATATAATTTACATAAAATTAAATCATTAAATTAAATTAAAAACATAAAATATATGGGAATAAATTTAACATAAGATGTGCTATATCTTTGACTATTTTTTACATGTGATTTTTATTTTTTCCATTATAGTTGATTTACACTGTTCTGTCATTTTCTACTGTACAGAAAAGTGACCCAACCATACATTTTTATATATATTCTTTTTCTCACTTTATCCCCTATCATGTTCCATCACAAGTGACTAGATATAGTTCCCTGTGCTATACAGCAGGATCTCATTGCTTATCCACTCCAAATGCAATAGCTTGCATCTATTAACCCTAGACTCCCAGGCCATCCCACTCCCTCCCCATCCCCCTTGGCAACCACAAGTCTGTTCTCCAAGTCGATGAGTTTCTTTTCTGTGGAAAGATTCATTTGTGCTGTATATTAGATTCCAGATATGTGATATCATACGGTACTTGTCTTTCTCTTTCTAATTTACTTCACTTAGTATGAGAGCCTCTAGTTCCATCTGTGTTGCTGCAAATGTCATTATTTCGCTCTTTTTTATGGCTGAGTTGTATTCCATTGTGTATATATACCACATCTTCTTAATCCATTCATCTGTCAATGGACATTTAGTTTGTTTCCATGTTTTGGGTATTGTAAATAGTGCTGCAATGAACATACAGATGCATGTATTTTTTTCAATGAAAGTTTTGTCCAGATATATGCCCAAGAGTAGGATCACTGGGTCATATGGTAGTTCTATATTTAGTATTCTGAGGTACCTCCATACTGTTTTCCGTAGTGGTTGTACCAATTTACACTCCCACCAGTAGTGCAGGAGGGTACTCTACCCTCTACCATCTCTGCAGCATTTGTTATTTTGTTGACTTGTTAATGATGGCCATTCTGACAAATGTGAAGTGGTACCTCATGGTAGTTTTGATTTGCATTTCTCTTATAATTAGGAATATTGAGCATTTTTTTCATGTGCTTGTTGACCATCTGTGCAACTTTGGGGACATGTCTACTCAGGTCTTTTGCCCATTTGTCAGTTGGGTTGTTGTTTTTATTGCTGTTGAGTTGCATAAGTTGCTTGTATAGTTTAGAGATTAAGCCCTTGTCAGTTGCATCGTTTGAACTATTTTCTCCCATTCCATAGGTTGCTTTTTGTGTGTGTGTGTGTGGTTTCCTTGCTGTGCAAAAGCTTGTCAGTTTTATTAGGTTTATTTATTTTTTTAATTTTTAATTTTTATTTTTTTTTCCTTTTTCTTTCCTTTTTAGGGCCGCACCCATGGCATATGGAAGTTCTCAGGCTAGGGGTTGAATCAGAGCTACAGCTGCCAGCCTATGCCACAGCCACAGCAACAGGAAATCTAAGCCACATCTGTGACCTACATCACAGCTCATAGCAACACTGGATCCTTAACCCACTGAGCGAGGCCAGGGATCAAACCTGTATCCTCATGGATCGTGGTCGGGTTTGTTAACTGCTGAGCCAAGAAGGAAACTCCCCCATTGGTTTATTTTTGCTTTTATTCCTGTTGCCTTGGGAGACTGACCTAAGAAAACATTTGAACAGTTGACGTCAGAGAATGTTTTACGTATGCTCTCTTCTAGGAGTTTGATGGTGTCTTGTCTTACGTTTAAGTCTTTAAGCCATTTTGAGTTTATTTTTGTGCATGGTGTGAGGGTGTGTTCCAGTTTCATTTATTGATTTAAATGTGGGTGTCCAGTTTTCCCAGTACTACTTGCTGAAAAGACTGTCTTTTTCCCATTTTATATTCTTGCCTCCTTTGACGAAAATTAATTGACCATAACTGTCCAGGTTTATTTCTGGGTTCTCTATTCTGTTCCGTTGTTCTGTATGTCTATTTTGGTGCCAGTACCACACTGTTTTTTGGTAACATTACCACACTGTCTTTCTTCAACTATTATAGTTAGTATAGATTTGACATAATATAAATCAAACCAGCCCTTTTTTTTTTTTAAAGAAATTGAGAAGCTGATTCTAAAAATTATGAGGAGATGCTAAGGATATAGAATAGGCACACATTTATGAAAAGGAAGAAAGTGGAAGCCTGATTTTAAGACTTATTATAAAGGTATAGTAATCAAAGCCATGTGTTATTTTTTTAAGGCAGATAGATGGAGCAGTGGTATAGATTTGAAAATTTCAAAATAAATTCACACAAGTACAATCAACTTATTTTTAGCAATGATGATGACAGTGTGATTTTTATGGGGAAGGGAAATATTTTTAATAAACAAAGTTGGGACATTTAGATATCTGTATATTAAAAACCTCCATAAGCTTTCATCCCTAATTTATACTATATACAGGAAATTATTCAGGATGTGTATACACCTAAAAGTACAAGGTACAACTACAGGGCTCCTAGAAGAAAGTGTTGGCGAATATCTTCTTTGCCAGAGTAAACAAAATGTAAAGGACATTGAAAAGACCACTGTTACATTTAGAATGGGTAAATGGTGAGGTCCTACTGTACAGCACAGCGAAGTATATCCAGGGTCTTCGGATAGAATGTGATGGAAGATAAAGAATGTATATATTTATGTAGGACTGGGTCATTGTATTGTATAGCAGACATTGGCACAACACTGTAAAACAAATATATTTTATTAAAAAAAGAAAGAAAAAGCTCTTGAGAAAGTTCAAAGGCAAGCTGCAAGGTTGGTGAAAATAGCTTCAAAGTTTTGAACAGACCTTTCCAAAGAAAGGTGTATGAAATGCTAATAACACATCCAAAACAAAGCTCAGCATCATCAGAAACTGGATAAGCATACATTAAAACCACGAGGAGACATTATCTTACACCTACTTAGATGGCTAAAATTAAAAACTGACCATGTTGGAGAGGACGTAGAGCATCTGGCACTTGGTAGTAAAATGATATATCACTTTGAAAACTGAGGAGATTTATTATGGAGTTAAATATACAACTACATCACATCCCAGCTAATCCATTACAAGGTGTTTCCCCAAGAGCAATGACTGTATACTGTAGAAGAATATGCGTAATAGCTTTATTTGTAATAGGCGAAAGCGGGAGATTACTCAAATATCTATCAACAGGAGAATGTGTATGTACCGTGGAATATTACTCAGCAATAAAACATAAACTACTGATATATGCAACAGCATGGATATATCATGCTTAAAAAACATGTTGAGTGAAGTCAACCAAACACATATGACTTCATTTATATAAAGTTCTAGAACAGATGATGTAAATCAGAGCAGTAGCTGCCTCTGAGATCTAGAGAGTTGACTAAAAGATGCCTGAGGGAACTTCCCAAGGGTGAGGAAATGTTAAACATTTTTGATTGGAGTAGTGATTTTATGGGTTTACACATTTCTTTTTTTTTCTTTTTTTCTTTTTTTTTTGTCTTTTAGCCTTTTCTAGGGCTGCACTCGTGGCATATGGAGGTTCCCAGGCTAGGGGTCCAGTTGGAGCTGTAGCTGCCAGCCTACGCCACAGCCACGGCAGCACAGTATCCGAGCCGCATCTGCAACCTACACTATAGCTCATGGCAATGCCGAATCCTTAACCCACTGAGCGAGGCCAGGGATCGAACCCACAACCTCACATATTTCCTAGTCAGATTCGTTAACCACTGAGTCACGACAGGAACTCCGGTTTACACATTTCTTTTTATTTTATTTTTTATTAAAGTATCATTGATTCACAATGTTGGGTCAATTTCTGCTGCATAGCAAAGTGACCCAGTCATGCATATGCATACATTCTTTTCCTCATATTAACTTCCATCATGGCCTGTCCCAAGAGATTGGTTATAGCTGCCTGTGCTGTACAGTAGGATCTCATTCCTTATCCATTCTCAATCACATTTCCTAAAATTAGTCATATGGATACTTATAATTTATGAATTTTATTACATGTAATTATGCCTCCACTAAAAACAGAGCCTGGGAGAAAACTTAAATAAATTTACTTCTCCCTGTCTCTGACTGCCTTTACCTTCATAGATAAACACCATTAACCATATACCTCATATTTATTTCCCTCTAGTACTTCTCTGATTTGTAACACATGTATGCCCCTGTATATATAAGTATATCCATATACGGAATTGTTTAGCTTCCATTTAAATGTATGGGTTAAGCGCTCATTATAGGTCTTTTTACCACAACTTCTTCATTCATTCTTGAATGGCTAGATTTTGCCATCAAAATTTTCTCCTCAGGGATTACTGGGTGCTATATTTCCTGAGTTCTTGTGAATCTGTGAATGCCTGTCTGACACCTTTACACTCGAACAACATTTTGTTGGGCCTACAATTTTTGGATCACACTTTTTTTCCTTCAGAAACTCACATATGCTCTTCCTTTTTTCCCCCTGTATTTTAATGTTGCTATAAAGAAACACGAGGCTAGCCTTATTTATCAGCCTTTTAAGTAAATTTTTTTTGTTTCCTCTTTCCACATGCCTAAAGAATTCTCTCTCTCTTTTTTTTTTCTTTTTCTGATAGACCTTGGTAGTGCTCATTCTGTCTTAAATTTCCAACAACATGGCCTACTTGGAGTATGCTTTTAATTATGGAGACATAGTTCTTGCTTCGTTTAGAGGAAGGCTTTTTTTTTGCCCTATTATATCTTCCATTTTATGCCACTTGTTGTTTCTCTACTTCAGGGCTGCCAGTTATCCTTTGTTTATGGTCATCATTGGGAGATATCTGTTATCTTGCAATTATTTTAATGCATTTATCCTAAGTAACCAGGCGCCAGCTCTTTGCTTGTCTCCCATGTTGCAAGCTCCAGGGCCTCTGATAGGAGGCCTTGCAGACCTTTCAGAATGATAGCATCCTGCCCAGGCATCACCGTCACCATATCAACAGCAGGACCTCTGCTCTCTGCCCCAGGGAGCCAGCTCAAGCTCTGAGACCAGCTTTCCAGCACCAGTGACCTCATCATGGGATTGGTCAGGTTTTCCTTTGTCCCTCAGGTCTTCATTTCAGCTCCCCTTTCTCATATGCCAACTCAGATCTCAGAAAAGGATCTGGTATTGACCACCAAGTCCTCCTCTCCCAAGTTGTGCTTCTAATTCCTTAGGTTCCAAACTCTTCCTTGGGTTTGCAGATCTCAGATCAAGATGCAGGGAGCTGGGGGCTTTCCTGGACCCACTGACTGCACTCATGGGTTGAGCAGTCAGACTTACTCACCTTCCCAGTTCCCTGTAGCCTGCTGGTATCACATCTCCAGTCTCAACCCCTATGGCCCTGATTCCTGGGAAGCACCTGCCCTTGTCATCCAAGGGGGAATGCTGCTTTGTTCCTTACCTGCTCCACTCACCTGGGCACCTTCTCTGAAGGGCACCTTGTTCCTCACTCATCAGGGCTTTTCCTCTCAGGCAGTTGGTGCTGTGCAGAAGAGTCCTCTCGCTCTCAAACGAGCTCTAAGTTTCTAGTTTATTGGAAACATCTAATATTTGTATGAAACTTGATAAAGTGTTAAGTTGGGGGAGGAAACAGCCATAGACAGAGAGCTTTTCTGTTAAGGTGTAATTGCTTTTATCACCTTTATGGAAAAAGTGCTTGTTAGCCTAGTTACTTGAAATGCACTTTTCCTCCTTCGATTTATTTTAAGGATCATTGAGATTTTAAAATATCTCCCACAATAGTTATTTCCAGAGTTGATTTTATGCACCCAAAGGTAGTAAGAGCCTTCTCCTATCCTGCCAGCCTTGGTCACTGGTTTCTTAGGCTTACGGTATACTTTTTTTCTTTCTGATTATACTCACTCCCATTGGCCTCATCAGGAAGTGAGCTGTTTACATGCCTCTCTCTTCATCCACTTAGCTGATGACATTCTTACCTGCATGTAGAATTATGTAGGGCCCAGGGGAGACCCAAGTGTTTGCTGAATGTTCAATGCCTTTCTAATCATCAGGGGAAAAAAGGCCTTTTGAAATGCCTGTGCTGCCATGCACTAGTTACTGCAACCTAATTCCTGTTGTTTTTCCTCTCAAAAATAATGCTTTTTTCCTGACCAATGGTTTTAAAACATAAAAATCTCAGCCAGTGTGGTCAATCTGACCTTCAGACTGAATATTCCTCATTGATATGGTTGACTTGTTTGAAACACAATACAAAAGGGAATGCAATGATGATTTTTAAGAAGAGTTCTACTGACCCCAATTTAAATAGTTCTTTCAGCCTATTGGATGACAGAGCCTGGATATTAAGTGTCACTCAGAGGTAACTGGCAAAGCAGACAGATGACTATTGCTGGTAAACCATAACTTTTCATTCTTAAGCTGTGTCCCTTTTAAATTCTTAACCCCAATGTCATAGCAATGCATTGCACTGAATAATAATTATATTTCTCATACGATATTACCAATTTTTTGGTCTGACCTTTAAAAGGAACAGCTTTTTAATTTAACCAAAGTATTTCCTTTTGAACTTTAAAGAAGAGCTTCTCTGAAGACTTCAACAGAGGGACATCTCTGCTTGAGGCAAAGGTTGTTCACTATTTACTGGAATGGACCTCATCTCTTCTATTAATGAAGTGGAGACTAATGGGAACAAATTGATCTCTTCATAATTTGTCAAGTGAAATGTGGCTAGCTGAAAATTTCATTATCAGCACTGTTCTAGGGTAACTGTAAAAAAAAAGTTAGCAAGAGTCAGTTTCATAATGTTCTTTCAGGGTGAGGAGGATTCTTGGTTGTCATTCACCGAAGAATCGGCGATAGTTTCTAGCAGGCTGTAGCAAATAAAAGAGTGATTTGTGAAGTTATTCTCAACTCCTTTTGCAATGAGGGAGAGCCTCATTCCATTTTCTGAAACTGAAATATGATTTAAGGAGCAGCATTAAGAATTGCTGCTCTTGCCATTAAAGCTATGATGTAGCTGCACACTTATTGACATTGAGAGATATTCACATTAGGTTAGTGTCAAAAGTGGGTTACAGAATAGGATCTGAAGTGGGATTCTATTTTTGTTTTAAAAAAAGCATATGTGTTTGGATGGGAAAAGTCTGGAAAGACACGCTTGCATAATCACAATAGGAAATAAATAAGGAAAAGGGTAAACATACCAACAAAAAGGAGCAAAACATATCAACATGTAATTCGTAGAAAAGAAATGCAAATACATGAAAATAAATGAATATTTTATACTTCATTTGTAATCACAGAAACCTAATTTAAAATGATAATGAGATACCTTTATTTTTGTTGATCAGTTTGGTAAAAATGTTTAAAATAAAAGAATATCCAGTATTCATAACGGAGAAAGACAAAAGGCCTGCCCATATTCCTGGTGGTAGCTTATTTTGGTGCAAATTTAAAAAAATGTTTTGTTTACAATTTTTTGAGGCATGATTAACATAGAAAACTGCACACAGCACACTGTGTATAGCATACACAAGGTGCACTCTAAAGTGTGTGATTTGATAACATTTGACATACGCATATACTCACAAAACCATCACAAATGCCAAGATAATGAATGTTCCAATCACCCCTCAAAATCCTCTCCTGCTCTTTGTAATTCTTCCCTCCTGTTCCTCCGTGTCCAGTCTCCATCTCAGGCACCCACCGAACTGCTCTCAGCCCATAGAGACTGCATTTTCTAGAATTTTACACAAGTGGAACCATACCATATGTACTCTAACTTTGGTTCTGACTTCTTTCATGCCGCATGATTATTTTGAGTTTCATCCAAGTTATTGCATGTACCTAGAATTCATTCCCTTTTAGAGCTGAGTAATATTCCATTATGTGAATATGACAACAATTTTTAAAAAACGCTATGTGTTAAGTTCTGTTTTTATCTCTATGTTTAGAAATAGGAAACCGAGTTTATAGAGCTGATTCCACCCAATGTAACTCAGGTAATAAATGACGGAGACAGAATTTGAATCCAGACACTCTTACTCTAGAATTCCAATCACAAACTTTGAAATATTGTTTTTATGATTTAGATATATTGCAGTCCCATTAATAGAGGAATGAGTTAACCATTTCACGTTTAAGTAATAAAATACATGCAAGTATTTAAAAATGATCTTGCAGGAGAAATTTTTGAAAAAGGCTTTAAGGATACATAATAAAATAGCACTGGTTATCCCAAGTGATGAAACTGTGGGTAATCTTAATTTTCTTCTTTTTCTCCCCTTCCTTAGAGTTTCCCAATTTCTCATCTTTGCTCATAAAGAAAAATAATTAAATAAGAAGGCTTGCAGCCCCAGGTGCTTCCCTGTATATTATTAGCCATGAACGAGTTCCAAAGCTGGACTTTTGGCCTATGTTTCTGATGTTTGCAACTTTCTTTTTCTTTTCCATTCCCATCTTTTCTTTTTCTTTTCATTCTCATCTTTTCCATTTCTCCAGATTTTACTCTATCCTTTGTGGTCTAGCTCATGTTCAAAAACTCTCCTGGGATAGCTTTTCTGGTTTTAGCTACCACCATTTTTTTTCTGCAGCACAAAGCAATCTGAGTAGGAGCATTTAACCACTTCAGTGATTGTTCTTGGGTGTTATTCCTCTCTTCCGAGTCTGATTATGAACTTTTTTTTTTGTCTTTTCTAGGGCCTCACCCGCAGCATATGGAGGTTCCCAGGCTAGGGGTCTAATCGGAGCTGTAGCTGCCGGCCGACGCCACAGCCACAGCAACGTGGGATCCAAGCCACGTCTGCAACCTACACCACAGCTCACGACAACGCTGGATCCTTAACTCACTGAGCAACGCCAAGGATCGAACCCGCAACCTCATGGTTCCTAGTCAGATTCGTTAACCACTGAGCCAAGACGGGAACTCCTGATTATGAACTTCTTGAGGGCTATGCCAGACTCTACTTGATTGTATTTGTATTTCTGCTTCTCTGGCCCGAGGCCATGGTGAGCACATCATGATAACACACCCTCATGTGTGCATTGAACTGCGCTGCCAAACTGTTTCCCTAGCTCTTAACTCATTCAACCCTCTAGAAAACCGTCTGCAGTAGTGGGGCTTGGGAGGGAGGTCTTGTAACCTCTGTTTTACAGGGAGGTGTTCTGAAGCCTAGACTGGCTAAGCAACTTCCTTGAACACCACAACTAGCAGAGCGGGAATGGAAATACAGATGTCCCAAGTTCCAGCCACAGTTCTTTCTACTGTTTTAAAGGCTTTGGGAGTAGTCATGAGACCTGGATGCCAAGCCTGAGCTCCCTATTTCCACACTTCTCTTGTCTGATTTCAACCTCTTGTCCTGAGTGCCTGTGGCAACTTATTTTCTTTTTTCTTTTTTGTCGTTTTAAGCCTGCAGCCATGGCATATGGAGGTTCCCAGGCTACGGGTCAAATTGGAGCTGTAGCCACTGGCCTACGCCACAGCCACAGCAATGCCAGATCCGAGCCATATTTTCGGCCTACATCACACCTCATGGCAACACTGGATCCTTAACCCACTGAGCGAGGCCGGGGATTGAACCTAAGTCCTCATGGATGCTAGTCAGATTCATTTCCGCTGAGCCATGACGGGAACTCCCTGTGGCAGTTTGATTTCTGTCTTGGAGGTGTGCACACGACCCTGGAGGCCATCAGTGCTTCCCCATGGGTTGTTTACCTGGTGGGCTGGAAGACACATCTGTTTTTAAAAAGTAAGCATGGCCCCAGTTACTGGCCCACTCTGTCCAGGCCCAAGGAAGTGAATTCTTCATTTTCCACTGCCCTTGCTTGGTATTAACAAGAAAGCCTTGGGCCTGTCTGGTTGGTTTCCAAGTCTGGAGAAAGGATGCACAGCTCAGGTCTTGCTTCCCTGGGCAGGGTGAGGCACTCTTCTCTCTCTTCAGTGAATAAAAGACTTTTCCGTTGGAAGTACCTTCTTCTGTCAATCCTATATATGGTCAATGTGGCACTATTGACCTCGGAATTTAAACTTTAGAAGCTAAATGGATGCTTTTCTGTATTCTGGGAGAAATTGGCCAATACTTGGGAAAGGAGCTGCACGCCCTGGTGGTTACTTTGATAGACTGAAGATGCTGGCAGCAGACAGGGTAAGACAGAGGGCCTTAGTCAAAGCGGTGGCTCTAGGCAGAGGCAATAGTTTTGGTTCCAGGCCTGTTTTTACTGGCTACTCACCCACTTTGCCTTTTTTGAACTTAGCAAGGAGGAGAGCCCAACACATTCATTCCTTTCTCCAGGAACTTAGGTCTCCCTGCTTCATCCTCCCTGGTCTTTGTAGCTGCCAAGACCCCTGCTCCATAGCATCCACCTCCTTATTTTGACTTATCTTGCTTTCCCCATTTCTTACCACCTTTGACAAAGAGTCAGCTCTCTGTCTCCTGTGTAGCCCATGGTTCTTCCAGCTCTCAAGACTTTGCTCCACTGTTCCTTCTACTTCATAGATTCAAGTTCTGCTCTTTCTTGGTGGCTTAGCTCAAGTTCCTACTCCCTCCAGGAAGCCTTGCTGATAACTCCTACCCCATCGGCCTTTTCCTCTCCAGAGAACTCATTGGGGGGTTATTATATTTAGTTGTTACTTTTCCTTGAGAATATGGAGGTTCTCAGGCTAGGGGTCAAATTAGAGCTATAGCTGTTGGCCTTTGCCAAAGCCACAGCAACATCAGATCCAAGCCTAGTCTGTGACCTACACCACAGCTCACGGCAACACTGGATCCTTAACCCACTGAATGAGGCCAGAAATCAATCCCGCATCCTCATGGTTCCTGGTCAGATTCATTTCCGCTGCGCCACAACGGGAAATCCCCTTTTCTCATTTTTTCATGATCAAGCAGCACGTGTCTAAGTAGGCTGGGAATGACTTGAGGTCAGGAGTGTTTCTGTGATACTACACATGGTTCACCTGGCAATTGATCAGTGGCCTGGATTTTCAAGGTGATGTGGAATCTCTTTAATTATAGCATCTCCACTGAACTGTGAGTTCAGATGAGTGATAATGAGAATTCTAGTCATGGGGTAGAGAATAAGGTATTAAAGGATGAGCATAGATAGTGCTTAGAGTTCATGGCTTTGGGGGAATGGAGGAGGAGATATTTGAGAACTACCCAGCTTTTGCTCAAGCAACTTGGAGGAGGGCATTCATTGAGACAGAAGATGTAGGAATATGAGTGTGTGTGTGTGTGTGTGTGTGCGTGTGCGTGTGCTGCATGTTTGTGTGTGCCATGCATAGGTTAGATATGTGTGTGGAGGGGATTGTGGAGATGATGTGTTCCATTTTGGATAAAGTTACATTGAAGGCACGTGCAGCCCCAAACCTCCCTTGGGCCAGGAGTCTTGAGAGTTTCTCCTCAGAGATTCCAGCTTCTTCTGTGAGTCTTCCAGGAGAAGAACACGCCAGAATGAAGAGCAAAGCCAAAGTCTTAGTAATGCTGAGAGTCAAGTCAGAAGAATCAATGCTCTGTGAGCTCTCTGGCTTCTCTCCCAACCTCAGCGCCGGTCACCTTTGCAGGCTGGTCACGGGCTGCTGGTCTCTGATATATAAAAGAATGGCTTTTTCCTTGGAACCATCAACCATATTAGTTTTAATATTATTAAAAGGTGACATATACGTGGCAAAACTTAAATTCTTACAGGCACCTTAAAAAAATGTGCCCAGGAACCTTGTATTTTGGTATGTTCTATCTTGGTTGAAATAAGGTGCTTTTAATGAAGAATTAGTTGAACTACCATTTCCTTTTTGAGTCTAATGGTGGAAAGTCAAACAACTCAGCAATCATTCCTGTCACCTACATCCAATTTCATATTGTAGAAGACACTGGTATCTGGAGGGGAGGCAAATACATGATTCAGGTTTAAATTGAATAGGAATAGAGGTTGGAAGATGAGAAAGGCATTGCCATAGTCTGAGTCTAGAGCAGGTCAGACTTTCTTATGATCTAGGGCCAGGCATGTCCAAGGGTCGGGGCTGGGTCACCGAGGTTCTGAGGGATGCTGCACGGTGCCGTGACACCACAGGCACTGCTGTGGAACTCAGTGGCCTCTGCGTCTCAAAGTTTGTGTCCCTGAATTAAAGTGAAACTTCTTTGCTCTTACTCTTGGATTCCTCCAGCAATCTGTAAATCATCCCGGGATTTGTCAGGCCTGTGGGCAAAAAACCCCCGGGGTGGGGAAATATAATCATTAGCTAGCCTTACAATCCCTTAAATACAAAAGCCAAAGGCACAAGGGTATTTAAGTCAGTCTTCTCTAGCAGAGTATAAAGCAATGAACCAGCAAGTTAACCAGCCCTGGGGGAACGGTAACCATAGCCTGGTTAAGTTACTCCACGGCTTGGTCCGTTTGGTAGAGAGAGAAGCCCAGACCCTGGAGGGGTGCCAGCTTGCCTTTGGCCAGGGCCTTATTGGTGTCATGCAGCCAGATGAGGTCACCGCTGGTCAATTCTGTGTATCTTTATATACAGAGGTGGCCAGGTCCTCAGCGGTGAAAACAGTAACCACGTGAGCCTGTTGTGGAAGTGAGCACCAGAACATGCATTCACAGTGGCAGATGCCTAGACAGTGATTGAATGTTTCAGCTCAGACTCAGGCCAGTCCCATCTCTGGACAGCATTTCTGGAAAGATGAGTTATCACCCCAAACTGTTGAGTGCCCAAGGAATTGAGCCAAAGGGGAAACTTGATCTGGGCCCTGGTGGAGTCTGATGAACTATTCCCAGTTCATAGAGGCGGGCACCTCCCCAGTGGCCAAATGTCCAAGCCCCGGATGCTGGGCCTCCCTCTCAGGCACTGCTGGATGCACGTCCTCATCTGAGCTGTCCTTTCACAGCCCTGCCTCCCCGAGGCTGCACCCAGTTACATCAGTGATCGGCAGCATCTCAGCCTCCATCCAACAAATCGGATCCTGGCTTCCTTCCATGGCTGGCTTAGCTCTTCCCTGGCAAACTAACTTAGTTTTATACCCAGAAATTCTCTTTGTTTACAAATTTGGGGATCATCTGAACCCTTTCCCCTAGAATTATCTTATATAAATCAAACCATTATGACATGGAAACTGTAGAAACTTGGAAAAAAAATACAAAACAGATAATGATACTATACAAAAATACACAACTTTATGCCACTGCTTCTTATAGCTGTAAAAAAAGTTTGTGTGTGTGTGTATGTGTGTGTGTGTGTGTGTGTGCGTGTGTGTGTGTGTGTATGGAAGGAAGACCAGAGATTACGGGGAAATGTAAACTTAATATGGTTAGATAGCAGAATACTGTGTGTCATAATTTTCCCTGACATTATAAATATGTTTTCATCATCAGTGACAAAAAGAAAAATACCATGACTTTCATATCCGTGAGTTCCAATCAGCCCTGAGGGAGCAATCAGGCCATCTGGGTCAGAAGAGGCCAGAACCGGTTTCTGGCCAGAGCAGACCTCTTCTTGGATTCCAGCCTCTGTGATCAGAATCTTTCAGCCTAAACACACACCCTGCCTTGCCCAGACCCCAATGGGAGCATTTCAGGGTTCTCAGGAGGATGGTTTGCAAATTCCAGAGCTGGGAATTCTGATGGCTCTGAATTCAGTGCCTCACCAAGAGGTCAGTTGTTTTCTATTTCAGACATATCCTCAAGCTCGAGCTCCTCAAAAGGGAAATAATGATGGTGGCGCTGGCTTTCAGCTCCCAACTCGAAAAAGGAAAAATATGTTGTTGTTGAGCCCCATCCACGTTTTTGAATCTTTTTCAGATGGGTCTTTCTGGGATTCAACTCTCTATGCTTTTCCCATTCCTCTGTCCCTAAGCAAAGAAGCCTTTTGTTTATTTACCCCATCAAGCGAGATAATGTCACTGAAAGCGTTTTTGTAAAATTCTGAGGGCTGCACGATATATAAGGTGGTTATTTTGCCAGCACCTGTTTTTGAAGGATCGAATGAAGGCATTCATTTATAAAAGAGTTAACACTGTAGAATTCTACTGTATGTCTGCTCATCAAGGGAGGTGGGAAGTGAGTTGGGCAAAGCAGAAAACAGACTCAGAGTTGGGAAATCTCTTTGGCGCGTTAGAGCTCTGAGTGAATGGCGGCTGTGTGGGTGACTGGCACCGGGATGGGCGTGGAAGGCCTCTTGGGGAGGTGTCCGGAGGGCAGGACTGAAGCATGAAAGTGTCTTAAACTCTCTCGACTTCATGTCCTCATACGTCCGAGGAGGGGGCTGATTAGGTGATCTCTGAAGGTACTTCTAGAATCATGTTGGTGACTCACAAAACCTTAATTGAGATATATGGCTCCACTGGTCTAATTTTTCAAGCCAGGGAGACAGCAAGTCACATGTTGGCTCTGTATAACAGCCACAACTTAAGAGTTAATGCATGGTGAGGTATCTGAGATTTGTGGTTTCTTTTTTATTGGAAGGTCTGGTTTGTAGCAGAAAGTTACAAAATACACTCTGGGGCTGGTAACCACAGCCTACAATTTCATATTCTGCACCGAATGGACAGGCAGAGAGACAGAGCAGCATGAGAGACGGAAGAGGCCAAAGACAAGAACCTGGTGTGGTGACACACCCAGGGCCCACATTTCTACTGGAAGGTAGCGTGGCCTCTTGGATGCATCTGTGGGCTCAGCCCATAAAACGATCACAGAAATCTAATCCTAATACTTTTCTTGGGTCTGAGCATATTGTTTCCTCACATAAAAAGATGCCCTAGAGGAGAAAAATCAGGATGAGGTACTTTATTTTTATGCATTTTGGGTCTCTGCCGAAGAAAGCCAAAGAAGTTATGGGGTTGGTTAAACTTAAATTGTGGTTAGGAATTACCCACAGATCAGAACATTAACTGATGATTCAAATTCCCTCGTGTCTTGCTATGGTAGCTGAATGGGGTTTTGATGGATATGGCGGCGGTGTGATATGTTTTATTGCATGTCATTCTAAGGCCAGGTCTGTGCTTTATATTTAATGTTCTATGGAATAAAATTATATATAAGCTGGTTCCGTTTGTTCATAAAGTGTTAGGTAATTTTAGTCGGTGTGTACCTATGTGTACACAATAAGAACAAGGTTGAAGTTCTATTTAAGCTCTGTAGTGGGTTTACCAATTTCAGTCTGCCCCTCTTCACAGCTGTTCTTGACTATTGGAGGGTTGGGTCATTGGCTGAGGCTATACATCCCTTGCCCCAGGCTCATGTTTGCATATGGCACTGTGGAAGGGCCACCTATGCCTGGAGCTGAGATGATCTGGATAAGACTCATCTTTCAGAAAGTAAGCTTGACTGGTACCAACATAATGTCTAGGCCCCAAAACCTCAGCATCGTTACTGTCTGCTGACAGCATTGCTGTAACAACAAAGACAAGTTCCATTCAAAGATGATTAGTTGAGAACCAGCTATTGACAGGATTTGAAACAAATGGCAGCCATATCCCTTGACCTAAGGAATTTGTTGTTTCTAAATTCTGGAGTTTGTTGGAGGTTGCGTAGTTGTAGTAAATAGACTTAATAGAGAAATAAGTACAGTTGATGGGTCATTGGAGGAGGGAGGGGAGATAAAGATTGGGGAGCAGATGAGCAGGAAGCCCAGATCTTCTGCTGGGGGGAGGCTGGGGGTATCCATCATAACGTTGAGAATTTTCCTAAAGTGGAGTATCGAGACTCTAAAGATGTGAAAGAAAGAAAAGTGGTGCAGGGGTATTAATAGTAAAATAGCTTATAATTGTTTGCAGTTCAGTCCCTTTCTAGATTTTAATCTGATTATCCTCTGGGATAGAGCTGGATCTTGGTGACCATGAAAGTTTGGTGTTGAGCCATTCAGGGTTGGGCAACCCAGCCAAAGAGCCTCGAACTGACATCCAAGGCCTCTGATTCCTTTGAGCAGCTTTGGAAATGGTCCATATTAGGAGATTTTATCATACAAAAAGATCTTTTTATTCTGATATTATATATTTCAAAATAGCCTTGGAAACCAAAGAGTAAAAATCATAAGCATTAGCAAAATGCCAGGAAAAAGTAAAAAGAACTGTAAAATTCAAACATTTACCAAACACCTACTGAGTCAGGTACCATGTGTGATATGATTCACTCCTTATAATTACGGATGTGGCATGTATGACATATGTTTTATTATCCCCGATTTATAGATGAGTCATTAATTAGGACAGCAGCCAAAACGGAAAGCACAGTTAAACAGGTTGAGAGCTGAAGTGTCAAACACGACGCCCTGGTTAATGGTGGGTTGTTGATGGATATTACCTAGCTGGTGGGTCTTCAATAAACTCTGCATTGACTTTGGCTCAGAAAAAAGTCTTAGGTAAAAACAAATTTATCTGAAATAAACATCACAATATTATGTTTTATATATCCTGTATATATATTCAAACACAGAGTGCCCATATAATTTTCCCCTTCTTTTTAGGTCTCTTTGATTTTCAAACTGCTATAACAATCATAGTCAATTTTAAAGTGTCGATGATAACAATACCGTTCTGAATTTTTATAGAGACTTTTTCTTGCAAGGACCTTGAAGTGCTAAAAATGTTGTCATCCATATAGGCAAACCTCGGGAATATCTAATTTAGCAAATGTCAGTGATAAATTCTTCTGGTGCCATTCTCCATGTCTTTGAATATATTAGAATGCCCTGGAAATAAGAATGTTTATTCTACAGCAATTGACTGCTGGTAATATGGTTAGTTGGTATAATTCCACTTGTATTTACTGTTTATCTTTTCAGTAGCGGCTGGGATTAAAAAAAATCCTTTATGTTTTCTTCCTATTTCTAAAGTGGTAGGTATTAACCACTTTTTAGTGCTTTCTCCAGGTGGGCTAAGGAAAAAAACACTCTCTTGAGCTAACTTCGTGCTTATGCTGCTGAGCACTCTTTCACAAACAAAACTAGAATTAGAATAAAAGTTGGAATTTTAAAGGCCACACCACACAGTTCCTGCACAAACAGAAAGCAACAGAAACTGTGAGGTCCTGTACTTGAGTGAAGGATGCTGGGAGCCAACACACAGACTTACCTGGGTTCTGCCGGGCTCCCTCTCCCATTAATTGCCCAGCTTGGCTAGAAACTCCTGGGAGGAGACTGAGTGTCCCATGTTTTATTTTATTTTTTTATAGATGACAAAGTCATTCTGTTTCACTGGGTCATTGTGAATGGTTCAGTCTTTGCTCTTTATTTCAATTTTCAATGACTTAATTAGAGACAACTAAACATTGTCCACAATACCACCATTATGTTTAAGAGTCAATTAAGTGCCAGACAGTGTCATTAAGTGGAATAGTACAGATGGCAGGATCTGTGGGAGCTGGCGAGCAGGCGTGAGGCAGCCTGGGCTCCTCAGGGATATGGTCAGGGCCTGGCCTCAGATCCTGCCCCTGTGCCCTCTGCTGCCTGGTCAGTGATGGCCAGGTTCTTCGGTCTTTCTCACCTCAGTGCCATCACGCCCCTGGCCTTCTTCCTGCTCCTCATAGATCTAAAGCCTCTCTATTCTTTAAGTCCCAACTTCAATCATTTCTTTCACAAAACCGTCTCCTATCCCCTGTTCATTGCCAGCCCCCAGCGATGATAAGAACCCCCATTATACTTTGGAAATAGCTATTTGTTTCTGTATCTGAGGATGGATCTATTAATTCTCAGCCCAGGCAGGATAGACAGGTAGAGACGTGTCTGGATTACATTTACGAATGGGGCTTAATTGCAAAGGTACTTGGGAGCCTGAGCAAAGAGGGGGAGAATCTCATCTCCAGGAAGCTGGCCGGGCCCTGCCTTGAAGGACAGAGGGCAGGGGAGACCACAGAGACCATGCACGTGTGCTCAGTATGGCGATTATTGCACAGCAACTTGGGGCTGAGTGATGGCCCACAGGCACAGTGATCTTCTGCCTGGCCCTGTATTCATAATTCCCAAAGGGAGGACCCACCTGATACCGGGTGCCTTTTCCAGGTGGAGCTCGGACCCATTGGAGCGTCGTGGCTGAAAGGCACGGAAGGGCGGGGATCTCTTCCTGTAAGAGTCCAGAGAATAGGGGTATCTGCTTAATTTAGTGTTCAAGTAGGGACACTTTGGGTGTTAATGATTATACTGGGACCAGAGGTGTAAAACATGGACAATCCTGGGCAAACTAGGTGGGTGGTCCTTTGACCCAGAAGCCACCTAGCGTGAAGGCCATCCACAACCTCTCTCTGTCCTCTGTGCTGGGTCACTGTGGGTTTAAATGTCACCTTGTGCAGAGGAGGAAATGGAGAGGAAGGAACTTAGGGGAAGGTCCTGGAATGTTGATGCATGCAGATGCGGCCATGAGTTCACACCCATGTCCCACCTTAGTGGTGAGGAGCCCCCTCAGTGACACCTGTCAGCTCTCCTTCCAAGGGACCTGTTTCTTGGAAGTGTCGTAGCAGTACTGCCTGTCCTGGGAGCTGGGGCAAGGCCCCTTCAAAGGCACTGCCTCCTGAAAAGGACTCAGAGCCCCTCGGAGCCCCGCTGACTTATGGGCCTGAATATCTAAACTTGTAAATACGATAGAGGGTCCCTTCCACTGTCCACTTGCCTGACCCACAGTATTGATCTTAGGTCTAAAAGCAGCAAACTGTCTCTTCTCCCCGGGGGTTCCTCCCTACCCTGCCCCCAGCCAGTTGCCATGTTTCCCCCTGAATTCCAGCAACATGTAGTGCCCTCATGTCACTGGAGTCATTTTTCCAAATGAACAAATTGTGTTTTCTTCTTCGTTGAACCTGATATTTGAGCCAGTCTGTGCAGGCAATTTCCTCCTCTTTGTTTTGCTGACCCTGAGCACCCTCAGCCCCCCGTAATTATTGGGCCGCTCCTGCCGCGGGAGTGCAGCTCCTGTTCAACAACAATAATGATTTTGCTGAACAAGAAAAGAAAAAGGCCCCAATTCCAGGGCGTGGGCTCCTTTTAGATGTTGATTATTTACAACGTCTACATTTCAGTGTTGAGCTAGAATTTCCAGCATCATGTGGGGAGCCGTGGTCTGAGCTGTGTCCTCTGCTCTCTTCCCCACAGAGAGCCAGATGCTCCCCAAGGGCGTGTGGAAGGAAGTCAGCCCTACCAGCTCACCTGGAGCGCCCCTTGTCATTGCTCTCCATGCATTTACATGGAGACTACGTGGAGTCTGTGTCCTGTGGCTGGTGAGGGAACAGGAATTATCATCTCGGAAAGCCTGTCTCTTGCAGGGAGAAAGGGAGGATGTGGAGTCGAAAAGGCCCAGGACTGAGAAAGACTCTCCCCACCTGTTAGTGCCACCTTTTGGTCAGGGTCAAACACCTATTCAACAGCTTGTCTGTTTTCTTTCCATCTATCTGTCTGTCTGTCATCTCCCCTGGTTCTACCAAACCCAAAACATTTAATTAAGCGCTTCGGCTACTAGTGGTTGTCTTGGCCAAATTATGAATCCTTCCCAAACCTGTAGGTTGATGTCCTAACCCCACTGGCTCAGAATATGACTGTGTTTGGACATAGGGCCTTTAAGGAGGTAGTTGAGGTAAGATGAAGTCTTATGAATGGGCTTTAATCCAATCTAATCTGCGTCCTTATAAGAAGATTAAGACAGGGACTCATTCAGGAGGAGGACCATGTGAAGACACGGCAAGAAGACGGCCACCTGCGAGCCACAGAGAGAGGCCTCAGGATGAAATCAAACCAGATCGAACACCTTCGTCTTGGACTTCCAGCCTCCAGAACTGCAAAAAGATAAACTTGTGTTGTTTCAGCCCCCCTCCCCCAGTCCATGGCGTCTTGTTCTGGCAGAGCCGCTGACTCATGTGGTGTGTCTTTCAGGGAATGAAGAGTGATGAGAAGAGATTCCTCAAGCTGCTCAGAGCCTAGAGGGGGCCCGGGGACCCTGAAGAAGTACAGACAGAAGGAGGTAGGTGGGCAACTCCCTGCTTGCCCTTCCTTTGCATCAGCCATCACACCATTCACAGGGGGAAAAAAGGTCTTGCATGAGCCGTTGGCATGTTGGTGGCAGGACGGATCCTAGCAGGACAGAGTGGCTAGTGACAAGCACTCTCCTGGTAGCTTCACAAGACAGAGTAGAGGAACATAAGATGGAACATTCCCAAGGCCGTGCTCAAGGGACTAATAAAGCAAAACTAATTATGATTGTGTGACTTTAGTTTATGCTCATAGGTGCATGAAGCTGGGGCACACTGGCTGTGTGAACACCGGTCCCTGTTTTGACATTATTCACCAACTGTTTATGAAGCAAGGAGATTTATGCTTCGAATGGGCTGATTCTGCTGTGGGAGACAGAGGAGGAAGGGCCTGTTCTTGTCTCAAACATACCTGGTCCTGCGCTTGGGGACACTACCCGTCATGCCAGGGGAGACTCGTCCACGATGGGCTGGGAGGAATGTTCTGGCCGGTGTGTAAGTGCCAGGATAAGTGGTTCAGACCATGGCCGCTCTATGAGGTCAGAGCCAAGAAGATCAATGTGGGCTAGAGCAGTTCATTTAAGTAGCAATTAGTTATAATTAATCAATTATGTAATTGAGTAGCACTTAATTATTTACTGCCTTGTTCAGTTTTCCAGCCACTCACAAGTGTCAGCTTTGTTTCCCCAGCCGGGGCCGAGGCTCCCCCCAGATCACAGACAGCTTCCTTCATGGGTATCAGACGAGGCCAGGGTCAGATTCTCACATCTAAGGACAGTGATCTGAGGAAACAGAAAGCATAGAACTATCACTTTGAGGTCAAAACTGCACGATTCTGCCAAGAGATGAATGTCGAGTGAGTCAGCCTTCAAAATAAATGCAGAACAGTGAGCAGCAAACAGCCTAGGTGGGTGTGGGGTTTGTTTCAACTGCACTTGGGCAGAAGGGATGCCACTGGAAGCAGGGGACCCCTCGGGGATGAACGGTTACAAGAAATGCTCACGGTAAGTGTCCAGTGTCAGGACAGCCCTCAGACACTGGACACTCACCGTGAACATATGAGGGGTGTTCTCACAGCTTTCCTGCCATGGAGATGGGGTCCCATCGATGCTTCCTGAAGGGTCCTAGGCTGACCCTCTGAGCTGATCCCCAGCAGGTCCACCTGGTGCTCTGAGAGCACCAAAGGCTGGAGAAAGCTCAGACCAAGGGCTTGAGCTGATTGTACCTCACAGGCTTTGGGCGCTCTAATGGTGTTATTCTTTGGGAGCTGCCTCTTGGAAGCCAGATAGAAAATCAAGGGTAATGCAGTGAACGGCTTCTTGAAAATAAGTGCAGAGTGCCCCAGGATTTCAGGCTTATGGGAGGTACTGCTAAGCCCCAGCCATATGGCAGCCAAATGAACCTGAAGCTCCTTAAAGGACAGACTCCTACAGTTAATGCTTAATGGGATCCTGGACTTTGTGGGGGAGTCCAATGGGGCGACCTCCTAATTCTGGATTGACCTGGCTGGCTCAGGTCTGACTTATTTGCAGAGAACAATGGCGCCTCCTGTCCCTCCGCGAGGTCAGTGGGTGTTATTACCTGCATTCACAAATGGGGCAGAACACCCTGAGACTTGCAGACTGATTGCTTTCATTAACTTTAATTGGATTCTTTCGCACTTGGAAAGAGAAGTGTAACTGGGGTTTAATTGGAAGAGCATCTCAGACCCAGGGTGACACAGGATTGTAAACATTAAAAGTGCTACAGCCGCGTTGGTGGGAAATGTTGAAGTCACTTATGTTGTTTGTAAGAATAGCTCACAGACTCGGGGATGTTAGGAAGCTCTGGGCATGTCAAATTTGGGGATTATTTTTATACTTGTCTAGAAAAAATGTAATGTGAAATCAGATGCGTGCAAGTGAATTTATAGAAGAGACTGAACACATCTCAATTGTGCCATGTGCCAAAAGAAAGCTGCAGAAGCTAGGAGACCTTCAATGAGGGTCTAGTCCCTGAGGTGGCCCGGGGCAGCGTGTGAAGTCTTTAAACTTGGATTCCACCTTGCTGACCCTTCTCTTGACTCTGTTGCTATGACTATTGCGTCTTCTGCCTGGGAAGTTCCTCTTTTGTTTTTCTACATGACAAACTCCCACCCAGCTTTTAAGTCCCGGCTGTTATGTCACAGCCCTGAAGTCTTGGCCAGCAGCTCTATAGCAGTTAGTACCTCTGTGCTCTGTGCCTCCACCGAACCTTGTCAGCAACTCAGCAACCCAGGGGAATACAGAGCAGGGGAGAGAGAAAGGAGGGGGTCACAGATTCAGGATTCCCCAAACTGGTTGACATGCAGTTATTTTGGGGGAAGATGCACCTTTTAAAATAGAAGCATACTGGATATGGAGGCGATCTGGCTGTGACATCTGTCACCCCATCGATAGCCAGGGTTGATTCAGCTGATCTGGCTGGCTAGGCGGGTGTCCCCTTCCTCCCTCACTGCTCCATGTGCTTCCCTCCCGAGGCTGCATGCTCGGTCGAAGAGGATGGGCTGTCCTGATGAAGGAATGACTATTTTATGGTGAAGGGTATACAAGTAGCTTGCACTTCCCTGCCAGAACCTCCGAACAAGCTCTCAAAATAGAAACATAGTTGATTTATAATACTGTGTTAGGTTCAGGTGTACAGCAAAGTGATGGTGATATTATATATAAATATTTTTTTTCAGGTTCTTTTCCACTGTAGGTTATTATAAGGTATTGAATATAGTTCCCTGTAAATTCCCACTGCTTTTCTGTTTTACATGGAGTGGTTTGTCAACCTCATATTCCTAGTTTGTCCTTTTCCCCTCCATTTTCCCTTTGGTAACCATTAAGTTTATTCTCTTTGTCTGTGACACTGTTTCTGTTTTGAATATAGATTCATTTGTATTATTATTATTATTATTTTCTGGCCTTTTGTCATTTTAGGGCAGTACCCGTGGCATGTGGAGGTTCCCAGGCTAGGGGTCTAATCGGAGCTACAGCTGCCGGCCTACGCCACAGCCATAGCAACACAGGATCCAATCCGCATCTGCGATCTACACCACAGCTCACAGCAACACTGGATCCTTAACCCACTGAGCGAGGCCAGGGATCGAACCTACAACCTTATGGTTCCTAGTTGGATTCATTTCTGCTGAGCCACAATGGGAACTCCTGTATTATTTTTTTGATTCCATATATAAGTAACATCATATGATGTTTATCTTTCTCTGACTCACTTCACTTAGTGTGATAATTTCTAGGTTCACCCATGTTTCTGCAACTGGTAATATTTTACTCTTTTCTATGGCTGAGTAAATATTCCATTGTATGTATATATCACATCTTCTTAAACCAGTCATCTATTGATGGACACTTGGGTTTATTCCATGTGGAGAAGATCTTTTTAAGAAGCTAATTGGACCTAGGTGTTTAATATGCATCAGTTGAATATGAGAATACATGGATTGATTGATAACCCCAGGATATGCCCACCTCTCCATCAGCACTGTGTCATGAAGCATCCACTACTGGCCTCACAGGGGTGGGTGCTGGAGAGGTCAGGCCAACTCTGGCCAGCAGCCTGCCCCAGGAGAGCCCCGAGAAGCACATAGAATGGATGAGTGCCTGAGTTGCTGCCCTAGCCCTCTGTTTCATTTCCCATGCCTAGTCCTGAGCGCTGGGTGCAACACTGAGACAGCATCACCATGCCTGACTGCCACTCTGTATTCCTTCCCAGACTTCCCTTTATCAGGACCTGCACCCAGGTTCCTTCCTTACTTTAGGGTGCCAGTGACATCTCCTCCTGGGGTGTCTTAAGTGTCAGACAGAAGTGCTAATGATGGCATTGCTGAAACCCGGTCTGGTAGGTTCTGAGCCTCCTCCACCACATGGATTAGATTTTCAAAGAAACGTCTCTGGCACGTTTTCCCACTTACCCCTCCAGGAGCCCGAGTTCACCTCCTTGGTCTCTGGCTGACTCCCCCACTGACCCTGACTCGCGGGTGGCTAGCTGGCTGCAAGAGGGCGCGACATTTGCTTTCCTGGGATGCGACGAGCTTTCTTTCTGGAGGCCAGCGCTCCTCACGGGTGAAGTGCACACATAGGTCACTGGCGAGGAAGCTGCTCCCCCTCCAGATGGTTCTTCTACTTTCAAAACAGCCTTTTCTAATTCACATGAAGAAATAAGACATCCTCTCAGAAATTTTGTCAAAGGAGTTAACTGTTGCATCAGCACTCAGAATGGCAGCTCAGATAGCACATCCTGGAAGAGAAGCAAGGTCTGGCTGCATCTGCTGCCCAGCCAGGTCCTGCGGGCACAGAGGCTGGCTTTCTCTGGGCCACTTCAGACTCGCGGGCGAGGCCGACTGGCAAATTCTATGGTGTATACCAGCATCCAGGCTTGATTCCCAGGCCTGGACTGGGACATCACGTTTGGAGATGGAGGACTCTCAATGAGGTCATTTGGTCTGCACTGTTCCAAACGGAGGCCAGATCCACATGTGGCCCGTCCAGATGGAGAAGCACCGCACACCAGATTTCAAAGGTGTAGTCCAAAGAAAGAATAGGAAATGAATAATTTTTTATGCTGATTACATGTTGAGACAATTACATTTTGAATATATCGGGTTAAACAAAACATATGATTGAAATTAATTTCATCAGTTTCGTTTTACTTAAGTGTAGCTACTAGAAAATTTAAAACTGTATGCGGCTTGCATCCTTTTCCTTCTGGTCAGTGCTGGTCCATATCCTTCTTCTAAGAGAAGTGAGAGTGAGGGGATATGGGTTTGGCCTCGAGCTGGCATCAAATCTGAGAAACTGGATGGGCACAGAGACCTTGAAGACATATTATATAATTTGAGGGGATAAATACCTTTTGGTGACTTGTACCAAAACAACTGAGGGGAGGTTTCCCTTGGAATATCAATCTCCTTTTCAGATCTGGGGTTAGTATAATATGAAGCACTCATTTTCGGACAGAATTGGACTTTCTTCAGACCCAGTTCTGGGAGAGAACCAAGTTGAGTTGATCTGCCCTATATGGGGCTTCATTATTTTGACTGCAGTGGCCAAGTCGAACTTCCCTGATTGAGATAATCCAGCCACAAAAATTCCCAAGCCAGTTCTTCAACTCCGGCTGGATAATGACCACAAAGTGATTAACTGAGAACACTCACACTGTGAAATAAGAACTAGTAGAGTTTACGAACCAGCGAACCTAAGACGGAGCACACACAAGTAACATTATTCACTGTGCACTTTGGGGTCAGATATACCTTCCTGTTTTTTTGGGGGTGGCATCGATGAATCTCTTGGAAACACCTGACTAGAGGAAATCTCTCAGGACTCCACCTGTTCTTCGTTTTTCACCACCTTGGTTTTATTTCTATTTCACAGACACATCTTCTGCGTTTCATGTGCTCCATGCGCTGTGCTAGTTTGTGCCAGAACAGTCACTTTAGACTTCGTGGTCTCACCAAATATGATTTCTCAGGGATATCTGTATATTTAATGCAAATTTATATATATTTAATTCAAATTTTTGAGTTATTTTATTATAATTATATATTTTTTCATGTTGTATATTGCATTTTATATATTTTATTATATTTGAATTAAATATTTTATTATAACATTCTTCACTCTATAAATTTGTTATAATCATACACTTTTTTGTGTATTTATACTCATGATACATTGGTTTAAATAAGAGAAATTAGAAACAGTTTAAATGTTTTTCAACAAAGGAATGTTAACAAAATGCATTACCAGTTCTAAGGAATACATCACATAACCTTTAAAAAGTAATTAAAAATTTGTGCATTTACATCGCAAGTAATTACCAATAGACTTCACGTTATTTCAGTCAGCTTGCACTTTCTCCTCTCACCTGTTTAATGTTTACAATTTTTACCTAAAGTTTTTCTTTTTAATAAAACTGTATATATTTAAGGTATACAACATGATGTTTTCATATACATATGCACTGTGAGATAATTACTGTAGTCAAGCTAATTAACATATTCATCACCTCACATAGTTACCTTTTTGTGTGTGTGTGGTGAGAACACATTTACTCTCAGCAAATTTCAAGTGTACAATACAAGATTTTTAACCATAGTTACTGTTTTGTACGTTAGATCTCTAGAACTTATCCTGTATAACTGAAATTTTATATTGTTTGACCAATATTTCTTCATTTCCCCCAATCCCCACCCCTGCCCCTGGTAAACACCATTCTACTCTCTGCTTCTGTGAACTCAGCTTTTTTAGATTTCACGTTTAAGTGAGACAATGCAGTATTTTGTTTTGTTTTGTTTTTCTGTGTCTGGCTTTTTTCACTTAGCATGGTGTCTTCTGGGTTAGCATGCCTTCACAAATGACAGGACTTTCTTCTTTTTTTAAGGCTGAATAATATGTGGATGTCTGTGTGTCTGTATGTACATATGTATACACGTATATGTATACATATGTATATGTGTGTATATATATAATGAATACAGTTTCTTCATTCATCTGTTGATGGGTACTTAGGCTGTTCCATATTTTGAATAGTGTGCATAATGCTACAGTGACCATGGGGGTGCAGATGTGTCTTTGAGATACTGGTTTCATTTTGTTTGGATGTATACCCAGAAGTGGAGCTGCTGAATCATTGAGTAGTCTTATTTTTAATTTTTTGAGGAACCCCCATATTATTTTCCGTAATGACTGTGCCGATTTACACATTCCCGTCAGCAGTGTGTAAGGGTTCTCTTTTCGACAGATCCTTGCCAACATTTGCTATCTTTTGTCTTTTTGATAGTAGCCATCCCAACAGGTGTGAGGTGATTTCTCAATGTGGTTTTGATTCGCATTTTCCTATTAATTGGTGATATTGAGCATCTTTTCATGTGTCTCTTGTCCATTTGTAAGTCTTCCTTTGAGAAATGCCTATTCAGATCCTTTGCCCATTTTTAGTTGGGTTATAAATATAGAAATTTTGGATATTAGCCCTGTGATGTTGTGTTTATAAGAAATATGTATTTGGTCATTAGGTGACCAAAATATATTTCTCGTATACATTTGATCTTGCTCTACTGTTCTGGCCTTGTGCTCCCAAAGCCCTTGGGATTTACTGTGTTGAGAGTGATAATGCTATCTTTTGTTGTGTTAATAAAGTGACTTTTGGAGAGCACCTGAGGCTGAGGGCTGGTTGCCAGTGGGGTCAACCTTGTGACTGGAGGTTTAGAACTTTCAGCCCTCATCCCTTGAACTCCTGGGAGGGAAGACAGCCTGGAGGTTGAATCAGTTGCCAATGGCCAATGATTTAATCAGTCGTGGCTGCATAATGATGCCTCCATTAAAACCCAAGAGGACTGGGTTCAGAGATCTTCCAGGTTAGTGAACATGTGGGGGGCTGGGAAGAATGGCTCACCCTTTGCCCTAGACATCTCTTCTATCTGCAGTTCCTGAGTTCTGTTAAATAAATTGGAAATCTAGTAAGTAAAATGTTTCACTGAGTTCTGTGAGGCACTCTAGCAAGTTAATTGCACTTAAGGAGGGGGTTTGGGGAACCTCGTGTTTAGTTGGTCAGAAGTACAGGTAACAACCTGGACTTTCCACTGGTGTCTGAAGTCCAAGTATGATAATTTCACTAGTTTATTTTGCTTTTGTTGCTTGTGCTTTTAGTGTCATATCAAAAAAAAATCACCGTCAAGTCTAATGTCAAGGGGCTTTTCCCCTTTGTTTTCTTCTAGGAGTTTTATAGTTTCAGGTTATGCTTTTAAGTCTTTAATCCTTGAGTTCGATGAAAGGTCCAGTTTCATTTCCTTGCACGTGGACATGCAGTCTTCCCTAAACCATTTATTTTAAAAATCTATTCTTAGGTTCCTATGTGACTCAGTGGGTTAAGTATCCTGTAGCAACCTGGGTCTTGCTGTGACAAGGGTTTGATACCTGCCCCAGGAACTTCTCCATGCCCTGAGTGTGGCCAAAACAAACAAACCAACAAACAAAAAACATTCTCCTTTTTCCAATATTTAGTTTGGGTGCAGTTGTTGAAGATTAGTTGACTGTATGTGTGGGGGTTTATTTCTTGGCTCTAGATGCTGTTTCATTGTCTCCGTGCCTGTTTTTAAGCTGGTACTATACTATTTGGATTACTGTAGTTAATTGGAAATCAGGAAGTGTGATGCAGCCAACTTTATTCCTCTTAAGTCCTCTTTGGCTATTCAGGGTGGTTCCTTATGAATTTCAGGATTGATTTTTCTCTTTCTCTGAAAATGCTGGAGTTTTGATAGGAATTTCATTGAGTCTGTAGGTCATATTTATCCTGGATTTTTTCATTTGGGGAAGGTTTTTGATTACTGATTAAATCTTTGTTTTGGATCTGTTCAGGCTTTCTCGACTTAGTTTGGTAGGTTGTCTGTTTCTAGATATTTGTCCCTTTCTTGCAGGCTATCCAACTTGTTGATGTATAATTGTTCTTAAAGTCTCTTATGAGCCTTTTTACTTCTGAGGCATCTGTTGTAATATCTCCTATTTCATTTCTAATTTTCTTTGAGTCATTTATTTTTTTTCTTAGTCTAGCTAAGATTTTTTAAATTTTGTTTTGTTTTTTCAAAAAGTGAATTCTTGGTTTTCTTGATTTTTTTCTACTGTTTCTTTGTTTCTCTGTTTGGCTTATTTCTGCTCTAGTCTGTATCATTTCCTTCCTTATAACTTTGCCTTAGTTTGTCTTCTTTTTCTAATTCCTTGAGGTTTAAAGTTAGATTGTTTATTTGAAATCTTTTCTATATTTAATACCTTTTTCTTTTGGCTCTAAAACTTCCTTAGTACTGTTTTTACTGCATCCCGTAAGTTTTGGTATGTTATGTTTTTGTCTTTATTTGTCTCAAGATATTTTAAAAATTCTCTTTGATTTCCTCTTTGATTCAACAGTTATTTAAGAGTTTGCCATTTATTTTCCCTGTATTTATGATTTTTTTCATTATCTTGCTGTTATTGATTTCTAGTTTCACTCCACTGTGGTTTGAACAGATCTTAAAATTATTCCATCTTAAATTTGTTAAGACTTGTTTTGTGACTTAACTCATGGTTTAGCATGGAGGATGTTTTGTGTGCACATAAGGAGAATGCTATTGGGTGGGAAGTTCTTAATATATCTTTTAGGTTCATTTGGTTTATAGTATTCAAGTCCGCTATTTATAGATTTTCTGTCTGGATGTTCTACCAATTATTGGAAGTAGGATATAGAAGTCTCTTGCTGCTATTGTATTGCTGTCAATTTCTCCCTTTGGATCTCTCAGTGTTTGTTTTATATATTTAGGTGCTCTGATGTTGGATGCATATATATTTGTAATTGTTAGATCTTCCTGTTGAATCGACTCTTTTATCATTAAATAATGACCTCCTTCATCTCTATGACGGTTTTTGACTTAAGGGCTGTGTTTTGTTTTGTTTTGTTTTTTCCTGACGTAAGTATGCCCACCCTTGCTTTCTCTTGCACAGAATTGCTTTTCCGTACCTTCTCTTTCAGCCTATGTGTTTCCTTAAGTCTATAGTGGGGCTTTTATAGGTCTTGCTCTTTTATCTATTCAGCCTTTTCTAAGCTTTTTGATTAGGGAGTTTAATCCATTTATATTTAGAATATTTATGAGTAGGCAGGGACTTAGCTGTTGATATTTTGTTAACAGTTTCCTGTTTTGCTCTTGTTTTATCCCATTCTTCTTCCCTTGCTACCTTCCTTTGTTATGTGATGATTTCAGGGTTATATTTAGGTTATGTCTTTATTGGCTGCATTCGTTTAGCTCTAGTGACACTGGTTTCTATTCAGATTGCACCAGCAGAGTTTCCTTTTTTTCCAGGAAGTGATCAGCAAAATGCCTACTATAGTGTCTGCTGCAGAAGTTAAATATGGCTTTAGCTCTCTAATTTGCTGAGTCTCTTGTTTTGCTGCAGCAGAAACAGGAGTTGTGCGGTTGACACTGGATATTGTTAGGAGGAGAGTTAACTTCCATGTTGAGTGGTTTTGAAAAATTATCCTCCACTACACAGAAATCATTGACCCCAATACCCTTCCTACTTCATGGGTGGATGAGATAGGCAGTTGCCACCACAGTATGTTTTAAGGGAAATTCTGACAACCTCCCCATCAAGACTATCTTTGCCATGGGTCTTCTGCAAATATCCCAAAGTCCCACAGTATAGGCATTATGTTCAGTAGGTCTCAGCTAGAGTAAGTCATGAACACCTTAGTATAAGTTAGATTATTGTGTTCTTTTCTCCTGCCAAGGCAACTTCTTTAGGGGACTACATGCTAAATAGATAAAAGAACCCTTGATTTATAATTAAAAATAAAATAAACACTTAACGTGAAACAAGTATAAGAAGATTCTTATTTCCCCCCAGATGATTAGTGGATGATTTCTGAAGTATTTCAAATATCGAACTTGTTCAAATATGTATTTTGCTGCTTTCATTTTTGTTGGTGCCCTGATTATGGCTTAGACTGGCTAATAGATGTTATATCAGGGCTGTAGCACATGGAAATGGAAGAGAGTATGAGGGAACAAAATGTCCAGAGGCAGCAGTGAGAACTTCACTGATGGTCTCTAGTATGGGGTCACTGGCCTTGAATTTTAGAACTTTTGGGCTGGGTTCTAGTCCCTGGAAAGGCAAGGGTCAGGAAGGAAAATCCCTTGATGGTTTCTCTTTTTTTTATTTTTATTTTTATTTTTGCAGAGGGATTTTTATAATGATTTTTATTTTTTCCATTATAGCTGGTTTACAATGTTCTGACAATTTTCTACTGTACAGCAAGGTGACCCAGTCACACACATGTATACATTCTTTTTTCTCACACTATCATGCTCCATCATAAGTGACTAGATATAGTTCCCAGCACTATACAGTATCTCATTGCTAATCTATTCCAAAGGCAATAGTTTGTATCTGTTAACCCCAAGTTCCCAATCCATCCCACTCCCTCCCTCTCCCTTTAGCAACCACAAAACTGTTCTCCATGTCCATGCTTTTCTTTTCTGTGGAAAGCTTCATCTGTATATTAGATTCCAGATATAAGTGATATCATATGGTATTTGTCTTTCTCTTTCTGACTTCCTTCACTTAGTATGAGAGTCTCTTGTTCCATCCATGTTGCTGAAAATGACATTATCTTGTTCTTTTTTTATGGGTGAGTAGTATTCCATTGTGTATATATGCCACATCTTAATCCAATCATCTGTTGATGGACATTTAGGTTGTTTCCTTGTCTTGGTATTGTGAATAGTGCTGCAATGAACATGCGGGTGCATGTGCCTTTTTCAAGGAAAGTTTTGTCTGGATATATCCTTTTTTTATGTTGTGTTAAGTGACCTACATTAGAATACCTGTTATTGGTATGGTGCTCATAAAGAGGGCAAGTCCTCACAGTCTTCCTGAACAATACCCTTACTTCAGAGCAAGGAGAAAGGATACAGTCTGCAGAGAGCTGGTGATAGGGTCCTCTCGGAAACCCAGAGGTCTTTCTCTGCATACATTTCCCAGAGCTTCTCTCAGTCTTTCTTGGGTACAGAGAAAGCACATCCCCAAATATTTCTTGTGCAGCGCCTCGTATGTGGGAGACAGCCAGTACGTTTTTGCTGATCAATGAATGATTTTATCCTTGATGGTTTTAAGCCATACAGCGTCCTTCTCAATCACGCACCAGGATTACCAAACCTTTTAATATTAGGCTGAATCTCTTGAAATGATGGTAGATACTAAATATTTACTTATCTATTAGATTTTTAGAGCAGCATTCTTCACTGTAAAACCTCAGGGTGCATTTGAATAAAATTACAAATAATTAAGATCTTCTTAAAAACCATAAAACCCTTAAAAGCAAAAGTGATATTTTATGGCTAATAAAGGCAGAATAGAGGCCTGATTATAATGCTATGTAATCATGTATGTAATTATTACATAAATACTATATAATCATCCTAATAAACCATGCAATTTCAGCCACTCCTTCTCCTGAAGCTTCTCTATTTATAGGCCTGATGTGTTTGGCAGGGGGGAAGAGATAGATTTAGGGGAGGCTGGAGGATTAAGCACAGTGTGTAACTTGGAAGGGCCTGTGCGGTTTACTAATTTAAGAGAATCGGCGCTGGTACTGAACAAGGAAAACCAGCTTCAGGCTCAGAGGAGCCTCAAGAAAATCACATGTACCCAGCGAGCTGGTCCTCCTC
>PVHT021183518.1:9549419-9577893 GCA_004024745.2 Catagonus wagneri | reverse complement strand
GATCCTCTGCTGATTGTCTGAGGATGCTATTCTTGCTTAACTCCTCCCCAAGGCTGGGACAGCAAATGGTCCGTCTCATCTCTGTATCTCACCCCTCCCCCGTCTGTACCGGGCCCGGTGGGCCAAGCGAGGCTGTAGCTGTCATTGGGATGGAGACACACCTACTTCAGGTGGGTCACAAGTCCTGTGAGCAGTGGTTCTCGCACTTGAGTGTGCATTACAGCCCCTCAGGGCTGGTTAAACACTGCTTTCACCACCCTGCTCCTCTCCTGCCACCAGGACTTCTGACTCCGTCTGGGTCTTGATCATTTGCATTGTCAAATTCCTAGGTGATCACTAGTTTCTAGGCGATGCTAGTGAGGGGACCGCACTTTGAGAACTACTGGTTTAAGGCAAGATCGTATGAGCCTGTCACGGCTTCCAACGTGAAAATGATAGTTATCTCCTATAGCTCTAAGTGCTTTCCTCTTTACAAAATGCTTTCTCATACGTTCTTTCACAGCCTTCCCAGAAATGAGACCACATCGGTGTTGTTTCTTGTCTCATCACGGAGAGGCTGAATGATGTGTTCAAGGCCCCCAGCAGACAAGCAGGGGAGCTGGGGTTTGAGCCTCAGCCCCTCCCCCACATACTCCAGTGTCTCCCAGCACTTTCTCTTTGGATGGGACTTGTTCTGTTGGTTTGAATTTTTAGGGAACTCTTCATCCAATGATGCAGGGAATGGAACAGAATGTTCACTAGCTCCCAGGAGGGCTGATTGCTCTACTAGTTCTGCAGAATCCCTCATCCCAGCCTCTTTTCCTTTGATTGGTAATGCACACCCTTCTCACGTGGGAAAGGAAACCAGGCAGTTATTCACAAGATGAAACACCCTGAAGTTTGGGCCCAGCTCCGGAGCTTTTAGTAGCAGCTGTGATGTGGGCAGAGCAAAGAGGCTCCCCGAGTTTGGCTATTGCTCACTGCTCCTGGCCCAGAGGACCTACCTGTCCAGTGGCATCTCTCTGACCTCAGGATCTGGAAGGTCAAGGGCTGCCACTCAAATAACCCACATGAGTCAAGCAGCAGCTTTGTCCTTTATTTATTTATTTTTGTCTGTTTAGGGCCACACCCACGGCATATGGAGGTTCCTAGGCTAGGGGTCTAATCGGAGCTGTAGCTGCCGGCCTACGCCAGAGCCACAGCAATGCCAGATCGGAGCCGCATCTGCAACCTATACCGCAGCTCATGGCAATGCCGGATTGTTGAGCTACTGAGCGAGGCCAGGGATCAAACCCACAACCTCATGGTTCCTAGTCGGATTCGTTTCCGCTGCACCATGATGGGAACTCCTAGCAGCTTTGTCCTTTAAATCTATACAACCTGTGCCCACATCTAGGAAGGAGAAGTCACCCCAATATCTGAGGGCTATAGGCAACAAGGGGGTACCTGGGAATAGATGCATTACCAACCTCACCGTTCATTTCAGTCTGATCTTCACATTCTGCCCTCAGATAAAATCTCTTTCTTTCTTACTACTGTTTGTAAAATCTGTATCCACTTTAGTAGAGAGATAATCTATTTATGACAGATTTCTCTTTTCTGTTAGCACAGAATTGCCGTATCTTGGCACATTATTGCCTAGGGATCCCTCCTTATAGCTTCTCCACCGTATGCTCCCTCAGTTTTTCCTGGAACATTCCAAGGTGCCCAGGAAGCCTCTAGGTCACAGTCAACTGACTAAGTCTTCAGCTCATGGAGCGACACTCAGAAGGTACAGGCTGAGATCTGTGTTTTATTTTTTGGTTCTACTTCGTCTTATTTGGAAAACACCAGTAGTGAAAAGAAGAATGTCTCAGAGACATCTGTATTTTCAACAACGATTCTCATCCCACAGAAAAATCCAATCGGCAGCTTCTGTGTGAAGAGAGCTTGGGTTGGAAATAATTTGAAATGCAGGAGCCCCGTCTGAGACCTCCGTTTTGGAGCGGACTTGTGTGTCGTTTCCTGGGCATTGATCATTTTGAGGACTCAGTGGCTTTAATTGTCACGGTCACACTCTCCCATCTTGCCTTCCACCGTGCAGTGGGTGCTGAGCTATGCTGCCTTCGATGATATCTTTTTTAGGGCTTGTTTATCCTTGGGGCTCTGCAGGGAGCTGATGTTCTTTTCACAGAATGCGCATGCCTCCAGGACCGTGGCCCAGGATGGACAATCGATGACCTTGTGGTCACTGCTGTCCTGCAGAGGGTGAGACTGGGGTTATTCACAGCTAGGTAATTGGCCCCGATGCCGAGCTCTTCATCCTCAGCAAATGCAGGCATCAGAGGGGCAGTTACAGATCAATGTAGGGGCGCTGAATACACAGGCCCCAGAAAAAATACCAAAATCAAAAAGGGATTTGTGTTTAGCGTGCATTGTATATCCTGGTCTGGTTATGAATAATTTAGCCTTCCCCAGGCTGAATAGACTATATTTAGCAAGTCTATTTTGCTTATAATACATCCTATCCTTTATGAAGAAGCATAAAACATAAGAGAAGTGCTCAGAATTAGGGGTGACTTTATATGGCAGGAGCGTGGAGGCACCTTCACCTGCAGTCCCAAGTTTACCACACACACCTGGGCAGCTCAGGGCACATGGAGCAGAAATGGCCTCAGGAGTGTGTCTCCCTGATTGGGGAGGGGACAAGGGCTACTCTAGCTGTGTCATTGGTGGCTCCCAGCTGGCTCATCCGTCCACAAGAGAGGAAGTGGCAAGAGTTGAGGGGTGCCCAGAATTTTTACTTCCCTTCTGTTCTGTTATAGCCCCAGTGGGAATAGGATGGTGATTTGAGAGGACTTTCATAGACTGAACACCCTGAAGAGGCAGGATGAAGGGAACATTCCACAGAGGAAAATGCAGATTCCCAGGGCAGGGACAGCAGGGCTTCTTACCTCCTCTGGGCCTGGAAAAGCAAAGGTAGGGAGCAGGGCCGTGACCATGAAAGGGAGGGCTGTGTGGACTGACTGTCTAATGGGTGGCTTTGGTTGGTGGTGACTCCGGCCCGTGGCAACTCCACAGGGAGGATGCCAGAAAGATAAACACTGAGCCTGCACTCTCCTCCCTTCTCCCATCTCCTGTGGATGTCCCTGCCCCCCGTCCCCATTGATAAAACCCAACAGAAAGCTAGAGACAAGGAAGCCCCTCATGGAATCCATGTAGGTCAGCCTTCCAGGGAGAAAGAATGGAGATGGACCTGAAGGTACCAATGAGAGATCCCAGGGCCCCTGTAACACCTCTGATGATGACCTTCCTGCTGTGGGTAGCACTGCACTGTCTCTAAAAGGTACCTGTTAACCTGCAAACCTCTAACTGTGAGAAAGTGATGGCTTAGCTGTTAGTAAATAGTCTGGTTGGCTCTCAGCTGTCTAAGGGATGGAACATAGGACAGGTACACTTTAGGGGTAAGATGGACATTTAGCAACGAGAAGCCGATGGTGTAGGCTCTGGTGGTTCAGCGAGAAGCAGTCCAGGCAAGCTCTCCACTGGAGGCCTTGGTATGTAACTGCTCTGGATCCACTAGTGGCAGTGGGGATGGGTAGTGTCTGATTGGTAGGTTTGGGGCTGGGCTGAGAATTTACATGGCCTAACAGGTCCCCAGGTGAGGCTGATACTGCTGATCTGGGGCCTCGCTTTGAGACTCGGCGGCTCTACCAGCCTGCCTCCTGCGTCTTACTGTTTGCCAGTTTTCACAGCTAGAGCCACTTAACTCACACATGGTGATTCCACCCCACGCAGGTGGGAAGGAACATGGGCCTTTCATTGGTTCAGTACAACCTCACTTTACGGCAGATTTCACGTGGGTGGCAGAGCTGAGCCTTTGCTGAGTTTTCCGGCTCCCTGCTCCATCCCTTCCTGGGTTCCCTGCTGGACATGCTCTTTCCTCTGGGACTAGGATGCTTGGATTTCGCTGGCTCAGTTCCTTCTGGAAGCTGAATATGAGCAGCTAAGTTCCATCCCACATCCGGGCACTTCTATGGTTCTGGATAGCTGTGACCCTATGTTCACTCTGGCATTTTTGGTTTTCCTGCTCGGATTTCTTTCTGTGTTTGATACTGAGACTTTGATGCTGGCCTTTTCTGTGCCAGTGAGTCTAGTGTCCTGGGTGTGGCATTCCCCAGCCTAACTTCAAATACCCCAGGCTACCTTCTTCTTTTCCAGATTCGGGTTATTAATGCAGTTGAACAATGTTCTTGCTATTTCTATGACTCTTCTCATTCTTTCCCTTCCTCGATTTCCATATGTTTCCAGACCCCTCAGCCCCAGGCTCCATCTCCCTCAAGCTCTGAGGTTCAGGGCTTGCTTGGTTTTTTTCCTCTATAAATGGTTACTTTTCTGGTAAGATCATGCAACTTGGCTGGAAGGGTCTAATATGGCACCTACATGCATGGCTTGGGTCCAAATAAATTAATTATATTTTTTCCTTTTAAAATCCGTGTCAAGGAGGTCTATGGGTCTGCTATACAAAGTGTAGTCTGGGGATCCGCGGCTTTCAGTATGCTCAGGGGCCTTGTTAGACATGCAAAGCGCCTCGGGCCCCACCTCAGGTGTACTGACTTAGAACCCAGGGTGTAATAAAAGCCCCATTGTAAGGATTAGTGCTGTAGCGCCTGGAGGATAAACTGCTCCCACCTGAGACTGATTGTGACTCTCAACCTGCCCAGTCGCTACTTTTTCCAACTTCCTTGTTGCCACTGATGTAATTTTAAAAGCCTGTGTTGGCTGAGTTTCCTGCCAACAGTGTGGACCATGACCAACAACCCTTGATGCCGTGGGAACCCAGAGTCTGTGTCCATCTCATAGGTGTTGTTTCTTGGGATGCCCCTTGCACAAGACCCTTTCAACTGTGTCAGCCTACCACATATCAGGTATTTCCTCATGATTCTGGCCATAATCTAATGTGGCTAGGATGACAGCCAGCTGGAGGGTCCCAATGAATACCATCAAGTTTCACAAGAACTTTCAGGTGCTTCATGTGATGCTGGCCCACAGTAGGTGACCATCCAGACATCTCTCATCAACATTTATTATGCAGAAGGAGTTACAGGTAGATAGAACAGGGTGAACTAACTCCACCCCAGAGCTTCCGTGGTGGGTGGGGCCAGCAGTACTGATCTGGACAGTGACTCGTGCCAGAAACCCATCCATGAAGGAGGACTCCAGCCAGTGACTTGGCCCACAAGTCAGGTCCGACCCTTAACCTTCAGTCAGGAGGGCTGACTCCTACACATAGCCTACTGCTGAGGTGTGTGGCTTTTGGTATGTAGGTTTACTACTCTGTACCTTACCCACGTCATCTGTGTCTAGTGGACTTGAATTAGATGCCCCTGCAGATAATGGGCAATGCACATTCACCCAGCTGTTCTCCCTAGTAGGGAATTGAGTGGGAATGTTGTGTGTTGCCAGATTAAGCAGTGTGACTTTCATGACTGTATATAACCTCTGTAAGTAGGGCTGTTTGGACTTACATACAATTCAGGTGCATGATAGGGGCGGGGGGTATGGCAATGGCGATATGGTGATGAGGGAGTGGGTGTATGGTTAGGGAGTTTGGAGGTATGGTGATAAGGGGGCGGGGTTATGATTCTGAGGGGATTATTGGGTATGAGGGGCGGGGCATGGTAATGAGGGGGGCAGAGTATGGTGTGGCAACCATGAATAAGGGTGGGCCAGCCATGCTGAGGGTTGGGGCTGTTGTGATGATGGAGGTGGAGGTGTGTTGATGAGGGAGATGGAGCCATGGTGAGGAGGGGGAGGGGCATGGCAATGAGGGGGTGGCCTATGACCATGAGGGGGCACTGTGGCGGTGAGAGGTAGGATGCATGGCAAGGAGGGGGCGTGGCAATGGCAGTATTGGTGGGGTATGGTAATAAGAGGGCAGAGATATGGTGTTGAGAAGGCAGGTGTATGATAAGGGAGGTTGGAGGTATGGTGATAAGGGGGCATAGTTATGGTTATGAAAGGGGGGGTTATGGTGATGGGGAGTGGAACCGGGCTTGGGGATGAGGGCTGGGGCCGTGCTCTTGGGGGAGATAGACTAAGGAGGAAAAATCAGAGTTGAGTCCTAGCCCTGCTCCTAAACCTGAAATTCTGGAACAAGTCCCTCAGATTTTAGTAGCAACCCGATTGACAGTGACTATTACTCTTTTCGAACAGAAATCTTACAGCTAAAGATGAAATCTAAAATGTTCAGTCTTTATTACCATCAATTCTTAGATTATAACATCCTTTTAAAAGCTGAATTATAGTTCATTTATAGTTATTTCAGGTGTACAGCAAAGGGTTTCATTTATAAATATAAATACATATTTTTCAGTTTCTTTTCCCCTACAGTTCATTGTAAGTTATTGAACATAGTTCCCTATGCTGTACAGAAAATCTTTGTTGTTTACCTGTTTTACATTGATATATATACACATATATGTGTATATATATGTATATATTAGTGTGTATGTTAATCCCAAATTCCCAATTTATCCCTCCACCTCCATTTCCCTTTTCATATCTATAAGTTTGTTTTCTATGTGAGTCTATTTCTGTTTTGTAAATAACTTCATTCATATATATATATATATATATATATTTAGATTATACATATAAACCAGGTATGATATTTGTCTTTGGCCTACTTTTCTTAGTATGATAATCTCTAAGTCCATCTATGTTGCTGCAAATGACATTATTTCATTCTTTTTATGGCTGGGTAATATTCCATTGTATGCATGTACCACATCCTCTTTATCCATTCATCTGTGGATGGACAATTAGATAGCTTCCATATCTTAGGTATTGTAAATAGCTGCCCATGAGCTGCCCACGAGTTTTCTGGCTTCATGCCCCACCCCACGCTTCTGCTCCCAGCCATTCCAAGCCCCCAGCATTGACCAGAAAGTGTTTCTTAACCCCCCAACTTCCCATATATCATTCTCTCTGCTAGGATATTCTTTTAATTTGATGTTCTTGAAACTAGGTGTTACTGCCTTTTGGGAAGTGTTCTTTAATGCTTTTTGGAGAAACTCTGTGCTTCCATAGCTCCTTGGGTAAACAGCTGTTAACTGGATGTGCTGTCATCTTCTTTGCCCCACTCTTATTACTACACTACCAGTATTTTGAAAGAGATTATGTATAATATAATCTTGCATCCTTAGTGTCTGAATAAATGTCTCACTTGCATTGGTTGAAGCACTCAGCATACAGGCAGACCTTGGAGATACTGAGGTTTGGCTCCATAAAGCAAATATTGCAACAAAGCAAAAATTGCAGTGAGCGAGTCCTATGAATCTTTTGGTTTCTCAGTGCATGTAGAATTTGTTTACACTAGACCATAGTCTATTAAGTATGCCCTAGCATTATGTCTAAAAACAGTGTATGGACCTGACAAGGGGAGGCAAGGCGGGGGAGGGAAGGGTTACGAGGTGGGGATCATCAGATGCAAACTATCACATATAGGCGAGATAAACAACGTGGTCCTACTGTATAGCACAGGGAACTCTATTCAGTATCTTGTGATAAACCATAATGGAAAATATTATGCCAAAGAATATATATGTATAACTGAATCACTTTACTGTAGAGTAGAAATTAACACAACATTGTAAGTCAACTATACTTCAATAAAACAAATTTTTTAGAAACAGCGTTACTGTTCTCCATGCGGCTGGATGATTCCTCAACACAGATAAAACTCTACCCTGGTATATCGTTGCCCAACTTGGTTGATCACTGAGCATGTTTTCTGTTAATTTTTATTTTACATTACCTGTGCTGGGTTTTCTTCTCCACAGTAAACATTAGATCTTTAAAAGTGCCGTTATCAAGCCCATGTATCATGACTGTCCTTTGCCACACCTGGCCTTGTCTCTCCTTCATGCTTCTAGTAGACTCTACTGCCCAGAGCTCCTGTCAATTACCTGGAGGGCTTGGAACTGGGGATGAAGGGCGCCACCCCACAGTGTCTGATTGGTAGGTTTGGAGCTTGGGGCTGAGAATTTACATGGCCTAACAGGTCCCCAGGTGAGGCTGATCCTGCTGATCTGAGGCCTTGCTTTGAGACCCGGGGGCTCTGCCAGCCTGCCTCCTGCTTCTTACTGTTTGCCAGTTTTCACAGCTAGAGCCACTTAACTCACACATGGTGATTCCACCCCACACAGGTGGGAAGGAACACGGGCCTTTCATTGGTTCAGTACGACGTCACTGTACGGCAGATTTCACGTGGGTGGCAGAGCTGAGCCTTTGCTGAGTTTTCCGGCTCCCTGCTCCATCCCTTCCTGGGTTCCCTGCTGGACATGCTCTTTTCTCTGGGACTAGGATGCTTGGATTTCGCTGGCTCAGTTCCTTCTGGAAGCTGAATGTGAGTAGGTAAGTTCCATCCCACATCCAGGCATTTCTATGGCTCTGGATAGTTGTGACCCTATGTTCACTCTGGCATTTTTGGTTTTCCTGCTCGGATTTCTTTCTGTGTTTGATACTGAGACTTTGAAGTTTGCCTTTTCTGTGCCAGTGAGCCTAGTGTTCTGGGTCGGGCATTCCGGGACCTAACTTCAGATACCCAGGCTAGCTTCTTCTCCTGCTTCTTTTCCAAGCACGGTTATTAATTCAGTTGAACAGTGTTGTTGCTATTTCTGTTGACTGTAAGGTGATGAGGGAGGCGGAGCTATGGGGGTAAGGGGGTGGAGCCATGGTGATAAGGGGGGTGGGGCCTTAGTGATGAGGGAGATGGAGCAAGGATGAAAAGTCAAGAGTTGAGTCTAGTCCTTGCTCTTACATCTCCTGAAATTCTGGATCAAGACCCTCAGAGTGTAGTAGTAACCAGACTGAAGGTGCCTGTTACTCTTTTTTGAAATCCAGTGGCATTGTTTTGGGGCCTACTGCCAGACTCTGAGGTCCTTGGGGAGGAGGCAGATACACAGTCTCACTGCTGACTGCCAGGGGTATCCCAAGAATTCATCCCCAAGTTAGTTTTTTTTTTTTTCCAGAACTTATTTCCTTGTGAAAATTCTATGATAACTAATTGATTCTTGACTGTTCTTAAATCTTTTTAAACACTAGGTAGTAAGTAAAAGGGAGTTTGCTAAATTATTTTCTGGTTTTTCTTCGGTATGTTTGAAATATTTCATATGTAAAAATAAAATAAAAATTTGATTTAATGCGTGGTATTCTGACCTCCCTGCATCCTGGGAAGAGGGTCAATGGAGGTGAGGGAGGAGAAGTTAAAAGAAGGGAATTCTCTTTCTCTTACTTTTTTGGGGGGCAAAACTTTGAAACAGGGTAGATGTGTTCTTGGCTTCTTCCCACTTTCCCTTCTGCACCCTCAGCTGCCTCTCACTTCATCCAGTGTGACAATCCCATCCCAGGCAGCCCTTGAACACGGTGCTTTCCAAATGTTCTCTCCCTTCAAAACTATGGTGTAGCTAGAAATGTTTAAAAAGTGCTTTAGTTATCTGTTGATGCTCAATAAATTGTCTTGAAATGCAGTATCTTAAAACAACTATTTTATTTAGTCACACCCTGTGGGTCAGGAAGTAGGATAGGTGTATGGGAATAGATGGCTGACAGTTTGTGTGTGATCCATGACATCTGGTCAGGAAAAGTTTAACATTTAACATAATAATTAGGAACATGGGGACGTGGGATCAGATTGCTGGGGCCCAGATCCTAATTTTTCCATGTATTAGCTGGTGCAATAATGATAATCACAGCTATTAACCTCATATGATTATTGTCTTCAAGTTGACTTTCAGATGCATTCTAGTATTTAGTCTAGACTGCCCAGCTCTGCCGATAATGATGATATTGTTATATTATCATTACCATTACATTTAACCTTGAAAACTCAGCCTAGGCATACACAGGCAAGTTCTGGGGCTAGGCTGTTAAGGTCTCGAATGGGAAGCGTAGGCATTTTGTCCTATAGACAAAGAGGAATTTGCAGCTGGGGAATGACAGGATCAAGCCCCTTCTCCCTCCCTCTTTCCTGCTCCCTCTGCCCTTGCTTTCTCATTTCCTCTTCTCTCTCCCCTTTAAAATGATGACAGTATGTTCAAGTTGTGCAAATCAAAGGAATAGATGAGAAACAGGAGAATAAATGTGCTTAGCAGACCCAGGAAATCTCCAGGGGATTGGAATTGATTACTCAGCGTGTAAAACACAAAACCATCATTTTTCTGCATGTGGTGAACAATGGTGAACAGTGGGAGTGAAGTAACTCTCCACTCCTGTCCCCCTAATCTGATGGAGTTTTCTCAGTGATGTTGTGTGTCATAGGGGTGAGCATGCACCAACTGGGCCAGCTCCCAGTGGCCTTTATTTTCTGGAAGGGTTGGAAGTGGAGGAAAACCAGAACCTTTCCCAGTGCACATACCTAGTTTAATTTGGAGAAGATTCTGCTTGTCCTGGGAGATGCCGCGACCTTGGGAAGTTGTGTGGATGAAAAGATAAATGCTTTATATCAGAGACTTACAAAATATATCCTGCTGCCTTTCCCCATGTGAGGAAGGAACTCTTTACATGGGATCTCTGTGAACGCCATGTGGCCCCATTGTCATCTGGGGTGGTCCTGGTACTGGACTTCACTGGATCCAACAGGGCCAAATCTACTTCAGTAATTGTGAAGTCTTGACTATGGGATGGGTGCAGGTTAGAGAAGGTTAGACGGCTGTAAGCTTCAGAGTTTGTTTTGCAGTTCCTTTTAGTATCATTTGAGATTGGCCATAAGAACTTCACTTTCATGGGTTCATGTAACCATGTGGCCGAATTTCACTTACTACTCATATGTTTTTTCCATCCTGAGGTTTGGGATTATTTGAATAAAGGGACGAGGGTAACATGAGCTGCCAACCTATATGATGTTTTTGAATATATTAGAAAACACTTTTATGGCATATGTAACACATCAAAGTCATGACTTGGGAGCAAGCATGGCTGATATTTTAGCCCCCTAGTTATCTCTTGAAGGGAGAATTTGTGCAGTGCCCAACTCACACATCCAAATGTGACAGCCTTGTGTGAAGGGAAATCATATAATAATAGACTGACTTAGTAATTCAGAAGAGTGCCTGAGCTTGGGACATCCTTTCTGATTTAGTAGGTTTTTTTTTTTTTTTTTTTGCCTTCTGTCATTTTATGGCTGCACCCAGGGCATGTGGAGGTTCCCAGGCTAGGGGTCTAACAGGAGCTGTAGCTGCCGGCCTTCGCCACAGCCACAGCAACGCGGGATCCGAGCCGCGTCTGCGACCTACACCACAGCTCACGGCAACGCCGGATCGTTAACCCACTGAGCAAGGGCAGGGATCAAACCCGCAACCTCATGGTTCCTAGTCGGATTCGTTAACCACTGCGCCACGACGGGAACTCCTGATTTAGTAGGTTTTGATTAGTGGTTTAGAGTTCCTGATTTAGTAGGTCTGAGGTAGGGCCCAAGAATTTGGATTTCTAGCAGGTTCCTTAGTGATGCTGGGAGCTACATTTCAAGCACCACTTCTATGGGGTATAATTCACTGACCCAGATTTTCTCGCTTCCAGGTACTAGTTACCTGATTGGCTCATCAAAACCAAATATGCTTCTTTATTCAGTGGTACAGGTTGGTCCCAAATATATGGTTTCACTGGAACTTTCTGGAAGAGGGTCGCTCTAGCTCTTTTCCTAGCACGCACTGCCCTGTACTCTAGGAGCCCACTGATAAATTTGGTGGGTCTGTAGCACCTCAACCAGCTCAGCCATCAGCCTCAGAGTAGAGTTGAACCAGTTCTCCTTCTGCAAACCCTTTGTATCCTTCATAATTCTCTCCTAGAGTATCGCTTCTTGGACTCGTGTTGCCTGCTTGATTTTAGTCTAGAGATTTATTTTTTTATAGTCCATAGAAAATACACTGTGCTATTTATTGTTACCTAAGTGCAAAAAAACAAAACAAAACTTAGTGTACTAGGAAATTATTCAGGGACAGTTTAATACTTGGACAACTTAAAACATGCATGCACATACACGTGAATGCACATGGGCTTTTTCAGAAACATCATTGTGTGAATAATAGGCCTGGAAGAGCCAATGAAATTTAGTCTTGCTGGAATTTGGTTATTGGTGTTACGATGCTCCCTCTGGGCCATCAAGGAGTGCAACTGGGATGCTCATTTTTGGAGCCGTTGGAGTTTCAAGCTCCTTTGATGTGTTGGCGGTGGGCTTGGCAGGCTTTCAGATGTGGATGGTTTTCCCGCTGACACCTCAGGCCCACGGGACACTTTTTAAAAGGTTGAGCATCAAGTCAACCCATCTCCTTAGTGGCAGCAGTTGCTTTATCTGTGAGAATAACTGTCCTTCTTAGCTTCTCAATTTGTCACCTGTGCAGTGATTTATTACCTTCCAAAGCTGCAGTAATTGTATAATGATGCAAAAATAATGACAAGCCATTCTGATAAACTTTATTACCTGCAGCATCTTGTATTCAAACTGCATTCCAGCACGCTCTGTAGGATTACTGAGCACCCCCACATGTGTGACAGCTAGCAGGGAGGGCGGCTTCTCAGGCCCTAGAGGGAAAGAGAAAAAGAAACAGGATTCAAGCTTCCTGAACAGAGGCTGAGAAGAATTGGTCTGGGGTGAGTTGATTCCATTTGGGGCATAGGCCAAATGGAGTTATCTCCATTTTTATCCCAACAATTCAGTATTCACTTGACTATTTTACATCAGGGCTATTGAATTGGCTCTTTAAACAATCTTTAATGAAATATATAGTCAAAAGAATGTATATAAGTGGTATACAGTTGAACTCTTATTTTTATCTTGAACCCCCACCTTTAGAGCCTCTCCTTTTTATCAAATGATGAAGCTTTCACTGGAGCTGCGTTGTGAGGCACTGTTCAGCATTCTATTGCTGAGAGAAAAGGACTCAAGAAGGCTGAGTTTTGAAGTAACTTTCAGATTTGCTTCTCATGTTGGAAAAATCTGAACTTAAAATATCTTTCATGGGGAATTGAGAACTGAGATACAAAATCATAATCAAATGTGGCTGGTAAGAGAGTTCTTTTAGTAAATGCAACTTGCCTAATTTGGGTCTGTGGTTGGAGGGTCAGGTCTTCAATTATTTTCCTGAACCGAAGAGTAATGAAGTCCCTTGTGTAGCTGACTGTGGAGGCCAGGATAATGGATAGGGGTCCTGTGCTGTCTTCCATCTCCTTCCTGATGACCAGCCAGTGACCTCAGGCAATGCTTGTTTCTTTGATGATGGATTCTCCTGGGTTTGTACCAGGGGGCTCAGTCCAGGCCTGTGTCCTGAGTTGGGGGCGGGTGGGTGTGCTTAAAAGTGAGGAAAAGTCATGATTATATCAGAGTACAGATGTTTCCAGTGCTACTAGTGCCCACATTTCTCATCTGGACAGGCTCTTAGTTGGATTACATTTCCTAGCCTCTCTTACAGTTAGATGGGAACATGTAACCTATTCTGACCAATAGAATGTAGGTATTTCCAGAACTGGCCATAAAATCTCTCACGCATGGCCCTCCCTTCTCTTTCTCCACCACCTGCCACCAGAGAAGGCCAATGCAAGATAAAAGAACTGTAGATAGACGTGGCCTTAAAAGTTGAGTTACTTCTTAAAGGAGAGACTCCTAGGATTCCACAGAACTATCATGTGAATGAGAAATAAATCTTTCTTTTTGTGTTAAAACATTGACGTTCCAGGGTCAACTTGTTAGTCTAGCATAGTTTACCTATTCTAACTTCTTGACTCTGAGAATCCATGGAAGAGGTTAGTCTTGTGCCCACAACTGTGCCTGGGCCTCCTGGAATGTGGCACAGGTCTTTCTAGGGCCACACCTGCTAGGAGTCGAATCCGAGCTGTAGCTGCCGGCTTATACCAGTCACAGCAATGCTGGGTCCTTAACCCACTGAGAAAGGCCAGGGATTGAACCCACATCCTCATGGATACTAGTGGCATTCGTTATGGCCCAGGTCTTTTTTATCAGCCAGGGCTGTACTTTCTTCTTCTGAGATCTCAAAATTGGGAAGTGTCTCAGCATGAGAGTCAAAATGGTGATTCAAACCCTGGAGAGTCCAGTTCTGCAGATTCTTCAAGGGAGGTGGTGGTTTCAAGGCAAGGGCTAGGCAAGGATTTCCAGTCTTGGCACTACTGACAGTTGGGGCTGGATGGTTCTTAGTGGTGGGGGCCGACCTGGGGACCTTGTGAGATGCTGAGCAGCATCCCTGCTAGATACCAGGAGTGCTTTCCACCTCCCTACAAAGTGTGCCCATCAAAATATCTCAAGACATTATTACATGTGCCTGGGGGAAGGGGGCAAAATCACCCTTAGTTGAGAACCACTGGGCTAGAGAAAGGCAAATCCCCAGCTTGAGACATCAGGAGCATGATTTTTCCTCTCTGCATGGCCAGGGGACTGCTTTCTTCTTTCTTTTCCCTGCTTCATATCATGGGTTGAAACAGTCTCTGCTTCCTCATAATACATGAAGACCAGAGCTGTCTTTTTGCCATTCAAGACTCTCCATGAGTGGAGCACGTTGTCTCTGCTGGCTTCCTTCCCCCATATTATTTATCTCTAGCTGCAAAACAAATTCCTTCAAAACTTAGTGGCTTAAAGCAACAATAACTTGATATATTGCAGTATCTGTGGGTCGGGAATTTAGGAGTAGCTTTGCTGGGTCTCATGTGCAGTTGCAGTCAGAATGCTGGCAGTCCGCTGAAAGCTTGACCGGAGCTGGAGGGATTTGTTTCCAGAATGGTCCCTCAGGTGGTTGTGGGCAGGAGGCCTCAGTTCCTCACCATGTAGGCTTCTCCAAAGGCTGCTTGGGCATCCGTACAACGTGACAGCTGACTTCCTAAGAGCAAGTGGTTCAAGAGAGAGTGAGAAAAAAATAAGGAAGATGCCTCAGGGTGTTTTATGATCTGAGGTCACACGCCATCACTTCTGCTGTGCTGTATTCGCTAACAGCAAATCACTGAGTCGGGCACCTATTCCAGAGAAGGGGACTTGGCCTCCACCTCTTGAAGGGAGGAGTGACAAAGGATGTGTGGACATGTTTTGAAACCATCGCATCCCAATACAAAGCTTTCTTTGCTTAGCTACACTGGGCTACGCTCCAACCCCTGACACATGAGGTCGATTCTTAGATTTTGAACTCCCCCCCCACAGTACTTTTGCCCCATCTTCCAGACTTCCGATTCTCACCAGACTGTAGCCTTACCCAGGGGTTATCTTTGGAAAAGATCTCATAAACTCATTCAGGGAAGTTGTAAAATAAAAAAAAAAGGTTTGGAGTTTGACCCTTCCCAGAGATTTTTGCCACTTTGTAGGAATGCCTAAATATTGCTGAGCCCATTTCCCAGAGACTCATCGTGCTAACGGTGGGATTTCAGACCCTACAGCAAGTGTGGAGGCGATTCCTAAGAAAGGCTGTTGAGTGAGTGATGGGCACTTGAGAGATGACCCTCTTTTCCAGTCTTAGCCTGGCTCCACCAGTGACCACCTCCCCGGCAGCTCTGGAGCCCAGATCTGGTAGCATGGTGATAAAGAGGACACACTCTGGAGCCGGGCTACTTGGCTTTGAATCCCGGCTCCTAAGCCATGGCGGAGGTGGCTTGCTGACCACCTAGCTTTGTGTTTCCCTCTCACAGTGTAGAATGGTGATTAGAAGTGTCCGTCCAGACAGAGTCAGCATTTTCGGCCTTTACTTGCCGCTTGGTGGGTCCATGTGACTGAGCTTCGGTCCTAGAGTGGATGGCAGTGATGTGTGTGCCTTCAGGGCTCGGCCCGTAGACACCTCCCATTTGACTCTCCATGTCCAACTCCCGCATCTGCTGGGTGGATATAGATGCCCAGAATACCACCAGACATGACATGGTGGGGATGGCAGGTGTCACCTCTGTTAGTGGGGTCCTGAATGACTATCCAGGGCTGACTGACTGTTCCTCCGACCAGTAAGACTTTGCATGAGTAAGATACAAGTTTCTAATATGTCAAGCCTATAAAATTTCAGGGTTTGTTATTCGCATTACTTAATGAAGATAACTACTTTGTAACTGCCTTATGTTGGAAAAATCACTTACCCATTCTTGCCTCAGTTTCTTCATCTATAAACTGGGGATGTAAAAGTTATTATCGCATAGGGTTGTAACTGGATAAATGAGATCAGTCCGCATAAAGCACTTAGAACAGTGGCCTGAAGAACGTTCTTACTAAGCTTAGCTATTCTCACTGTTAATTAGATTAAATAATTGCTACCTGCCTGAGTTCTGTTGTGAGGGAAGGACTTTTTGCTTCAAGGCAACTTCCCCTTCTGATTTATGCAAACTTGCAGGGATCCAGCTGGGACCCAGCTACAAGATGAAGCGCTTGTAAGCCTGGCTTAAGGAAGATTTAGGTGGGCAGTGGGCTGAGGCTGCATAATTGTTCTCTGTGGTTCTGGCTGTCCACAGAGTTGAGAGCTGCTCTGTCTGTGGGCTCAGGAGGCACCCTCACCAGGCAAACATCTGATGGTCAAACCAGGCCCTGCCAAGGCACTGGGTGGACAAGTGGCCTCAGCGGGGCAGGAGCTGGGCAGTGTCCCTGGAGACCATGCAGTGGTTTCCCTGGATTCTTCAGCTTCCGGCTTGGAGACAGCAAGCTTTTGGTTCTTGCTAAGCTCCTTCCTAAAATCAAAGGAGTGAAGGACACTTCCCCTAAACAGCCCTCATTCCTTCCCAACCCAACCACTTCTGTACTCACGAGACCATGGGGCGGCCATTTTTGTTTCAGTGGCTGAGCTGGGGCGGGAGGACTTCACTTCCGTTTTGCACCGTGCCCCACTTGTACCCACCACCGTTTTTCTGCTGGGGTGTGCCAGGCACTCTGGGGCTTGTTGGTGGAGGTCGTCATGGTCTTACTGAGCTGGGAGATGCACTTGGGGAAGCGTTCGGTACTTGCACTCCATCTGCACAGGCTGGGGATTTACTGAGGTCAACGGTGGTCGGAGGATCAATAAAGCATTTCAGATAAAACTCCATTTTTGCCTCTAGCAAATTCCCAGCGTTACTTTGCCTTTGTAAACAACATCTTAAGCAATGCTGATTGTAAATCATCTCCAGTGCACCTTTACATCCCTCATGCCACTTGTTCTCCCTAATAGATTTTTTTTTTTTAAATGCGGGGCAAGAAGCGTTCTTTGTGTCAATGACGAAACCAAAGCCCAGAGGATTCAGGTGAGTTGCCTGAGGTCTCTGTGAGTTGGCTGGGTGCAAATGGAACCCCAGCCTCTCAGCTCTGGCTCAGGGCATTTGGTCCTGCCCGGCATGGCCTGCAGAGCCTCAGTTAATGCAGGGTTTGCAAGTGTTCCTGACCTGGATCTGGGCCCCCTGCTTGGTACCTGAGCACTAATCAGTGGGTGGGCTGCAGGAAGCCACAAGTTCTCCAACACTGTGAGAGAGCTGAAGGCTTACTTCTCTCGCTATCTGGGCAGGCTGGCGGCTGACTGCATGTTCCTCCGGACCTAATTACTGGAGAAGAAAAGAACATTTCCTGTGAATTCCTTGAACTCCCCTCTAAGCATCCTGCAGGCAGATGTAAACTGAGGCTGTCCTTACCCCAGGAGGGAAAAATCTATGTGTGGTGGTCTGATGCAGTATGACTCAAGGCTTATGAGTGGGTCCAGAACATGGGCTCTGCAGGCTTCTCATCCATCCAGAGAGAAGCACCTTCCAACTTGTAGTCAGTGCAGTGATGTCAGTGCACCTCTAGGTGGGGTGATGGAGTGATGGGAGAGGGAGACTAGAGGGCATTGCCCCACCCCTGGGCAAAATGGTGGTATGAAAATGAACTAAAGGGCACATCGCATCCTCAGAACCGGCCCGAAGGATACAGGAGTCAGGGCTGAAGCTCCCTTGATGTCCTTTTACCTAAGCCTACAGATGTCCTGGGGAGCCAGCATATTCCTGCATCCAGCAAGGCTTTATCTGAGATGCTGGAAGGTGAAGGAACGTGTCAAGGGGCGACAAGTGCTGGGACCCACCTTTGTACCTGAAATGGCTCTGTTCCTTACCCCAAGCTGCCAAGTCCCCTTCTGGAGTAGACAGAAGAGAGTTGTTTAGCAGTGTGTATGGGTGTGGAGCAGGTCCAAAGCCAGCAGAGAAAAGCTGCAGGCGAGAGGACAGGCATGGAGGGCAGGCAGCGAGCAGCATCTTTGTTTACTCTGATCTAAGGCTGAGGGTTTGCTCTGATGTCACATAGGGTGGAGTGTGCTGCAGTTGGCCTCTGGGATTCCCAGAGCCAATAGTTTAATTTTCAGGAATTTGGTGAGTTGATTGATACCTTCCTGATAGTTTGTGATTGGCCACGGTGGGAATATTTACACTGAAAGCTGGCGATGCTTACCCAGTTGTAAAACACTGATCAGCACATCACTGCATTGGGTTCCCCGAAGGTGTGTTTTCTTCCTGCGATGCTGACATTCCCAGATTGTGCTGTGACTTACACGTTTCCTCTCAGTGACATCCAGGCAACCTGTTTCCTGCTTTGGTGTGAGCTAAGGTTCCCCTTCTCTCTGCCCTGACAGGTGTGCAGCCGGCTGCCATGGTGCACTCTGCAGGGTGGGAAGCCTCTGTCTCCCCAACAAGGAGAGAGGCTGGTCAACCGTCAGGTGACGGCTGTGATTCCTCTTGGTGCTGCTTGTCAGATACTCATGCTGAGCTGCTCTGACCTCCAGTTCTTGTTCTTTCCTCCATCCGGGCCCTGAAGCTGATCACCGCCATCTGCTCCTTCCTCCTCCTCGCTCTCGGGGCGGACCCTCTGCTGGGCCAGCATACACTGCCGAGGAGCCCACTGGGCTGTGTCAGGAACCAGCATTTGTTGCATTTGGGAATCTTCTCTTCTTTTAACTTTGAGGGCTCAGTGGAGCTAAGGGACAACCCCTAATTTAACACTGTCCTCTTTAGCCAGCCTCACACTGGCTCCCATTGCTGGGTGCTAACTGTGTGCTGGGACCTGTGGTGCAACCGTTATTATTTCAGGTGCTTTTCACAATGACCCCACCAAGGAGGCACTGCTGGTAGTTCCACGCCACCAACATGCAAGGGCGGCCAGCTGTGTTTCCATCACACAGCTAGTGAGTAGCAAGAGAGGGAGCCAAAGGCAGATCGGCTTGATTTCAAAGCACGTGCTCATAACAGCTCTATTGCACTGTCCCTCGGTCACAGGGACAGGCAAGGAGATGCCATGATGGTCAGGAGTGAGGCACCTGCAGGGTTTGGAAGTCTTTGGTAGCCAGGGGAGTGGTAGTGTTGGCACAGAGCTTTCAGAGGTGGTCCACTGGGTTTGCAATGGAGATGGAAGGGGAAAAATATTATTTTCTAGATACATGGCTTGCTCTTTTTAGCTTGCTAGAGATACTGTGACAGAGTACTATATAAACTGAATGCCCGAAATGGCAGGCATTTATTGTCTCACAGTTCTGGAGGCTAGAAGTCCAAGACTGAAGTGTCAGCAGGGTTGGACCCTTTGTAGGGACGTGAGGGAGAACCTGGTCCAGGCTCTGCTCCTAGCCTCCGGGGGTCGCTGGCCGTCGCTGGTCTTCCTTGGCTTGTGAAAGCATCGCCCAGCTCTCTGTCTCCATCCTCACATGGCCTTCTCCCTGTGTACATTTGTCGATATCCAACTTTCTCTTTTTTATAAAGACACCAGTCCTGTTGCATTAGGGGCCATCCTAATCACCTCATCTTATAACTCCAATGGCCCAGCTTCCAAATAAGGTACATTCTACTGAGGAAGGCACTGGGTATTAGGGCTTCAGCATAGGAATTTGGGAGATGACACAAGTCAGTCCATAATAAGTGTGATCATATTAGCTTTCAAACTGAGAAAAACTGTTTCAAAAGAATATTTGTTCTTTCCATTTCTTGTTCTAAAACTTTTTCTGCTCTGTAACTTCTGATCAGAATGAAGTAGGCGTGTGCTCACTCTTCTGAACTGATTCTTATCTCCTAAACATCATTTGAAGCCACTTCCTGGGTCATCTGGATACATCTTCCTTGGATCCGTAACAGCTTCTCCAGGACCCATCCCTTGGGTGGGGTGAAGTCACAGGCAGGGCTAGCACTTCTCCTTCCCCAGTGACCTGAGCTGTTTCCCTCTTGGACCCCAGAGTTTTCTCCTCCAGTGGGTTTTATTTTGATTAGAATGTTCTGAATATTCTGTGGGCTGCAGGTGAAACACCCAGCACAGATGGAATGCTTTGACTAGTTCTGGCCAAACTAGTGATGATGTTGCTGGAGCTGTTAGAAGCTTCACCCTAAGTAGTTCTGCCCCCGCCCCCCCGCCGCCCCTTGGAATAAATGCTCTTCCCGGACTTAGGGGGGATGTGGCTGCTGAGAAAAAGGGAGATGAGCTTTGTTGGAGAAGTGGTGCTATCCATTCCTAGCATGGACGGGCTACAGGAGAGGTGCGGGGGTGGGGGAAGAAAGGGCGTAACTGCCCTCAGTGCTGCTCCCCTGGAGCGTGTTCTCCCGGGGTCCCCTCTCAGCAGCACACCCTTTAGTTCCTGGAGGATCCTATGGAGTCCCCCCAGCCCAGCAGCAGATGCTCTTCTTTCGAACATAGGTGAAAAGTCTCAGGGGCCCCATGGTGATCCCCCAGACTCAATCCAAGAGCCAGATATTTCTCCCGAGCTCGCAGACTGGACATTTTCATTTAGTCTCATCATTTATTCACTCATTTCTTCATTCCACTGAGGACAAGATTGGCTGGAAAGGGGGGCAGAGTGGGGGAAGGGAGCATGCTCTGGACACAGGAGACAAAAGGACAAAAACGTCAGCGGTGATGGAGAAAGTGGCCTGTGGCCTAAAAATGAAAGAAGGTGGATCTGGCTGGAGGGGAGGGTGAAAGGAAGTGAGTGTGAGAGATCAAGTGGAGAGACAGTCGCCACTTAGGAAAGTTCACATTTAGAAGACTGGATTATCTCGAGGGCACTGAATGGTCTTAAGTATGAAAGAACAAAAACTAATAAACAGAAACCTCAATGAAAATAGAGTGTGGAGGCCAGATGGGGGCGCTCTCATGCCCTGTGAGGATGGCCCAGCCTAGCAGGAAGAAGAAAGACTTACTTTTTACCCGGCAGACTCAGCCAATAAGAGACTGTCTCAAGGAAGCCAATGAAAAGTCACTATACTTCAGACTCTCAATTCCTCCAATGGATTCTTTGTTTACTGCAGGCCTCCCAACTTCAAAGGGTTCTCCTCTCCTTGTTGCATGAGACTTGCACATGCTCGCAGTGGTTGCAGACAGACCCCCATTGGCAATTCTCTGCTGGTCATGAGTAAACCCATTTTTGCTGGAGAAATAACTGGCCCCTGTTTGTTTAAGGTCAATGAGAGTGACATGAAAGGTTACTCTGGAAGTATGTGGAGAATGATCTGGATAGAGGTGAGACTAGAGTCAAAAGGCAATTTAAGGGGCTATTACAATAATGCAAATATTCACTTACTCAGGAGTTCTTAAGCATCCTTCCTGGGTTTGTGGGGAGTGGGTGGAGTGAGTGAGGGGTATGGTGCCTTCATAACTCCTGCTTACGGCCAATGGAAGATGCTCGCTCTTCCTTTCACTGGGATAAATCCGCTACGGGGCTGGCATGCTCCTGGCTAAGCCCTGTGCTTTTTTTTCTCATTCTGAAAAAAATGCTGGGAGAGCAGGAGGCTGTCAACCGTGTTTCCTGCTTCACAAGGAGAGCTTTGTTTGAAGAAGTTTCAGGGTGCAAAAGTCAGACTGAATACAATGGAGACACAAAATGAAATTGCTCTTTACAAGAAATACAGGTGCAATAAAACGGAGATTCACTTGTTTTAACACTGCAAATGTCCTGAGGATTTCTAAAGGCTACTGAATAGGTTCAGCAGAAGTGCAGTTGGGAGAGGAAAGGGAGAAGACTGGTCAGAGAGATTGCTGGGAAGGGGGGTGTGTGCCCCTGCGCGGGAAGCCCGCCCCTGCGCGGGAAGCCCGCCCCTGCGCGGGAAGCCCGGATTGGATAGACTTGAAGGAAGTGCTAGCCCGCCCCTGCGCGGGAAGCCCGGATTGGATAGACTTGAAGGAAGTGCTAAAAGCACCGATTCAAACACCAACGTGGATGGAGGCCACACTGCAGTGAGGACCACAGTCTCTTCCTTGGCCTATTGTCTCGCCCTGTCAGCAGTTCTGCCCTCTGTACCCCTTTGTTTGGCATCGCCTCCGTACGGAGCGCGGGAGAGTGTGAGCCTCTCCACCTGTGACCGCTGGGTTCACTCCACATGCCTCTGGACCGGAGACCATGGTGAGGCTGAGAAGACAGAGCGCTCTGTACCACATCGGCAAAAGCGGAGAATCACTCCCTGAAACAAGACTGGTCTAAGTTTCTTTCTGTGATTTATACTTGCTACTTTATACCAAAAGTCAGCCATCGGCCATCAGCTATTATTAAGTATCTACTATATTTCAGCACCGTTGGAGGGTCTAAGTTTGCAATCAAGACCGGAACTGCAAACAAGCAGCTTGCAGCTCTAAAAGTGTTTTGTTTGGCTTGACTGGTGCTATTCATTATTCATTCATTCATTCATTCATTCATTCTGTCTGAATGCCTTTAGATGGAGCAAGTGCTTGCCAGTGTTTGTGTCTTAGTCCTTGTTGTTGTTTTACCTGCAATTCACATGCAGAGAAGAGACCCCCATGCATGAAAGAGTTGTGTCCCTTCAAGGTGTGGATCAAGGCTTTGGGCAAGGGGAGTCTGAGACAGCAGGAACCTGAGAGAGCTGCAGGGAGCAGCTTCGAGGTTTTGAGGCAGTGAGCTTGCTCTCTGAAGTCTAAATGGTTAAAGTGCCATTGAACTTTTTTTTTTTGTGCTTAACACAGCTTCTATTTGCAAGAGCTTTGGACTTTGGTCCCCAGACAAGTTGAAGTTTAGAGGAACCAAGTGATTGGAATGACTAAAGAGGATGCTGTCAAAATATATTCCCAATGTTGGGTCCAAATTGAGATGAGACAGGGGTGGAGCCCAGTTACTCAGTCTGGAAACTCTTTTCTAAGATGACTTCATCCTTCCTCTCATTCATTCTCAGCATCACCGCATGCTGAGGCTAGACTGAAGTCAGTGTTTTCAGTAGTTCACTGGGTCCTCACACTTCCTGGTCATGGGTACTTGTGACCTTTTATTTAGTCATTCCTTCATTTGATTTTCTGAGCACTTAATATGTGCCAGGCACTGTCCTAGATGCTGGGGTACAACAGTGAACAACACAGACACAGGTTCTTGCATTCACAGTATTTACATTCTGGGGTGCGTGTGGAGCGGTGGAGGAGAAGTAGGCAATAATATACATTGGTAAATTACGTGGCATGTTAGGAGATAAAATGCTGTGGGCAGCAGGATAGGACAGCCGTTGAGGCAGATGGAGGAATGATGCAGCTTCAAATAGAGTGGTCAGGGAAGACCTCCAAGAAGGTGACATTTGACGCAAGCTCTGAAAGATGTAAGGAACAGTAACGTGGCTATCAGGGGAAGAGCATTCCAGGCAGAAGGACTGTTTGGTGCAAAGGCCCTGAGGCAGAGACAGGCCTACTGTTTTGGAGGAACGGTGCATTAGGCCAGCGGGATGGAGACAGGACAGGAGAGTAGTTGGCGGCGTGACAGGTAGGGTCTTGCTGCTGATTGCGGGGACTTTGGCATTCACTCTGATGAGGACAGGTGCCGTGGCAGGGTTTGATGTAGTATTATGATCGGCTTGCCTTTTGTTTAGGATCATTCTGATAGATTGTAGGGAAGCAGCGGGATTCACTTTGGAGGCTTCTGCAGAGGGCCAGGTAGGAGGTGGTAATGGTTTGGACCAGAGTGGTGCAGCAGCTGGATTATGGATAGATCTGAGGGCAGAGGGACCATTTATCACCTGGTCACTCTAGTCTCCCTGCGGGGGATAGGTTGAGAGTTTACTCTTCCTGCTGTGTGTGTGCAAGCACTGTCCTATGTGCTTCATGTAGTGTCATCTCATTTAATCCTCTGGCTTCCTGCTGAGGTTGGTAATGGCTTTCCTGTTTTACAGAATAAGTCAAAGCCTGAAGATATCACTAACTGACCCACAGTGGACATAAAGGGCAGAAGTGGTGTCCTATTGACACCGAACTCCCCACCTTCCCCCCAAATTGAGGAAGACTCAGTAATTTCCATTTCCAGTGAAAGGACGCTGGGGCTCTGCCTGAATGAGCTAAGCTATGACTCAGCTGGGAGTGTCTGAAAGACGGAGCCTCGCTGGAGCCCCGGAGGGGGTCTCTCTGTGTGTGTTCTCATGTCAGGTGGATCTGCAGATGGAGGGCGGGGGCTCCCTTGGTGCTTCCTTCACTCCTGGCCCCTCCCGGGCTGCGCCCGTCCTCTGCAGCTGTGCCCTGAGCAGCCTAGTCTGTTGTAGATTTAGCTGGCTCTTGAGTGTTACTCTTTAACCAAAGCCTGGACCAAATAAAACCAAATTCCACTCTTTTCTAAAATGTGAGCTAAGCCCCAAAGAAATGGGCCAATTTGGACCCAAGTCTAAACTCACACTCATAACAGAAGTTTGAACGACTTTTCCCATTGATTTAGAATTGGTGACTGGGGCTGAAACCAAGTACAAAGAGTTGCTGAGTTCTGCACCTGCTGGAGAGAACCAGCGGCGTTTGGGATCAATGCTGGTCCTGCTGCCAGTGACTCTGCCAGAAGCGCCTCCTCTGGGCCCGAGAGGGTTGAGAAGGGATATGAGAAGAGAACTGATCGAGGTTGTTGTCACACATGATTCATTGTGAGGAGTGAGTCCTTCACCTTCCACCCCAACCCCCCAAGTCTAAAGAGAGGGATCAAGAGAACTGGGGGTTTCTACAAGAAGAAGGTGAAGCCCATGTTCTAACTCCAGACTACATGTCTATTTGGATTGCTGACTTTCTAGTGGGCCTTTAATGGGAAAAGGAGAAGAGAAAACGAGGGAGCGGGGGCAGCATGAACACAGCTGGGAATGGGGAGGAGCCTGTGTGTCTGTGTTTTGGGGTATCAAGGGGGCAGAGTTTTCCGTGGGTTTAGCAGACCGTGTGGGTAGGGCTGGGCTCGTAGTGCCCGGCCTGTCCTGCGGTTTCCTGATGGATTGTGGACGCCAACAGCAGAGATTGGTGTGGTGGCACAGTGTCTTAGTGCTACTAACAAAATCACCGTAGGCTGGGCGACATACACAGCATTTACTTCTCACAGCTCTGGAGGCTGGGAAATTCAAGATCAAGTCCCCGGCAGGCTACCTATCTGATGAAGACCCACAAATGCTGCTTTATTGCCATGTCCTCATGTGGTGGAAGGGATGAAGGAGATTTTTTTGGGGGAGGGGAGACAAACCCCATTCATGAGGGTTCCATCCTCATGACCTCATCACCTCCCAAAGACCCCACCTTCTAATACCTTCCCATTAGGGGTTAGGATTTCAGTATATGAAATTTAGAGGGAACACACACGTAGTCAGTAGAACACAATGAGAGATAAGAGCTGGAACCTGGGGAGATGAGTGCTGGGACCCCCGGCAGAATTAAGCTGTGATACCTGCGTTCTCAGTCTACTCTCAGCCCAGCTCAGCACCAGAGTAGCCAAGCCATGGAGGATTGGGAGGACTAAGGGGCCCAGGTGCCCCCCTGCAAGCAGTCGAGGTCCCTGTCAGCTTTGCTTAGATGGAGAAGAGCAGACCAGATTAAGTTTGACACAGAAGTTTTAAATGTATGACTTGTAATAACCAAGAGTGATCGGAAGGGCGTGAAATGTGAGGATGGTGCAGTTAAGGGGTGGGACTGGAGATTGGGTGAGGGTTGCTCCAGGGCAGTGAATGGAGAAGACTCATGTCTGTACCCCATCAAGTTGAGATCAGTCAGCGAGTTGCACACGCTTAAAAACATTATCAAAGCAGAACTACTCTCAGAAAAACATCAGTTATTCCAACCCACCCCTGTGATGACCTAGATGGTGACTCTGCCTGGACTCCCTCATTTAAGCGAGTTGTGTGAAGCCCTTGGAGTTCCTCTGGCCAAGGTGCAACGTTATCCACATCACAGAAACAGGTGGGGGAGCTCTTCAGAAACATTTAGTGAGCACCGATTGATTACATGAATAATTAAAGTACACGCAACAAGGAGGAAACAAAAGGAAGTCTCTCCTAAACATCTTGCAATCGGGAAAACCCCAAAGAGACAGATAGGGGGCCACCATTTGACGTGAGCCTCATCCACGCCGCTGAGAGTGTCTTGGCCAACTTCCTTATCGTGAATTTTTTGTGTCTGTGCTTTTTAGGGCCCCACCTGCAGCATAGGGAAGTTCCCAGGCTAAGGGTCGAACCAGAGCTACAGCTGCCGGCCTACGCCACAGCCATAGCAGTGCTGGATCTGAGCTGCATCTGTGACCTGTGCCGCAGTTCATAGCTATGCTGGATCCTTAATCCACGGATTGAGGCCAGGAATCGAACTACATCCTCATGGATACTAGTCAGGTTCATAACCCACTGAGCCACAATGGGAACTCCCCTGATTGTGAATTTTATGGACTGTTTTTATCAGTGACAGCCAAGGGGGCTGCCTGAACTCTCAGTCCTCTGGGGTCGGGGAGCACTCAACATCTAGGAGCTGGCTAATGAAGGTCATCCTTGTGTATAAAGCTTCTTATAAAAGCATTGAAGACTTTTTTTTTTTTTTTAATATGGATGGAAAACCCATCCCTAATCCCCCAAATTCCTTCCTTCCTAACAGACTATCTGGCTTCTTCTTGGCATATGTTGTGTTTTGGGTGCAGAATATATATTTTTACACAGCTGTAATCATAGTGCAGATGGAACTTGGGTCTCTGCTTTAACTGTAAGCATAGACTTCCAGCTACTCCTCTGTAAAGCTATCAAATATTTTATTGTCAGTGCGTGGGCCCATGGAACTGCTCACATGTGCTTATTAGTATTTTAAGATCATAGATGCTACTGCAGTGAACATCTTCGTACATAACTGAGTTTTGTCCTCTTGAATCATGTGCTGAAGACATCTTCCCAGAAGTGGGATTTCAGCATCAGATTGAGTGGACGCCGTTGTCCATGGTGATGTCTTCGGGGGTGGTCCTGGCTTCCACCTGTATGCCGGGTACCAGGGGTGTACCCTGGGGATGGGAGGAGGTTGCGCCATGAGGGTGTCTCAGAGCAGAACCACACTGTACAGGAGAAGGAGGTGCTTGAGTATTTACAGGCTACCTGTTGACCAGGATAAAAATCTTTGAAGGGACTGAGTTGACTTTTCATGTCTTAAATTTATTTTTCTTTTCTACCTACCTCTCCATGATCATTAGGGTTCAATTCTTAAGAGCCTACTCACTGCTTGTCACTGTAATCCCTAGTGGCCTCCAGGTTAGATGGAGCCCAAGTCACCTTTTCACCTTGAATCTAGTTTAAGAAGTGATCCCTGTGCCTAGACCTGTATGCCTAGGTCTCGCGGGGGAGGGAAAAAGTGGAGAACACATAACCATGCCTTCGCTGAAGCTTCCTTCCTCCTCCTGACATTCTCGGTGGCGCTGCTCTATTGTAATCACTGTCCCCTCAGTCTCAGGCGAGCGCTGACTCTGAGCCAGGCACTGTCTGCGTTTCACCATCTGCCTTCACCTTCGCATCAATCCTATGAGGTCGATTATGTGACCATCCCTTTTTAAAGAGACAGAATCGGGGCATAGAGGGCACGTGGCTAGGAAGTGGCTGTATTGGGCCATGAGGGTGGAAAGTTGACTAAGAATCTCCAGCACTAAGGAGCTCCGCGCGTGTGTGTGTGTGTGTGTGTGTGATATAATGGTGAGTAGACAGGAAATCCCTATAGTGGTACTGAGGACTCAGAAGGGGAAACCTACCCCAGGCTTGATGTGGTGAGTGGTCAGAGAAAGTTTTCCAGAGGAGGCGATGACAGCTAAATATTAAAGAGGAATAGGTGTTGGATAGGAGGTGGTTATTCTATGGTTAAAGAAAGAAAAGATTTAATCAGAAAAGACTGGAGTTCCCACTGTTGCTCAGCAGATTAAGAACCTGACATGGTGTCCACGAGGATACAAGTTTCATCCCTGGCCTCGCTCAGTGGGCAAAGGATCCGGCATTGTCATAAGCTGCAGCATAGGTCGCAGATTCATCTTGGATCTGGTGTTGCTGTGTAGGCCGGCAGCTGCAGCTCTGATTTGACCCTCAGCCTGAGAACTTCCGTACGCTGCAGGTGTAGCCGTAAAGAGGAAAAAAAAAAAAAAGATTAATTACAATCTAAGGCTCGTTATGGTCAAGGGTGAAGTGTGGGCCCTGGGCGCCGTGTGGGAGTTGTCAGCTAGAGGGGCCACAGTATTGTGGAGACCGTGGAGAACACAGGACGAGCCATTTCTGAGCTGGGGGGGGGGGGGGGGGGGGGGGGGGGGGGGGGGGGGGGGGGGGGGGGGGGGGGGGGGGGGGGGGGGGGGGGGGGGGG